>CM028688.1:10992337-11606585 GCA_016771965.1 Brassica carinata
TTTGTGATGCTGATTACTTTCCTAAACATTTGGGCCGGAACCACATGGACCTATTAAAAAAAAAAAACATAACGCCGCTTGAATGCATTCAAATGAATCACACTGAAGCTATTTGATTACCTCGTCCATGAGCAGCAAACCCCACTCCCTGTTTCTCATTTCTTCAATGATCTTCTCTGACTCCTCAGATCGTTTACCACCAAAGGCAACCATATTATAGGTTGTCACAACAACACCAGCATCTCCACGGAACCGTTCTTTACTATCAGAAGTGAAACGGCATATTTGGTCATCTCTTATAGTAGACCACAACTTGAACTGGTAGGCCCACTGATCCACCGAGACAGCATTCGTCGCCAAACATAGACAACTCTTATTTATACGAGCCGCTGCAGAAACACCAACCAGAGATTTACCAGCACCACAAGGCAACACAATAATCCCAGATCTTGCCCGTCCTGCAAAATCAAGATTCTAGATCATTCAACGTGTAGCAGCCCACGGGAATATACAAATATAATTATCCTTTCAAGTTAATACCGTTCCCAAACATTTTGCTCAAACTTTTTTCCTGGTATGGTCTCGGTTGTGCATGGGGCTTCAGTTCCATGTCAAGATCAGGATTAACCTGATAGACACCATCAAGTTATTTAACAATCATGAACATGTAAGTGCATATCATATTGTTAAGAAACAAATAGGCTTAAAGTGTATTTTTAACTAACGTTGTCGTTCTTGAAGTCGTATTCCTCTAGCATAGGGTAATTCAATTCGCTTGGCAAGCAACGCTGCTTCACAATTTCCACCTACACATGAAGAGTAACTTAAGTAAAGATCATCGGACATTACAAAAAAAAAACTCATATTTTCACACACCATTTCAGACACATTGGTGGAAATTTACCTGTGCAGGGTCTATCTCAAATGAGTGGGTTTCTTTCTCTTCTGCAGCAGCTGCCAGTTCTGCTGCACTCAACAGCTCCCCAGGTCCTGCTTCAAGTTCACCGCTTGTTTTTCCGATCGTGAATCCATCACCACCATATGGCTAACAAACGGTTAATATTATGTTAGTTCGACATAACCCATCCAAAGAACTTAAAGTGTATATGTATATCTGTGCCACAGACACATAGGTGACAAAAGATGCATTACATGAAAGAGTTCAACTTACATCAGAATACAATCTAGCTTTGCTTATAGTACCATCATTACCAAGCTTTTTCAGCACCTGCAACAGATCATAAATAAACAAAATAATTGAGCAATGGAAAAATGAAACCAACATCCAAACACATAAGACCAGGAAAAGAGAGGATAAGACTTGTGAACTTACCTCAGAGAATGGGGATTCAATAAAATAGCGATTCTTTTTCAAAACCAGCTTGACTTTGCCGTAATTGGCAGTAGAAGCATTGATGAAATCAATCATCTCCTTGGGTAGCTTAGTCTTAGACAGCTTATTCAAAACAGAAATTATGGTCTCTGTCTCAAGACCAACCGAAACAGCAGCGTACAGAGAGTGAGGTGTTAAACTATACTCGTGCATTGACTCTGGCCTTTAAGAAAAAAAAAACCACCCTAGAGTCATATAACCGCAACTCATAAATAAAGAAAAAGTATTCAGTCAAGTTAACTACATATAAAGAGCAGTGAGGACCTGCAAACGGGTTCAGCAATGGCGATAAGAAAATCATAAGCTTGTTTGTAGAGAGGAGAGAAAGTTTCCAAGAAAATCCTGCCATCAGCACAAGCCCACAAAGGTCTGTTCACATGATCTGGCTTCAACTCCAGTTCGCTAAAATCCGTATTCATCTTCTCTACTTCACCTACACAAATTAAACAACCATTAATAGTTTCTCTCCACTTTGTTCCATATGTAACTATGAAAAACATACACATTATAAACAGTAGTAAACTTTTACCATCACGAGAATCCTCATCAGCATCATCACCGATGTAGTATTCTTCGTTTTGGATATTCTTCATCTGTTAATAATAAAAAAACAGTGACCCAATTAACAATTTGAGAGAGGCTTGTAAAATTAATTCTCAGTGAAGAACGAACCTTGCCACTGTATTTCATCTTCTTCCTAGATTGTCCTCCTTCACCTGAACATTAAAAGCAATTGTTGTTGGCATATTTTATTTTCAGCCCCATAATTCAACTAAGAATCAGAAGTTACCGTTTCCCATATTGATCGGTTCGATTCTCAGAATATCTCTCGCTTTGTCTTTTCTTATCAGTCCGTCAAGGCTATAATTACAAAGGGAAAACCGCGGCAGCGTTGAAAGTTATACGGCGAAGCGAGCCGAAACGCCGGTGAAGATTCTGATTTGGTTTTTTATGAGAACGATGAAGAGATGGTTAAGCGGACGATACAAACTTCGCAGAATTTATAGAATCAAATATGGGCTTTCACATGGGCCTTTATATTACCACATTGGGCCACCGACCATTTTGTATAACGGAACGAACTTTATTTATTTATTTTAACAGTGTGATATCATTATGAAAGAATTGATACAATCATACAATACAAGTCAAGATGGTACATAAAATCTTAAAATGTAGATACATGTTGAGCTTATTTGACAAGTGTATAAGCTGCTTTGTTTGTTTGTTGTTTTGTGAAGTCCGTAAAACCCCTCGTGCTCTGAATTTCTTTTCCAAAATCTCTTCTCTTATTCAGTTTTAAACTCCAAAATGTATGTTTTCAAAAATATTGATGTTCAATGTTTACTGAGTTTGACACTACAATTTTTAAAAGACTATATTTCTTCTTTCACATGGTTTAAACCTTGTAATAATTATATTAAGACCTTAATCTCTTCGCGTGTGTAGGTTTTTGCATAATCTCTTTTCAGTGTGTCCTACGCTTCCATACCTGATTCACAGTATTGTATGCATTTGAAATCATTTTCGTTTATGTCATTTAATATGGTAGAAAGGGGCATTCCTGAACCAAACCTGATAAAATATTATAGTTGACATGATTAAATTTTATTGTTGGTCAAGTCATAATTAATTGACACAAAAATCTAGAACTGTATTTATATCAATAATAGTGTGAGAGTGTTCCTAAAGAAAAAAATTACAGTGATTCAGAGGTTAATGATTTGTGGACATATTTACCGATCAGGAATATATCATATCTCCAGCTGCAAAAAAGAAACAGAAGCCACAGAAAAACAACGATACCAAAATTCAAACCCTTGTGATTTTTGAGATGCAGAGTGAGAAATTTAGAGAAGTTATCCAAAGAAAACTCGAGAGAAAACTTATTTTTCTCTGGTACCCAGTCTGTGTATTCTTTATTCCTCGTAATCGTCACTGATAAGTTTTGCTGATGACCTTACAAAATGTACTTCATGGACTTGACTAAAAGAGGGACACAATATTTTCAAAAGTGTGAAACTGGTGACAATTTGTTTGCATCATTCTAGTTTCTTATGTTTTCTTTCCACATTAACAATTGCTTGGCCTTAACAAGTTTTTAGAGAAATGGTGGGTACATGTCTAGTAAAAACCCCAAAGAATCGTCCAACCTCATAAAAGCTTTTAAAACACCTTTTCTTTAAACAAGCACGACCATCTGATTACCTAGTTAAAACAATTCTAAATAGTTTTAATCCATTTGGTGAATGTATTGAATGATAAAAGGCACATTGATGGATTCAAGTCTTCTCTCGAGAGAAGCAGATTTTCTGCTACATTTTTCTTCGGCTTGTACCTTGAAACACCTTCATATCTTTCAGAGAGAATCTTGATGACATAACTCTGGGTGCTGGCTCACCTTTTGAGCCCATTTTTGAGTTGCAAACATAGATTAAAAAATATGATAAAACGCTAAATTTTACTTATTCACCCATAAGCAAATCATTTAAAACAACTCATATTTTAAAAAACATCTTACTTAATTTTTAAAATTTAACTAAAATCACTTAAATGCCACTAAAATATAAACACTCCAAAACTCTAAAAATTCCTCTGTAACAATACACCCACTAGTTTCGTTCACTTGTGACACCATATTGTGGTTGAACTGAATGAAAATGATAGTAATTGACTCCGTAATGTTAGATTGCATAAAAGAGTACTGGAGCATATCTACAAGTATTCTTTTAAACAGGTGTGGATTTAAGCATAAAATAATAATCTGATATAATAAAAGGTTTACAACAAACTTCTAAACTAAACTTTTTACTTATTGACGGTATGACATTTTTTTCATAATGCTCTTATCCAAATCAAAATTTGTGCATTTATTTTCACAATATCTTATATATGACTGAAATTGTTGCATAAAATCATGATTTACTAAGCGACTAGTTTCTTTGTCTATGCTCGCATGTCTTCACTAAAAGATTTTTTTCTTTTAAGAAAGAATGATGTTATTTGAGATGTATTGTGTAGAACTTGTCTCTTTTTAATGCCTTACGTTAAAAAGTAACAATTTTTTTTATAGTCTGGTCACCTCGAAAACAGTCTAAATGTCTTTTTCTTCAATTATATCCATCTTTTAAATTTAAAAACAAATTATTTAACCCATTTTCTAGATTTACGTGAATTTTTTTAATTGGGGATGAATATATTATGTATACTTTAAAAAAACAATATTACAATCTTTTGTTTCTGAAAGGTCAATTTTGAAAAAAGAAAATATTCCACAAAAATTAAATTTTAGATTATTTTTACGGCAAACAAGCAAATTTCATTAATAAGAATTAGAAATTATAAAATCAATATTTAGAACTTCCAAAAAAACAAATTATCACATAGACAGATACATACGTCATATATTAAGAAAGTACAATATAAAAAATGAATTTCACAATGATTTCCAAAAATTAGTCTTAATTGCTAATAGATTATTCAATCAGTTATTTCTTTCAATGTATTTGATATATTTCTGATTCAAATTGTTTGTTTTACTGGCAATTTTTAGCTAGAAAAAAATCATATTAACACACAAAATCAAGAAAAAAAACCAAAACTTTCATATGAAATTATTTACAAACGTTTATGTATCAAGATCCTTTTGATAGAAAATTGCATTGACTTCGGCTTCTGTGATTACAAAATTTGATCTTGTTTGCCTTTAGTAGATTTTAATATATTTTATTAATCTATATAAATAAATTGTAAATTCAATAAGTATTATTAAAAAACATTTGAAATAGTTAAATATTATTGATTGCTACTTATTAAAAATGTATAGTAGAAACACATAATAAATATTTATTATATTTTTAACATGCATATAAACTCTAAAAAATTCATATTTTTGGATCGAATGGAGTATATTTGAATGAAATATTTATTAGATGCCAATTCTCAAAAAAATAAATTTTTATTAGTACATATAAACATTTTCGAGAGATGTACTAATAAACTTTTTTTTTTGAGAATTGGCATCCAACAAACATATTTCACTCAAACATAATAAATTAATTGAAATGTTTGTTGCCCACTTCAGTTCATAAGAATAAAGCATTTGGTTAGTTGATAAAAAAAAACTTATATGATAAGTAATTTACTAAGTGGGCAATTAATATTTTAAAGAGAGATGTAATTTGAAAAGAAAGTCATTTTGATAGAGCCCACGATAAACAACAACTGTAGCGTAGAAGCAGAGGAGGAGGAGGGGGACGAAAAAGGTTTTTCTCGAGAAAAGGTGAAATTCTCTCTTTTGATTTCTGAGATTTTCGATTCTGAAGATGATCGGTTCCTTTTTTTCTATTTGATCTTCCATTCTACTGATCGTTTGTTTGTTTGTTTGAGGTTGTTTTTTTTTTCCCCGAATCTCTCGCCTTTTCAGCTGATTTCGTGTTAGGTTTTTGACTGTTTCGGTCCGTTTTTCTCTTGTCTGTTTATGCTTAGATTCTCATGATTTTGGTTTACGGATCTGCGAAACGTAGCTCTCAGTGAAGCTCTTAGCTTTCTTTTAGTTGAGCTGAGTTGCTGCTTTGCTTTGGGTTTTAGTATAAAACTTACTCACTCTAGTTTGTGTGTTGATGATGGTGCTAAAGAGACTGCAAATTTGGCTTTATTCTTGATTTAGGAGATGCACATGTCCCAGCATTTTGATCTGGTTTTCAAGAAGAAGAGATTGTTCATGATGTTCTTATGATTGAACTATTGCCCCCTTGAATATGTTAAACTTGATAGCAATGATAAATCTGATATTGAAAACGACAAAGCTTGTTTCTGCAGATGCTAACGGGAATCAGAATCTAATTTTGTCTCCTGTCTGTTCACACTGTTTGTAGGTTAAGCATAGATGAAGAGTCTTCGGGTTATACAATTGTGATACAGAAAAAAAAACAAAGAAGAAAAAATGGGAGGTTGCTGCTGTTGTTCTTCACGACGAGCTGTTCTTGATAATGGACCTCCCTACTATTACGTTAGTCTCATCACTCATGCTTCTTCCTTCTTCCCGAACATGGAATTGATTTTACTCTATGGAATACAGTTGATTTGCTAAATAACAAGTTTTTTTTTGTCTTTTGTCTCTGCAGTATCCGAGAGCAACAGAAGAGCGTGTTCCTTTATCTTCCGCTCATACAATCTCCTCTGGTGCTGTTGTCGTGGTAGACACAAACTTAGAGACTTCATCTCCCGATGCTTATATACCACCACCACTGCCTACTCCTTTCCATGTGGCTGTGGGCATTCCTCAAACACCAGGAAACGCTGAAGAGTCTGCTTGTGTTGTTGAAATTAGAGAGGTTTCAGTGGAAACCGTAAATATAGTTCTAGCTCAAGAAACAGTCGATGGTATCACTCTCGGGGTTCCAACTACATGTCCTTGTAAAGAAACAGAAAGCAAACTACAGAAAGAGATTGATCTTGAATCTACTACTGAAGATATAGACCCCAAGAAGCTATCAAAAGACGTCTTTGTACCAATAGAGGAAGTGGAGGATTGTCCCATATGTTTGGAAGGTCAATTTCTTTTTTTTTTTTTCTCTGACTTGTGGACATCTCAAAGATATGAACATAGCTTTATATCTTGTCTTTGTTATTGATTCAGAATATGATATGGAGAACCCGAAACTTGTAGCCAAATGTGAGCACCATTTTCACCTGGCATGCATTCTAGAATGGATGGAGAGAAGTGAAACCTGCCCCGTTTGCAACAAGGTATGTTTGGTGCTGTCTGCCCCCGACAATACTCGTTTTACTTCCCGGGACTTGTCTTAGTGAGGATCCGTTTGTTTTGCAGGACATGGTGTTCGACTCTCCCCTTGATTAGCAGAGCCTGCGAGTACCACAGCAGAAAGAAGGAGAAGAAACTTTAAAAGAAAAGAAAGATGGTAAGAGAATACACTAGAGTAACGTTCTTGATTCACAATTCGCATATTACATATCAGTGTTCATATACATAGATGCTTGTACAGACATTTGAAGTCGTCTACAAAAAAAAAGGACTATTAAGATAAGAACTTAGGTTATGCTTTGAGATCCGCTTTTGTGAATAACAACAAAAAACGAAGCTCCTGTATGGTGATTTTGTTCATCCGTGTTTTTTTTCGTAGGTTCTTCTATAAGCTGTGGTTTCATTTTTGGGTTTGATTCTTTTTTTCTTGGGTTTAAGAAAAATAGTAATCAAGCTCTGAAATTGAGTTTATTATTGATTGGTTTTAGTCTTTTAGATGAGTGTTTATTTGCTTTGTTTTTTAAAATTGTTGTGTGAGATGTAATAATAGGATAAAATGTTTAATAGTGTGTAATTGTGTATGTGTGTGTGTTTTTTAATATTATCTTATGTAGCATGCCGTAAACATGTATAATCTGACTGTCTGAATTTGTTTAGTGTGATGGTGATGCTAAGTTAAATTAACGTGAGACTATTAAAAAAAAAAAAGACATAACTAAATCAATTAAATTACTTGATAAACATTAAACAATAGTTAACATTATTTTGTCCTACACGTACGTGTCCTATGGTTCGATTGTGTCATGAATACTATTTATTGAATATGTAGAGTTTTGATTAAAATTGAGTTGAAACATTAATGAGATCTTGATTCTCAAAGAAAAAAACATTAATGAGGTCTTGTACTTTTACTTTGGGAGAAAGTAAATTTGAAGAGCAAAAACTATGACTGAAACTGAGAGAAGGGTTCGATCTACGGATCTATATAAAGGAAGGATAGGTGGTCTTCGCTTCACTTCATCATCGGCGTTCGTGAAAGAAAAAGAATATATTAAAAAGTTTTAAAAAAAAAATCTTTCCTTTTTCAGTTTTCTCTTATTAACACATTTTTCATCATCTCCACTCATCGGAAGAAGAAAGACACCCAGAATAAGAGAAAAAGAGATGTCTTCGCCGAGCAAACGCAGAGAAATGGATATGATGAAGCTGTAACTTTCACTCCTTTTTCCCTTTTGATGTTTTTGATGGTGGGTTTCCTTAAAATTTTGATTTAATTTGATTCTGATATTGTTTGAAGGATGATGAGCGATTATAAAGTAGAGACGATCAACGATGGCATGCAGGAGTTCTTTGTTGAATTCAACGGTCCCAAAGAAAGTAATATTTCATTCATCCTCTTTTGTTATCTGTATCTTTGATTCATCTTCTAATCAATCACGGGTGCTTCTGCTGATTATTACTGATGATATGGTTTTGCAAATCATCCATGATTTTTTTTTTTTGGTTCTGATCTGTGTGTGATGTTGATAGGTCTGTATGAAGGAGGAGTGTGGAAGATAAGAGTTGAGCTTCCAGATGCTTATCCTTACAAATCTCCTTCCGTTGGTTTCATCACCAAGATTTATCATCCTAACGTTGACGAACTGTCAGTTTCTTCTTTTCCATTATTATTGGACACTGCCTCATCTTGAGAATCTTCTGCATCTTTTGTCTGTTTTTTTTGTTATTGCAGGTCCGGTTCTGTTTGTTTAGATGTGATCAACCAGACTTGGAGTCCTATGTTTGGTCAGTGCCAATGATCCAGTGGTTGTTGTTGTTGTTGTTGTTGTTGTTTTGAATATTTTGATTTAACTTCTTCTTTTTTATGTTTTTGGATTTGTTGTTTTTCACCAGACCTTGTGAATGTGTTTGAGACATTTCTGCC
This sequence comes from Brassica carinata, assembly GCA_016771965.1. Lineage (NCBI taxonomy): Eukaryota > Viridiplantae > Streptophyta > Magnoliopsida > Brassicales > Brassicaceae > Brassica > Brassica carinata. The sequence continues at coordinate 11,001,422 of CM028688.1, forward strand.
TCAGCTTCTTTTGTATCCAAACCCATCTGATCCTTTGAATGGAGAAGCTGCTGCTTTGATGATGCGTGACCGTCCTACTTATGAACTACGAGTTAAAGGTACATCCAAACGTATTCTTGTTCTGTTGTTAAGACATAAAGTCTAAATTCTAAAAAAAAAACTGTTGGTTTCCTAATACTTTATTATTTTATTTGAGGTCAAATATTTAGTATCTGGAACTTGTTTACCATTCTCTAAGCTAAATATTACTGTTGAATCATTTGTGTTTCTTTTTTCTAATGGAAGCTTTTGGTTAGTTTATGTGAACTGAAATTTAGTAACTCTCGCAGCTTATGTAATGATTTGCAAGTGATTATACACTATATAAATACTTCTTTGATTTGCTCGTTAGAAATCTCATGATGAAGATATTGTTTCTGATCATAGTAAAGTTTAGGATCATTATGTTTTACTTATTAACTAGAGAGGTGAATAACAATATGATTGTATAGACTTGACCAGAGGCAGGTTTAGTCATTTAAACACAAAAGTTGAAGGAAGTTTGATGGGTCATTTTGGTTGTGTGATGTTTCGGTTTACTGTTTCAGAATACTGTGAGAAGTATGCAAAAGCAGGGGAAGGTTCAGAAGATAAGTCTAGCGATGAAGATCTAAGTGAAGAGGAATATGGATCTGGTGACGATGAAGATGATGATGCAATTGCAGGCCAACCAGATCCTTAAACCAAGATTTGGTAGAGCACTTGTTTTATGTATATGATGTTCGATCATCAATCTTATTTATGCTTATAAGTTAACCGAACTGTGAAATCTGCTGTTTCTCCCACCGGTTCCGGACGTTTGTGTACATTATTAGACCGAACCGAACCGTCAATCTTCCGATTTCAAATAAACAGCTCATATGGGTCTAGACCGTTTATCGATTCGATAATTTTATCTTGACCGTTGACCTTTTCCAAGATCAGAGATTAATTCAAATCAATGGGCCATTTGCGGGAAGACTAGTAACTAAGTAGATTATTTAGGATTCGGACGTGGTCTAGAATTTAACGAATTATTAATTTATTATATATTTTATATCTGTATAACTTATAAAGTAAATTTATATTTGTATAACTTTTTTTTGGTTTTCAAAATTTAATTATAAAAATTATATTGATGCATTATTAAAATTAGATACACAAAAATAGATAAATTTTGCAGATTTGTATTAACGTTATTATTTATTTTAACTTATTTAAACTAAATAGATCAATTTAAATCAATTTAGAATATTTAAGTCATATAAATCAGATTTTTTTTAAAAAAAATCTGTTTTGGTTACCACATAGTTTCAACATTTTTACTCTCTTTTGGTGATATTTTACCCTAAAAAATAAATCAGAGGTTGTATTGCGAGATTAGTGCTTAAAGTTAAAATCCTTTTTTATAAGATACCTAATTAAAATCTGAAACACAATATCAAACTATGAATCAGAATTCAAATATTTACATCCAGGAAATTTAACATATTATCATTATATGTGTCTAAGACCATCTCTAGTGGATCACTATTTTTTATTCTAAAATAAAGTAATTTTATATCGAGTAATTTTTATTTTAATTGTGTTACTCTATTATAGAGAAAAATATAAAGAGATGTTACTTTTTAATTCTATTTTTAGAGTAAAAGAGTTTCATTCCTCTATATTTTTCTCAAGTAATAAAAGATAACATTCATTTATATTTTCCTCTATAGAGTACTTATATTATAGAGTAATATCATTAGATCAAAAATTATTCTACAATAGAGTTATTATATTTTAAGGTGAAATATAGAAGAAAAAATAGTGCTCAACTGGAAATATTTAACAGCATATATTTATGCAGAAAACGTATAAAAATAATCTAGATATAAAAATGGCGACTAGAGTGTTCTTTTTTTAATATAAGATGAAGTAAATGCATCGTCTGTTTGTTTTCTCGAATCTTGTTGTCTTGTTGTATAAATTCACAACTGTACTTTGTTGTTTTTGTAGTTGCACATGAAGGATCCTCTGCTGAAAGCTATATTGCAGCTTATGATGTGGATCATTTTATTTGTAGAGGACGTTTGAGAAACTTTGCAATTTGGTGAATAGTCAAGAGTTTTCTTTTAATAGTGTAGATATAATAGTTTTTATAGAGGTTTGATAATATATTCGGTAAAAAGTATTTACTCGAATGTCGTGTTTTTATGTCAAGCTCGTGAAAAAGATATAAATTGTAAAAAAATGGTCTAGCAAAAATATTGGAGGAGTTTAGAAAAAAATATAATGATTAAATTAAAAATAAATTAAATCTAGTATATCTACGTAATAAAAATCCAAGTGAATTAAAAGTGAGTTTTAAGATCTCAAATTGAAAATTTCATAAAACCAACGTTAATATATAAGAGCTTTGATCCAATTTAAATATTTTCAGTTGATTTTAAATTGAAAACGCAATTTTTTAATAAGTTAAAATACTTACTACCTGCCATAAAATGAGATTTGATTCGAGATGGACCGATTAAACCATTATTTCGAACGAGATGGTTCAACATCAAACATTGACCAATATTTATATATAAGGGGTCCATTTATTAGTAGTAAGTTTTAATTAAGTATGAAATCTAAAAAAGAATCTTTACAAAAAGTTATAAAAAGACGATCTACAAAATAGCTTTGAAATAATAAAGATTGGAAAGTTGAAACTAAATCTTGCGGCATACTAAATTTTATATATTAATTTACTGTTCATTTTATATAATTTTTTATGTATAAACGATCGCGAAAATCAGTGGCTGAACATATTTTTAAGGTAAAAGCTAAAAGTTCCTCCTTTAGCAAAAACAAAAACTAATTTTTTTTTATCCAAAAACAAAAAACAAATTATGTTTGATTATTTGTTGACTATATAAACACCTTCACTGTTTTTACTGTTTCGGATGTCTTTTACACCTGTTTAATAAAACGTTCATAACAAATTGTGAGCGCTTTTGAAATATTTGTGGTAACTCACGAAAATGTTAATTTAAAAAAAAATATTTGTTTTTTTCGACAAGAAAATATTCGCTTTTACATCACTAAAATTTACATGTGTTCTAATAATGTAGAGAAATATATATATATATTTTTTCAATTTTAATACCTTTTTAAGCGTAATGATATAAGTAATCTATTCATTTTATTTGCTAGTTTGGGTGAAAATATTTAAAAATAATTATGTAAGATTACCTATATAAAGATAGCGTGCATAAACCAAACGATACGAAAACATATCATTTATAACAAATCCAAACATAAGAAAATTAGGACGGATGGATCTCCAGAGAACAACCCCTTTCATCTTCGATCTGCTCCGGTGCTCGGAGGTCCGGATTCTCGTCCGGCGCGCGTTAGCTCCGACTGCCGGAGGCTCCTCCTTCGTCTCCCTCTCCTCTGTTTTTCCCTTTTGCTTCTCTGTTGCTTCATTCTCCCTGTTGCTTTGCTTGTGGTTTCTGTGTCTGAGCCTTTGCCAGAAGCGCCTTCGCTGCAGAGAAGAATCGATCTGGTGTGAGTCCCTTAGACATGGAGCAACGGCGCGGTAGGTTCTGGTGGAGCTATCGGAGGAGTCGGATTTTAGGGATTTAGGGGCAGTTCCTTAAGCTGCTTCTAGGGTTTCGCAGCGTGTGGAGGCGGGAAGTGGGCTTCTGTTTCAGATCTGGTCTCTGGTGTTCCAGATCTGGTCTGTGACGTTGCGGTGAAGACAGCAGTTCTCTGGCTCTTTCCTCGGTGTCTTGGACAGGACGGGTCTTGTTTTGTCTTTGCCTTCGGAGTTTCGGAGTTCCCTTTAACTCGTTTGCGAGCTTAGCCAAAGGCGGCGGTGTGTATCTCTGTTTGCGGTGGTGGCTCGTGGTAGGTCCAGTGGTGCAGTGTCGGTGTCAGTCGTCTATGGCTGTTCTGAAGCGTCAATGCGGCCTCCCTCCCTTCCAGCTTCTCTCTTTCCGGTTCGTGTTCAAGTCTGCCTTCCGGAACCTTGTCGACTGGTTTCATTGGCCTCTGCTTGTGTTGTTCTTTTGTTTGATTGTCCCGTTGCCACCGGACGCAATCTATGACAATGGTAAGCTAACCGTTTTAGGTTCTCTAAAGCGGCGGTTGGCGATGATCATGAAGACTTTGTGTGTCTGTGAGTCTTCCTAGTATCGTCGGTGGTTCCTTCCGGTGTGGCGCACATCCCAGTGCCATGGCCTCCATTTGGTTTGGTCATGGTAGTGTTGGCCGCACTAATGTTTATCTCGCAGGTCTTCTTGCAGTTCATGTTCACGTGCAGCGGCATTCCCGTTCCCGACTTCTTGCTCACCGCTCTCGGTATGGAGGTCTTGTGTCTCCACAACCGATGTCCGGTTTGGCGCTCTCGGAGATTGTACAGTGGGTGGTGGAGTGTTTTTCAATGGTATGTGTTCCTTCTCCATTCTTCGATTGCGTCTGCTCGTTAAGGAGGTGAAGGTTATAAGCTTCGAGGAGATCATCGAAACCCAGCTACTCCTCAAACGACATGGGAAATCCCGGCATCCATGGTAACAAGGAGAACCTCACTTTCTCTTGATCATCGTTGACGGATGAGAACGGGAATCGATTTCTATGGTTTACTAAAAGCAGAACTAGCGGATTGTGCCGGGTTTAGTGAGCGGGCGAAGCTAGTTGTTGTAATAAGTAGACTTAGATGCTTTTGATTGAATCGAGTTTGTAACCGGAACCTTTCCCCGTTTCAACGGATTGATTATAATAAAAAAAAAATTAGGACGGATGAGTCAGAAAAATGGGAGTATCCGTCTCAAAGAGAAATTCAAGATTTTCAAAGAAGACTGACGATCCTCATCTCATAGAGAAAGTCAAGATATTCATTTTATTTGCTAATTTGGGTAAATATATTTAAAAGTAATTAAATATGCAAGATTCCCTATACTGGATAAAGATAGCGTGCATAAACCAAACCCGATATGAAAATCAATCAATTTATAATACATCCAAACATAAGAAAATTAGGACTGAGAGTCAGAAAAATGGGAGTATCGGTCTCAAAGCGAAAGTCAAGATCTTCAAAGAAGACAGACGATCCTCGTATCTTCTTCCGTGACAATCTTTGTTCAGTCTTTTTCAGATCCATTTTCTATCTAACACTTCTCACAGTCTTTTTTCTTATATATCTGTGGTTATCTTTTACCACCTTAATCTCCGACAACGTCCTCCATATCTGTGTGTTGTCTCGGAAACTCAACCATCCTTACTGTCTCACAGATGGTTCAAAACCCCTTTTTCAAACGTCGACCAATCTTTCTACTCAAAGTGGTGTTCTTGGTAAAGATGAAGCAATTTGCAAGAGTCAAGATAAAAATTTAAAAGATGGAGACATGGGTTTTATACAAAGTTCTACGTTCGGCACAGAGACCTCCAGAGATAGAGCTTATGGTGTGAATGTTATTTCTGTTGCTGATAGTACAACCAAGAACACATCAAAGGAAGAACAAGACAATTACATCAAACCTAAGAGTGAAGAAGAGGGATACGCGTTGAGGGCAGTGACAAAGTATCTCCAGGTACAAAGATCTTGGATATCGACTAGGGAAAAAGTCGAAAATTCAAGATCCTGTGAAGGAAAAGGAATTTTTGTTTATGATATACCGTCCAAATTCAATACAGATCTGTTGGTAGATTGCATCGATATGGTCCCTTGGACTAACATGTGTAAGTTTTTCAAGAATGATGGTTTCGGAGAACCAATAGAGAATCTTGGTCAAGGTTGGTTTAGGACACATCAGTATGCTCTTGAACCGATCTTACACTCTAGAGTTTTGAAGCATCCTTGTAGGGTTTACAACGAAAGCCAAGCTAAGCTATTTTATGTCCCTTTTTATGGCGGTTTTGATGTTTTGAGATGGCACTTCAAGAATGTTTCTAATGATGTGAAAGACCGGTTGGGGATTGAAGTTTTGAAATGGCTCGGAACGAAGGAATCTTGGAAGAGAAACGCCGGGAAGGATCATGTCTTCGTCCTCGGAAAGATTTCTTGGGATTTTAGAAGAACTAAGCTTCCTTGGGGCTCAAGTTTCCTTAACTTTCAAGAAATGCAAAACCCTACGAAGCTTCTCATTGAAAGACATCCATGGGAAGTCAACGACATCGCGATCCCACATCCCACCTATTTCCACCCTAAAACGGACTACGATATCACCAGCTGGCAGAGTAAAATGATTAGCAAACATCGCCGGAATCTAATTAGTTTCGCCGGAGGTGCAAGACCCGGTAACCCCAACAGCATCCGCTCAACGTTAATCGAACAATGCACACTGTTTTCCGACCAATGCCGGTTCCTAAACTGTTCTGATGGAAGTTGTGATAAGCCTGAGAATGTCATAAAGCTTTTCCAAGACTCTGAGTTCTGTATGCAGCCACCAGGTGATAGTCCAACGAGGAGATCAGTTTTCGATTCACTAATCTCCGGTTGCATCCCAGTGATCTTTGATCCATACACTGCATATTATCAGTACTATTTTCTCATTCCATTAACAAAGGCGAGTAACGCCTTCTCTCAACATTCAATAGCCCTGTTATGATCGCAATAACGATCATTAACCCACTCTCTCGACTCCTTCGCATTGATTTCTTCATACAGCCTTCCATGGTAACATCTCAAACCTAGGTCTATAAATACTGCCAGATGCAGGACATAGCAATCACCTCTCCCAACAAAACCTTACATACTTGCGATTTTAAGCTCGCACATCTTCGATGCCACCTCATCATCCTTCTAACTGATTTGAAAATTGGTTGTAGTTCTAACAAAGTGGAGATGCGTCTACTCCTATTCAAAGAAAGTAGGAGAGCTTATGGGGTTGACATGCTCTTTGTCAAGGAGAAGGTAACGCCTAGCAACAATAATTTTTCTATAACCCTAGATTTACTAATGATAAAATTGCTCCTCACAGTCTACGCTTATCCACCGACTGCAGATGTTCAGAGACCGATTCAGTGAAGGTTCACTCTATTCGATGAGTGGGTTCGACGAAGTAACAACAACTTCAAAGTTTGAATGCGCTGCTGACAGGTTTGTAAATATTTTAACTTAATGCGACTTGCAAGGCAACCAACGTTTTATGGCAACAGTTCAGATTTACTCACCCACTTTGTATTTTGCAGGGATGTCTTTATCTGCCTAAGTTTATTTGATGGCTTAGCCTACGAATTTCATTTAAAAAAATTACATGTTTTGGTACCGAACCAAGCGTTGTTGTAGCTACATCTAACTTCACCCACGCTCTGCAAGGATCTCTCTATCTGCCTGAGTTTATTTGACAGCTTCACCTACGAATTTCATAAAAAAATTCACCGGTTTCAATGGCGAACTAAGGGTTGTTGTAGCGACATACAGAAATCCTAAAATGGTAGGAGATTTGTTACCTTTTTCAGATAACAATTATCCTCTATAGATTTGTAAAATGCTCTAACGGTTGACTCCTCATCCTCACCAACTGAGTTTATCTATATTGTCAGGTCGGTTATTTGCAAACGCAACCTCTCAGACGCATATATGCTTTTACTCATAAACATATGCAGAAAGGACAGTCTTACTATGGGAGGTAAATTAGCTCCAACGATTAGTCTGATTATTCTGCTGCCTATAAGTATTCACAGTTCTCATTAGTTTTTTTACTTATCGCTGTAAACCCCAATTAGAATTGCTACTGATCCCTCAGGAGGGTCAAAAACCCTAACAAAGATGCTTCATGCGCAGAAACTTGAAACTTGAAACCGTCTCACAGCCGAATGAATTTATCATCACTGCAGCGCCTCAGGTATCATGCTGTTATGTTTATCAACTTATCCCATCATATGATTGATACTTACTGATATTCTGTTGTTGTCATTTTTAATCTAGACAATCGACTTCGTATGCACCGGCAAAGTTACTGGAATACAAGCTGACAAAAGGTGGTGTTACATAGGCTCTGCTCTAAGTGCACTAAAGAAGCTCCTGCGGGGTTAATCTTCATTCACATGACATGTGTGTGCTAACCCAAAATGATGTTACTTCACTCAGGTAACCATACTTTCCACTAATGTAGACAGTGATCTTCAGTTCTTGCTCTTTGTATATTTAACGCGGATGTGTCAGGTACTGTGTAAAGTTGTCCCATCTTAGATGGGACCGAGGACGCGAAGAGATGTCCAAGCTAACTAAAAGTTACCGCTGCGGAAGTGTGGTGAACTCATGGTATGATTACAATTAATTAATAATTCTAAAATTTTCAAACTACATCAAATCTGATTGTAAATATTTGACAAACATGGATTCTCTGTCCTTAGGGAGGAGGTATTGATGATCAGCAGGCTAACGATGCCCCACCTATCATCACTGAGTTAGTCGGATGTACTTGCACTTTTCAGTTCAAATTGAGTACTTTTAATTTCACACCGAAGCATCAGAGTTTCACAATATCAAGAATTTTCACCGTGCATGCACAGGCCTCAATTCCAAATTTTGGTGTTGAAGTGTTAATCGTACTTGAATGTACACAATTCGCTCACTGATTCATGTTTTGCAAATCTCTGTAACAGGAAAGAGGTGGGACTCCCACAACCAATATGCATGAACCCACCTCACTTGCCTCCACCTCTGCTGAAGTCGGCAACAATAATGCCAAGGAGACATCGAGTGTTAAAGTCGCAGCATTGGGGGAACTCCCTTACGTGGATGTCTCCAAAACCGATAATCCTAAGCTCAAGATAAACGAGCCTAGAAAGCCCGGACAGCCGTACTGATTAGATGAATATGGAAGCCTTATATTGTCATGTTGCTGTGGTTTATTTATCAGTCATTGCTTTTCTATTTTGTTTTTTCAAACTATTACATATGTTGGTTACATTAAGCGCACTATTAATATAAACATATTCCGAGTTATTATTATGCAAAAAGTCCGTGACGCACTTAGGAAGGCAGCCTTTGTCTGATTTGGGTTTAAGACGTGGTATTTTCCAACAAGTATTCATACCCATAATTAAATTTGCCATGATTTCGTAATCCGTAACTAAAAAATATGAATACACTTTTAATTTTTACACCCAGTAATGAGGGCCTCACTGTTATGACTCTTTTCACCATGTTTAGAGAGAATTGAGTGTTTCGAGTTCTTCTTCTTATATTTTGTCTGAACATTAATCATTAACAGCTTGTGTGAAAGTGGCTGGCCGAAGTTCGTTGGTCCTAAGGACCGCTGGGTTTGATCCTCCTCCTCGAGATATGCTCAAGTGTTTGGCAGGCAATTGGGTATCTAATTCCTATAGTAAATGGCTGCCTCAAGCTGGCGCCGCGGGTTGAGATCCTCCGGGTTAATCAAAAAAAAAAAACATTAATCATTCATCGCCATTACATAAAATATCAAAAACATCACCCCACATTAACGACACATACATACTTCTAAATTTTAATATTTAATCAAGAACGTAACAAACAATAACAAAGGCTTTAAGTTTTCGGTTATAATATTACGTAATGGTTGCTACTTTGCCTCTTTGCCTCTTAACTCTTCCCTTGACTCTTAAGAAACTCTCAGCCTCACTTGAGAACATACTCATCTGCACTCACCCTAACAAGGTGAAGTAGCTTGCTATTAGACGCACTACACCCAACGCCATTGTGATTGGTGAAGAAGCCTCCTCGGCCAACCGGCTTGAAAGCATCGGACTCAAGTAAACCAAACACTATAGGAAACTAAAATTGGTCATCTATAATCATGGGAAAGAATTTTTACACACATAACGATCAAACAAACATGACAATAATATAAAATAAAATACACTAAATCATCGCTACCACTTTACAAGAAAAATACATGAAAGCCAAATTAATAAGAAAAATAATCAACAACATTATAAAAGAAAATACTCTCTTGGTCAACTTATTTTATTTTTGTCTACAGTTTTATTATGGACAGTAACACTAACACATGAACGCCATTTAATATAATGGAATGAATTGATGTACATCTTTAACTTCTAAGAATAAGCAAACTAATGAATAATTTGCAGAGTATTTGATTATATATATATTTTTTTGAAACAGAGTATTTGATTATATATATATTTTTTTGAAACAGAGTATTTGATTATATATTGTTCAGATTTTATATGTAAAACAGTTGTACGTATTGTGTGTTATCCGGCAAAGAGTATGTTACGTATTGTTCAGATAACTTATCCGTAATATACTCTTTGCCGTTTCTAACATAAAACGTCACGATGTTTTTAATGTAAAGCAGAAACAGCAAGACAGTTTTATTCTTGTGGACGCCTCTTCCCAGATTATCACCATTCAGTCAGTGTTGTGAAACATTCTGATCCACATATCACAAGAAGAAGAAGAAGAAGAAGAAGAAGAAGAAGAAGAAGAAGACGATGACGATGGAGCTAAAAGTGTATGCGGATCGTATGTCACAGCCATCTCGTGCTGTAATCATATTCTGCAAGTAATATTGTTATCCTTCCTAGTTAATTATAAAAAAATAATCCTATTACTTGTTGACTTTTTTATTTATTTTTGTTTGGATTATACATTGATTGAAGGGTGAATGGAATCGAATTTGATGAGGTTTTGATTATCTTGGCGAAGCGTCAGCAGTTAACCCCCGAATTCAAAGGTTCGTAGAAATAATCTGAGAAAGGTTCATTGTTCGTCTCAGTCTGTAGTTTGAGTTTTGGTGAGATTTATTTTCAATAAATCTGTTGTTCTGTGTGTAAAGGGATACATGTCCGAAGAAAAAAAAAAACTCAAATCTGTTTCTTGTTATTGACTACATGAATCTAAATGGTGCTTTTGTTTCCCAGAGATTAACCCATTGGGGAAGGTTCCAACTATTGTTGACGGCAGATTTAAGCTCTTCGAGAGGTTCACACCAAAACCTTCCTTCTTTTTGGGATTCTTAATTTTTAAAATGAATTTTTAACCTTTAAGTAATTCATCTCGCAGTCATGCAATCTTGATTTATCTTGCCTCGGCATTTCCAAGTGTAGTTGATCATTGGTAAGTGGCATTTTGTTGTATAATACATGTTCTCGTGTGACCATTTTACTACTTACTATGTTCATTCGTTTAGGTACCCGAATGATCTTTCCAAGAGAGCCAAGATTCACTCTGTCTTGGATTGGCATCACACCAACTTACGCCCTGGTGCAGGTATATTACACACTTTATTAGTATTATTATTATTATTCATATTCGATATGGTGTCAATTTAAAATGACCAGCTTCATGTCAAGTATTGTGCTGCTATTCCAGCTGGATATGTAATGAATAGTGTCCTAGCTCCATTTCTTGGCCGTTCTCTGGATTCGAAAGCAGCTGCTGAAGCTGAGACGATACTAACCAAGTCTCTGTCCACTCTTGAGACTTTTTGGCTTAAGGGCAATGGTAAATTCCTGCTCGGAAGCAACCAACCTTCCATAGCTGATCTCAGCCTTGTATGCGAGCTTATGCAGCTCCAGGTACACAAAACATCCTCTTAGAGTTTGTAATTCATGAGAATACTAATCCAGAGTGGATTTTGCAGGTTTTGGATGAGAAAGATCGTCTTAGGTTGTTTAGTCCTTACAAGAAAGTTGAAGAGTGGATTGAGAATACGAGAAAGGCGACACTGCCTCACTTTGATTTGGTTCATAAAACCCTTTACGGAGCCAAAGACAAATTTGACAAGCAGCGGAAGATGTCTAAACCGGGTTTTCAATCTAAGATGTAAGAAAAAAAAAAACTTGTATTGGACGGTTTGTGCAAAACCGATTTAAGAGATCACTGTAATAACTCGGTTCAACATTCACATGGGAACCGAAACCAAGGAATGTAATAATAATCACGCTTTTATAAAATAAAATGCCAATCAATAGCCAACAATTTGGGCCCAAACGAGGCCCATTAAAACAAGTGAACGAAACGACACGTATTAAGCAGCACTAGGGTTTAACACCTCTTCTTCTTCGTTGCTGGTGCAAGTTCCGAAACTCTAGCGCGAGCAATCATGGATCCGAGTCCAGCGTCGATGTGGAGCTCCATAGTGAAGAAAGATCCTCCATCAAATCCTCCGACCACCGACGTAGCTCCTTCGGCGGTTCTCGGCATGGTCGGAAACTGCAAATCCACAAAGGGGATATCTATGGCGGTCGTCGACGCCAACGCCGTCATCGACGGGCGCCAGAGCTTAACCGACTTCGCCGACAAATTCGTAACCGTCCCTGAAGTACTCTCGGAGATTCGTGACGCTGATTCTCGCCGTCGTCTCGAATTCATCCCTTTCACGATCGAAACCATGGAACCATCTCCCGAATCTCTCAGTAAAGGTACACAACGAAGTTTTTTTGAGGTCATTCGTTATAAGATTAGTGGTTTAATGATCTGGTTTAGTGATCGGGTTTAATGATGTAATTGGTTTAATGTCATTTCCGGTTTACATCCTTATATATATGTGTATTCGATGGTGAAAAGCAGTTCTTGTTTTTGTGCAGTTATAAAATTTGCTAAAGCTACTGGTGATTTGCATACGCTTTCTGATGTTGATCTTAAGTTGATTGCTTTGACATACACGCTCGAGGCTGAGGTTCATGGGACGAAGAATCTTAGAGACGTTCCTCCGCCGATTCAAACTGTTAGGGTGAAGAGATTACCTGAGAAGGAGTTACCTGGCTGGGGCTCCAATGTGGCTAACCTGGAGGAATGGGAGGCGCTTGAGAACGAGAATGAGGAGATTTCGAACCCGAACTCCAAGATCCTTCCGCTTAAAGACCTTAACATGAACATCCTTGCTTCCGACAGCTGTTCCGAGGTTGGTTCCGTTGCGTCTCATACTGAGGAAGAAGGTGGGAGGAGTCAGAAGAGGTACCCGCCTAAGAAAACAGAGGTGAAGCTTGAGGGTAAGATGGTAGTGGAAGGAATAGATGCATCACAGGGAGAAAATGATGATGAAGAAGATGGTGGTGAGTGGAGACCTGCGGTTAGTAGCAGTACTCACAGGAAGTTCCTTAGGAGAAAGGCCAAGTGGGAACATTACAATGCCTTGGCTGAGCAAGAAATTCAGAAAGATCAAGAAGCTGACAAAGCTGCTAACTTGATCCAGGACACCAATGATCAGATGTCTAATGATAATGCTGAGGGCAAGTGTGCAAAAGGTAGCGGAAAGAATGATGAGGAGCTTTCGTCCATCCTAAAAGATATGAGGTTGGAAGAGACGAATTTGAGCAATAGTGAGGATGATATTGATGTTGCTAGTGAGGCTGGTGATACCTTTGAGTCATCATCGATGGCAGATGATGGTAGCAGCGAGCAGAGTTGGTCATTGAGAGCCTTATCTGAGTCAAGTGTAGCTTGTATAACCGGTGACTATGCAATGCAAAATGTTATTATTCAAATGGGTTTGCGTTTGCTTGCACCCGGAGGTATGCAAATTCGCCAACTAAACAGGTACACCTCTATGAATCAGATCTTCATTTTATTCCTACACAGTTTTCATTAGCTGAGAGAGATGTCTTATACTTTTATTTGGATGTTAAGGTGGGTGTTGAAGTGCCATGCTTGCTACACAGTAACTCCTGAAATTGGAAGAATCTTCTGTCCCAAGCGCGTAATGGAGGCACTTTGCGAAGGTAGCGGTTACAATAGGCGAGAATGGCACCATCATAGCTGCACGTAAACCACGTGTTACACTTCAAGGGACCAAAGTATGTAGTCAGTTATAAGCAGATGCTAAACAAAACCACCACGTTTTGCTGTTTGAGTCTGTATTTAAACAAGAAACCCTTTGTCTTTTGTTGTGCAGTTTTCGATACCAATGCCTAAAAGCGGAAGAGACGCAATCACCAAGAATCTAGTTCTAAGGGAAGATCAACTTCCTCAAAAGTATCTCCATCCCAAGACCAAGAAGAAAGCAAGCAAACCGGTTAGTAATTATTATAGAAACTCTAATCGATAGATGAAGACAACATTTTGATTTGACTATATTGTTGTGTGGGTTTTTTCTTCAGGGAGATGAGTATTTTATATCAGACGATGTGTTTTGAACCATCACAGTGATAGAAAAGCATCACTGCAGCCTCCTGTGAGAAAAGCTATGGCCGTTTTCAGTCAGAAACGGAACCCTAATGACAACCATTACTCTCGTTCTATGCACTGTTGATCTCTTCTACTTTGGTTTGTGCCAATGTTTTTTTTTTTGTCTCTTTACATTTTCTTCTTTTTGATAGCTAGGTTTGAAAATGTTTAATTTAACCGGCGAATTTTGTCACACCATCACCTGCGAATTTGAGGTCCGTTTAATTTAATTTGTTTTTCCAAACTGAAAAACAATTCTTTGGAAAGAGATGAAAACACATACGAAGTTCGTCCTCATGAAAGGATGATCCCAGAAGAGAAAACAAGGGACATTGTTATTATTTAGGAGGCTTGGTGATGACTTTGCTCGTAGCCTCTTGGGTTAACAATCTTTCTACTCTTGATGTGGTGATTTAGTAAATCTCGTCTCTTTCCACAACTCTGCTGTCAGGAATCCATATGTCTTCTAGAACCTTGCTAAATACACTATGCAGAGGATTAATCAATGAATGATTGATTCAAAAACCCTAATATCATAAAGTAAAACATTCAAGATACCCAAAACACAATTAATCATTCAATATTTAGATGAAATGATTTAATACATGTACAAACTAAGGTTACATATTGTAACTCAAGTCTCTATCAGGATTTGATCATGTTCAGTCAGAAGCTGACTTTTAAGCTTGCAATTTAGCAATGAACACAAACAAATCACTGGCCAATCATTCAAGCTTAACAAGTCTTACTTCCATCAACCTATATTACTCAGAACAACTCATAGGCAACAATCAAAAGGAATCATATTTCATCTATAGGCAACTCCAACTCTATGGTCATCCCATAACCGACATTTATCAGCATTACCTCTAAAGAAACAAAGGTGTATTCGGAAATCCCAAATATCTTTATTGTTGCTACTTTTCCAACAAACCACCATTTTCCATTATTATGCGACAACCAAGCATTAGAAATTCACCAACATATTCATTGCCTTCCTTACTATTGCCACAATATATTTTGTATGTTTTCCATTCCTAGAATAAAGTCAACTTTGCAGAAACATGGTGACTCTTTGATCACACTAACTATATAATTTTGAAATGAAATCCACTATATGCATCTTCTAAGTACAATATACACTTAATCTAGGGAGAGAACATAGAGTTGAAGAAATTCATAAACGTAGTAATCTTTTCAGAGATAGAAATCGATCTCATTTACTCATCAAGTAACTTTGACGATATGACCATGTGAGCGATGTGCAAGCAAAAGTGAAACTCATGTATATTTGTTATCCATTTTCATTTTTATGATTTGATTGAATGTATAGATACATAAATAGAGAGATTCATTTTTGTATAATATACCAAAGTATACCATGTTTAGTATGTTCGAGACTTTTTTCTTAGAAAAAGTGATTCTTCCAGTTTAACAACTATTTCTTTCATCAGGCTATATACTCATAACAACTCACTCACATGCAACGATTAAAGAAATCAAATTTCATATATGGCAACTCCAGTTCCAAGTTAAGAAGAAAAAAAACAAACTTTTGAAAAAGTTTCAAGAGTTTTGGTGGATCCTTTGAAGGAAGTGAAAAAGTCATCAATTTCAGTGAACTCGAGACGCATGCTTGTCTCAATCAAGTTCTTTTCGTGTCATCTCTCATCCTGATCCACGCTTAGACTCACCATCAGTTACAATCCTTTCAAGTACGACCTTAAAATTGAGTTTTCTCTTTTTCGATTTGGCTTCTCGTTGAATTGTAGTCCCATAGGACCATACTAAAGCACAATCTATCGTCATCCTTACTCACAATTATCAGCATTACCTCTAAAGAAACAAAGATGTATCCGGAAATCCCAAACATTGGACCACCATTGCTACTTTACCAATGCTACTTTTGCAATGGACCACCATTTCCCTATCTATTAGGCGACAATCAAGCATTAGCACTTTGTGTTCACCAACATATTAAGTGTTTTCTTTATTGAGGCCACAAATATTTTGTTCCATCCCTGGAATAAAGTAAACTTTGCAGCAATAAAGTGACTTTTAAGATGGATGTACCAATGCATGTTAAAAATGTCTCGTACTTGAACACATCTTTGATGTGGTACCTCTTTTCCTGAGATCAAATGTCCTTTCAAAATTGTAGTTAAGTGTTGCATGCTTCTCTTTGGGTATGCCAGCATTTTGTATATATGCCAATCCATTTATAAAGTAACACCATAGCAACTATGGACATTAGAACTATTTAAATCTAGGTATTTTTTTTCTCCATCTAGGTCTGGACGAACCTTGTGCACAAGATAGTTCGTTGAAGGATAAACTTAATTATCTGTCTTTGGACAAGCTTCTCTTCCTTTGCAGCCATATCCAATGTGCACTATATGATCCACTACAACTCTGATCTCGACTTCGATCATGAAACCTTTTCGAAAGATAGTTTGTTGCTATAGCGTTACATACAGATTTATTATGGGCTTTCAACTTAAAATCAATTGGTTATTAATAGATTGGTACTAACACTTTATATATTAGTTAATATTCTTTAGAATTTTCGATGTGGGATACAACATCCATATTCCTCGAAATGATGGCGTATTTTAGAAACCTGGTATGCTCTGATACCATGTTAGATTCATGTTTATTATGAGCTTTCATTTTAAAACCAATTGATTATTAGTGGATTGACCTTAACCCATTATATATTAATCAATATTTTTTATAATTTCCGATGTGGAATAAAGCATCCCTAATATATATAGTTTCTTCTATTTCAAGTTTAGGTATATACGTTGCAAGACGCTTCTGACTGGAACTTGAGAGAGACGTCTCCGACGAGACCATCGTGATGTGGTCATGGAAGATTTCTTGCGTGACAAGAAACTGTTTCGCGATATCTCGTTCATGATTAGATCTCTCTCGTTAATTTTGCTTATGAATTTTTACATTGATATCTGTTAAAGAGTTTAAGATATATATATATCGCTTGGGTAATATATTTATCTACTCTATATATTCGAACACGGAATAAGTTAATTATGTACCCTTACTGAGAAAAGTACAATTGTAACGAATTACAATTTCTCAAAAAATCTGTTAACAGTTAACCAATCCCATTTTTATTCCAATTTTTTAAGACCGTTCTGATAAATGGTCTCTTATTTACAGATAAGAGACGTGACTGAATTTTTAGCAACACACAAAGGAGAAACCAAAAAAAAAATGGTATAAACTTCGATCGAATAAACTAAATAAAAAGAGGCGCAATTTATTTTAA
This sequence comes from Brassica carinata, assembly GCA_016771965.1. NCBI lineage: Eukaryota > Viridiplantae > Streptophyta > Magnoliopsida > Brassicales > Brassicaceae > Brassica > Brassica carinata. The sequence goes on from CM028688.1 coordinate 11,018,818, forward strand.
AAAGAGTTGGAGTGCTTGCTTATTTACTCCTTTCATAGTCTTCACTAGAAGGCGAAGCTAGAGCGAGTTCGGCCCATGCCAAAGAAGACGACCTGAGCCATGCTGAAATGGACACACTGATTCTACTCTCTAATGTCTCACAAAGCTCTTTAACCAAACAACAACTACTCTCTTCATCTTCATGATTCTGGTCAAAGTTCAAGCATTGGCTCGCCACTTCACATACCGCCTCCAGTTCCTTTTGGTTAAAATGCTCCAGCTCTGGATCCACCAACACTTGTGGTGCACCACCAACATACTCCTTTGCCTACACCACAAAACCCACAGTTGTGTCTGAATCTCATCTCCGCATCCTCAAAGTCCATTTGACTCATTTGGTTTACAAAGTAGCATAAACATTGACTTATATAGAGAAAAGATATTATTTACTTACCCATTTAACCAAGCAGCCTCTTTCAGAAGGCCTCCCACTCACAATTTCCAGCAAGAGTAAGCCAAATGATAAGATATTCCCTTTCAAATTCTGATGCTCCATTGCGTTGGGAAGTACACATATAGCTCCATGATCACTACTCAATTTCTTCTCTGACCTCACCAGAACCGTCTTCCAGCATTCAAAATCAACCAGCTGCAAAAAAAAAAAAAAAAAAAAATGATTTTGGAGTGTATAGAAGCAAAGCTTCTAGCTAACTGTTCTATGTTACCAATGTTACCTTGGGAGTAAAATCTTCAGTCAGATACACAGCATTTGAGCTAACCTCAGAGACTGTAAACGGAGGATCTAGTTCAGTATGAAGGTACTTGAGACCACGCGCGACGCCTATCACAATCTTCATGCGTTTTGCCCACGACACTAAACTGCCTTCCCCATCTGCACCAAAACATATTATCAGCTAACTCTACTCACGTCGAAACTGCTAGAAGCACTAAGGAAGAAGTTTGATAATTATATTACAGTGGAGATGTTCGTATAGTGTCCCGTTCGATGCATACTCAAAAACAAGCATTCTTGTAAACGGTTTGTTCTCTTTACAGTATCCAAGTAACTTCCCCACGTTTTCATGGTTTAATCTAGCCAAATCCGCAACCTGAAACAAATGAATAGTCCTATGATATGACTGATGTTTTCTTTCAAGTGAATGGCTCAAGAAGATGAAGAAGAAGAAGAAGAACCTCTCTCTGGAAATAAAGCTCAAGATAACCAGTCCAGTCATCTTCTTTAAAGCAGAGAGAGATGACTGCAATCTCAGTCCCGCCTTCGATCGTTCCTTTGTAGACCTGACTGTTTGCACAAGAGTCGATTATATTGCTGAAGTCTTCACACGCCACTTCTAGCTCTTGTCTTGTGAATCTTGAAACATCCTTGAGCATTTCTGAATCAACGTAGACCGTGAAGTGCTCTTCTTTTTCACTAGTGGATTTCTTCCAAGGAACGATGAGAGTGCGTTTTATGTTGCAGACGCGTAACGCAGCGAATGTCACAACTAGAAAGAGCAAACCAACCGATGATCCTGTGACTATCTCAAATTCCAGAAGCCACCTTTGTGTCTGTTTCTTCTTCTTCTTCTTCGCCACAAACGCAGCTATTCAAAGAAAAAAAAGAAGAAGGCATCTGCTTATCTTATAGATGTCAAGAAAGTTGAAGAATGGATTGAGAATACGAGAAAGGCGACACAGCCTCACTTTGATGTGGTTCATAAAACCCTTTACGGAGCCAAAGACAAATTTGACAAGCAGCGGAAGATGTCAAAACCGGGTCTTCAATCTAAGATGTAAGAAACCAAACTTGTATTGGTGACGGTTTGGCCAAAACCGGTTTAACGGTTCACTGTAATAACTCGGTACAACATTCACATTTGTTATCACTTATCACTGCTTTTATAAAAAAAGGATATCAATAAATACCAATTTATTTGAGCCCGATCGAGGCCCATTAAAATAAGTGAACAAAACGGCAGCGTATACAGCACTAGGGTTTTACATTTCTGCTTGTTCTTCTTCGTCTCTCTATCTCTGAGTATTCGTTGCAGAGTAACGAAATTCTAAAGCGAGCAATCATGGATTCGAGTCCAGCGTCGATGTGGAGCTCAATAGTGAAGAAAGATCCTCCGTCAAAGCCTCCGACTACCGACGTAGCTCCGGCGGCGATTCTAGGCATGGTCGGAAACTGCAAATCCACAAAGGGGATAGAAATGGCGATTGTTGACGCGAACGCCGTCACCGACGGACGCCAGGGCTTAACCGACTTCGCCGACAAATTCGTAACGGTCCCTGAAGTACTCTCGGAGATTCGTGACTCTGATTCTCGCCGTCGTCTCGAGTTCATCCCTTTCACGATCGAAACCATGGAACCATCTCCCGAATCTCTCAGTAAAGGTATACTTAATTGATACTCGTTTTTTGAAAGCATGGAAGCTTGTCCTGATTCTTGTTTTTGTGCAGTTATAAAATTTGCTAAAGCTACTGGTGATTTGCATACACTCTCTGATGTTGAGATCTCAAGTTGATTGCTTTGACATACACGCTTGAGGCTGAGGTTCATGGGACCAAGAATCTCAGAGACGTTCCTCCGCCTATTCAAACTGTTAGGGTAAAGAGATTACCTGAGAAGGAGTTACCTGGCTGGGGCTCCAATGTGGCTAACTTGGAGGAGTGGGAGGCACTTGAGAACGAGACTGAGGAGAAATCAAACACTGCTTCCAAAATCCTTCCGCTTAAAGACCTTAACATGAACATCCTTCCTTCCGACAGCTGTTCTGAGGTTGGTTCTGTTGTGTCTCATACTGAGGATGATGAAGAAGGTGAGAGGAGGCAGAAGAGATACCCGCCTAAGAAAACAGAGGTGAAGGTTGATGTCTTATACTCGATTGCGTATGGATGTTCAGGTGGGTGTTGAAATGCCATGCTTGCTACACAGTAACTCCTGAAATTGGAAGAATCTTCTGTCCCAAGTGCGGTAATGGGGGCACTCTGCGAAAGGTAGCGGTTACAATAGGCGAGAATGGCACCATCATAGCTGCACGCAAACCTCGTGTTACACTTCGAGGGACCAAAGTAAGTAGTCAGAAGCTAAATGGAAACAACCATGTTTTGTTGCTGTTTGAGTCATTTGTTCTCTCTGCTCTTAAACAAGAAACCCTTGTCTTCTTCTTTTGTTGTGCAGTTTTCGATACCAATGCCTAAAAGCGGAAGAGACGCAATCACCAAGAATCTAGTTTTAAGGAAGATCAACTTCCTCAAAAGCATCTCCATCCCAAGACCAAGAAGAAAGCAAGCAAACCGGTTAGTAATTATAGAAACGCTAATCGATAGATGAAGAAAACATTTTGATTTGATTATTTTGTTGTGTGGGTTTTTTTTCAGGGAGATGAGTATTTTATATCAGACGATGTGTTCATGCACCATCACAGTGATAGAAAAGCACCATTGCAGCCTCCTGTGAGAAAAGCTATGGCCGTTTTCAGTCAAAAACGGAACCCTAATGACAACCATTACTCTCGTTCTATGCACTGTTGATCTCTTCTACTTTTATTTGTGCCAATGTTTTTTTTCTATTCACATTTTTCTTCTCTTTGATAGTTTCAAAACTAGGTTTGAAAACGTTTAATTTAACATGTGAATTTTGTCACACCATCACCTGCGAATTTGAGGTCAGTTTAATTTAATTTCTTTTTCCAAACTGAAAATTGGTTTAGAGAATACTAGAGTCGCAATTAGGAAAATTTTCCAACAAAAATAGTTTATTTTGCAATATGTATCTCAAAGCAAACTAACCATAAGGACCTGACAGAAACAAATTAACTTTGTGGTTTACTATCTCACTAAGCCCTGTATTTGTAAGCCTTGAGCTACTAGGACTAGGCTTCTTTCTCCTTTTTTTTGGTAAAATTATCTCTGAACTTGGATTGACCCACGAGATCATTGTACCATTTCGTATTCTCATTGCCAACATAAGACAAGCCAAGGCCCGGGCAAGACAAAAGTTGCTTCTCTCCCTGGACAGTAGAAAATGAAGTCCGGATGAACAAATCTTGTGTGTTGCTTGCGATTTACGTTATCTTCGTTTATCTCCAAAACAATCAAGTTAATATCTAACGATCTCATAGAATCCAACCAAGAAGAAACACTAACAGATTAAAAATCAAATAAGTAGAAAATCTCGTTTAATAATTATTAAGATTAAAAGATATATATATATATATATATATATATATATATCGCTTTTAAATTAAAGTATATACCATATAAAATATATAAATATTTAATTGGAAATTTACTTTGAACAAGTTTTTGATAAAATCTTTGAAAAACATTGACAGCTTAATTTTTAAAAAAATAAATTACTGAAACTATTAATCTCATAATGAAAATGTTGTTATCAAGTAATTTAAAGATTTTGCTATAAGCTACAAATGATTAAAAACCATATGAGTAGAAAATATCATTTAATAGACATTAATATTAAAATATACAACATATGTTAATATCATTTAAATTTTATTATATATCCTATCAAATAGAAAAAATATTGTTTGAATTAATAAAATTTATTTATATGTTCGCACCAATTTAAGTATATATCTAATAGTTACTGACTTTTTAGTTATTAATATATATTTATTATTTCATAATATGTAAAAAAAATATAATGTAAAAAATAAATTATATATATGATGTTCATTCCGCGTAAGGCGCAAATCTATACCTAGTTTATTTTGAAAGAGTTGGAGTGATGGGTTGATAATTAATCAAGTGCTCAATCAACAACCAAACCATCTTTATATTATTATGGATACATGTATTTGTTATGGTCTGGTGCTCATGTCCTCCTTTCAAGGATAGAGTAAGTCACGATCCCACGTTTCCTTAATGTAATTTGCTTCCGTAATTGTTTGAACGTATGCTTTTAGTTTCTTTATTTAAATGAGAAAAGTAAAGAGAGGCAAAGAAAAATTGAAGTAACTTGTGTTTTATTTTATTAGTCTGTTTTTCACAAACTCTCTTAGCTTGGAGGAGTAGCCTTAACTGGTGTTCTAAGATATCAAAAGGGTGATTGGTTTGACTCCTAACATGGAGTGCTTGCCCATTTACTCCTTTGATATTCATCTTTATCTTCATTAGAAGGCGAAGCTAGCGCAAGTTCGGCCCAAGCCAAAGAAGACGACCTGAGCCCCGCTGAAATGGACACACTGATTCTACTCTCTAATGTCTCACAAAGCTCTTTAACTAAACAACAAGTCTCTTCATCATTCAGGTCCAAGTTCAAGCATTGGCTCGCCACTTCGCATACCGCCTCCAGTTCCTTTTGGTTGAAATGCTCCAGCTCTGGATCCACCAACACTTGTGGTGCACCACCAACATACTCCTTTGCCTACACCACAAAACCCACTATTATGTTCCATTGGACCCGTTTGGTTTTACACACTAGCAACGTTTCAAACTTAAGCATAAAGTTAGACGTATAGAGAAAAGCTAACATTACTTACCCATTTAACCAAGCAGCCTCTTTCTTGGCGCCTTCCACTCACAATTTCCAGCAAAAGTAAGCCAAATGAGAAGATATTCCCTTTGAAATTCTGATCTCGATGCTCCATTGCGTTGGGAAGTACACATATAGCTCCATGATCACTACTCAATTTCTTCTCTGACCTCACTAGAACCGTCTTCCAGCATTCAAAATCAACCAGCTGCAAAAGAAGAAGAAGAAGAAATGATTTAAGAGTAATAGAAGCAAAGCTTTAGGCTAACTGTTGTAGGTTTCAATGTTACCTTGGGAGTAAAATCTTCAGTGAGATACACAGCACTTGAGCTAACCTCAGACTCAGAGACTGTAAATGGAGGATCTAGTTCAGTGTGAAGGTACTTAAGACCACGTGCGACGCCTATAACAATCTTCATGCGTTTTGCCCACGAGACTAAACTGCCTTCCCCATCTGCACAATAAAAGACCTTATCATTTAACAGCTAACTCCTACTCTTGTGGAAACTGTAAGAAAACATTTGATCATATATATGATTACAGTGGAGGTGCTCGTATAGTGTCCCGTTTGATGCATACTCAAAAACAAGCATTCTTGTAAACGGTTTGTTCTCTTTGCAGTATCCAAGTAACTTCCCCACGTTCTCATGGTCTAATCTAGCCAAATCCGCAACCTGAAACAATGAATGGTCAGAGGATATGACTGATGTTTTCTTGCAAGAAGAAGGGGAACAAAACCTCTCTCTGGAAATAAAGCTCAGGGTATGCAGTCCAATCTTCTTCTTTAAAGCAGAGAGAGATCACCGCAATCTCAGTCCCGCCTTCAATCGTTCCTTTGTAGACCTGACTGTTTGCACAAGAGTCGATGATATTGCTGAAGTCTTCACACGCTACTTCTAGCTCTTGTCTTGTGAATCTTGAAACGTCCTTGAGCATTTCAGAATCAACGTAGACAGTGAAGTGCTCTTCCTTTTCACTTGCAGATTTCTTCCAAGGAACGATGAGAGTGCGTTTTATGTTGCAGAAGCGTAAAGCAGAGAATGTCACAACTAGAAAGAGCAAACCAACCGATGATCCTGTGACTATCTCAAAATCCAGAAGCCACATATGTTTCTTCTTCTTCTTCTTCTTCTTCGCTATACAAAATGAAAATAAAAGGTAGGTAAAATAGAATGCCCCTGCTTAATCTTATAGATGTCAACAAAGTAAAAACTCATATTTTATACAAACCGCATTCTGAAGAAGGCCTCTGCTTAACGTCCTTTGTTTTCATGCAGTTTCCTTGAAACCTCTCTCTACCATTAAACAAAGGAGATATATTTTATCAGATGTAAAAAAAAAAGTACATCTAAAATGGATTATCTTTTACCTTGGAAGGTAATCCAAACATCTCGGGATCTTTCCATTGAAGAAGTTGTAGGAGAAATCTGCCACTTTCAAATGAGGAGACTTGCACAAACCAGAGATGTTTGCACTTGGATACCTGATGATTCAGACAAAACATATATTTAACATTTTCATCATAGACATTCAATATTAGTATACCTTGAAGGTTATTTGGCTAAACTCACTTTTCTGATCTTGTTATAGCGACAGGTATACTTCCTTGAAGCCTATTCCTTTCAATAAGAAGCTCTCTAAGGTACTTCAAGTTTCCAATCTCTGGAGGTAACTTTCCAGTTAAACCATTAGACTGAAGGTTTCTGTAAATGTAATTACAAACACAGAGAATAATGGTTATCTCAGCACATTATCAGATTGAATGACTTTCCCAAAAGTTTAAAGCTTTTTAATTTTACATTGTCTTGATGTTAGACAAACTTCCAATCTCTGCTGGAATGGGCCCTGTTAGATGATTGTTTCCCAAGTCTAAGATCTTGAGTTTCTTCAACTTTCCTATCTCTTTTGGTATTTTCCCCTTTAGAATGTTCCCACGCAGGATCCTAATGAAGCATTCCACACACAGAAAAAAAAAAAAAAAACATCTGAAAAAATTCAAAACTCTCTATCCATCATAAAACTTGCATATTTTCAGGTTATTTTTGGTGTCAATAGAAATCAGAACCGTACAGTTCTTGCAAGTAGGTTATATGACCAAGTTCTGGCACAAGAAACCCTCCCATCAATGTATCCGATATATTTCTGCATTATCAATCCACCGCATGAAACATATATATATCAAATGTCTTCTGATAAAAAAAAACTTTATAGATAAAGGAGGGAGGCAGAAAGGGATCAAAGCTTCTTACATTTTGATAATGTGATCTTTAGATGGAGAACATTTAATGCCCTTCCAATCACAAGGGTCAGAATCGGAAACATTCCAATTAGACATGACTAGCACAGGGTCCTTATACAAAGCCTCGTTTTTGAAAGCATGGAAGCTTGTCCTGATTCTTGTTTTGTGCAGTTATAAAATTTGCTAAAGCTACTGGTGATTTGCATACACTCTCTGATGTTGAGATCTCAAGTTGATTGCTTTGACATACACGCTTGAGGCTGAGGTTCATGGGACCAAGAATCTCAGAGACGTTCCTCCGCCTATTCAAACTGTTAGGGTAAAGAGATTACCTGAGAAGGAGTTACCTGGCTGGGGCTCCAATGTGGCTAACTTGGAGGAGTGGGAGGCACGAGAACGAGACTGAGGAGAAATCAAACACTGCTTCCAAAATCCTTCCGCTTAAAGACCTTAACATGAACATCCTTCCTTCCGACAGCTGTTCTGAGGTTGGTTCTGTTGTGTCTCATACTGAGGATGATGAAGAAGGTGAGAGGAGGCAGAAGAGATACCCGCCTAAGAAAACAGAGGTGAAGGTTGATGTCTTATACTCGATTGCGTATGGATGTTCAGGTGGGTGTTGAAATGCCATGCTTGCTACACAGTAACTCCTGAAATTGGAAGAATCTTCTGTCCCAAGTGCGGTAATGGGGGCACTCTGCGAAAGGTAGCGGTTACAATAGGCGAGAATGGCACCATCATAGCTGCACGCAAACCTCGTGTTACACTTCGAGGGACCAAAGTAAGTAGTCAGAAGCTAAATGGAAACAACCATGTTTTGTTGCTGTTTGAGTCATTTGTTCTCTCTGCTCTTAAACAAGAAACCCTTGTCTTCTTCTTTTGTTGTGCAGTTTTCGATACCAATGCCTAAAAGCGGAAGAGACGCAATCACCAAGAATCTAGTTTTAAGGAAGATCAACTTCCTCAAAAGCATCTCCATCCCAAGACCAAGAAGAAAGCAAGCAAACCGGTTAGTAATTATAGAAACGCTAATCGATAGATGAAGAAAACATTTTGATTTGATTATTTTGTTGTGTGGGTTTTTTCAGGAGATGAGTATTTTATATCAGACGATGTGTTCATGCACCATCACAGTGATAGAAAAGCACCATTGCAGCCTCCTGTGAGAAAAGCTATGGCCGTTTTCAGTCAAAACGGAACCCTAATGACAACCATTACTCTCGTTCTATGCACTGTTGATCTCTTCTACTTTTATTTGTGCCAATGTTTTTTCTATTCACATTTTTCTTCTCTTTGATAGTTTCAAAACTAGGTTTGAAAACGTTTAATTTAACATGTGAATTTTGTCACACCATCACCTGCGAATTTGAGGTCAGTTTAATTTAATTTCTTTTCCAAACTGAAAATTGGTTTAGAGAATACTAGAGTCGCAATTAGGAAAATTTTCCAACAAAAATAGTTTATTTTGCAATATGTATCTCAAAGCAAACTAACCATAAGGACCTGACAGAAACAAATTAACTTTGTGGTTTACTATCTCACTAAGCCCCTGTATTTGTAAGCCTTGAGCTACTAGGACTAGGCTTCTTTCTCCTTTTTTTTGGTAAAATTATCTCTGAACTTGGATTGACCCACGAGATCATTGTACCATTTCGTATTCTCATTGCCAACATAAGACAAGCCAAGGCCCGGGCAAGACAAAAGTTGCTTCTCTCCTGGACAGTAGAAAATGAAGTCCGGATGAACAAATCTTGTGTGTTGCTTGCGATTTACGTTATCTTCGTTTATCTCCAAAACAATCAAGTTAATATCTAACGATCTCATAGAATCCAACCAAGAAGAAACACTAACAGATTAAAAAATCAAATAAGTAGAAAATCTCGTTTAATAATTATTAAGATTAAAAGATATATATATATATATATATATATATATATATCGTTTTAAATTAAAGTATATACCATATAAAATATATAAATATTTAATTGGAAATTTACTTTGAACAAGTTTTTTGATAAAATCTTTGAAAAAACATTGACAGCTTAATTTTTTTAAAAAAAAATAAATTACTGAAACTATTAATCTCATAATGAAAATGTTGTTATCAGTAATTTAAAGATTTTGCTATAAGCTACAAATGATTAAAAAACCATATGAGTAGAAAATATCATTTAATAGACATTAATATTAAAATATACAACATATGTTAATATCATTTAAATTTTATTATATATCCTATCAAATAGAAAAAATATTGTTTGAATTAATAAAATTTATTTATATGTTCGCACCAATTTAAGTATATATCTAATAGTTACTGACTTTTTAGTTATTAATATATATTTATTATTTCATAATATGTAAAAAATATAATGTAAAAATAAATTATATATATGATGTTCATTCGTGAAATCTATACCTAGTTTATTTTGAAAGAGTTGGAGTGATGGGTTGATAATTAATCAAGTGCTCAATCAACAACCAAACCATCTTTATATTATTATGGATACATGTATTTTGTTATGGTCTGGTGCTCATGTCCTCCTTTCAAGGATAGAGTAAGTCACGATCCCACGTTTCCTTAATGTAATTTGCTTCCGTAATTGTTTGAACGTATGCTTTTAGTTTCTTTATTTAAATGAGAAAAGTAAAGAGAGGCAAAGAAAAATTGAAGTAACTTGTGTTTTATTTTATTAGTCTGTTTTTCACAAACTCTCTTAGCTTGGAGGAGTAGCCTTAACTGGTGTTCTAAGATATCAAAGGGTGATTGGTTTGACTCCTAACATGGAGTGCTTGCCCATTTACTCCTTTGATATTCATCTTTATCTTCATTAGAAGGCGAAGCTAGCAAGTTCGGCCCAAGCCAAAGACGACCTGAGCCCCGCTGAAATGGACACACTGATTCTACTCTCTAATGTCTCACAAAGCTCTTTAACTAAACAACAAGTCTCTTCATCATTCAGGTCCAAGTTCAAGCATTGGCTCGCCACTTCGCATACCGGTTCCTTCCTTTTGGGATCCACCAACACTTGTGGTGCACCACCAACATACTCCTTTGCCTACACCACAAAACCCACTATTATGTTCCATTGGACCCGTTTGGTTTTACACACTAGCAACGTTTCAAACTTAAGCATAAAGTTAGACGTATAGAGAAAAGCTAACATTACCCCATTTAACCAAGCAGCCTCTTTCTTGGCGCCTTCCACTCACAATTTCCAGCAAAAGTAAGCCAAATGAGAAGATATTCCCTTTGAAATTCTGATCTCGATGCTCCATTGCGTTGGGAAGTACACATATAGCTCCATGATCACTACTCAATTTCTTCTCTGACCTCACTAGAACCGTCTTCCAGCATTCAAAATCAACCAGCTGCAAAAGAAGAAGAAGAAGAAATGATTTAAGAGTAATAGAAGCAAAGCTTTAGGCTAACTGTTGTAGGTTTCAATGTTACCTTGGGAGTAAAATCTTCAGTGAGATACACAGCACTTGAGCTAACCTCAGACTCAGAGACTGTAAATGGAGGATCTAGTTCAGTGTGAAGGTACTTAAGACCACGTGCGACGCCTATAACAATCTTCATGCGTTTTGCCCACGAGACTAAACTGCCTTCCCCATCTGCACAATAAAACCTTATCATTTAACAGCTAACTCCTACTCTTGTGGAAACTGTAAGAAAACATTTGATCATATATATGATTACAGTGGAGGTGCTCGTATAGTGTCCCGTTTGATGCATACTCAAAACAAGCATTCTTGTAAACGGTTTGTTCTCTTTGCAGTATCCAAGTAACTTCCCCACGTTCTCATGGTCTAATCTAGCCAAATCCGCAACCTGAAACAATGAATGGTCAGAGGATATGACTGATGTTTTCTTGCAAGAAGAAGGGAACAAAACCTCTCTCTGGAAATAAAGCTCAGGGTATGCAGTCCAATCTTCTTCTTTAAAGCAGAGATCACCACAATCTCAGTCCCGCCTTCAATCGTTCCTTTGTAGACCTGACTGTTTGCACAAGAGTCGATGATATTGCTGAAGTCTTCACTTTCTAGCTCTTGTCTTGTGAATCTTGAAACGTCCTTGAGCATTTCAGAATCAACGTAGACAGTGAAGTGCTCTTCCTTTTCACTTGCAGATTTCTTCCAAGGAACGATGAGAGTGCGTTTTATGTTGCAGAAGCGTAAAGCAGAGAATGTCACAACTAGAAAGAGCAAACCAACCGATGATCCTGTGACTATCTCAAAATCCAGAAGCCACATATGTTTCTTCTTCTTCTTCGCTATACAAAATGAAAATAAAAGGTAGGTAAAATAGAATGCCCCTGCTTAATCTTATAGATGTCAAGAAAGTAAAACTCATATTTCTACAAACCACATTCTGAAGAAGGCCTCTGCTTAACGTCCTTTGTTTTCATGCAGTTTCCTTGAAACCTCTCTCTACCACACGCAACAAAGAGAGATATTTTATCAGATGAAAAAAAAAGTACATCACAAAATGGATTATCTTTACCTTGGAAGGTAATCCAAACAACTCGGGATCTTTCCGTTGAAGAAGTTGTAGGAGAAATCTGCCACTTTCAAATGAGCAGACTTGCACAAACCAGAGTTCTTTGCAGTTGAGTTTGAACCATACCTGATGATTCAGACAAAACATATATTTAACATTTTCATCATAGACAACTAATATAAGTATTACCTTGAAGGTTATTTGACTAAACTCACTTTTCTGATGTTGTTGTAGCAATAGGAATGCTTCCTTGAAGCCTGTTTCTTTCAATAAGAAGCTCTCTAAGGTTCTTCAAGTTTCCTATCTCTGGAGGTAACTTTCCAGTTAAACCATTGGACTGAAGGTTTCTGTAAATGTAATTACAAACACAGAGAATAATGGTTATCTCAGCACATTATCAGATTGAATGACTTTCCCAAAGTTTTAAAGCTTTTAATTTTACATTGTCTTGATGTTAGACAAACTTCCAATCTCTGCTGGAATGGGTCCTGTTAGATGATTGTTTCCCAAGTCTAAGACCTTGAGCTTTTTCAACTTTCCTATCTCTTTTGGTATTGTCCCCATTAGAATGTTCCCACGCAGGATCCTTAAGAAGCATTCAACACACATGAGAAAAAAAAGCCATCTCAAAAAAATTCAAAACTCTAACCATCATCAAATTTTAAGGGAATCAAAACCATACAGTTCTTGCAAGTAGGTTATATGACCAAGTTGTGGCACAAGAAAGCCTCTCATCAATGTATCGGATATATTTCTGCATTAATCCACGGCATCAAACATACATCAAATGTCTTCTGATAAAAAATAACTTTATAAAGAGGAATGCAGAGAGAGATCAAAGCTTGTTACATTTTGATAATGTGATCGTTAGATGGAGAACATTTAATGCCGTTCCAATCACAAGGATCAGAATCGGGAACATTCCAATTAGACATAACTAGCAAAGGGTCCTTATACGTAGCCTCCTTGAGTCTCCTAAGAGCTTCCACTGATACAAGAACGACAAGACACTAGAATTAAAAAGCAAACTCTTTACAAGTGATTCAGATACTAATGAGGAAAGTTTTAACATGCATTGTTCATAGAGATCATGTACCTTCTTTAGAGGCCAATGCGTCACAGGAAACAAAGAGGAACCCTACTAGAACGATACTCACAAGAGAAAGATCCATACTTGCAGAAAATAAGTATTGGAGAATACTCCTTTTCAAAGATTCCTTAGCTCATTGAAGCAAGCAAAACACAGATCTTCTCACTGAGTAATCACCACAAAGACCCCATTAAAAAATTTAACTACAAATACAAAGAGATTTATTGGAGAATTATTTGTAACTGAGAAGAACAAGATATAACAACAAATTTAGCAAAAAAAAAAACAAGATATAACAACAAGGGAAAAAACTTTAAATAATAATACTTTGTATCTAACAGTTAGCAAAAACCCATCAAAGAAAAATGAAGTTTCTAAGTAACAGAGACTGAAGAAGAAGACAGAGAGAGAGAGACCTATGGAATCAAACGACAGTTTTGTATTTTTGTTATATTCTGGAAGGGGTAAGAAATTGTGCTTTTTCTTTCTTTTCTTTAAAGAAAGATGGAATACAATTTTCATTTAATTATTAGGCTATCTTTTTTTTTGTAAAAGAATTATTAGGTTCTTTAACTTTTAATAAAATTACTTTATTTACATTAAACTATTGCAAATCTATTTACAGTTGTAAGATTATTTTATATTTTCTTTCTTATATAATATATTAAATTGGAAGCCAAAATGATGAATTCATTTAATTATAAAGTCTATTTTATTTTAGAAGACAAATGTATGAGCATGCATCATATTACCTGATAGAGAGGGACAAATGGTTTATTATATGATGACTCAGACCTGCTACCAATCAAATTTACGAAAAAATGGAAATTACATCTTTATGATTTGTATTAGTGTTATTATCATATTTTCGTTTTAACATTTATCATATATTAGAATGTACGTACTTATAAAACGTAATCTATAAAAAAATTAACAATTAAATCTACGTATACACACTTACATGAAATTACATTTTCTAGTGCTCTTCTTTTCTTTTTCTTTTAACCAGTCAATATAATAAGGTAAACTAGGATTCACATCTAATAGGGTCCTACTATAACTAATCTGCATTTCTTTGTCATTTTCTAATCATTATCATTACTAAAAATATATTTCCTTGCAATAGATTGCTCTTATGGTTGTTTCTAATTATGCATTTATGCTTTTAAATTCGGTAGATCTCTAACCAATTATTAAACAATATTCTTAAGGTAAGTTCTAGTGGAAGTAATGTCTGATTGCACATTTGCACACAAAATAGAATATAAAACTCATCACTTTTTGGAAAGTTATCGGCACCTTTTTATTATACGTTACAATTCATCGTTGAATAATGTGTACACATCTTAGATGACGGTAGATAGTGGAGATGATTAGGTAGATAATGGAGATGATTGATTGTGCTGTAGTTATAGTAATTTTATTGTATAATTTAGTTTGTCTATTTTGATGTAGTAGTATTTAATGTACCTGTATAAATTAAATAAAAGAAAAAAAGAAAAAGAAAAGATATTTTTACAATAATATTTTTTTGGTTTTAGAAAACAAGTTTTTTTTACAATAATTTCTTTATTTTTGGTTTTATTTTTAAAAACTAAATAAAGTATGATTGGTGACTTTTATGGTTGTAAAAGAAATTAAAATTAAAAATACTTGATACAACGCAACAAATCGTCTCTTTTTTAACACTGATAAATTCATTCAAAATAAAACTCCAGAGAACATAGAGTATCGACCATAATGATCAGTGATAAAAATCCAAAATAAAAGAGGCGCCAACGCCAAAAAAGAAAACTAGAAACAATGTTGGTGGAGATGTAAGTAGACTTCCACAACAAGAAAAGAAACTCGGTGAGTAGGCACCCCTTATTTAGGGAGATGCTTCACGCTCAATCCTCTGCAACAACCATGACGGACCGCCTCGAGCAATGTAAGAGTGATACCGACGATCCGAGGTTACACTTAGAGCAAGATCTTGGGCGATAGAATTCTTACTTTGGTCACAGTGATAGAAACTCCAGTCTTGTAATGCCTTGAGTTGTGAGTGAATCTCGTATGTAAGTTGGCCCATCTCAACAAACTCAGCAGGAGCAATAAGAACATCTCTTGCCAACGCACAAGAAGACTCAAAAATAACCTTCTGTTGACGTGTAGATACCATATCACCAACCGTCCAGTGGAGGCCTAGTAGCTCAGCTTCCTTCTTGTCCCCACGTTCGAGAAGGATCGTCTGCTATAAAGAGTGGCCATGCCTTTTCATCACGCAAGATCCATCCCACTCCACAATTCTCATGATCGTTTACCCAGGACACTCCAATGTTACATTTTCTAGTGCTCTTCTTTTTCTTTTAACCAGTCAATATAATAAGGTAAACTAGGATTCACATCTAATAGGGGTCCTACTATAACTAATCTGCATTTCTTTGTCATTTTCTAATCATTATCATTACTAAAAATATATTTCCTTGCAATAGATTGCTCTTATGGTTGTTTCTAATTATGCATTTATGCTTTTAAATTCGGTAGATCTCTAACCAATTATTAAACAATATTCTTAAGGTAAGTTCTAGTGGAAGTAATGTCTGATTGCACATTTGCACACAAAATAGAATATAAAACTCATCACTTTTGGAAAGTTATCGGCACCTTTTATTATACGTTACAATTCATCGTTGAATAATGTGTACACATCTTAGATGACGGTAGATAGTGGAGATGATTAGGTAGATAATGGAGATGATTGATTGTGCTGTAGTTATAGTAATTTTATTGTATAATTTAGTTTGTCTATTTTGATGTAGTAGTATTTAATGTACCTGTATAAATTAAATAAAAGAAAAAAGAAAAGATATTTTTACAATAATTTCTTTATTTTTGGTTTTAGAAAACAAGTTTTTTACAATAATATTTTTTGGTTTTAGAAAACAAGTTTTTTACAATAATATTTTTTGGTTTTAGAAAACAAGTTTTTTACAATAATTTCTTTATTTTTGGTTTTAGAAAACAAGTTTTTTACAATAATTTCTTTATTTTTGGTTTTAGAAAACAAGTTTTTTACAATAATTTCTTTATTTTTGGTTTTAGAAAACAAGTTTTTTACAATAATTTCTTTATTTTTGGTTTTAGAAAACAAGTTTTTTACAATAATTTCTTTATTTTTGGTTTTAGAAAACAAGTTTTTTACAATAATATTTTTTGGTTTTAGAAAACAAGTTTTTTACAATAATATTTTTTGGTTTTAGAAAACAAGTTTTTTACAATAATATTTTTTGGTTTTAGAAAACAAGTTTTTTACAATAATATTTTTTGGTTTTAGAAAACAAGTTTTTTACAATAATATTTTTTGGTTTTATTTTTAAAAACTAAATAAAGTATGATTGGTGACTTTTATGGTTGTAAAAAGAAATTAAAATTAAAAATACTTGATACAACGCAACAAATCGTCTCTTTTTTAACACTGATAAATTCATTCAAAATAAAACTCAGAGAACATAGAGTATCGACCATAATGATCAGTGATAAAATCCAAAATAAAAGAGGCGCCAACGCCAAAAAGAAAACTAGAAACAATGTTGGTGGAGATGTAAGTAGACTTCCACAACAAGAAAAGAAACTCGGTGAGTAGGCACCCCTTATTTAGGAGATGCTTCACGCTCAATCCTCTGCAACAACCATGACGGACCGCCTCGAGCAATGTAAGAGTGATACCGACGATCCGAGGTTACACTTAGAGCAAGATCTTGGGCGATAGAATTCTTACTTTGGTCACAGTGATAGAAACTCCAGTCTTGTAATGCCTTGAGTTGTGAGTGAATCTCGTATGTAAGTTGGCCCATCTCAACAAACTCAGCAGGAGCAATAAGAACATCTCTTGCCAACGCACAAGAAGACTCAAAAATAACCTTCTGTTGACGTGTAGATACCATATCACCAACCGTCCAGTGGAGGCCTAGTAGCTCAGCTTCCTTCTTGTCCCCACGTTCGAGAAGGATCGTCTGCTATAAAGAGTGGCCATGCCTTTTCATCACGCAAGATCCATCCCACTCCACAATTCTCATGATCGTTTACCCAGGACACTCCAATGTTGCATTTCAGATAATCTGATGGAGGTCTAACCCAAGACGAAAGGTTTCTTGGCTGTGTCGCCACAGTTTGGACATCTTCAGGCCTAAGATTATTCACCTCTAACCAATCGTCTCTAATAAATGAAATTTCTTTAATTTAATATATAAAAACACAACCGGCCTCTACTTCGATATAAACATCAGATAGAAATTAATATTCAGTTTTTCGTGGATTTATAAATCTTTCATAAATAAATAAATTTTTAAATCAAACAAGTAAATTTAAATGATACTAAAATAGATATGTACTATATTATTGATATGACTATCTATTAAATGAGATTATGAGAGTTTCTACTTATATAATTTTATGGTTATTTGTATATTTTTGGTAAGTTATAATCGTTTTAAAAATTCAAATTTTGATATTAAATATTAAGTTTTAACACTGTTCAATGAAAATTTTGAACTTAAATTTTAGATGAATATTTTAGATAGTATTTTAGATGAATATTTTGAAATTAGCTTGAGAGAATGAATGTTGTGAATGTAAAACTGAGAAGGAGAAGATCGCACGAAGGGTTGTTGTGAATACACTTTCACTTCATCATAGTATTATAAAGATTTGAGAAGCAAACAATAAACCCAACACCACATCCGTGATACAAGAAAACAACAAACCCAACAAGACATGTTACAAGACGGGACCAAACACAATAATAGAAGACCAGTAGACCACTTCCACTTCTGTGACACAAGAAGACAAGGCACGAGGAAGTCATTAACATTTCCGTGACACAAGAAGACAAGGCAAGAGGAAGTCATGCATACAACCCAATGCTCCACTCTGTGATTCATCAAACTACACTGAGCCGCCTGAAACCAAAGACAACACATACCCAAGAACAACAATGAAATTAAGGTTTGTTAAATGTAACCGAAACAGAACACCAACATAAATGTAACCATAACAGAACACCAACATAACACAAGAACAACAATGCTTCCACTTAAATGTAACCGGAACAGAACACCAACATAAAACATAAACATAACAAGAAGATGAAACATACAACAAAGATAACACAAGAAACTTAAACGAGACAAGAACAAAACACTTAATTCCATTACATAACATTTTAAACATAACAGCTTAAGTCCATTACAAAACAACATCACACCAGAAACTAAAAAGAACAAGACACTTAAATAGAGACAAGAACAAAACACTTAAATGGAAACCAATAAAACAGAACAACATGCGACAAGTAGACAACATTTCCGTAATTAACTTCTTCTTTAGAGCTTCTTCTTCAGATAGTGTTACGTGGTTTTGTCCCAGCAGGCCCATCTTCGACAATCTTACTTTGGTCACAGTGATAGAAACTCCAGTCTTGTAATGCCTTGAGTTGTGAGTGAATCTCGTATGTAAGTTGGCCCATCTCAACAAACTCAGCAGGAGCAATAAGAACATCTCTTGCCAACGCACAAGAAGACTCAAAAATAACCTTCTGTTGACGTGTAGATACCATATCACCAACCGTCCAGTGGAGGCCTAGTAGCTCAGCTTCCCTTCTTGTCCCCACGTTCGAGAAGGATCGTCTGCTATAAAGAGTGGCCATGCCTTTTTCATCACGCAAGATCCATCCCACTCCACAATTCTCATGATCGTTTACCCAGGACACTCCAATGTTGCATTTCAGATAATCTGATGGAGGTCTAACCCAAGACGAAAGGTTTCTTGGCTGTGTCGCCACAGTTTGGACATCTTCAGGCCTAAGATTATTCACCTCTAACCAATCGTCTCTAATAAATGAAATTTCTTTAATTTAATATATAAAAACACAACCGGCCTCTACTTCGATATAAACATCAGATAGAAATTAATATTCAGTTTTTCGTGGATTTATAAATCTTTCATAAATAAATAAATTTTTAAATCAAACAAGTAAATTTAAATGATACTAAAATAGATATGTACTATATTATTGATATGACTATCTATTAAATGAGATTATGAGAGTTTCTACTTATATAATTTTATGGTTATTTGTATATTTTTGGTAAGTTATAATCGTTTTAAAAAATTCAAATTTTGATATTAAATATTAAGTTTTTAACACTGTTCAATGAAAATTTTGAAATCAAAATATTTAAGTATTTTATGTGGTATATAGTTTTGTTTAACCCATGATATATATATATATATATATCAATCTAAATATCTATTACGTTAGATTTTCTACTCACATGATTTTATGATAATTTGTCTTGTTATAACAAAAATTGTAAATCATTGATCATAAAAAAATTTTAGTGTGAGATTTTTAGTAGCTTAGTAATTTATATTAGTTTTAAAAATTTAAATATAAAATATGGAAAATATTAAATATTTATTATATGATTAATGTAAATATGGATTTATTTTAATAATATAAAATTAAACGGAAATGAGAGAGGATACACAAAATTTTATCAAATATTATTATTTAATATAATTAATTTTCATATATATTTTAGTCATATTAGTTAATCTCGTAGCTTTTATTTAAGGATTGAAAGAAAAACTACTCTTTTTAAATTAATATTTAATATATTTTTATAACAATAGTTAATGTTATAATTAGTTTAATAAAAAATATAATATATTTTTGGATGGACAAATATATTTTTTAAAGATTCTAAGAATTATTATAGTAATAATAACAAACAACAGCCTATAGAATCATATGCTTTCACGTTTTCTATGAATATCTATTTTTCGGCTATTATACTCTGTTGGTCAATTGGTTACAACTGTTGTCGTGTTTTTAAAGGTGGTGAATTCGAACTCATTTAGCATTATTATTCCCTTTTCGTTAATATATATATATATATATATCAAATGTTGTAACAATTTCCAAATAATATATAAGAGATGCATTCGATACGATATTACAGTAAAAAATCTACAAATTAATACTTTATAAATTAATAAATACTATAAATTAATAAATTTCACTTGGGCCAATGTAAAATTTGACATAATTCGATAAAATAATAAGATAATAGTTTTTAATAATCTTATGCAGATATAAAGTCCCAATATAAACATAAATTAATAATTAGTGTTTATAATGTTTATATAAATATAATCAACACATTGTATAGTTTATTTTTAATTCATAGTGAAATTTATCTTTATTATTTTTTAGTCTCTTTAATATATTAATTTTATTTTGTTATTTTACACTTAAAATACAATTATATTTACTGTATATCCCCAATAATCAAATAAAACAATATAAAACATGTATCAATAAAATTTAAGCGATACATATACCGTAGAATTAAGTATTCTTCATATGTATACATAAAATCTATTTTAAAATATATATAAATCTAAAAGGAAAATTTCCTGTATATTAATAACTTTATAAATTAATAATAAAATATCAAATTCCCAATATTATTAATTTGTAAAGTTTTACAATATATCAATAAAAATACATGTGAAAAGGAAATTATATATATGTAATAAAAGTGTAAAACTAAAATAAAAGTTACATATATAGAAAAGGAAAGAAATTTGTACAATCTTGTAATGTCTTACGGTCCTGAGAATATTTGGTTTTTACTCCTCTTGGCATTCTTGAGGTTACGTACAGTCATAACAAGCCGTTGTCTCACCTTCAACTTCTGCAAATCTTACACTTATCTCTGAATACCTCTCCTGCATCTCCTTCAACTCCATCTCCATCACTCCATTTTGCTCTTTTAGCGAAGCTACTTCATTTACCAAATTTTAAGATCGTCACTGTGGAAACAGAACAAAACATCAGAAATGATCGGTAGTTTCTTCGGTTTGTATTGGTTCAGGAACATACCTCTTGTTCGCTTCTCTGTTTTTCAAAGAAAAAGCTGCTTCTGTACCATGCAGAGATTCACCAGTCTGTATATAAAAGCAGAGTTATGTTCTAGTGTTTAATCTAGTAGGAATGCAATTTGCCAATTTGATTCAGTTTTCTTTACCTCTATGCTATCCAGACTTATTTTGTTGAGTTTCGTCTCCAATTCTTCGTTTCGGTTATTCAATTCCTTTTCCTTTTCGATGAACTTCTTTGAAGAGGCTTCTAATGCGTTTTCCTTTAGTTTGATGTGTTCCTGGATAACAAATCTGTTGGCATCAGCATCAAAATATTTAGCAGGTAATGAATGTTCTAGTGTTAGACGCATACCTCGAGTAGTGTTATTCTTTCCTTGTTGCTTCTGTGCTGCTCGATCTCTGATTCATTCTTGGATAAAGAATGCTTCAGATCATCACATTAGCTCTTACAGTTTCGAGTTCTGATTTCAAAAGGCTAACGACAGCTTCTTTTCATCTTTGATAAGCTGCATTTCCTGCAACTCCTCTCCTAAAGACTCTGATTCTTTCTTCATCGATACAATCCTGCTTGATATCTCATCTTTCTCTGTGTTTTGTATTTGTAAAGATGCCTCGACTTCAGTCCTCAACCTTCTCGTTTCTTCAGTTCAATTCTCAAGTTCTCAATCTCATCCTTAAGCCTTGTGACCTCCTGTGTTAACTCTGCACTAACATCTTCTTGTTGAGCTAACATTCTCTCCACCTCGTTGAGCTTTGCTTCATACTCTACCTTATTTTCTCTGAGTTCATCCTTAGCGTTCACGAAGTTCTTCTAGCTGGCGCTTCTCCATCGCAGGTCCGCGAGTTTCTGTCATTGCTTTCTTAGTCATCTTCTCATTTGCTGCAAACGTAAAGACATCTGCTCAGAGATTCTCCTGAACTCATCCTGTATTTTCCCTGCTACACTAGCGTTTCTCCACCTCGACTTCCTCAACGCCTCTTGACCCGATAGCTCTTTGCTCTTGCTCCACTTTAGCACGCGTGACAGCTTCGATATCTGCCTCAAAGATCTGACCCTGTTTCTCTAGTTCTTCTTCCATCTGCGTTTGAGTTCTTTAACGCGGCACAAAGACTTGGAGAAATCCTCCGACTGCTTCTTGAGCTTAGCTTCTAGGCTCTCTATCTGATTCTCAAGAGAAGACGAACACTCGTATTGCATCTTCAGCTGTTCGTGCACTTGACTTTGCTCTAGCTTGTACGAGATATCTTGGTTTTCTTGCTTAAGTATCTCGTAATCGAGAGCAAGCTGCTCCACCTGTATCTCGAGGTCATCTTTGTCTCGTTTATGGATCTCTATCTCATTGTAAAGGTCAGTGATCCTTCGCTCCAGGACGTGTGCTTCTTTCGCATCCATGTGTCCCTTCACAAGCTCATCCAGTGCCTTCTGGTCCTCATCTTCATCTGTCTCACTTGTGCAGCATAACCTTCTTGGTTCTTTTGCTTTGTTCTCGCAGGGTCTTATACGTCTTTGCCCCAACATTGCTTCTAAATCTTGCACAGCAAGGATCAGCTCCGTGTTTGATTCTTGTGTCTTCTCCAGCTGTATCCGTAGACTGGAATTCAGATCCTTCTCGTATTCCAGTTCTTCTAGAAGAACTTGCGGGTCCCTTTCTTCAGACTGCAACTTGTTCCTGACTTTTGCGTCCTCTTTATTACTCTCACAATCTACCTTCAGTGAATCTCTGTCCTGCTTCAGGCTAGTCACTTCTCTGAGGAGATCCTGGCTTCTTTTGGTCTCTTTAACAATTTGTTTCCTTAGGCTCTGCAGCTCTAATTCTGAAAGATCTGCTCGTCTTGCCAAAGCAAGGTGCTCGGCTTTAAGCTTATCCACCTCATCATCATCCGGGGAAGTTCTCGAAGTGTCTCTCAGAATAGTATCATTCGAACTATTCATGGAGTCGTTGGTGCTGATTCCTTGATCAGAACTTCCTGACCACTCGGATTCTGATACATGAGGAGGCTCTTCATGATATACATTTGCATCCGAGTGGTGAGGCAAAGTTGAGTGGTTTTGCTGGATGTGGTGGTCTCCTCTGCATCCAAATTCTCCCAGTGTATCCACTTCAGAGACACTGTCAAAGCTTGACAGCGTACTGTCCGATTCAATGGACGCTCGACGCCTCAACTCAGCAATCCTTGAAGCTTTACCAAATGGACCTTCCTATAGAGAGCAGACACAAAAATAGAAATTTCTAACATCCGAAAACACTAACGACTTGAGAAACCAAAGAATATAGAAAATACCTCTTGTGAATCACATTTATGGCTTTCATCTGCTTCAATGCTCAAATGTGATTTCAAATCTTGACTGCTTGACCTTTTCATCAAACTGTCGTTTTCTTTCACCACTCTTTAAAGCACACATACATAAACCAGAGACTCCTAATAAGAACACTCAAAAGAGAAGAGAAAAAAAAAAGCTGCAAGAAGTTGAGAGTCAGGAGTTAATTGTACCTTTGGAGATCCACATTGTCGAGCTGCCTTTGAATTGATACCTGAGATAATGTTCGAGTCTCAGTATCATATACAAACAAAAAAAAACATTAAAAAGACAAAAAAAAAAGCAAGAATCTTGTGAGTCTTGTTTTGAAATGCAAACACTCTAGTGTCTCAAGTCATGACTAACATTAATGCGAGAAAGAGGAAGAGAGAGCTAACGTGCAACATCGCTTTTGAAATTGAATTGTGAAGATGAAGAGAAACGTTGCAAGTGTTAGTTGCATCAATGTAATCAGCAAAATCAATGGAAGTCTCTCCCACCACACCAGACTTTGTAGATCCCTTCAACAAAAAAATAAATAAATAAGAAGCTAAGAAATTTTTTAGGAATAACACAAAATCTCAGAGATGAGAGATCACTTCCCACTTTATGAAATAAAAAAATGTATACTGTGCTGATGTCAAAAAAAAAAATGTATACTGTGCTGACCGTAGTTGAAAGAATAAGATGGTAGATTCTCTGATTAAGTTTCCCAGTCTTGACATCCTCAACAAACTTCACCGTCTCGTACACCGGAGATTCCCACCGGCAGTCACCGTCGAGCACCGTAGCCTTCTCTGTCTTTCCCGTCGGCTTGCCAACATCTCCAGGAACAAGAGAGATCGTTAATCCTTCTGCCTTCAACTCACTCACCTGACAACACCAACATCAAAAAAATCAAAGATTCAAAAAAAAAAAAGAAAACAAATGAATTTCGCTGTTGTTTATACTGGTCAAATCAGATGTCTCATTGATTATTTTTGAGGAAGAATTACCTGAGTGGCATGAAACTGCAGCTTGAAGACGATTTTGATCTTCTTCTTCTTCTTCTCGCTCCTCCATCTCGCCGACTTAAACATCTCTACCGTCGATGTATTTTCCTTACCGGAGCTCCGGGCTTTCTCAACCAGCCATTTCCAACAACGCTCTCTTCAGTCCAATGCCTCAAAATATAAGATGTTTTGGAGAAATTTTGATGTTTCAAAATATAGGATGTTTTGATATTTTAAAGATGCTTTAACTTTCAAAACCTGTTAACCAATAGCAGCTTACTAAATTGTTTATAATTGGTTAATCTATATTTAATTTATATTATTTAATTATATTGACTTCAAAATGTAAGTTTCTTAATTCTTGTGCATTCAACCAAAAATCTTATATTATAGAACGGAGGGTAAAAGATTCTAATTACTACATCAATGCATGTTCGCTGGTGATGGTTGTATTAGAGATATACTAGGTTGATTTGTTTTACTTCCTCTCCTATCACTTTCTCTCTACGTTGAGACAACTAAGTAAATAGTTGTTCCCCTCTGACATTGGTTTTTCGTCTCCTCTCTTCCTGTAAGTGGGAATTGGTTTAACTACAACAATTAAGAAAAAATTAAAATAAATATTGAATAAACAATACTCCCTTCGCTTCTAAAAAGTGTTACTACGACATTTTCCACACGGATTAAGAAGATAAAATGTAATTAAGTTTATATATATTAACTTCACTTGTTTGACCAATAGTATTTGAGATAATTAAATAAAATTATTTATAAGATCATCAATGTATTTTGCAATTAATTTTAAATCGAAAGTAAGTAAAATTTGTATTGGAATTCTAATAAAAATGTTGATCAAAGTGTTGATCAAGATTCTCATCAATTAATCCTTCAAAATTGTAATGAGAGGAAGATGCCATATTGAGAATATGAGAAGGAGAAGATCGACAAGAATATGAGAAGGAAGAATCTTTTAGATGAAAATTTTGAACTTAAATTTTAGATGAATATTTTAGATAGTATTTTAGATGAATATTTTGAAATTAGCTTGAGAGAATGAATGTTGTGAATGTAAACTGAGAAGGAGAAGATCGCATCGAAGGGTTGTTGTGAATACACTTTCACTTCATCATAGTATTATAAAGATTTGAGAAGCAAACAATAAACCCAACACCACATCCCGTGATACAAGAAAACAACAAACCCAACAAGACATGTTACAAGACGGGACCAAACACAATAATAGAAGACCAGTAGACCACTTCCACTTCTGTGACACAAGAAGACAAGCAGACAGGAAGTCATTAACATTTCCGTGACAAGAAGACAAGGCAAGAGGAAGTCATGCATACAACCCAATGCTCCACTCTGTGATTCATCAAACTACACTGAGCCGCCTGAAACCAAAGACAACACATACCCAAGAACAACAATGAAATTAAGGTTTGTTAAATGTAACCGAACAGAACACCAACATAAATGTAACCATAACAGAACACCAACATAACACAAGAACAACAATGCTTCCACTTAAATGTAACCGAACAGAACACCAACATAAAACATAAACATAACAAGAAGATGAAACATACAACAAAGATAACACAAGAAACCTTAAAGAGACAAGAACAAAACACTTAATTCCATTACATAACATTTTAAACATAACAGCTTAAGTCCATTACAAAACAACATCACACCAGAAACTAAAAAGAACAAGACACTTAAATAGAGACAAGAACAAAACACTTAAATGGAAACCAATAAAACAGAACAACATGCACACTAAGTAGACAACATTTCGTAATTAACTTCTTCTTTAGAGCTTCTTCTTCTTCAGATAGTTCTGTTTTGCAATGAGCCTGTCTAGCAGGCCCATCTTCGACAATCTTTCTTTGACTTGCCAAGTCTTTTTCTTTGATAGACCACATGGTCTGAACCGAAGAGAGCCTTGCCATCCACTATAGTTCTCTTACCGAGGCTTTCGCTGCCTTAACACCAGTGACATTTGGTTGGTTGATCAATTGCTTGAGAGCTCTCAGATTGTGCACCATCCTCACATATTCTCTTCTTAGCGCTTCCATCAATCTTACTACTAGCTTGCTCACACCATTTCTGGTCGTGTCTCAGCTCCTCCCAAGCTATGTTGAAGAGTGAATCTCTTCTTATGATCATTGTAGAAAATTTCTTGTGCCGCTTTAACAACATCATTCTCATTCGAGCACTTGTTTTCGTCTTGTTGCAGCCTCATAAGATCCACTAAACTTGCACACAAGATCGTTAAGCCTCGGCCACCTTTGCTTACACTGAATTGGCTCTCGCTTTTCACCGCTCTCAAGCTTTGGACTAGCTGCTAAGTAATCTGTGATCTGTTTCCAGAAGCAACCTTTTGCTCATTGCCTACAACCGGTCGTTTCTGGTGTTTAACCATGAGCTTATGAGGACTACCTCATCAGTTGGACTCCATTTCTTTCCTTGCTCTCTGTAGGTGTGTCTTCACCGAGCTAAGTTTCAGTACATTGAGTACTAAACACATGGAGTTGTTGACTCTCACCACCATGTGTAAAACTCTCATATCGAAAAGGTTCAGGAAGGACACAACCTTGTTGACTTGTAAGAAGGTCAATAAAATTGAGGTCTTCAGTATATGGATTGTAGAATCCATAAACCCAAAATTCAAGAAGAGAGAAAGAAGAAGAAATGTGTTACCGCACAAATAGAAAGAGAAGAATGATGCTTTGGAGAAGATGAAAAGAAAGAGAGAAGGAATCAGATTTAATAGAGGAGAAGAGAAGGGTTTAATACATGAGTTGACATGAATCTAACATATTTATTACCTACCACACAATCCTAATACAACACTAAAATAAGCATTCATCACACGCGGATGCAACACTAAACCATAACCTAACTCTAACAAGCATAAAACCTTCTGTCAACTACTTTTCAGACAAGAGCAATAAAGAATAAAGCAAGACTTGAAGAAGAGTTAAGTTGTGCAAAATTACCTCAACGTTAGTCTCAGGTAGTGGTTGCTTCTCGAAGAAGTTGATGTCTTAGCCTGTGCCATAGCACTCTCAACCACAAAGACAAGACTTGCAGAAGAATCAAGACATACAAAAGAATTAATTAATATAATGAAGATTATATGTACAAGGTTATGTTAAAGAGAAAGATCTTATAAGTGACTAAATCAGCTAGATGAAACGTTTGAGATATGTATTGTTCAATATCTGCCAACTCAGTCACATGAAACGTTTGAGCTATGTGTTGAGAAAAACCACAAAAGCGATGATGCAAGACGCTAACAGGGAGACACAAAGCTAAAAAGCCTTAAAATGAGAAAGAAGAGTTACTTGTTGTTCAAAATTGATGACCCACTGATCTACTTGCTTCAACAACTCTTCTTAGGCCCGCTTTCCTCAAAGTTGAAAGCCCTCTCCTTTCCATGTTCCCGGATTAAGTCTCTTGCTGCTTTTTTCTCAGCTTCAATTACTTTCTCAACCTAATTTACAAAAAGTTATGAAGGTGGGTTAAAATGGAATAAGCCAAGAACTCAAAAAGCTTGAGCCTTTTGTTGTCATCAGTATTAAATAACAATCAAAACCATATATAACAACTGAGGTTTATTCAATCGAATGAAACAAAACTACAAGTGGTTAAACCTATATGATCACAGTTTATATAGAAAGGAGATAAGATTGGATCGAACAATACCTTTGTTTCAACCTTGGAGGTGCGAAGGAGAGCTTGGAGGTGCGAAGGAAAACCAATTGAACAAACAATACGTTTGTTTCAACTTTGGAGGTGCGTAGGAGAGAACGACAGCCATCGCCGTCCTGCAGAAAGCAAGAGAAGCGGTAGAGAAGCCGAGAGAAACCAAAGAATATAGAAAATACCTCTTGTGAATCACATTTATGGCTTTCATCTGCTTCAATGCTCAAATGTGATTTCAAATCTTGACTGCTTGACCTTTTCATCAAACTGTCGTTTTCTTTCACCACTCTTTAAAGCACACATACATAAACCAGAGACTCCTAATAAGAACACTCAAAAGAGAAGAAAGGAAAAATAAAAATATATGCTTTAGCTTTGGTTAGCTAACACGTGGGAGTAAACCCCTTTAGTTATCGATCACCAAAATCCTTTCTTAAGGATCGATAACACCCCTTTTATTTAGTTTTCATTTAATTAAATACCCAATTAACTTTAAAACTCCATTTAAGAACCCTGAATAAAGATGCTCTTACAAGTTCATGAAGAAAGATGCTGGGGTCTCTAGAAGTTATTCAAAAAGTCTAAGCCATTAGCAAATTAGGCATTGAGTTTGCATCCTGAACTGGCTAGGTTTCCTCGGTTATTTTCCTAAAGTTGCTAATATAGGTATTTGTGTTGAACTTGAATTTTCAATTTAGATTAACTAAATATACTAACAATATTAAGCTTTAAGATATTTAATCATCTAACCTAAACAATCAAACATAATTTTACATATATTACTTCTAAATGAATAAAAAAACACAACTAAAAATAAAATAGAAGAATATGGATTTTATATATTAACATCAAAACCAAAAAAATTACCTATGATATTTATATTGAGTTTGAAAATAATAATATAAAATTATTAAATTATATCTTCTACAATTTTATTGTGATGTTGGTTTTATGCTTAATATTAAAAATAATAATTTAATATCAAATGATGAATTTTTATGTTTTTATAAATTACATTTTTGTAACCGACCTAGAACAAAACTAAAAAAAAAACTTGATTAAACTGAACAAACACAAAAAAACAAACTAAACTGAATATAAATCAAACCAAATACAAACCAAATTAATTTCGGCAGATTTTGGTTACATGCTTCTTAGATCCAAATAAACCAAAGTGAACCGAACCCAAACACAACCCGATTACATCTACTAATGCTTCTTTGAAATCTTATATTGTGTCAAACACCTGTCTTAGCTGTAGGTGACCACTACCTCTTTTAAATCTCAATATTTCTTCATCTTCCACTGCGTGTTATGATAGTCGAAATCTTCATCTTCATCCACAAAGCCATCCACATTTCTTTTTCTACTCAGATCTCTTCTTCGCGAGGTTCATAAAACTCCTTTTTCTCAGGAAGATCTTATGTGTTCGCTAGAAACACGTTAACAACTCCTGTCCACCTGCATGATTCAGACATCCTCACAAAATCAGCACCTCCACAATGGCTCAATTTATTCCTATCCTCGTGGTCCTCAAACGGAAGCTTGTACCACACCTTCTCTCTATGTAATCCATCGCCGAACTCATCTGATAAAGATGTGAACAGTGCCTCCGGTTTGCATTCAATGGTTTGCACATCCCCTCCAATATACTCAACTTCACCGGTACTATTTGTACCTAATATCCATTGCTACTAATACTAAACGTTACAAGCTCCTACATTCTGAAAAAGAAAGTAAAAATTCAACATTAAAACAAAATTCAACTCTTTGAAACATTTCATCAAGCAGTTGGTGGCATTGCAAAATCAAACTTGGTCTACTTGAGCTACACAACTATATATATATATATTTAATAAAAAACCTACTACACTATCATAAAATGAGAACAAATTTAATGGTTTGCACATCCCATCCAATATACTCAACTTCACCGGTACTATTTGTACCTAATATCCATTGCTACTAATACTAAACGTTACAAGCTCCTACGTTCTGAAAAAGGAAGTAAAAATTCAACATTAAAACAAAATTCAACTTTTTCAAACATTTCATCAAGCAGTTGGTGGCATTCCAAAATCAAACTCGGTCTACTTGAACTACACAACTATATATATATTTAATAAAAAACCAACTACACTATCATAAAATGAAGAACAAATTAACCAATTTTTTAATTTGCCTCTAACTAAGGCATTAGAATTGGAAAATTACTTAAAGAATGAAATTACCTCTATGATACTTCGTGAAGACCCTCTACATCTATTTTTTAAACTCTCCTCCAACGCCTTAACGGGTGAAAGCCCTCGGTTCCATTTGTTCTTCAAGTTTTTGTGATTTGTGAGTTTTGGATTGAGAAAGAAAGAGAGTATGTCAAAGAAGAAAAAGAGTTAGGATTATAATTTTAATATTTTCCCCAAATCGAAACAACATATTTTTGTTTAATAAATCAAAACGACGTTGTTTTCTTCTTATGCTTGATAAATAAACGACATTACTTTGACTAACTTATCGTTAATCAAACGTTAAACAAACTTTATTCTGTGTTATTTTACATTTTATAAGATAATAAAAACAATAAATATATATTAATAATTAAGAAGTCCGTAAATATTATGTATATATTTATATTGGTGCAAACACATAAATAAAAACAATCACTTTTATTTATTTACAATCAACTTAATGTAAATAAATCCAAAAATACTTTTATATATATATATAATATTGTACCGACAGATTTGGAAACAAAATCTTCTGTATACTACACGTAGTATTCAACGTATGAAAAAAGTTTTCAAGAAAAAAACGTATGAAAAAACATTTTAGTTTAATCATTTATCAACGTAACACAGGTTCACTAATGATACATACTCCCTCCGTTCCAAAATATAAGATGTTTTGGAGAAATTTTGATGTTTCAAAATATAGGATGTTTTGATATTTTTAAGGTACTTTAACTTTCTTGAAAACTGGTTAACCAATAGCAGTTTACTAAATTGTTTATAATTGGTTAATCTATATTTAATTTATATTATTTAATTATATTGACTTCTAAAATGTAAGTTTCTTAATTCTTGTGCATTCAACCAAAAAATCTTATATTATAGAACGGAGGGAGTAAAAGATTCTAATTACTACATCAATGCATGTTCGCTGGTGATGGTTGTATTAGAGATATACTAGGTTGATTTGTTTTACTTCCTCTCCTATCACTTTCTCTCTACGTTGAGACAACTAAGTAAATAGTTGTTCCCCTCTGACATTGGTTTTTCGTCTCCTCTCTTCCCTGTAAGTGGGAATTGGTTTAACTACAACAATTAAGAAAAAATTAAAAATTATTCAAGTGATAACACATAACATATTTCAAATGTTATAATGTTTTTCAAATAATATATAAGTGTTCGATTCTACATTATATCAATACACCCAAAAAGAAGTCAAAACTCACTTTTTACTTCTCAATAAAAAAATACATATGAAAAGGAAAATTATATATATGTAGCAAACTAAAATAAAATTTATTTATATGTTGAAAACGAAAGAAATGTGTACGATCATTTAAAATTTATTTATATGTTGAAAACGAAAGAAATGATGGTAGTTTCTTCAGTTTGTATTTGGTTCATGAACATACCTTTTGTTCAATGACAGTACTTCTCTGTTCTGCAAAGCAATATCTGCTTCTGTAACATGCAGAGATTCACGAGTCTGTTTACAAAAGAGCCACAGTTATGTTCTAGTGCTAAGGGTAGTAGCAATGCAATTTAATTCTTTTAATAGGTTAGTTCTCTTTCTTTACCTTTAGGCCATTTGGACTTATTTGGTTGAGTTGAGTCTCCAATTCCTCGATTTGGTTATTCAAATCGTTTTCTTTTCCGATGAACATCTTTGAAGAGGCTTCTAAAGCATTTTCCTTTAGTTTGAGGTGTTCCTGGATTACAGATTTGTTGGCATCAACATCAAAATATCTAGCAAGTAATGAATGTTCTAGTGTTACCTCGAGCAGTATTAGCCTTTCCTTGTTGCTTCTGTGTTTCTCGATCTCTGATTCATTCTTGGACAAAGAATGCATTCGATCATCACATTGAGCTCTTGCAGTTTCTACTTCTGATTTTAAAAGGGTAACGAATGCTTCTTTTTCATCTTTGATAAGCTGCAACTCCTATGCCGAAGACTCTGATTCTTTCTTCGTCGATACAATCGTGCTTGATAGCTCATCTTTCTCTGTCTTTCGTAATTGTAAAGATGCCCGACTTCAGTTCTGGACCTTTTGACCCGCACGTCCGTAAAGACTTGGAGAAATCCTCAGACTGCTTCGTGAGCTTAGCTTCTATGCTTTCTATTTGATTCTCAAGCTCGTTCGCGTTTACAAGAGAAGGTGAACATTCATATTGCATCTTCAGCTGTTCATGCACTTGACTTTGCTCTATTTAATAAAACAATAAATATATATTAATAATTAAGAAGTCCGTAAATATTATGTATATATTTATATTGGTGCAAACACATAAATAAAAACAATCACTTTTATTTATTTACAATCAACTTAATGTAAATAAATCCAAAAAATACTTTTATATATTTTATATGGTATATAATTAAATTTAAACGATACTAAAATAGATACATACTGTTTTCAAATATTTATTATTAAAAATCATTAATTTTCGTACATATTTTAATCATATTAGTTTATTTCATAACTTTTATTTAAGCAAAGAAAAAAAAATTATATTAATAATTAGTGTTATGGTTATTTTAACGAAAATATAATATATATTTGGATGGACCAACATATTTCTCAAAAAAAATTAAAAATTATTCAAGTGATAACACATAACATATTTCAAATGTTATAATGTTTTTCAAATAATATATAAGTGTTCGATTCTACATTATATCAATACACCCAAAAAGAAGTCAAAACTCACTTTTTACTTCTCAATAAAAAAATACATATGAAAAGGAAAATTATATATATGTAGCAAACTAAAATAAAATTTATTTATATGTTGAAAACGAAAGAAATGTGTACGATCATTTAAAATTTATTTATATGTTGAAAACGAAAGAAATGATGGTAGTTTCTTCAGTTTGTATTTGGTTCATGAACATACCTTTTGTTCAATGACAGTACTTCTCTGTTCTGCAAAGCAATATCTGCTTCTGTAACATGCAGAGATTCACGAGTCTGTTTACAAAAGAGCCACAGTTATGTTCTAGTGCTAAGGGTAGTAGCAATGCAATTTAATTCTTTTAATAGGTTAGTTCTCTTTCTTTACCTTTAGGCCATTTGGACTTATTTGGTTGAGTTGAGTCTCCAATTCCTCGATTTGGTTATTCAAATCGTTTTCTTTTCCGATGAACATCTTTGAAGAGGCTTCTAAAGCATTTTCCTTTAGTTTGAGGTGTTCCTGGATTACAGATTTGTTGGCATCAACATCAAAATATCTAGCAAGTAATGAATGTTCTAGTGTTACCTCGAGCAGTATTAGCCTTTCCTTGTTGCTTCTGTGTTTCTCGATCTCTGATTCATTCTTGGACAAAGAATGCATTCGATCATCACATTGAGCTCTTGCAGTTTCTACTTCTGATTTTAAAGGGTAACGAATGCTTCTTTTCATCTTTGATAAGCTGCAACTCCTATGCCGAAGACTCTGATTCTTTCTTCGTCGATACAATCGTGCTTGATAGCTCATCTTTCTCTGTCTTTCGTAATTGTAAAGATGCCCGACTTCAGTTCTGGACCTTTTGACCCGCACGTCCGTAAAGACTTGGAGAAATCCTCAGACTGCTTCGTGAGCTTAGCTTCTATGCTTTCTATTTGATTCTCAAGCTCGTTCGCGTTTACAAGAGAAGGTGAACATTCATATTGCATCTTCAGCTGTTCATGCACTTGACTTTGCTCTATTTAATTAATTTAAAATACGGTTAAAAGTTAAAACCCGATTGGATAACCATTGACCGAATTGTAAATGCAGAATCAATGTTTGGTCTTGTTTTCAAAACATTGCATCACAATTAAAATTAAGTACTAATAAAATATATTTTATTTTCAAAAGCTGCATGTATTGGGTAGAGGGAACAGTGGTGAAGAGCGTTAGAGTTTGATTAACCGGGTCTCTTATTTGAGATTTTTAACTCATGATTTGACATTATTTCTTTTTACACTTTTCGGCTAAGAGGCTTCTCTTATATTTCTTATTTAGTAGACGGTTCTTATTTTTCTTAGTTAAAAGCTAGAACCGCTTTTTAACCGATGCTAAGAACCTCGGTTAAAGAACGAGGTTAATCATGGCCGTTTATACCATCCAGTGACAAGCAGAATATCATGGCCTTAGTGACGTTTATACCGTCAGTTACGAGAATATATGCAATGGGTCGTTATTCTGGATGATGGTACAATAAAATAGGTAACGTTCTTTTTTCTAAAAAGTAACTAGTCAACTGTATTTAAGTTAATCTCAATATCATATTAATCTTTTACTTGATCATCATTTTTAAATTTTAATAGCGTTTGGAATAGTCATTGTAAGTTTACCCGGACAAACTAGTTTTTCTAATCTAAACCCTAAATAAACTATAATATGGTTGGTGAATTGAATTTCATAAAACCAAGTCTAAACCAAATTCAAACCGAAATGTAAAATACCAAAC
The DNA here is from genome assembly GCA_016771965.1 of Brassica carinata. NCBI lineage: Eukaryota > Viridiplantae > Streptophyta > Magnoliopsida > Brassicales > Brassicaceae > Brassica > Brassica carinata. The sequence continues at coordinate 11,053,724 of CM028688.1, forward strand.
CGACCTAGAGAAAAAGAAGAAAAGAGTGGAAAGAATGGCGGAGAACGCATCGCTGGCTGTTTTCTCGTGACCACGAGCTTCTCATGTTCCATTGCTTGAAGATGAAGTTGAACAACGAGAATGTTCATCTACCATTGCTACTCGAGTTTTCTCGTCAATGGCGATTACCATCACCGATGGTATCTGTCCCATCTTCTCCTCAGGTTCAAGAAGACCTCATTTTTCCTACTTGAAGTCAAACCAACGGCTGACCTCCATCGCGCTTGGACGTCTCAGGGATGGATCAAAAGTGACAGCGACGGTGAATCCGTATTCAGAAACGGAAGCGGCGAGGCCGGAGGAGAGGAAGAGTTTGACGGACTTTTGGCTGAAGCTGAAAATTTCTACATATCAGAGGGGAGATGGAGGTCCACCTCGGTGGTTCTCTCCATTAGAATGCAGCTCACGCGCTCCAGGATCTCTTCTCCTCTATATACCTGGTTCGTCCTTTTAATATTGCTTCTGAAAGAAACGTGTGTTGCAAGTTAATGAAACTGAAATCAAAACTACAGGGATGGATGGTACTGGACTAGGGCTCATTCGTCAGCATAGGAGACTTGGAGAGTAAGTAATGTTTGATACTAACTTTACTCAATCTTCTTTCTAATCTCATTGGGTTTTGATCATATACTGTATATAGGATATTCGATGTATGGTGCCTTCACTTTCCAGCCACGGATCGTACACCTGCTCGAGGTGCCTTCTTATCTGTTGTTTCATTACCGTTTTTATAAACAATTTGATTATTAATCTTTGTTTTATGTAAATTTTCAGACATAGTGAAACTCATTGAGAGGACAGTTAGGTCAGAGTACTACCGTTCCCCAAATAGACCTGTTTATATTGTTGGAGAATCTGTGGGCGCTTGTCTTGTTTCTAGATGTTGCAGCGAGTAACCCTGATATTGATATTGTCTTGATTCTTGCTAATCCAGGTAAAAGGATACTACTCGCTTTCTCTTTATTCTCTTGTCTTGTGCTCATTTTAAGACACTCTTTGATGCAGTCACACGCTTAAACAACTTCATGTTGCAACCTTTATCGAGTCTACTGGAAATATTGCCCGACCAAGTTCCCAGCTTGATAGAAAATAACTTTGTGTTTAGAGAAGGTGAAGCAACAGACTAGGTTTCAATGTCAGGTTTTGCTTGAAAGTCAGGACTAACGGTATTTTGGTATTATAGATTATCACCAGTATGCAGGAATGTTCGAGAGTATGCTGAATGAAACTGTCACGCAGATGGGTGGAGGACTCTTAGGAGACATCTTTGCAGCCTCAGCTAATCTGCCTGTAAGACTCTATTTTAGGAGAACAAATCATTTATTGCATGTGTTGTACCATAGTGTTTAACTAGTAACTATTAACAGACTCTGTCAAGGATCTTTCCCAAGGAAACACTTCTATGGAAACTTCAACTGCTTAAGTCTGCTTCAGCATCTGCTAAGTCCCACATGTACACAGTCAAAGCCCAAACCCTTATACTTCTGAGGTTCATAAACTTCTCTGTTTTCATTATTAAATTACAAGTTGAAGTCCAGCGATATATTCGCTTGTAAAGAAGCTGAGTTGTAGCTATAATACGTTGTCTATGGATATTGCAGTGGACGTGATCAATGGCTACTGAACAAAGAAGACATTGAAAGACTCTGTTGTGCATTGCCGAAATGTGAAGTCCGTGAGTTTGCGAATAATGGACAGTTCCTCTTCTTGGTAAGGTGCTCTTTATGTTATACAATTTCCAATAAATCGTTAGACGGTAATTAAACGCTTTATAGGTGTGATATGTGTTACTAGGGGGGCACCTAGATGCCGCTTTTAGAACATTTAATTTATAGATTCACAACATCTTGCTGCATTTTGAGTCCTATTTCAGTGAAGTGATGAAGCAAATCTAGTCTCTAGCAGTCTTTAACCAATATAGAGACTTCTTGCATCATCAAGATTGTGTTTGGTTTACTAATGAACAGCTCGATTGTTTCTATATATGTTAGGAGGATGGGGTAGATCTGGCGACCATCCTTAAGATTGCCTATTATTATCGCCGTGCGGAAGAAACTTGATTACATTTCTGATTACACTCTGCCTACTCCCTTTGAGCTCAAAGAGTTTGAACAATCACAAAGGTAAGTGACTTCAATCAACACAGTATCCTGTAAGTAAATACTGAAGTAGTATTATTATTTTTCTGTGGCTCAGATTGCTAACAGCTGCTGTTTCTCCAGTATTCCTCTCAACTCTAGACAACGGTACAGTAGTAAGATCACTTGCAGGAATACCTTCAGAGGGACCTGTTCTGTATGTTGGTAACCACATGTTGCTTGGTCTCGAACTGCGTCCAGCAGCAATTCATTTCTTGAAAGAGAGGAACATTATCTTGCGTGGCCTTGCACATCCAGTGATGTTTGCCAAAAGATAGGCTCAAAGCTCCCTGATATGCAGATGTTTGACTCGGTTCGGATCATAGGCGCAGTTCCCGTCTCGAATACCAATTTCTACAAGCTGCTTCGTTCAAAGGCTCATGTGGTCTTGTATCCTGGAGGTGTCCGCGAAGCCTTGCACAGAAAGGTAACTTAATTGATTGTGTTTCCTCCATGTTTTTGCTCTGACACATTTTCTGCAGGGTGAAGAATACAAGCTGTTCTGGCCTGAACATTCAGAGTTTGTCAGGATCGCATCTAAGTTTGGAACAAAAATCATTCCTTTCGGCGCTGTTGGAGAAGATGATCTCTGTCAAGTAAAGCACAAATCTCTTCTTCCTTCTAGTTTTTGTTTCAATCAGTAACTTTGTTGGAGTAATGGAATAATATCACAGATGGTTTTGGATTACAATGATCAAATGAAGATCCCTTTCTTGAAGAACATCATAGAAGAGATAACACAGGACACTATTAAGCTGAGGTATATTCAATCTGTTTTCAAGATTGTATATATATAGTAATGAAAATCTGGTGGTGATAAAATATGATCAGGAATGATGAAGAAGGCGAAGTGAGGAACCAAGATTTGCATATGCCTGGACTAATTCCAAAGATACCGGGAAGGTATTACATATACTTTGGGAAACCGATAGAAACAAAAGGTAGAGAGAAAGAGCTAAATGATAAAGAGAAAGCTCATGAGGTTTACTTGGAGGTCAAGTCTAGAAAGGTGTATGACCTATTTGAAGACCAAAAGAGACGGTGATCCTTACAGAAACATATTCCCCAGGCTGCTTTATTACCTCTCACATGGTCTCTCTTCTCAAATCCCAACCTTTGATTTCCCAAATCATTAAACTTTAGCTACTAAACCTCCAACATGAGATAAGTGTTGTTTCAAACAAAACCTTTTATTTGATATACCTGACAATGACTATCATTAAATCTTTGATAACTTACCAAATAAGGAAAAAATGTAATACAACTCGAATCAGAGTTTCAAATATCTTGGAATTTCTGGGTAATGATACTCAGAGATATCTATGGAGGCATAGTACAATAAGAAGTAATCATCACCAACACTATGGAAGCTTCTGTGATTTTGAAGAGATGTTTCACCAGCAATACTAAGAATGGCAAAGAGAGAACAGGTGTGAGTCAAATGTAAAATGTGTTAATTTCTTTTTGAGCGTTGTGAGTAGTATATGAGACCTGATTAGTTTGCCCATACGAATATCTTCAAAAGAACCCATCAATGATCTTTGAATGGGACGTCCACTCAAGCTACTACCGAACCTTTTACATATATTGAGGAACCATTTATGGGATGCAGATCACTGGAGTCGAGTAAAATGATAGATGAAAGTTTTACAACATTAACGAGACTAACCTCCTTCAAGAATCATGGCTTTTGTACCCATTATTCGGTACTAAATTTTCGGATTGGTTTCAGTTCAGTTCTTCAAATTCTCAGATAGTTTGTCCAACCCTTGGTTTAATAAATAATATTGTCAGTGACATGAATATTGTGACTTTCTCATAGAGATAAAAATAATATTCACGATTGTCTTTAAACTACCAAAATAATAATTATGGATTTTGTAAGGCAACATTTCCTCTAATTTCTCAATTTCCTTCTCCTAATTTCCAGAAAACGACAACTAAATTATTTTCAAAGTTACAAAGATATGTAAGGAAACAAAACAGTATGCTACAAATTAGGAGATTCAAAACCAAAGAACTACAAAATATCAGACTTGTATATTTTACTTTCTATATCAGAATTGATGAAGATTTCGCAGTTCCAAGGTTACAAAAACACAGTGTTTGCTACCTCCTATTTGACCGCTCTGGGAAGCAGCTTCCCCGACCCGAGACCGAGACCGAGAGAGCGATCTGAGATTCATCAGAGACGCTGGAGTTAGAGGCAGAGGCGGTGGAGAGACTACTCTGTCAGTGTCAGGAAAGGGTTGTTCTCTGGTTTATCGAAGGTATGGAGTAGCTTCTTGGTACAACCAAAGGTGGAACCGGAAGTGGTGATGCTACAATGTTCTTGGACACAGCTACATTGCTTCTTTCTTGACTCCAAGCGGAAACAGGAGATGAGTGACTAGTCAGAACAGGAGATTTAGAGCGTCGTGGAGGAGCAGATTGACCCGGTGGTCTTGGAAGCTCATGGAGTTCGTTGATCCGCGGAGAAGAAGCAAGAGGAGGTGAAGCCGCAGGAGACATCCTTGGAGAAGATGAGTGAGCCTGCGCCGGAAATGGAAGACGGGTTGAGGATGGTTTGACCGGTCCAGAAAATGCGTGCTGAGTAGTTTCTGAAGGACGAGGAAGACGAGAATAGAGGTTGCTTTCCACATCTTTATGAACTGTTTTATGGGTTCAAGCGGAGATGAATGCCATAAGTGTGCTCTGTGGTTTGCTTGCGTGAAGATTGATGAGGACCTTGAATCGACAGGAGTTGGTAATACGTAAGTGTTTGCAGACTTCTCCTGTGGGAACAACGGTGCTGAATGGCTGCTATTTCTGCGATCTTGGTATGACATTGTTCTCTTCTCTATGATCTGCATTTACCTTCATCGATCCATGTGGTGTAGGTAGAGCTTCTACTCTGCTCAGTTGTTATGTAGTCAAAGCTGAGTTCTCCATCTCTGTTAAAATGTCGGTCATCATCATCCTCTACTACATTCCATTTGCGTTATCAGAGAGCTCACAGTCGATGTGTTGTCTCTCCCGAGCAATTCTGACTTGTTGCTCTACTGCCTCAAGTGATTTTAGACCAGCCAAGAATAGATGCTTCTATGAAAATATATAAAGAAATAAAAGAAAGCATAAGAGACACTAGTTGAGCAGATCAGTTGCTTATAGTAACCTAAGATACCTGAGAAGTGTGGTGGGGCTGCTTGTGTGAGGAGACTTCGAGCTTGTCCTTCCTTTAGGGATTTTAATCGGAAAATGCACAAAGTGGCCTCGTCTTGTAGCTCATCACGGGCAGTTTCCAACTTTGGGCGTATAAGTCTCTCCCCTTTACTGCCCTTAAGGCGCACCTTGTCTTTCACATGCTCCATCACCATGTTCTTAACAACGTCTCTGTAAGTTAAGACTCAAGACGTTTAGGCAAAAAATAATCAAAACAAATACTGAGAAAGGAAAATACTACATTGCAGGAGATAACTGACCTCTTTTCTTCACATTGTTGCTTCATATCCTGAGAGGGAAAGAAAAAAGAAAAGATTAGCAGATCTTTATCAAGGTTTTGTTTCGTCAATTTGGTCCTTTTAACCCTTGCTCAAACTCTATTAAGCAGACTAAATGATGCAGCGTCACTTGTGATCACAAAGGATCCCAATGCCTAGAAGCTAAACGGCTACTTTCCTTATCTTTGAGTTATTTCCGTTTTATGATTATTTCCTTGTCTTTGGGTTTTAACTATTAGAAATAGGTTTTGTTATGACGGTTTAAGAGTTCTACATAAAAAAACTCTCTTATGGCTTTTGTAAGATACGATTTGATTAATAAGAAGTTATAAGTTTTAGGTTTTAAAGAGCTTTGCAAAAGGCACTTAAAGTATTTAGCCTTTTCATGGTTTTCAAGCTTCCTTCGAATACAAGTTACCAAGTTCGAGATCGAGGGTTGTTTTCAGCTTCCTTCAATACAAGTTACCAAATTCGAGATCAAACCGGATCTCTGACTCATACGCCGCGACTCTATCACTAAAGCTAGAGCCTACCTCCACGGTTCTAAGGTCACTAAGAAGTGACTCTGACGGTCGTGTAATGGTCTTGAATATTTGAGAACGCTGAAGGAAAAAGCAAAACAAGAACTTGTCTCAGTTTGATCACAATTTATACATACAGCTTCAGGGAAAGTACAAGGGTGCAACACACAACATACATAAGTGTCGACGAGTTTCTGAAGCTCAAACTGAACTTGACCCAATTTGAGCAAAATTCTACCTTCAGAAGAAAGAAACAATGTTACAGCATGTCAAACAGGACACAACAAAACATCCATCCATGACGGATGAATCTTCAAAAAGAAAAGAAAACAGACTTACCACTTTCTTCATCGTTATGAGGAGAGATTTGCTCCAAGCATGAACCCATCTCCCCAATGATTCAGAAAACTCTGACAAATAAAACAAAATGTTAACCAGAGTGGATGATAAAAAAGTAGATATATTTTTACCATAAGCGCTATTGGCAGTGGCAGCAGCAACAGAGAGTAATCTATCATAACTCTCTCTCATTTCTTGCATATCCTGGAATCAACAATTATACACCACATATATCCAAATTATAAACAAACATTTTTAACCTCATTTAACATTATAACCAAATTTAATGAATCATCCAGTCTAATTCCGGAAACAAAACAACCAAGTAACTAACTAACACCAGTTAGCATTTTAATTTTTTACCATAACTAACTAAGTAACTAACTACATGTCAAATTCAACTAATGGGTTTAAAATCTCATCTACAAAATTTGTACCTTGGAGGCTCGAGCAAGGCCATCAATCTGTGCGGGAAAAGCTCTTCAATATTAACCGCATCGACCTTGGTGGGCAATGCGAATCTCCTTAACCTCCCCAACGATGCTTTCATCATATCTCCCGGTAACCCTAATCAATCAGAACAAACTCCTCTACAAAATTCAGAGACTTCCTAACAATATGAGATTTCGAGAGAGAAGTGAGATTCAAGTATTGTGTTCAATGAAAGAAAGCTCAAAAAGTTTCCTTTTTGTTGGTCAAAGAAAGAAACAGATCCAACCGCCGGAAAGACGGAGACGAGACCAATATTGGGGAAGAAATCTCACGCGTGTAAGTAATGACCAACGGTTCAGATTTGATCATTTACATGTGGCCGAATCTCAACTGATATTAAAGGTCAAAAGGTCAAAAGTTTATGACAGTGCCGACACGTCATCATTTTGGATTTGACCGGAAGATGGTCAAACATATCTGCTTGTTCTTTTCGTCAAGGAGTTTAGATTTGAACATTTGAATTCTGATGTTCATTTCAATTGGATCACATAAATTATATGACTTTGAATACGACTCGCTTGATCATCATGAGAACAAGTAATCGATATCATCGGGGCATTATGATTACGACTCATATTATTACTTTATTAGGACTACGGCCAATAGTGCAGTGTTTTTTTTTTAATAATATTAATTATATTAATCATTCTGAATCGGGCATTGGTTAAAAAATTACAAGTACACACCGGATAAAATAGAATCGAATTGAAGGAAATCAAAAGAAATCCCTAATACTAAAGACACTATGACTGTCTTCTATGCATCCTTCTCCACTTGGCTTGTTTCTGATTCTCCACCAATAGTGCAATGTTGAAAGAGCTTCGATCGATGTATGATGATGTATGATGTATGTATGTGTATGTTGTTTATATGTCATTTTCTTCTCATCTTGATCTTCTTTATATACTTGTTGTAACCAGGCCATCTCAATGTTAATTTGGGTTCTGAGCTGAAAAATATTAGAGCTCTTTTCTTTTAAAGAAAAGAAGAGGAACTCGACCACTTTACAAAAGAAATTGATAAAATTTGGGCCCTAATCGAAGCTTAAAATTAGAAAAATTGTAATGGACTCTCGTGCAAATGCACTCCCAGACAGACCGAGTCGGACTCGTTGTAACACCCATTTTTCAAAATAAATAATAAAAATAATAATTTTGAAATCTTCATTTATTAATCCTCGTGAATCCTCTACATTCCATAAATCCAATAAATAGCCATAAATCAAAATTTAACTAAAAAAGCCATAAATCCGAAAATATCGATAAAAGCATAAAACAAAGAAGTCTAAAAGAAAGAAATAAAACTCTCAAAGCACCAATTCGATAGCAATCACTCAAGCCCCCGGTCTCACCTGAAAGGAGGAATAAAAGAGGGGTGAGCTGAGGTATGAGATGCTAAACCAAGTAAACCATCCAGGAGCTTGGGCCAATTTAACACCACATTATCACTTAAATATAAACCGACGAGAATATAACACCACCATGATAATACCCCTGAATTCCTATGCTCGCTAGTACAAACGCCTTTGTACCCCATAATCCCCATACAATGCGCCAGCATAGACGCCTATATGCCCCACAATCTCCATACAATGCCGCTAACACAAACGCCTTTATGTCCCGTAATCTCAACAATGTACCGTTAGCACAAATATCTTTGTGCCCCTCATAATGCACTTATACATATATATATATATATATAATGTTTTTAACTCATTCAATTCAGTCAACCGTTGAATCTTCTATTATCATATTTCCAATTTAACAAGCAAATAATAACTAACAAACAAGCAAGACTCTCAAACAGCTTCGATTCACGAGAGACGGATCATGTTTCAAACTAAACTTTTCATAATAGTAGTACTAAACTAGCTCGAATTTAACGGAGTAGACCTCATCTTAGCCAATATCAGAGAACTGGAAGCAGATCGGCTCCAGCGACGTACCTTTCCTCACACGAGAACAAGCTAACAGTCACCAGCGGATCATGACATGAAAAAAAAAATAAAAAAGAAGGAGATACAAGATGAATAGGAGAGGCATGAATCATAGGAGAGATCAAGGAATAAGAAGATGTGGATGGCTTCATAGGCATACGGATAGGGCTTTTCTATTAAGAAAAAATTAAAATAAATATTCGGAATAAACAATACTCCCTTCGCTTCTAAAAAAGTGTTACTACGACATTTTCCACACGGATTAAGAAGATAAAATGTAATTAAGTTTATATATATTAACTTCACTTGTTTGACCAATAGTATTTGAGATAATTAAATAAAATTATTTATAAGATCATCAATGTATTTTGCAATTAATTTTAAATCGAAAGTAAGTAAAATTTGTATTGGAATTCTAATAAAAAACTGTTTTTTTTTTCTCTTCAAACAGCTATTTTATTAATCAGGCTTGAGATGGTTTGGGGAACCAGACCGGAACTGATTCTAATAAAAAATGTTACGATCACACTTAATATGAAACTGAGGGAATAGTGGTAGATTTGTTACAAAATAATTGAATATATGATAGTAGATTCATTTATAATCATGATAAATTTATAATATAGTAGATTTATATCTCTTGGAGGTAGAGACTCAATTTTGTAGTTTACTCAATTTATAATCTAGTTTACTCGGATAAACTAGATTAATTAAATCTGAACCCTAAACAAACTATAATATAGTCCATAAAACCAAGTTTAAACCAAATTCAAACCGAAATGTAAATCCCAAACCGACCTCGACAAAAAAAAAAGAAGAAATGAGTGGAGAGAATGGCGGAGCACGCATGGCTGGCTGTTTTCTCGTAAGCACGAGCTTCTCATGTTCCATCGCTTGAAAATGAAGTTGAGCAACCAAAATGTTCATCTACCAGACTACCATTGATACTCGAGTTTTCTCTTCAATGGCGATTACCATTACCGATGGAATCTGTCCCATCTTCTCCTCAGGTTCAAGAAGAGCTGATTTTTCCTACCTGAAGTCAAACCAACGGCTGACTTCCGTCGCTCTGGGACGTCTTCGGTATGGATCAAAAGTGACATCGACGGTGAATCCGTATTCAGACATGGAGGCGGCGCGGCCCGAGGAGAGGAAGAGTCTGACGGATTTTTTGGCTGAAGCTGAAAATTTCTACATATCAGAGGGCGGAGATGGAGGTCCACCACGGTGGTTCTCTCCGTTAGAGTGTAGCACACGCGCTCCAGGATCTCCTCTTTTCCTCTACATACCTGGTTCGTCCTTTAGATACTGCTCTTGAAGAAAACGTGTGTTGCAAGTTAATGAAACTGAAATCAAAACTACAGGGATGGATGGTACTGGACTAGGGCTCATTCGTCAGCATAGGAGACTTGGAGAGTAAGTAATGTTTGATACTAACTTTACTCAATCTTCTTTCTAATCTCATTGGGTTTTGATCATATACTGTATATAGGATATTCGATGTATGGTGCCTTCACTTTCCAGCCACGGATCGTACACCTGCTCGAGGTGCCTTCTTATCTGTTGTTTCATTACCGTTTTTATAAACAATTTGATTATTAATCTTTGTTTTATGTAAATTTTCAGACATAGTGAAACTCATTGAGAGGACAGTTAGGTCAGAGTACTACCGTTCCCCAAACAGACCCGTTTATATAGTTGGAGAATCTGTTGGAGCTTGTCTTGCTTTAGATGTTGCAGCGAGTAACCCTGATGTTGATATTATCTTGATTCTTGCTAATCCAGGTAAAAAAGGAGTTTACTCTCTTTCTCTTGATTCTCCAGTCTTGTTCTCATAATATACACTCTTTGTTCAGTCACACGCTTAAACAACTTCATGTTGCAACCTTTGTCGAGTCTTCTGGAAATGTTGCCAGACGATGTTCCAAGCTTGATAGAAGATAATTTTGTGTTTAGAGAAGGTGAAGCTTCAACTCCTTGTATAGTCTTCCATGTGTATGGGTGTAAAGATGCAAAAGACTTTTCAGAGTCAGGTTTTGCTTGAAAGTCAGGACTAACGTTATTTTGTTATTATAGGTTATCAGTTTGCAGCAATGTTCGAGAGTATGCTGAATGAAACTGTCACCCAGATGGGTGGAGGACTCTTAGGAGAAATCTTTGCAGCCTCAGATAATCTGCCTGTAAGACTCTATTTTGGGAGAACAAATCAAATATTGCATGTGTTTTATCGTAGTGTTTAACTAGTAATTATTAACAGACACTGGCTAGGATCTTTCCCAAGGAAACACTTCTATGGAAGCTTCAACTGCTTAAGTCTGCTTCAGCATCTGCTAAGTCCCACATGCACACTGTCAAAGCCCAAACACTGATACTTCTGAGGTTCATAAACTTCTATGTTTTCATTATTAAATTACATGTTAAAGTTCAGCGATCTCTTTGCTTGTAAAGAAGCTGAGTCGTAGGTATCTATAATACGTCTATGGCTATTGCAGTGGACGTGATCAATGGCTACTGAACAAAGAAGACATTGAAAGGCTCTGTTGTGCATTGCCCAAATGTGAAATCCGTGAGTTTGTGAACAATGGACAGTTCCTCTTCTTGGTAAGGTGCTCTTTATATTATACAACGTCCAATAAATCAATAGACGGTAACTAGACACTTTGTGTAACTAGGCAGTACCTATAAGGTGTTTTTAGAACACTTAAATATAGATTCACAACATCTTCTGCATTTTGTCCTATTTCAGTGAGGTGATGAAGCAAATCTTAGTATATACCAGTCTATAAGACTATAAATAATATAGAAACTTCTTGCATCATCAAGATTGTGTTTGGTTTACTAATCTTCAGCTCGATTGTTTCTATATATGTTAGGAGGATGGGGTAGACCTGGCTACTATCCTTAAGATTGCTTATTATTTTCGCCGTGGGAAGACACTTGATTACATTTCTGATTACACTCTGCCTACTCCCTTTGAGCTCAAAGAGTATGAAGAATCACAAAGGTAAGTGAGTCAGAGGCTATGGCTCGAAGTGTTAGCTAGAACACAGTATACTGCTTCTACTTTCATACTGAAGTACTATCATTTTTCTCTGGCTCAGATTGCTAACAGCTGCTGTCTCTCCAGTATTCCTCTCAACACTAGACAACGGTACAGTAGTAAGATCACTTGCAGGAATACCTTCAGAGGGACCTGTTCTTTATGTTGGCAACCACATGTTGCTTGGTCTCGAACTGCGTCCAGCAGCAATTCATTTCTTGAAAGAGAGGAACATTATCTTGCGTGGGCTTGCACATCCACTGATGTTTGCCAAAAAGATAGGCTCAAAACTCCCTGATATGCAGATGTTCGACTCAGTTAGGATAATAGGCGCAGTTCCTGTCTCGAATACGAATTTCTACAAGCTGCTTCGTTCAAAGGCTCATGTGGTCTTGTATCCTGGAGGCGTCCGTGAAGCCTTGCACAGAAAGGTAATGAATAGATTGTGTTTCCTCCATGTTTGTCTCTGACACATTTTCTGCAGGGTGAGGAATACAAGCTGTTCTGGCCTGAACATTCAGAGTTTGTAAGGATCGCTTCTAAGCTTGGGGCAAAAATCATTCCTTTTGGCGCTGTTGGAGAAGATGATCTCTGTCAAGTAAGCACAAATCTCTTCTTACTTCTAGTTTTTGTTTCATTCGGTAACTTTCTTGGAGCAATGGAATGATATCACAGATGGTTTTGGATTACAATGATCAAATGAAGATCCCTTTCTTGAAGAATCTCATAGAAGAGATAACACATGACACTATTAAGCTGAGGTATATTTTAATATATTCGATCTCTTTACAAGATTGTACAAACAGTAATGAAAATCTTGGTGGTGATAAAATTATGGTTAGGAATGATGAAGAAGGAGAAGTGAGGAACCAAGATTTGCATATGCCTGGACTAATTCCAAAGATTCCGGGAAGGTATTACATATACTTTGGGAAATCCATAGAAACAAAAGGTAGAGAGAAAGAGCTAAATGATAAAGAGAAAGCTCATGAGGTTTACTTGGAGGTCAAGTCTGAAGTAGAAAGATGTATGACCTATTTGAAGACCAAAAGAGAAAGTGATCCTTACAGAAACATATTCCCAAGGCTGCTTTATTACCTCTCACATGGTTTCTCTTCTCAGATCCCAACCTTTGATCTCCCAAATCATTAAACATTTAGCTACTAAAGCTGCAACATGAGATAAGTGTTGTTTCTAACAAAACCTTTTATTTTGATATACTTGACAACTAGATGTTTAGCATGCATATATTACCATATTACTTACTTATTACCATCTTACAGTTACTTATTAATACATATATATTATTAAACTAAACAACATCATTGTAAATTATTGTTTTTCAAATTTTAAACGGAACATCAAATTATTTATACTAGGTGATTCTCCCGTACTTATACACGGATACAAATACTTACAATTTATATAATTTCTAATAATTTATTTTTATACGTTTAAATCATTTTGTTATATATATAAGTATGTTTTTAAAAAACACTAAGCATCTGGTTTTGCATATAACCAATTTGATCAATTTAATTATTTTTTGGACATATGAGATTGCTTTTATTCATCTCAATTGAACCATAAATATTTTATGATTCTAAATCGCCTAAACTTTGATGAACTTTATTAGTTGAAATTAATTTAGTTTTTTGTCTTACATTCATAAAATATTCTCATAATGTTATGCATAATTGGAAATATGTTATTTTGGAAAACAAAATAGAATAGTGTTGTCAGTTTGGAGTTGCATAAGTGAGCATAATCGTTAATCCAATAAAATTTTATGCATGTATATAAATATCTATGACCAAACTAAATCATAATAATAATTAATATATTGTTTAATTTTTTATTAGTTTTGATTCATTTGTAATTTATGAGAATAAAAATAGACAAAAGACTATTCTAAGTATAATATATCGATGATTTAAATAGGCCTCTGATTTTGAGTATAAGAATCATATTGATTCACTTACTCATTGTTTGGGCACACTGAATTGTATTTTTAGTTTAAAATGAACAATAACTATTATTCTTATAACTAGGTGAGAACAAATGAATTTATTGTTGTACTTTTTTAGTTTTAAGTTTTAGATATGAAAATATATTATTATTTTTAAAACAAATACCTATATCATTTTGTTGTGAAACTATGTTTTATGTATACAAATCTATAATTTCTTATAGATATTTACTTTTCTTTATATTTTTATGACAATATGAAGAATAAAATTAAAATGTTATATATATAGATACTTTATATATATTTTATTTTATTTTTATACGGATTTAAAAAAGGAAATTATAATTAAAACCTAATTAGAAATTTAATAATCAAAAAGGAAATTATAATGAATTTAATAATGTCAATCGAAGTTACCATGAGCAATTAGACATAACATGAATACTGTATTTTCACCGATGTTTTGAAAACTAGACCATATATTGATTAGTTACTATTACCGAGTGACTGGTCGAAGTTTAACCAGGTTTTCAAAATTTTATATATATTCATTAAATTGGACCATTATTGATTTTTTGTTCTGACATCACCAAATCAGTATTCATGAATACTAAATGTAAATAATAAATATGAACAAAAATATTATAAATGGCCAAAATTATTTATATAAATTTATTTCTATAAATGCTATAATACCATATAGCAAGTGGGTATTAATGAAAGCAAAATAAATGTAAACAAGGAAAAATGATTTTGGTTTCCAATTACAAAGAAAAAAATCTGGAATTAATCAAGAAATGCCATTTATGGTAACTCTTAAGAATCAAAACTAACCGGTTATGCTTTTCCTTGGGTGAACCGTGTCTTGTGATTAACCCAAGTTGCTGGTTTGCACTGGTTATGGTGGTTTAATTCAAATCCAAATTTTAATTCAAACCAGACTCGATTTATTTAACGGTTCACGGTTGAACCAGTCCGACTGACCGGTCCGTTTTTTAAAACTTTTCACTTTCTCAAAAATAAAAAATAAATAACATAATCAGAAAGAAAAAATAATTTTCCCATTTGGCTTTAAACCACCTAAATAATATTTATGGATTTTGTAACAAAAATTTCATCAAATATGTTTAAAACCTTTTATAATTGGATTGCGTTTGAGGAAGCTAAATAGTAACTAAATATTATTATAATTCAATACACACGTTTGTGGATTGATGTTGGATTATTTAGTCAGATTCTGTAAATCAGAATATATCTAATCTAGGAGTTTTTTTAGAAACCTGAAAATTAGCGATTTGCAATCTAGAAAATAACTTGTTATGTTTTACAAGAATTGTCATATCTATAAGATGTAAATTGGTGATGAGGATAATGAACTGATGAGAGAAAGGTTAGTAAAGTGGTTAAGTTTTGATTCAATGTTTTAGAAATGGCAAAGAGCCTTACATACTCATATGCTCTTACCAACTACTAAACCAATAGATTGGTTTACTTAAACTGATATTACTAGTAGACTGAAAATAAGATTGTAGTTGAACCAAAACAACTTATCATGTGATTGTAATAAGATTGTACTACGGCTGTACAATCTTTTCAAAACCTTCCTCATGTTGTTTTATCAAATGAGTATGATTTTGCCTAAATAAAGTGAGTATGTTCATGAAAATTCATTTAATTACAGCAATAAGAATAGTTATCCAGCACATCATATTATCACTCTAAACACAATCTAAAATGGATATCAAAATGACAAAAAACAAACAAATAAGGGAATAAACATGTAAAACCCAATAAAATCAAAGAATCTGAGCAAGTCAATAAAATGCTTTAACTAGACCAGGAGAACATGCAAAGAATAGTCAAACTTGCGAAAAAAGTTTAGCATTTTTTAATCCCATTGCCTGATTCAATTAAAAAAAAACAAGGAATCAAAACTGATTAAAATCAAACAAGGAATAACACATTGTTACAAAATTAACTTGGAAGAAAAATCTTGGTGAAAGGATACACGGTTGTGTAGTTCACAAATCCACCATGGTTAGTTCATCCCTTATTCCACTTTCTAGTATCCATATGCAGTGGCGTGCCTTGGGTAACTGGGGCTCAAAAAAATTAAAAACAACATTGTTTTACCATAGTGTTTAACTAGTAACTATTAACAGACTCTGTCAAGGATCTTTCCCAAGGAAACACTTCTATGGAAACTTCAACTGCTTAAGTCTGCTTCAGCATCTGCTAAGTCCCACATGTACACAGTCAAAGCCCAAACCCTTATACTTCTGAGGTTCATAAACTTCTCTGTTTTCATTATTAAATTACAAGTTGAAGTCCAGCGATATATTCGCTTGTAAAGAAGCTGAGTTGTAGCTATAATACGTTGTCTATGGATATTGCAGTGGACGTGATCAATGGCTACTGAACAAAGAAGACATTGAAAGACTCTGTTGTGCATTGCCGAAATGTGAAGTCCGTGAGTTTGCGAATAATGGACAGTTCCTCTTCTTGGTAAGGTGCTCTTTATGTTATACAATTTCCAATAAATCGTTAGACGGTAATTAAACGCTTTATAGGTGTGATATGTGTTACTAGGGGGCACCTAGATGCCGCTTTTAGAACATTTAATTTATAGATTCACAACATCTTGCTGCATTTTGAGTCCTATTTCAGTGAAGTGATGAAGCAAATCTAGTCTCTAGCAGTCTTTAACCAATATAGAGACTTCTTGCATCATCAAGATTGTGTTTGGTTTACTAATGAACAGCTCGATTGTTTCTATATATGTTAGGAGGATGGGGTAGATCTGGCGACCATCCTTAAGATTGCCTATTATTATGCATGGGGAAGAAACTTGATTACATTTCTGATTACACTCTGCCTACTCCTTTGAGCTCAAAGAGTTTGAACAATCACAAAGGTAAGTGACTTCAATCAACACAGTATCCTGTAAGTAAATACTGAAGTAGTATTATTATTTTTCTGTGGCTCAGATTGCTAACAGCTGCTGTTTCTCCAGTATTCCTCTCAACTCTAGACAACGGTACAGTAGTAAGATCACTTGCAGGAATACCTTCAGAGGGACCTGTTCTGTATGTTGGTAACCACATGTTGCTTGGTCTCGAACTGCGTCCAGCAGCAATTCATTTCTTGAAAGAGAGGAACATTATCTTGCGTGGCCTTGCACATCCAGTGATGTTTGCCAAAAGATAGGCTCAAAGCTCCCTGATATGCAGATGTTTGACTCGGTTCGGATCATAGGCGCAGTTCCCGTCTCGAATACCAATTTCTACAAGCTGCTTCGTTCAAAGGCTCATGTGGTCTTGTATCCTGGAGGTGTCCGCGAAGCCTTGCACAGAAAGGTAACTTAATTGATTGTGTTTCCTCCATGTTTTGCTCTGACACATTTTCTGCAGGGTGAAGAATACAAGCTGTTCTGGCCTGAACATTCAGAGTTTGTCAGGATCGCATCTAAGTTTGGAACAAAAATCATTCCTTTCGGCGCTGTTGGAGAAGATGATCTCTGTCAAGTAAAGCACAAATCTCTTCTTCCTTCTAGTTTTTGTTTCAATCAGTAACTTTGTTGGAGTAATGGAATAATATCACAGATGGTTTTGGATTACAATGATCAAATGAAGATCCCTTTCTTGAAGAACATCATAGAAGAGATAACACAGGACACTATTAAGCTGAGGTATATTCAATCTGTTTTCAAAATTTTATATATATTCATTAAATTGGACCATTATTGATTTTTGTTCTGACATCACCAAATCAGTATTCATGAATACTAAATGTAAATAATAAATATGAACAAAAATATTATAAATGGCCAAAATTATTTATATAAATTTATTTCTATAAATGCTATAATACCATATAGCAAGTGGGTATTAATGAAAGCAAAATAAATGTAAACAAGGAAAAATGATTTTGGTTTCCAATTACAAAGAAAAAAATCTGGAATTAATCAAGAAATGCCATTTATGGTAACTCTTAAGAATCAAAACTAACCGGTTATGCTTTTCCTTGGGTGAACCGTGTCTTGTGATTAACCCAAGTTGCTGGTTTGCACTGGTTATGGTGGTTTAATTCAAATCCAAATTTTAATTCAAACCAGACTCGATTTATTTAACGGTTCACGGTTGAACCAGTCCGACTGACCGGTCCGTTTTTAAAACTTTTCACTTTCAAAAATAAAAATAAATAACATAATCAGAAAGAAAAAATAATTTTCCCATTTGGCTTTAAACCACCTAAATAATATTTATGGATTTTGTAACAAAAATTTCATCAAATATGTTTAAAACCTTTTATAATTGGATTGCGTTTGAGGAAGCTAAATAGTAACTAAATATTATTATAATTCAATACACACGTTTGTGGATTGATGTTGGATTATTTAGTCAGATTCTGTAAATCAGAATATATCTAATCTAGGAGTTTTTTTAGAAACCTGAAAATTAGCGATTTGCAATCTAGAAAATAACTTGTTATGTTTTACAAGAATTGTCATATCTATAAGATGTAAATTGGTGATGAGGATAATGAACTGATGAGAGAAAGGTTAGTAAAGTGGTTAAGTTTTGATTCAATGTTTTAGAAATGGCAAAGAGCCTTACATACTCATATGCTCTTACCAACTACTAAACCAATAGATTGGTTTACTTAAACTGATATTACTAGTAGACTGAAAATAAGATTGTAGTTGAACCAAAACAACTTATCATGTGATTGTAATAAGATTGTACTACGGCTGTACAATCTTTTCAAAACCTTCCTCATGTTGTTTTATCAAATGAGTATGATTTTGCCTAAATAAAGTGAGTATGTTCATGAAAATTCATTTAATTACAGCAATAAGAATAGTTATCCAGCACATCATATTATCACTCTAAACACAATCTAAAATGGATATCAAAATGACAAAAAAACAAACAAATAAGGGAATAAACATGTAAAACCGCAATAAAATCAAAGAATCTGAGCAAGTCAATAAAATGCTTTAACTAGACCAGGAGAACATGCAAAGAATAGTCAAACTTGCGAAAAAAAGTTTAGCATTTTTTAATCCCATTGCCTGATTCAATTAAAAAAAAACAAGGAATCAAAACTGATTAAAATCAAACAAGGAATAACACATTGTTACAAAATTAACTTGGAAGAAAAATCTTGGTGAAAGGATACACGGTTGTGTAGTTCACAAATCCACCATGGTTAGTTCATCCCTTATTCCACTTTCTAGTATCCATATGCAGTGGCGTGCCTTGGGTAACTGGGGCTCAAAAAAAAAATTAAAAACAACATTGTTTTAACATAATTTTTTAATTTAAGAAGCCTAATTTTAAAGAAAAAAAAAATCTAAAACTTGGAAAGGTTGAACTTGACTTTAAAGTGCACACATATAAATCATATAACCACTACACTACAATGAAATTTATATTTTAGGGGTCCCAACATACTTATATTTAGTAGGGGGCCAAGGCAAAAACATTTATACATGCTAGCACGACCGTCAATATGATAACAACACGATTTCTCCTCAGTCCCGCATATGATCTTGTTCTTTAAACAAGTCATTGCTAAAACCATGCCATTGTCACTGATGGGAGTAGTATCTTGGCATATAGTATCCAACTACTATTTTCGCCGCTTCCCTTTCGTACCCACCCATCCATGTGCTCCAAATGATAGTTAGTAGATGAAATCAGGGGTCCCAGTCATATGTTGGTTCGTTGGGGAACTAACGGTTTGATTGTGGTGAATTTATTTATGTTATTAAAATACATTGGATTTTATGTAATAATAGTCAAATTGAATTAGTTATTCCATTGCATTAACAGTTATATTTGTGGCATATGTGTAAACCGTATATTTTTTTTACCAAAAAAATTGTAAACAGTATATAAAACATAAGAGCTTCTATTCAACATCAATTTCATCGTTCTACACATTTGGGTGGGTGGGTGGGTGGGTGGGTGGGTGGGTTTCACGAAGATCGTCGTCTCGTTATCGGGATTATGCTGTAGAAATCCTCAGTTTGATTGCACGATGGTTACTTCGAGGGATGTCCATGAGGTCGTCTCCAAGCTCTCGTCCGATAAAGCCAAGACTCGTGAAGTAAACTCTTGGCTTTACCTTCTCTTAATCGCCTGGGTTTCAGGCCAAAAACGGCAGAGATGATTAGGGTTTTTTTTCTTGAATTTCTGTGGCCGTGTTTTCTTTGTGGGTTGTCACGACGAATGACGATGCTTTAGCTTAGGGCGTGGCGCTGAAATGCTTTTCATGGGTTTAATTACTTTCTTGATTTTGAATGTTTGAATTTGCGTATTTCCTTGAATGTGGTTGGTTTTCAGTTATGTGGCTCCCAAAAGTAAGCCATGAATATGGAGCAGCAGTGACTGACTATTAACTAGAAAATTTACGTATCATTTATCTATCCCTGACTGATGTTTTGTTCCTATATATATTATATTCCAACCCCGAGTTTGCTCATGTTGATGGATCTCTTACATATGTTGGATTAAAGAATGCTAAACTTTTAAGAAATCAACATTTTATATTGAATGAGTTCTTCTATGTTCACCTTTTGGTAAACAGTCCTAAATCTTTTCAAAATCAATTTAAGATTGAGATTCAAGATCGCTACAGTCAAAGTCAGGTAACATATTGTTCTAATCTCCAACTTACACGTATCGACATTGACATTTATCAATTCCGTTGGACCTAGCTCATATTTCCTAACAAATTTTCAGTGTATTAAGCTTAAACAACCAATTCTCCATATCATGTAGCGACATGGTTGGGAGTTCTTTCTCAATTCTCTCACCATAAACTTTTTAGGATATGCGTTTGTACACAAACCATGTTGTATAATACTCGTTTCTTTTTCATTTTTTACCAAACAGCCTATATATTCATCAGATCGTTATTTCTTTCTATGGGTCTCACGCAACTCACACATCAACATCTGAGAACAGTTTTTTTCTTGCAAAAATAGGCACCATCAAATATTTGCTCAAAGTAAAGAAAACAACAAAACAAAAATATATCAAGAAGAAATCAGACATGGAAGAAGAAGTTTATGGTAAGGCAACATTTACCCAAATTTCTCATTTTCCGTCTCCTAATCTTCAGAAAACAACAACTAATTCTTTTCAAAGTGACAAAAAGAAGGGAAGCAAAAAAAAAAAAAAAAACAGTATAGGGTTACAAATTAGGAGATTCAAAAACTAAAGAACTACGATATATCTGACTTGTATATTTACTTTCTACAACCAACGCTTTCATCAAACGCCACGCTAGCTACTACACAGCTTCATCGTCCAATCACTTGTAGTCCTGCGTTTGACATAAACAACGACTCATGTCTTAAAACCATGGGTGATGATGATGATGAAGATTTCGCAGTTCCAAGGTTACAAAAAGAGTGTTCGTTACCTCTTCTTATTTGACCGCTCTGAGCAGCTTCCCCGACCCGAGACCGAGACAGCGATCTGAGATTCATCAGAGACGCTGGAGTTAGAGGCAGAGGCGGTGGAGACACTACTCTGTTTTGGTTCGTTTCAGGCAAGGAGGGTTGGTTTCTTGAAGGTATGGAGTAGCTTCTTGGTACAACCAAAGGTGGAATCGGAAGTGGTGATGCTACAATGTTCTTGGGCACAGCTGCAGTGCTTCTTTCTTGAGTCCAAGAGGTTACAGGAGCTGAGTGACCGGTCAGAACAGGAGATTTAGAGCGTCGTGGAGGAACAGATTGACCCGGTGGTGGTCTTGGAAGCTCATGGAGTTCGGTGATCCGTGGAGAAGAAGCGAGCGGAGGTGAAGCCGTAGGAGACATCCTTGGAGAAGGTGACTGGTGGGTCTGAGCCGGAACTGGAAGACGGGTTGAGGATGGTTTGAACGGTCCAGAAAATGCGTGTCTTGGTGCAGCTTCGTGCTCTGAAGGACGAGGAAGACGGGAATAGAGGTTACTTTCGACATCTTTATGAACGGTTTTTATGGGTTCAAGCGGAGACGAATGCCATAAGTGTGCACTATGGTTTGCTTGCGTGAAGATGGTTGAGGACTTGGAATCGACAGGAGTAGGTAATACGTAAGCATTTGCAGACGGCTTTTCGGCTAAATGAGACTTCTTCTGTGGGAACAACGGTGCTGAATGGCTGCTCCTTCTGCGATCTTGGTATGAAATTGAGTTATCTTCTCTATGCTCCGCATTTACCTTCATCGCTCCTTGTGGTGTAGGGAGAGCTTCTACTCTCTGCTCACTTGTTATGTAATCAAAACTGAGTTCTCCATCTCTGTTAACATGTCGGTCATCATCCTCACTACATTCCGATTCGTTCTCGTTGTCAGAGAGCTCATAGTCGATGTGCTGTCTCTCCGCAGCAATTCTGACTTGTTGCTCTACTGCCTCAAGCGATTTTAGACCAGACAAGAACAGATGCTTCTATGAAAATATAGAGAAAAGAAAGCATAAGAGACAGTAATCGAGCAGATCAGTAGCTTACAAATGTAGTAACCTTTTGCCGGAAGGTACCTGAGCAGTGTGGTGTCGAGCTGCTTGCGTGAGGAGACTTCGAGCTTGTCCTTCCTTGAGAGATTTCAATCGAAAAATGCACAAAGTAGCCTCGTCTTGTAGCTCATCACGAGCAGTCTCCAACTGTCTCCTAATAAGTCTCTCCCCTTTACTGCCTTTGAGGTGTACCTTGTCTTGCACCATGTTCTTAAAGACGTCTCTGTAAGTCAGACTCAAGACGTTTAGGCAAGAAAGTATCAAACAAATACTAAAAAGGAAAATACTACATTGCAGGAGATAACTGACCTCTTTTCTTCACATTGTTGCTTCATATCCTGAGAGGGAAAGAAAATAAAAAAGATTAGCATAGTAGCGATCTTTATATTTCGTCAATTTGGGCTTTAACTCTTGCTCAAACCGTGAAACTTTCTGGATTTTATATATAAACTCTCTTAACTAGACTAAAGCTAGAGCATACCTCGACGGTTCTAAGGTCACTGAGAAGTGACTCTGAAGGTCGTGTAATGGTCTTGAATATTTGAGAACGCTGTAGGAAAAAAAGACAGTGAAACAACAAATGCTCTCAGCACAATTATACAAAATGCTTCACAGGAAAATACAAGGACTGCAGCATACAACTTACATAAGTGTCGACGAGTTTTTGGAGCTCAAACTGAACTTGACCCAACTTGAGCAAAATTCTACCTGCAGAAGAAAGAAACAATGTTAAACAGGACAACACAAAACCTCCTAGATATATGAATCTTCAAAACACTCACTTACCACTTTCTTCATCATTGTGAGGCGATATTTGCTCCAAACATGAACCCATCTCCCCCAATGATTCAGAGAACTCTGACATAACCAAATAAAATGGTTTAGAGTCTAATAATATAATAATGTTCAACTATGAACCAGAATGGATAATAAATGTTGTAAAGAAATCAAAAACATCAACAAAAAGGTTGAGAATTGTATATATTTTTACCATAAGCGCTATTGGCCGTGGCAGCAGCAACAGAGAGTAATCTGTCATAACTATCTCTCATTTCTTGCATATCCTGACAAAAGTTAAAAGAGTAATATAACTTAGGATTATTATATACACCACATATATCCAATTATAAATTTAACCTCATTATCATTGAAACCAAATCAAATGAATTTTCATCCAGTTTAATTCCGGAAACAAAACATCCAAGTAGCTAACTAACACCAGTTACCATAACTAACTAAGTACATGTCAGTTTCATTTTTTTTTTTTGCAAGAGCTCATGAGACTGGATAGATCAAGTAACTACCTAATTAACTAACTAACATCTCGGGCATATTTACCAAAAAAAAAAAAAGTAAACTTTCATTCTCCTCTCGGCGGCTCCGCCGTTCGCGAGTCGTCGTCTCTGTTCTGCCGGTTTGATATTGTTCCGGTGGACTCTTCCTTTCAAACTCCAACTTCGATCTTAGCTTTTAATTCTTCATCCTTTTTCAATGGCATCTTCTCCCCAACCCCCAGATCTAATTGAAGAACCTGACAATGGCTTAATGTTTACCATACTCCGCCGTTCTTCTTCAACTGGTTCTCTGCAAGTACCAGCTTCTTCAATTGGTTTTGATGGGTTTGTTGCTACTGCCGTAAAGTCTCCATCAGACCCAAACTCAGGTCAAAACCCAGCTGTTAAGGGTTTTATTGGATTAGAACCTCCTAAGATTGATGCTCTTGTGAAAAGTGTGCCTCAAGTTGTAAACTACAAAGATGCAGGAGGAGAAGCTGTGAACGAAGTCTTTACTGCCACAGCTGCTCATGTTGATTCAATTACCGTGCAAAACCTAGTCACTGTTGAGGGTTCTTCTACTTCAGAAACTATTCAAAAAACTGATGTAGCCTCTTCTCCTTCTCTAGGAGCATGGGCAAAACCTTTAAGGATTTATCCATCATCTCCATCAGCTGTAAATGTTCTTCATGAAGCTGGATCAAATCTCCTTCAAGAACTATCATCCCCATCTCACTGGCCTTCTCTCTGCTGGCCAACATCGCCTGCAAAGAATCATACTAGAGCCCCTCAATTGACAAACAGAGTTATCGACAAAGCTCTGGTCAAGCCAAAGCAGCCTGCTCCTGAAGTAAATAAAGATGGAAATCTTCGATTCCCTTGGGCTGCGAAGATGAACCCATCTACCAGAATCTCTATGAACAACATCTCCCACATACTTGGAAGATGGTACTCCTATGGTAACAATCCCGAGCAAACTTCTCCTTCATGGTCCCGAAAATCAGAAAGAGTACATTATTGGACAGTTTCATCGCTGTTCTATTCCTTCAGGTGGGCTCGTTAATGCTGTAGTTAATAGGATCCGGGGTAAGAAATGCAAAATCTTTTCTAAGAAACTAGGCGAGTCTTCTTTTTATTCCACATTCGGATGAATCTTTACGTTCTTGGATTCTTCGAGGGGATTATGGCATGTGGATGACTGCTGATGTTTGTAGCTCCTTGGAGTCCTCGCAGCCTCATTATCTCTTCCGAGATTTCCACTATTCCAGTTTGGGTAACTCTAAAAATATACCCAAGAGGTTATACTCTACTCCGAATAAGCCGAATTGCCTCTCACTCGAGCTCCAATGCTGACAAACAAGCCTAGACTTGATCCTACTCTCATGGGTGAAGCAAAATCTTGGTGGAAGTTGAATTGGACAAACAATTCCCACGAAGATCGCTTTGAATGACAAAAGAGGTACTATATCATTGGTTGAAGTAGAGTATTCATGGATCCCAACAATGTGTGGTAATTGTGGACACTTAGGCCATAAAGACTCGAGATGTCCGCAAAATCTTCTCAGCCTAGGAACTCGGCTAATTCGCTTCATCGATCAAGTGGAGCTTCGCTGGCTTCGCAAGCCCTTCGCTTCTGTCCCCGAAGTTAATCCGGATGATATTGTTCCTGCTTACATTCTGTGGCAAGGATTGATTCAGCCACTATTCCAACAATCTCTACTCGATTCTTGCCGTTCGTCGATCCACGGGAACTCTGTTGTTGCCGTTGCATCGATTCGAACATGTCCCCGCTTCTATGGCTCCTTCTCCTACTGTGAATATTGGTTCAGTCCATGTCCCACCCACTTCAGTCTCGACCACGTCATTGAAGCCATGGAAGCATTACTATTTCATCGATGCTACTTTAAAGTCTACATCAGTATCGATGGCCTAGTACTAACCTCTTCACCTACATCATTTGTTGAGATCCTCCCAACAACTACCGAGTCGAACCATCTACTCCAGCCACCATCTTTAAAGCAACAGCCACTCTTCTAGCAAATCAGCCTTGGCTGAGAATGCTCCGCTTATCAGACCATGAAACTTCCTTGGAAGATTTCCCAGCCAACGGGAGTGTTTTTAACACCCCCACCAAGCGCCAAGTGATATTCTACCATCCACTTACGGAGGGTTGTCTTTACTCCTTTCACGGTGATTGCACGTGTTATTTTAATGAATATGAAATGGCCCAAAGATCACGACATGGAAGACAGTTGAAACCATCCCGAAGGTCCAAGATATGCAATGGCATACGGTAAGAGGTCGCAAAAGCCGGGCTGCCGAGGAAGAGGTCGTCACGGAGACCAAAACTAAAGTTATTTAGTGAGCTAATCCCTCTCTCAATTTCTTCCAATGCTCAGAGGTTTATGCTGTAATCCTCCGACTCCATATGATTTTGTCAAATCATCTTTCTTTCCCAAGCTTTACTTTGAACTCTATGATGTCAAAACTCATAGCCTTGTAACTTTATTTTCAGCACTGCAATTTAATATGAAAGCCTTTTTCAAAAAAAAAAAAAAAAAAAAAAAACTAACTAACATCAGTTAACATAATATAAATTAGTTTCCAGACAAAAACATACTAACATGTCAATGTCAACTTCAATTTGACAAAGCTATAGGTCTAGAAAATGGTGATCGGTTCATCACATTTTGATAAGAAAATTTACACAACAGAAACTCGATCCATCATTCAAAAGCAAACAAACAACCCAGCGAATCTAAAAAAATTTAATAAACCCTCTTGATTAAAAATCTCATCTACAAAATTTGTACCTTGGAGGCTCGAGCAAGGCCATCAATCTGTGCAGTGGGAAAAAGCTCTTCGATATTAACCGCATCGACCTTGGGCAATGCGAATCTCCTTAACCTCCCTAACGATGCTTTCATCATTATCTCCCGATAAATCAAAAACAGATATAACCCTAATCACGATAATCAATACAAACTCCTCTAACAAAATCAGGAACAAAGAAGAGAGAGAGAGAGAAGTGAGATTCAAGTATTGTGGAATAATGTGTTCTACGAAAGAATGAAAGGAAAGAAAAGCTCTCTAAAAGGGTTTCTTTTTTTCTAGTTGGTCAAAGAACGAAAACAGATCGAACCGCCGGAAAGACGGAGACGAGACCAGTATTGGTGAAGAAAATCTCACGCGTGTAAGTTATGATCAACGGTTTAGATTGGCACATTTACACGTGGCGAAATCTCGACGGATATAAAGGGTCAAAAAGTCAAAAGATTTATGACAAAGCCGACACGTCATTATTTTGGACTTGACCCGGGGGATGGTCAAAAATATCTGCCCTGTGTTGTTTTCGTCAAGGAGTTTAGATTTGAACATTTGAATTCTGGTTTTGTTGATTTCAATTGGATCTCATATAAATTATGTGACTTTGAATATGACTCGCTTAGCCATCATGAGAACAGTGATCGATATCATCTGAGCATTATGATTACGACGCATATCATTAGGACGACGGGCAATTCTGCAATGTTTTTTTTCTTAAAAAAAATATTAATTATATTATAATATTAATCATCCCGAACCGGAAATTGGTTAAGAAATTACAAGTAAGCTGGATTAAATTGAATCGATTTGAAATGTTGAAAGAGCTCGATGTATGATGTATGTGTATTCCCGTGTGTGTATGTCCTTCTCTTATCGTATTGATCCTCTTTATATACTCGTCTCTATTGTTGTTGTCTCCAATATATCCTCATCAACTTGTTTGCTTGATCCCGCTGATTTCAGGACTGTTTTAATTCTCATTACTATGAATCCGAAATCATTTGAAATATTCGCTGATTTTTTAAGTTACGCGAGGTTATTTTATATCGACCTCTTGTTCATAATCCTCCAATCCCAGCTCAAAATTAGATTGATCGACCATCGACTTTGATATTACGCATTCTTCTGATAGATACTCTTGGCAGAGTCGGGATTTGGACCGAACGAGATCCATAAACCAAAACTGAAATGAAATTACCATCTTATAACCATTCCAAATTAAAGTTTGGACAAACGTTTTATTACATTATAAAGAAAGGAAAAGAAGAAAAAATCAAATCAACATAATGATTTTTATGTTTGTTTAGACGTATTGTGAGTAGGAACAACTGATTACACTCTTTCAGGCCCTGTTCATTTTTGTATCCGGACGTTGTATCTGGATACTAATAATTAGAGGTTGTTCGTTTGAATATTATTGCATCAGCATATCTAGATGCAGAATTTAAAGGCAAAATTTATAATATCTAGATATTTGAGATGCTAAAAAAGTAGAGTTTGGATACTACATTTGCATCTCAAAATCCAAAAGACATAAATACCATTAATACAAATATAACATTTTTAATTGAAAAATTGTATTTTTCTGCCAGAACAAAAAATATTGATTCTTGCCAAAATCAAAAAATCGTAATTTTCCGTCAAAATAGAAAATCATAATTTTCCGTCAAAACCGAAAATCACGTTTTTCTGCAAAATAAAAAATTATGTTTTTTCCCGTGAAAACCAAAAAATTGTGTTTTCCTGCCAAAACTGCAAAATCGTGTTTCCCGCCAAAACCGAAAAATCAAGTTTTCTCGTCCTATCCAGAAAATCATTTTTCCGCCAAAATTATAAATCATGTTTTCCCGCCATAAAATCATGTTTTCCCTTCATAATTTAAAATCGCAATTTTTTGCCAAAACAATAAAATCGTAATTTTTTGTCAAACCCGTAAAATCGCGTTCTCTCGCCAAAACTGCAAAATCATGTTTTTCGTCAAAATTGGAAAATTATGTTTTCCCGCCAAAACCCAAAAAGCTTATTTTCCTGCTAAAGTCGTAAATCATGTTTTTCCTTCAAAATCGAAAAATTATATTTTCCCTCCAAATCCAGAAAATCATGTTTTCTCGCCAATACTAAAAATATTAATTCCCGCCAAAATTTAAAATTATTTTATTCTGCCAAAATTAAAAATTATATTTTCCACCAAATCGGTAAAATCATAATTTCTTGTCAAAATTGAAAATTATGTTTTTTCGCCAAAACCAGTAATCGTGTTTTCCTGTCGAGAAATTACATTTTCCACAAAAAATACAAAATTAATTTACATATATTAATTTAAATATTATAATCAGTTCATTGTTAAGAATAAAAATTATGTCTTTTTAGTCTTTTTAACTAATAGTAATCAAATGCTATTATAAAATGAAAGACGAACAATTTAGCATGTAGATGTTACATCTGAATGTAAATACTAACTATAAAAACGAACGACATCTGGATGCAATATCTAAATGTTGTATTTAGACTACATCTAGGTAATGCATCAAATACAAAAATGAACATGGCCTCAAAATCCAAGATTCAATCGACCGAATGGTACTTTGCATCATATTTGGAGAGAGCGTCATAACCGTCTGCTGGATAACGAGCAGCATTGCAATTTCTACTCATCAAAATGATTGACAAAAACATTAAAAAAAAAAAAGAATTCAAAAATTTAGGGCACATAATCATATTTTTCAATTGTGGTTTGACACAAGCTCAGCTTAACAAATACAAACCATTGTCAATTATCAAAAGAATGAAACAGCTCGAAGTTTAAGCGAAAAAAAAAACAAGTGGAAGTTTAAGCAAAAAAAAAACTTGAAGTTTAAAGATCTTAAATCCTAATATAGTCTCACAAACAAAATGCATTTATCGTAACAAAAGTTTTTTTAAAAAAAAATTGAATATAGTTTGCTTTAACAAGGGGAAAAAATATTGTTACATGAGTTCAACTGCCCTGGAAGCTAAACCCAAAGACCATGACATTATATGATTATCTAACTACGTACTATTTAATATGATAATATTGTGTTTTTATATTAGTTTTAGTGTTTTCTTACATGCGTGTAATAAATTATTACATTTTTTTTGGTAGAATAATAAATTACTACTTAATAAACATGTTTTGATAAAACCACTCTTTTCTTCTTCAAAATTTCTTGCTCAAATCTGAAAATAATCTAAAGCTAAAAGGTAATTTAGGTCTGCCGCAACTAGGTGATAAAGTTTTGGACTATGATGAGGTACTGAGAATCTAATACTCTGATTCCAAGAACTATTATTATTATTACTGATGAGATTCTGTTGTGCTTTCATTCCGATTCTTTCTTTTTTTATTCGCGACAAAAACTACATAATTAGCATAATAACAATTCTAAGAAAACTAACCCACCCGTTTTAAGAACATCTTGATAAAGCCATCAGAAGAAGCTAAGGTGGAGAAGGAGATGGAGGAAGAACATTTCCATCTTTCTCTATAAAAAGATCCAAACTCTCTGCTTCAAAGGTTTCTTTTTCTTCTTCAGATTCGGATTCAGGTTCGTTATTCTTGCGAAAAACATGGCACAAAACCCAATCAGTCTCTGAAACTGTCAATGGGAGGCTAAATTCATCCATGAACCAATTGTATCGTGGAGGTTCGTCTTCATCTGACAAAAGAATATCGTCGGGCTCTTCTTCATGATCAACGCAAGTGAATGGACGTTTGATACCGACTAATGTATCATTATTCTTTAGATCTAACACACCAGTTTCTTCTCCGGTTTGTTTCCAAATACTATGAGAGTTGGGAATAACTTGGCTGTCAAGTTTTCTGCAATAAAAGTACCAATGCGTTTCTCTTGGATAGCCTGAAAGAACAAAATAGAGATAGAGATCGTAGATTAGTTCATTAACCCATAAGCAAAACCCGGGCGATGGAAAACGAAACCTAGATAGAAAATCTGGTTAATCTTGAAACAAAATTTATGTTTAGGATTGGTGAAAACTTACCAGGCAAGTCACGAGGATGTCTTGTGAAGATATCATGACACTCTTCGGGTACATTGGGAGCTCTCATTGGTTGTTCCAGAGCTTTCCTCGTCAAGAAATATTTCGAAATCTCACAATCTGTTGGACGAAACCTGAATCCTACCGGCAAAGCTTTGTGTTTTGGTTCCATTATTTGAAAAGAGTATTTATCAATGGCTAAAAGTTTTGTGATGAGAGTGAGATCGTGAATCCTAATTGGATGATTATATAGTGTCGGAGTTCTTTCGTAAATAAGGAAAATTACAAATTAATAAATTTAGATTATAAATATTCTAACATGCGTGATGATACTGCATGCGTTGGCTATAGATATTCTAACATAAAACAATTAGATTATTCTTATTGCATTAGTAAAACTACAACATGAGTTCATATATTGATAAATATATAAAAATGAGCAAAATAAAAAGTAATTAAATTGAAAAGAAAAAAGGATTCTAATTTTGATTGGTAAATATATTAATCGTAGAACTATTAAATCACAAATATTATAAAGAACAATAATAAGTTGAATTTATTTCAAAAAAAAAAAAGTTGAATTACTCCGTCCGATGAGTTGGATTTCAAATATTATTTGGCGAGGTTAATCAATTTTATTTTTGTTTTGTTTATATCAAAGAGACTTTCTGTTGTGGCTATTGGAATTGGATTCTTGAATTTGATACTGATGAAGAGGAAAAAAAGAATGTCTTTTGTTTTCTTCATAGTTAAGGCAGAGAAGAGAGGGAGAACAACGAGTTGTACTTTGATTGGAAATTCAAGCATCCTTTTGAAAGGTTTGTATGAAAGACACATACTGTCATTGGGATATAATTAAGAATAGTTTTGTCTTTAAAATAGTGAATTTGAAAGACTCAAACCATTATTACCAAAATTATATGAAAATGCATTTTTCCTAAAATTACAGAGCCTGGAAATTTTGTATTAACATATTTTTGAATAAGTAATTAGATTTGATATTACACACCTACAATAAAAAGTCAAGGTTTTAAAAACTGGATCGGATACTGATTCGGCGAACTCATTGGTTGACTGGTCGGACCGGTTCAACCAATCAAACCGGGTTTTTAATTTATTATATTTACATATATATAATCATATATACATATTGTCTAATGACTGATATCTAAGAAATAATGATAAAATATCTCAGACTTATTTTATCGTCAATTTTTTTTAAAAAGTCTGTTATAGAATGATAAAATATCTCAAACTTATTTAACAATAACATTTAGACTTCGTTACCTAATAAAACAAAGAAAATATGAAAATGTATGAGTTAAATAATTGACATCATGGCCACAGAAACGTATAGTTTAAAAGAAACTATATCTACCATTCGAGTTTAAGGTCTCAAAAGTTACATCTTCTCCATCTTTTGAGTTTTCTTCGATAAGTGCATTCTCAAGTTCTTCAGAAAGTGAAAAAACAGTTTTTAATGCTGAACCGGATCACCGGTTCTTCCGATTTTGAGTTAGGTTCTCCGGTTTTGATCAATCCCGAGTTTTGGACCAAACTGGACTCGCTTTGCCTAACGAGTCACGGTCAGACTGCTAGTCTGGTCGGGGTTTAAAAACATTGATAAAAGCCTTATAAATTAAAATGTCAGGAGTATAATTTTATTAATTTAGTAATATATTATTTTATTGAAAGATTAGATAAATTGAAAACTTTAAATAATAAACAGAAAATATATTAATTTATCAATATAAGAATTTAGCAAATACTTAAAGTAATTAGATTTTTGAATTATATAATTAATTTACTATATGGTATTTATGTAAAACCAATCCATGTAAATTAGTTTATAAACTGCATGTGAAAACCAAAGGGTAAGAAAATTGTAGCTTTATATACAGTTTAGATATTGGGGGCAAGACACCCAAGAAGAAAAAAAAAAGTAGAAGAAAATCAAACCCTGAAGGAAAAGAAAACATGATAGAAGAAAGAAAAAAATAATGATATCAATTAATGTTGTATCAACTTTGAGAGAAGCTTGAGAAGAAAATCAATCTCCTTTTGGGAAAAATCAGGTCTTGTAGTGGCAGCAACATCATCCTTTGAACCTGATGATGGTAATGGTGATGATGGTGATGGTGGTCTTATCATCATGAGTGTAACTGATTCAGAAATCTCCTCAACAAAGTCTACAATTACTCCTTCAATCCCCATCACATATTGCATGTACACTGCCTCACCCACATTGCTGCAACACATCCATTTTGAATCAGTACATCAACTCAGAGCTAAGAGTCAGAGTTTGGATGTGCACAATAAGAAAGAATGAAGAAAGCTTTACTTGAGTTTGCCGTATGTGAGGAGAGAGAGGTTGGACTCTTTGATTTTGGCAATGGCTGATGGGTTTCTGAAAACTCCTCTAACCTCTGAAACAATACCTTGTAGCTTTCCTTCCAAGCAAACTTTAATGGCTTCTTCCAGTGAGTTTCTTCTCTCGTCTTTGTACATTTGGTTTCCCGCATCAGTCAGAAAGAAAACCTAAGTAAACAAACCACATTATCATAACTAGCGTCTGCGTCAAAATGGATGCATTAAAATATGGTGAAAATTAGGATTAAAAAAGTTTGAGACCGGAACATACAGGGTAAGTGCTCTGCAGTTCTCTAACAAGCTTTGCTGCATCAGGTTGGAAACTTGAGAAGATCACTGGTCTGTCTTTGGCATAATCAGACACCACCTGAAGAGTGTGCCACACGCAACAAATGGTAACAGAAAAAGAAAAGGTTAAGACATTTTTTACTAATACACTTAGAATTGGTTGGACTACTAGTATTATGATCATACCTGCAGAACTGTTCTCAAGACATGGACGAGAAACTCTCGCTCATAGACGACCTGATCATCGAATTTCAACTCGATATTGAACCCTAGAGATTGCTCAACACGTTCGAAAGCTTCTTGTAGCGTGCAAAGGGGATCATCAGAGTCAACGTCCCATTTCAAAACCTGACCTTCTTTGGATTTCCTCATAAGGGTCTTCCCTGTTTTCTCAGCTTCTTTCTGAGGTCCATAGAGGAGAAACTCAGACAGGCTCAAGTCAGTCACTCTACTCTCATTAACAATACCCTGAACACAATAAATATAAAACACAAGATCCATCAATATAAGATCTAATCTTTCATTAGGGATAAAAAAAAAATCAAGATCTAAGAGAAGACTCACATTCTCTTGAGAGTAGATGAAATCATCATGGAAAATGACAGGACAATCATCTTTTGTCACCTACAAAAAAGAACCAACCACACAAAGCTCGTGGATTCACTTTCGTGGCCATCTCTCTTTCTTGGATCTTCTTGTTCATCATATGTTCATATCAATTCTAAGAAACTATAAATAGCATCCTCAGGAAAAAAAAGAGATCCACATCAGAATATTTTTCTACACAAATTTTAATCCTAATTTGAAAACATAACCCCCCACGATTAACCTAACCGACTATAACTTGAGCAGGGCCGGATCTCGGCACAGCCGAATGAAACATTGGCCTTGGCCCCCAAAAATTTTAGACATTTTTTACATAGGATTAAACCCCTAAATATTGACGTTGGCCCCCAAAATTTCTAGAGTCCTTAAAAAATATTTCAAGCCTCCGAAATCTCAGATCCGACCCTGAACTTGAGAGAGAGGTCTCGAAGAAACCAACCTGAACATCGAACTCAATGAAATCGATGGGAAACTTGGCTGCAGAATTGAAAGAGAGGATAGAGTTTTCTTTAAAACCTCTGGTTCTCCGATCAGATGACTGCAACACATTCATACCATTTCCTCTGTGTCCAATCACAGAGAATCCAGGCATCTTAAACGGTTTCGGTTTGCTCAATTCCAAACCGGAGGGACTCATACCTAAATAAGAAGAAGAGTGTAATTAGCAAATGATGATGGCTTTACAGCTTTATACATACATATATAATATAAGAATCATATATCTACTTGCCAAAACTAGTAAAACCCTGTAATAACTACAAACATTAAATTTAAAGAATATTATATGGAGTTGCCGTGATGCACAAGATAGGGTCTGATATGTTACCTTCGGATAATCCGTAAACGGAGTCCGGGAGGCTAGGGATGTCGGCGACGAGAACAGTACGAAGAGCCATTTTCTCAAGACTGTAGAGAGAGAGAAGAAAGAGAGGTTTCGAAATGCGTGTGACGATTTCTTGTTTCTTTTCTCTTTGTTAATTGGAGTATTTATATAAAAATGAAGGAAGCTAGAAGGGAGCTGGATCTTTTCTTCCTTTCGAATATTCTATTCCACGTCAGCATTGCGCCTTTCCCAGATGGTTTCTTCCCGCCGTTTGTGGGATCTGGTTACAGGTTACGACAAAGACAAAGTGTAACGTTCACATCTTATACGTGGCATCGAGTCATTGGAGATAATTCTATCTTCCACGCCTCACTCACTGTCTTTTTTCTAACTTTTTTTTTGTAGAGAACTTGTTTGTTTTCGTTAAGTATTTTTCTTGTTTATGTGTTAAAAAGATCGCTGCCTAAATAGGGAAATAAAATATAGACAGGATAAAATAGAAAACCAACAGAAGATATTTCTGTCATTGTTCACGCCTTAATTGTCAAGCAAAAATAATATATCTATTTTCTATTAATAAATAAAAGAAGCAAAAGAAATAAAAAGGTTTCCCAAAATAGTCAATTTCTTGAAATTGGTTTTTAACATTAAAAATGCAGTTACAGTCAGAGATATAACTACCATCCTAATCCATAATCCATAATCCATAATCATTAGTATTGTTTAAATCTTGTGATTTAGGAAATGGAGATTTGATGAAATACTTGATACACATTTTGTGAAGGTAAGATTGGTCAAAAACCGACGACGCCATTAGACGAGTAATTTTCAGTCAGCATAATAATAGTTTTCTTCTGGATTACAGTTTTAAAATATTTCCTCCATGAAACTTTGACGTGTATGTTATCTATCTGTCAAGATAATGAGAAACTCAAACTGGATTATAAATTTATTTTTATTTTTCGTTGACATCAGTTGGATTATAAATTTATAATTAATAATTATTGTTGGCTCGTGGGTCAGCTCCAACACACCATGATAGCTTTCTGCTACTTGGATCCACGTCATAAGAACTGAAACGTTATTTTACAGAAATCGATAATATAATTTTAAAAATTTATAAGCCGAACAAGTGGCTGGCTAGATACTTCAGTCCAGTTCAGATTGGTAAGAGCATCCCCATTAGTGAACTTCCACTAGGAATTCATAGGAATTTTTTAATAATTTTCTTGTGGGACCATGAATAGTGATGAACCTCTATCTATTTTGCTCTTCCATTAGTGAACCTGAAAATGAGGTTCTTAATAATGAAATAATAAATTTTAAGTTTTTTTAAAGATTTTATTTAATACAATGAGAATTCATGAACATACAAAGATTATTCATCTGAGTTACCAAATTTTTTTCCTATATTTTCAACTAAATCGGCTTTCAAACGATCATGTATCTGTTGATTCCGAATTTGATTGCGAATGCCAAGCATATTATCGAAGTTGGAAGGGGTGTTCGTAGGGTACGAGAAATCAACCTGTGAACTTCTGCTTGACTCTCAAGATTCGAACTCAGATGTATCATACAGAGAATATGTGTTTCGTTCGTCCTGTACTATCATATTGTGCAGTATGACACAACTTCTCATAATCTTCCCAGGCTTTGCCTTGTCCCATAGTAGAGCCGAATTTCTTACTATTGCAAACCTTGCTTGCAAAACTCCGAAAGCACGTTCGACATCTTTTATGGCGGATTCTTGTTGTTCAACAAAAAGCTCTGCTTTACAACCTTGAGGTAGCGGGATGGATTGGATAAATGTTGACCATTTGGGATAGATTCCGTCTGTAAGGTAGTACCCCATACGATAATTGTGGCCGTTGACCTTGAAATTAACTTTAGGAGCTCGACCTTCTAAAATGTCAGAAAAAACTGGTGACCGATCAAGAACATTAATATCGTTGAGGGTACCTGGTAAACCGAAAAATGCGTGCCAAATCCAAAGATCCTGTGATACCACAGCCTCTAAGACAATTATAGGCTTTCCTGAACCACGTGTATACTGCCCTCTCCAAAATGTTGGACAGTTTTTCCACTCCCAATGCATACAATCGATGCTGCCTATCATTCCTGAAAAACCGCGTACCTCTCCAATATCGAGTAACCGCTGAAGATCCTCCGGTGTAGGTCTTCTTAGATACTCATCTCCAAACAATTTTATTATCCCATTGGTGAAATATTCCAAACATAAAAGTGCAAGATTTTCACCGAAGTCGAGATATTCGCATAATGATCTCCGGATTGACTATATGCCAAGATAATGATAGGCTGCCGTACACTTTGCGGTCGAGATAGCCCATTACCTTCCGTGAGCATTTTTTTGTTGAAAGTATGGAACTTCATTACTTAGACGATCGACGATGCTAAGGAACAATGGCTTGTTCATTCAAAACGGCGCTAAACAATTCGCCCGTATGTAGGATTTTCACTGAAATAGTCGTTCCATAGTTGATTGTGTCCTTGTTCCGCTCTCTTCGATATAAGCTCGTTTCTTCTGCTTCTTGGCTGCACCATGAACTATTGAGTCATACATTTGATCAAATTGTTGGTCGAACATGTCTTCAAAAGCTTCGTCTATTTTATCATCTATGGCATCTGACGATGAGGAAGACATTATCTTCAAAATTTGGTTGAGTGTTTAGAAAAGAAATAGAAAAATATAAAAGAAGTAGAAAAACAAATAAGAAAAGAGATATGTTTACATAATCAATGGAAACAAAGAAGTTGATTAAGTGTATTTAAAAGAAGTTGATTAAGTGTTTTTAAAAGAGAAGTTCAGAGAATTTGTTGTATATAAGTTGAGAGAAATGGTTGTAGAGAAGTTGAGAGGATTTGATGCAAGAGAAGTTGCAAGTGAAATGGAGAAGCAAGGAGATACTTAATTTATAGAGTTCATTTTACATTAACCCGTGAGGGAAACAAGTTGAGACACATCCTACAGTTCGTCTTACATAACCCGTGGAATGAAATGGACAAGTGCGAGACAAACAAAATACTGCACTTGTCAAGTACATCGAAACAACTAGTCTACACAACCCGTGAACAAGTAGAGAAGACAGAGGAGATAGTTGATTGGTAGAGAAGACAGTAGAACCCTTTGAAACACGTGAAGCCTGTAGAGAAGACAGTAGAACCCGTGAAGCCAAGAGAACCCGTGACCGCAAAAGAAAAGAGAACAAGTTAGTAAACCAGTTAACATTTTAGCTAAGTTAAACAAGCAAGTTAAAGCAGATCAAGCAAGCTATCAAGTTAATAATAAATCTATTTCAGAAACCAACCAAGGAAACAATCAAAGCAAATCAGAGACAAGTTTGTTCTTGAGAGAAACTTCTATATCAGAAAGTGTCTCTCGGGCAAGGAGACGCTCAAGGAGTCTCTGCTTCGAAATGGTCTCTTTCACCCCTAGCATGCTCTGTAATTGATCATAGGCTTCATTCCCACGCTTCTTGCATTTGGCCACTTTAACACCAGGAGGTCTCACCTCTTCGAACTCAGGTTCCACCTCTGCAGCTTCCTTCCTTTTCTCCTTTGCACCTTCTTTAGAGTTTGATCTCCATTTCTGATTATATCGAAGTTCCCTCCACGCATGTTCAAACCCGAACTTGGACCCATAGTCATTTAAGAAGATGTCATGAGCAGCCTTCATGACATCATTCTCGTTTTGGCCACTTGCTTGGTCCTTCAACGCGGCCTCATAGCTTCCCACGAACTTGCAAACCTGTTCGTTCACTCTTCCCCACCTCTGCTTACACTGACTCCACTCTCTAGGAGCAAAGCCAGTGAGCTGAGCGCTTGAATTAAAATAATCCTCTATTCTTTTCCAAAATGACCCTAACTTCTGCTGGTTACTAACTATGGGATCCTTGCTGGTGTTCAACCAGGCACTGATGAGGACAATGTCTTCTTGTGTTGTCCACTTTCTCCTTTCAAGCGGTTTAGGAACAGCAGACGAGCCAACTGTTTGACTGCACTGGGAGGTTAATAGGTTTAGGGAAGAAGGATCCATTTGGGATTGTGTTTGTGTTTTCAGAAGTGGTTTGTGTTTCTGTAAGTGGATTTGCGAAATGTTTTCAGATGTGGGTTGTCTTTGTGTTTGTGTTTTCATAAGTGGTTTGTGTTATGTTTTTAAACTAGTTTTTGCTTTAAGTCTAACTACCAAACATTGATTATACTTAAGTTCCCAACAACTAAACAACTATTCCACACACCGCATTCATTACACATCAAATCATTTCAAAACGGAAACCAAACATCACAGAGCATTCATTAAACTAACTCTAACTCATTGATTAAGTTATAGTTCAGTCCTAGTTCATTAATAGTTATAGCTTATAGTTCAGTCCTAGTTCAATAATAGCTATAGTTCGGTTGAAGTTTAGTCCTAATTCAATAATAGTTCTACTTTGTAAAAACGAAACGATAAGAATGGAGTCTTACCTTGGCTTTTCACCAAAGGCACCATCTCCAGTCACCGATCTGCACAAAGGAGAGCATCCACTGTCGAGAGGATTTTAACCAGTTCTCGCACATGGAAACACAAATGAAACCGAAGTTAATAATAAGCAATGAAACTAAGTAATAAAACTATAATGAAACAGAATCAATGAAACCAATGTAAGCAATGAAAGAACTATGCTATGCAATGAAGGTTCACATACCTCCGGTGACTCAATCTGTTTATTGAGGATAAGCACCTCCTTGATCACCGCCAAGATCCTCCAACCGCTTACTCACTTTTCGATCTCCTCCGGACAGGTCACCCAAGGCTGACGATAATGGAGCCCATCAGCCTTGGGGAAACCATAAAAACATATCGAAGTCATCATAAACAAAACAGAAACCTACGAGATGCTGACGAGTAAAGACAACTGAGTACTAAGCCTTACCTCGTAGTTTATGCAGGTGAAGAAGCGCTTCCCAGGAAGAGTGTCATACTCCTCCTTCCTCTCAGACTCGCCAATCATTCTCCCACCACAGAACACCTTGTTGGAATCCCATACTCAATCCGCCACATATCGTAAACTGTTGTTGTATTCAATGTTCCTTCAGGTTCTTTCTCTCACAAGGGATCCATCCGTAGAAGAAAAGCAAAGTCATTTAAGAAAGTCCTCAAACTCATCAATATGATGAAAATGAAACAATTAACCCTTCATGACGATTTAAAACCATAAAACGAAACCCACAAAATCAATTTTGAACCAGAACCCCAAAACCCCAAATCGATTTCGAATCAGAACCCTAAATCCCCAAATCAATTTCAATCTCCGATTAACCAACCCTAACTCGATAAATACAACCCGCATGACGAGTAATCGAAACCCCATGTCGATTTCAATCCTAGTCTGAAACCCTAGATCGATTAAGAATCCCCGAGATCCCAAAAACGCTTAATTAAGAAGGAGAATCTACTGATATCGACTGAGCTCGTGGAGAAGATCGCTCGCCTATTCGATGGGGAAAAGCTCGAACTCGTCGTCACGTGAAATCGCCTCTCAATCGCCTATCGGAGAGAAACCCTAGCTATTTGAGAAAGACACAAAAATGAATGGTCTTTCGTCTCTCTCCGCGTAAACTCGAGCTCGCGTGGCCGCGACACGTGTGTTGAACCCGTCTCATACGGGGTCACTCACAAGACCCGGTTCACCGAAAATAGCCTAATATTTATTTTCTTTTTCCCTTCCGGGCCTATGAAACCGAGCCCATAAACCCCATTAAAACCGCTAATGGGGATGCTCTAATATGGTTAGGTAGGCACTAGTTTCATGTTTCGGTTTGTAACGGCCCACGAGAAAAAGTATATGTCTCCAAATTAATGTTCTGGCCCAAATGATTGAGACCCATGTCTCGTGGGAATATTTCAATATGCTGTTAAACCAACCTTCGTTTAAATAAGTTACCTACTGTAATTTCAATATGCTGTTAAACCAACCTTCGTTTAAATAAGTTACCTACTGTTAAAAATATTGATTAATTGTTTTTCATTTTTTCCGGTCTTTCATATTTGATGTGCCAGCGTATGGTTTAACTATTTTGATATTGTTTACTGTTAGATGCAAGGGACTGTACATTTAAAATGTTCTACTTAAGTTAAAAAATGTCCCTTGCAGTACTATCCAAACAGTACTACTTAATTCTAAAAATATTATTTTTTGTGACTGGTAACTATCCAAACAGTACTATTTTCTACCGATGCAGTAAAGAATAATAATAAAATCCAATGTAGATCTTCTTTTGAGTTAAAAAAGATCTTCTTTTGAGTTTTATAATAAGAAAACTAAAATATATACAGTAAAAATTCTATAAATTAATAATTTAAAACTTCAAGAATTTATTAATTTGATAGAATTATTAATTTAAAGAAAATTTTCTTTTTGGATTGATATTTTTAAAAATATATTTTTGGTATAGAAAACTGAAAAAATAATTTATTTATGATATTATATATTAGTAAAGTTTATAGAGATATATTTTAACTATTTCTATTAGATAATTGATGTATTTTATGCATGACGATTACATATCTAAAAATACAAATTCACTTTTATATGTAAATGGATAAAATTATAAACAAAATTAGAGATGAAATTTATTTTAAATTAAAATAAATAAAAAATTTTTTTGTATATGTTTATATAAAATTTATATATACGATAGTTATTAATTTATGATTTTAGTTGGACCATATATTTATCTAATAGTTTTTAAAATATTATTATCTTACTATTTTATCGAGTTATGTCATATTTTACATAAAGTTCAATTTGAAAGGAGAAATTTATTAGTTTATCGTGTTTATTAATTTATCGAATTTAATTTTAATTTCTAGAGTTTATACGTACATTCTATTGGTAATATAAATTAACATGGTAAACAGTAACAAGGTAACCAAAGAAGGTAAGAAAAAACATAAGTATATTAATTGGTTATTTATACTGTAACAGTAAAGAATAACCAATGACTATAAGTATATTAATTGGATATCTACAGCGCAGTTTAGCGAATGTGGATAGACTTGGATGGACGGCTTGGGGAAGGTTCAGCTCATGGGGACAAGAAACTATATTTGGTGAGAGTCTGCTCTGCATTCCGAAGTAGAGGCATTAAGATGGGCGGTGGAGAATATGCTGCAATATTCAACATGTCAGAGCTTTGGAACGGATTGCAAGGATTTAATTGCCATGATTAAGGATCCCCACGAATGGCCAAGGTTTACAACAGAATTAGAGAGGATTTAGACTCTGCAGATATGCTTTCCAGAATTCAAGATTTCACATGTTCAACGAGTGCATAATTGGATTTCGGACTCTCTAGCTCGGACGGCTAGATCTTTTCATAGAGAACTTCATTTTGTTGGTTGTTCTATTCCGGTTTGGTTACCCAGACCATCTCAAGTTTGAGTAATAGAATAGTCTTCCGTTGTCAAAAAAAAAAAAGACTATACTCACCATTTAAAAAGAGTCAAAATAATTTTTTGTACCGAACCGACGTTACAGAGCAAACCATAAATGAAGAAGAGTGGGAAGCAGAGCAATCGGCACATTAATGGCACAAGACAAAACCCATTTATTGTTTTCTTTCTCACCTGCAATGTCCCATCTTCTTCCCCTAGTTTTAATGCTCTCTGTTTTCGTTCTCCGTGCCATATGCAAAGCATTCAAATTTCATGTCGGCCCAAAAAATTCAAAATATTCAGAAGAAAAAAACAAGAACATAAGCACGAAGAGACATAATCGTATTATTATCATCCATCTGACAAAGCACTTGACAAAGGAGGATTGAATTTGAGAGTAACCTCATTAACCAACTTGACCTCTAATTAATCATGTGTTTGAATGATCTCAGTGTTTGAATGATCTCGCCGCTTAGATTCTTCTCTTGATCTCCAAATCTCGGCCGGCGTCTTTGGAACAGAACAAGAATTTATGGATGTGGAATCATTAGCTGACGAGGATGATGATGATGATGATGTGCTAGGATCAGGGTTTCGTTTCGATGGTGGAGCTGAGAAAACCGGAATCACTGATCTGATTTGAACCGCTGGAGCTTGTCTATTACAACCTCCGACAAAACTGAACCTTACTCTGTCGGAATCTGGCATTTGGTTACTGAATCTGCCTTTATGATGAGCAGCTATTGGCAAAGGAAGCGACTTTGTTATGATCATCTCTATCCCTTGCTTAGCTTCTTGTGATGGGTTGCCTTTGTATTGTTGAAGGTTTGTTCTTTGTGTTGGGGGAATCAGTGAGACGAAACTGGTTTTCTTGTGTTGGTTATGTGACGATGATGGTGATGGTGAAGATTCATTGGTCAATAGATTGATCCATCTCAATCTCTCAAACAACAGATCCTTGTTTGTATCTTGTTGACTTGTTCTTCTTCTTCTTCTCCATTGGTTTGTTGTCTCTCTTCCTCTTACTTCTATTGGTTTGAATCTTGAGAGTACTCTTGCTACTACTTCTTGTTCCTTCTCTTCACCATTTTCCTTTTCTCCCAACAAATCCAAGCTTGACACTGAACAGAAAAGAAAAAGAAGGGATTTGATTCAGTTAGAAAAGTGAGCAGCTTATGGAACTTGGAAAGAGAGTTTTGAGTTACTTTTTTTCAAAGAGGACCAAGCTGCAATGGCTGCGTTTTTCTCAGCTTGTTTCTTTGTCTTTGCTGATTCTCCAGTGAAACTCATCCCAGCCAGCTCCACAGTGCAAGAGAAAGCTGGGAAGTGACAAGATCCTGATCTCACACTTGTGTACATCGGCAGATCAAGACCAGCTCTATGTGCTGTCTCTTGTAGCAAGTTCTTGTAAATCCCTGTCTCATCCTTGCAAACAGATTTTGAAATGATGTAAAAATAATTAAAATTTATACAGTTTTTGTGTATGATCAAAACCCAGAAGAGAAAACAGGACCTTACAAGTATCTTTGCAGTTAAAGATTTACAAGGGAGTCTAGAGGAAAGGACACTAAGTGAAACTTCAGCAGCTGCATGCTCAGCTTGTCTGAGAGTGGAACAGTAAGTGGGACTCTCAAATATCTCACCATTGAAGTTAACAGAAGCTTTGAATCTTGGAGCATGATCTGGTCCTTCTCTTATGCAAGTATATGATGGTAAGTTGAAACAGCTTCTCTGTGCAAGCTCTTGCAGCTGATTCTTATACATGTTCTTCTTTCCTGTAAACTGAAAAAAAGCACCAAAGTCAACTCCAAAATCCACAAATCCTTTTTTTTGGAAGGTCTTAAGAGAAGACAAAAGGAAGAACCTACCTGCTAAAAATGGTATATATGGTTTGGCTATTGAGTGTTGAAAGTATGGCTAAAGGAGAGACTTTTTTTTGCAGAGGTCTTTTGAGCTCTTCGCTCACATGGTAAGGTTCTAAATAAAGAGGAAGCTAGACAATAATAGTGCCATTTCTTGAAATATGGTTCTTCTTTTTATAGAATTTATAACATGTGCATACTAAGAATTGACTTTCTTTATTGTCTTTTGTCTATTGTTGTTTGACTGTAACTACCTTCATTTCTCAGTTAAAAGAAAACAGTTACTTTCTATCAAGATAGTGACAATAGATGTTCATGAAAATGATTTAGTTTAAACATCGTATGGCTATAAATATTTTATTGACCACTTTGTTTGATTCTGTTCATGAACTAAAAGTCATTGTCTGAAGACAAGACTCATCTCTAACCTCGTTTAGTCAAACATTACAAACTTCCAACCCAATAATTTTGGTTTTAAGTTTTTTTTTTTACTTTTAAGAGAATTGATCTAGAATTTACAAGAGCTCCAAAGTATTCTTTTGCATTTATTGCAGATCCGTGCTTCACTGAACACTGTAAGTAGACTGGTTCACATGTCTGAAATTTCAGTTGCAGAGCCTGCTTTATTGAACACTATAAATCCTCTGTACTCATTTTGTTTTCTCATCCTGTGAAGAAGACAAGTACTGTTAAAATCATAGAT
Organism: Brassica carinata; assembly: GCA_016771965.1. Lineage (NCBI taxonomy): Eukaryota > Viridiplantae > Streptophyta > Magnoliopsida > Brassicales > Brassicaceae > Brassica > Brassica carinata. Next base: position 11,098,390 of record CM028688.1, read on the forward strand.
TACAATAAAACACAATGATTTGATAGTTAACTCTCTGAACACAACTAAAAAACGCACTCACAACCTCTGAAAAAAATCAAACCAATTCACAATTGATTTCTGCACAACATAAAATACATAATAACAACAAATAAAGCTAAAAATCATATGCTCTCAATTTGTTTTGCTCTTGGGAAGTTTCTAAGTTCTTCTTGCCGCTAAAGCCATAACTTCTGGTGACATCTCCCAGCTTGAGTGCCTAGGGTGAATGTTTGGCCTACCACTTCGTTCATCATCATCCGTTGTGGTCCTAATGTCACCTAACTCATCGTCGTTGACATGAAACCGTTCATTGTTACCACCGTTCTTGTCATCACCATGTTCAGCCATTGCCCAAACGCCTTTCCTCCCCATTTCAATCTCATCGTTACCTCTTCCCATGTTTGGACTCATAAACCCCCCAACAGCTGGTCTTGACGGCACTGGAGCTTCACTCGGTACCATAGCTCTGAAACTGTTCTTCGAAGGAGGTATCGCAGAACAAAAGATTTCTTTAAAGTTATCAACCACTCCTTTGTTATGTGGGTTGCTACGCCGGTCATAGCTGTATCTGAAATTCTCATATGTAGTCTACAGAAACATAAAAAAAACAAGATCAAAACGTGCAAAATGACATGAGATTCTTAGAGGGAAAAGGACTTTTAGGTGAACCTGATTTGTGCTGATGAGATAGAGATGGAAACCAGTTAAGCCTCCAACGAACCACATACATATGAATGTGTAGATGATCAGAGCAATGGAGGCAGGGGTTTTGAGCATTGCTTTCCAAATGGTTACATCTTCAGATTCCTTGATCTTCCTTATATAGACACAGCAAAAGGCCAACACATATACACAGAGAAGAGTGGTGGAGAAGACAAACATGAAGAAGAACCGATAATTCCTCTGCAAAAATTCCCCCACAAGAAACATTAGATAAAATGATAAGAATGATGGTAGATAGAGACCAAAAGGGAGAGAAACTTTACTTGGGCAATGCATTGACCAACCCAAGGGCAGTGATGGTCAAATCTTTCTACACAGTTGTTGCAGATAGAGCAATGAGAGCAGCGAGGCGGTCTATAGAGCATGCAGGTATCACAGTACTTGACCTTAACTATGTTTCCATTAACTTGTACTTCCTTGACGCGAGGCAATCTTGGCGTTTGGCTTGTCCCTGAGTTTCCGTCAAGAACTTGTTCAGGCTCAGGAGGATGAGAGTTTCTAGGGACAATCCCTGGATCTCTTCCGGATGTAAGCATCAGAAGAATTAAGTCCTGAGTGAAGCAATAGAACTGTTACGAGTTCCACAAAGCATTTGAAATGAAAATAGGAAAGGTTTGGGTGGTGGTACACTCACATAAATGGTGAAGAGAAGAGCGACAGAGACTATTGAGAGTCCCCCCCAAGGATCAGAGAAGTCAACCATTAGCTTGCTTGCAACGAAGATGCAGAAGACTATAACAGGGACCACGATTAGACTTATGGTGAGACCAAGTGATCTTACGTCTGGCCCGAATATAAACCTTCCCTGAAGACAAAATATCTACAGAAATGAAAACAAAAGAGTATTAACAAAGAGTACAATGTAGTGCTTTGTGGAATAATAACTTCAATATGTTTACAACTAAAAACAAGATTTCATCTTTATGTCACATTTTAGACAATGAAAGCGACAAGACAACCTCAACGACAATATTATCAACTGTATAGTCTTTGTTCAGACAATGCGTTAAGTTTTGTTGACTAAAGCTAAGACTTTTTTTGTTCACAGTGTAATCCCTAAAAAAAAAGCTTCTTGATTTTTTTTTTTCTTTTTGCTAATGACGAACATTTATAAACATTGCTTGTAGACAAGAAACCTTAATTATAACACAAACACCAAGTTCCAATTTTTGAGCTACACAAGATTGGACTCCAATCATTGGAGGTTAAAGATAGAAACTAGGTGAAGAATAAACATAAAATCAAGAACTTGGAAAAAAAAATGGAAGCTAATAGAACTCACATTGCTTCCTTTCCATGTTTGATAGACCCGCAAATTGCAGTTGGATCCCAAATCGGATCTTTGAGGAGGAGGCGTCACTACATACATCTCTCTCCCTCTATCTTCTCTCGTTGCCTTCAGAAGTAAGCAAAGGGGGAAAACACTAAAACGAAGATAAGATAAGACAAAAGGAGAAAGATTTAGTCTCTGTTGAAGAGTTTCTGGGAAGTCTCCGACATGAAATGAGTAGTCAGTTTGAAAAAAAAAGAAGAAAAGAGGCTTCTTCTTCTTCTTCCTCCTCCTTCTCCCTGTACTTTACTCTTTCGTTTCTTTAATTCTCTCACTATTAAATATTATTTAGAATTCGACTGTTAGCTTCTGTCAGTCTGTCAACGTCGTTTTTAGTGCTCCGCTAACACTTTTTTTTAATAAGCCAAAAGTTAACAACTAATTCAGATGACGTGGCATTCTCCTACTGGGCTGTTTGTTACCTTGGCTACTCTGACCTTTTTCATCCGTTACTTTGATAAAATTAGATAACGGTAAAAATAAATTTAAACAACGATTTGAAAAAAATCGATTTCATTTTATTGAGATTTCGTTGTCAATCTGTGGAGAGCCATACTCTATCTTCAAGATTTTCACGGAGGATTCAAAAGTGTATTCAAAGTCGCAGAACCGTTCCTTAGGGACAGGTTATATACACTACAATATGGGTAGGTTAGCTTCGCTTGTGTCTCACGATCAAGAATCTGGCTTTGTGTTGATGTACAAAGTTAAAAAAAAAAAACATAAATGGTTGAAGCGTAAATTTACTTTAAAGTACTGATATAGCTTTTTTCGAGAATAAGTACTGATATAATTGGAGACAAATTTGTTGGAGTGACAAATGAAATCGTGTTGACGTAAACCGAAATCTGAATTTAGGCGATGTAATGAGAAACACAAACTCAAAACTTAGTTTAATATATTATCTGAATGAAACAAAAGTGCAGATCAACATGAGATTACACTTGGGGTTGGGGGCAAGCAATGATAAGCTTCGGTTTGATGTTTTATTTGGAAGCAAAAGAAAACTTGAACATTAAAAAACATACACACATGTCACGTCGTCCTCAACACTGAATGGAAACAGAAGTAAAGCTTGGTAGTTATATGAGGTTCCCTCAACAGTCGCCCAACAGAGTTTTGAACACAGGTACATCATTCACTACCACAGTTTGTAGCTTCGGTCTTGGTGATTCCTAGATGTTGACATATTTATTAAGATCATCAAGCACAAGATATTACCGGTTGATAATTGCGGACCCATTAAGAGAGATGTGGGTTCATTTCATATGACACCACATAAATTTAATAAAAATTTGCAATGCATGTAAAATTCATAAAGGATTAGCAGCAATTTGGTTAAATTTATCTCTTGAACCCCATTAAACCAACGCTCAAATCATGTCTGACACCTATAATTTATTTTTTCTTTTCTTAATTAATATTTTGACCCCTCTTAAAATAGACTCTAGGTCCGCCTCCGGTTGAAGCCACCACGAGGACTAGCAAGAGAACGGTGAAAGCTGAGGGAGTTTAGGTTCTTTGCCATTTCTTTTCCCTTTTTTTGCTATACCTTGCTCTTCTTTTTTTTTTTTTCTGAATAAACGTAACTTTGATGATATAACTTGTTCTCTTTTTATTTCTTTATTTATTTTTGCTTTAACTTATTCTTCTTTTCTTTATGAACTTTTGCGGGAACACATATGTCACGATCGTGATGATGGTCTTGCAGGTGAATGAAGAATCTATAACTTTACTGGATCACTCTCAGCCGACATGGGGTGAAAGGAAGATGGAAACATGGTCGTTTAAGCTTAAAATGCTAATGGCACAAAAGGCTCTCCTTACTACCAAAACGCATACGCCAAGAGCTGATCCAGAGGAATCTGTATCAACTGTTGGCTTTTCGTACGATTCAAGTTGGTGAGCTGAGCGGCACTTATCTTTTTATTTACGGTTGGGAAAATTCCTTAAAAATACATATACTAAATTTTCTTTGCTTAAAAATACATATACTAAATTTTCTTTGCTTAAAAATACACAAACTAATTTTAATTGTTCATAAAATACATGAACTTTTGAATTTTGGAGGTTTCACACCTTGATTTTAACGACGTTAACTCTGATTAATGGAACATTAAGACGCCGTTAGACAACATTAACTCTGATTCGAAAGTTCATGTATTTTATGGACAACCAAAATTGGTCTGTGTATTTTTCGGGAAACCTAAAAAGTTCGTGTATTTTTAAGCAAATAAAATTTAGTATGTGTATTTTTAAGGAATTTTCCAGAATTTACTAAAGTGACAAAGACTTTGTATTTTTTTGTTTGACCAAAAAATGTAATTTTTGAATATATTTATTTGGATTCATGTTGAAGCCGGTTTTTCTGGGGTTGGTTCAGATCTATAATTAAAATACGTGTAAAATATATGTAATTTTCGAATCTAAATCATGTGATAGAGGATATGTTTTTCGGGTCTTTGGATCAGGTTTAGGTTAGTTCTTTTTGGATCCAAGTCTTTCGGATCTACGATATTTGGACCCAATAAGTACTTTTAATTTTTGGATCCGTATCAGATCCTGATATTTAGCCTCTGAATAAGATACGAAATATCCAAATTCCATCAAATTTAGTCGAAATCTATCATACGAAATATCTAAACTTTCGGTTTGGTTTTGGACCGAATATTTTCGGGTCAACTCTGGTTCAAGTTTTTGAATCCGGCTAAAATGCCTAGACCTAAACTGCTAAACTTGATTATAATAAATTTTGAATAAGAAATATGATGTTGCAAAAAAAAGGAAAAATTTCTTAAAAATACATATACTAAATTTTCTTTGCTTAAAAAATACACGAACTTTTTAGGTTTCCCGAAAAATACACAGACTAATTTTGATTGTCCATAAAATACATGAACTTTCGAATCAGAGTTAACGTCGTCTAACGGCGTCTTAATGTTCCGTTAATCAAAATTAACGTCGTTAAACTCAAGGTGTGAAACCTTCAAAATTCAAAAGTTCATGGATTTTATGAACAACCAAAATTAGTCCATGTATTTTTCGGGAAGCCTAAAAAATACAACCTTTTTTGGTTTGTTATATATGATTACGTAGCGAAGAAAATCTCGATTGTATATGTATACCGCATTGTTGATCATCAATATTGGAAAATTTTCATTCCTTCTTCTAAAAGAGAAGATGTACATCTGTATTTGCATCTCCAACTGGTGTTTGGCTTGGCTTTGCTCTAGTTTGGTTAGGAGATATCCGTGAATTTTTTTTCTAGAGCAAGCTCATACGACTCTCAAGTTAATCATTGGGTTCTGTGATCTTAATTCTTTGTTGAGTTTGCAGGGAGTTGAAGACTGAAGGAAGTTTGTTGCTACCTTTTTCTGTTTGCATTCAGTTATGTGGTGTGTTCCATCCTCTTTTATTCTATTTGTATTCTATTTGTATTCTATTCAACATAAAACAATAACCATTTTTCAGGATACCTATATATATTCCTCAAGAATAGCTTCATTTTGCTTTAATAATCTTGATCCATCCTTCTTCATTCTCTTCATCATTATTGTTCTTTATGACACATGACCTTGCTTTGGATAGTCCTTTGTTTACCTCTGATTTTCCAACTCCGCTCAGAGTTGACCGATCGATGGTGAGAAATTCCCAATTCAATCAAAACACTAGAGAAATATATATCGCTTCCTCTACAATTCTGATTTGAGACTTTCCCTAATTAGAGGTTTTTTTTGTAATTCCCCGAATCAATTTTAATTTTGATGAATTTTGAGAAAGAGAAATTTGATTATTTTTCTTTTCCTCAAAAAAATTGTTAAAGTTAACATATTTTGCTTGGCCAAATTTGGTTTATTTAATTAGTTATAAATAAATATTTTGAAAATAAATTTTAAAAATGAAAAATACTTTTAAGAGGAGTCACCCAAAAATACTAATTTTTCCTTTTAACTTCTACATAACCTGAATCACCAAATTTTTTTTTCCAAATCAATCAAAATACGATTATTTTACCCAATGACTTTAAAATTATCTGAAAAACTAAATCAAACCATAATTAGAGTAAACTCAAATTTCTGGGTATTAACCAGTTTTCGATTTTATTATCTAAATCTAATCGAATATCCAGAAAACCAAAACAAAAACTATTTATTGAAAACAATTTTTTTTTTGAAATATTCAGTTTTAATTTTTTTTTCTTTTCTCAAGAACTCTTTCTTCTTCCCCCAATCTGAGTTCGACAAGCCAACATCAATTATTGTACACTTTCTCATTTCTCTTTTCTAGGAAATCTTTTGTCTACAGTTTGGTAAGTTGAATCTCCTACCTTGTTTCTTCTGAGCTCTTTTCTATTTCAGTTTTCTTCTCGTATATGTTTTATGACTTTTGTTTCATTGCATGCAATATTAGTACAACATTGTTCTTATTCTAGAGATGATAATACTCATAAATATACAATGGCCCATAAAGAAGAAATGAGTACACTGCTGAATATGAGTTAAGTCTATCCTTTCAAGGAACTTGTTTTCTTGTGGATTTCTGCTTTGCCATTTTTCCACAATGTATTGGTGATGGGTTCTGGCTCGTTTATCCTCCATATGAAATCTCTTCACTATCAAAAGTCACATTCCCACCTACCATATTTGGTCATCATATTTCACATTATGCCTCTTAATCAGAATTAGTTTTCTACTTATTTTATATGTTTGGCGCAGATCATTTTATATGTTTGGTGTAAATTAATCTGCAAAGTTTAGCATTCTAAATGTTGCAGTGTGACATCGTTTATGTTTGAGAAATAGGTTCCACTACCTCTTTACCTGAATTATCTCCTTTATTTGGTTTTTGACTGAGTAATGATTACATCATGTTAGGTGTTGAAATTGTTGGCACATATTAGCATATGTTGAATGATTATCTTTTATTTAGTTGCATCTATTTTAATATGTTATTTTAAAATATCTTCAACAAAGCTCTGTTCATGTCAAAACGATTTGAAGTAACTAATTGGAACTTTCTAATTGAGTCACTCTTCTCTTATGAGAATTTGATGCATCATCTTTCAGATTGTTAGTGGCAGTTGAATACATGATGATGCATCATTTTTTTAAAATCGTTACCTGTAAAATTTTGATATTATTTTCAATTATTCAAATGTTTTTGATAGATTACATTTGAGCCAGACTTTTTTGTTTATCAATTATGAGAAGGGTCCTCAGCTATACATACATCATAATTGTAACAAGTTGTTATGTAGTCTACTAATAGAAAATAGGGGGATTATATTAGATTTATTCTGTGAAGTTACATCAAAATATTATTCAAATTGAAACGGTTCTCATTACTCTCCTCTTAAAGAAAATTAGTAAATTTCGGTTATTCTCTGTGCCATATCAATCTTTTATCTGTTACTAGGCGATTTTCCCGTGCTCATGCACGGACATAAATATTTATAAAATAAATATATTATAATAATTTATTGATATTTACTTTTAGTTTTATTTAATTTATAATTTCTATGTATAATTTATATTAATAATATTTATATTATTTTAATTATACATATGATTTTATATATTTTATATCTAATCGGTTTTGTTGTTTTTACAGTCGATTTAGTTATCTTTTGTACATATAATATTTTTTATTCTAAATATATATTTTTTATTAATTTTTCTTATTTGTATTTAGGTTGATTGTTGTCTTAGATATGTAAGTATAATTTAGTAAGATTATGTATAACCTAAGATATATTATGCTTAGAATGAAAAAAAATAAACTAAGGTGTCTGATTCCAAATTACATAAATTAATATAATGATAATAATCTAAAATCCCATGCATATATGTAAATTTTACAAAAGAACTTAATTGTTACAGTGAGTTAATATTTTATTTTTATTTGTTAATATGTTTTAAGTCATCTTATAGCTTTAATTTATAAAATAAATATATTATTAATTATATATTCTTACAAAATAAATAAATTATATATTCTAATTTTAGTTAAATCTATGATTTTAGATATAAGTTGGATTAGTCGAGTCACTCATGCTGTAGTTATTTGATCAAAAGATGTTATTTGTTAAAATTTATTTTTAGTTTTTAATCTCTTAAAATATGCAGTAAAAATGTGATTGTTTTTGAAAAATTATATTATATCAGTAAAATATAATTTATATTTTTATGTATTTGTAAGATATTATAGTCAACTAAATATATGAAAAAATAAAAAAACATTTCAATAATAGTAATTATAAATTATTGTTTGTCAATTAAACATATATCAGTTTATGTTACTTAATTATTTTATGTAATAATCTAAGAAATAGACAGATAAAAAAATTCTATTTCTTTGAAAATATATTTATTGGTATTGTGTAAAATTATGTTTTAAAAGAAAAATATTTTTTCTAATATCAAGATTATCTTTGTGAATGTTTTTTTATGAAATCATATTATATACAAATATTGTTTTCATCTAAGAAGATATAAACACAAGGAAACTATTTATTACTTCAAAAGTATATTTTATGTTAGTGAAAAATATATTTTAAATGAAATATTACTATTTTGTGAACTTTCTTTTTTTATGAAATCATATTATATATATATATATATATATATATATATATATATATTTTTTTTTGTTTTAAAATTTATTTTTAAACTTTATAAATGTTTCCTTTTTTATTTTATATTGTTATTTGGAAAATTTTTAAAAAGAAACAATATTGTTTTAATGTAATTTTTTAATTCATTAAGGGTATCATAGTAATCAACCACCGTGAGAGTAAACGTGAGCGCGACACCTAAGAAAGTGACTTCTCAAATAATATTATAGATATCTTTTTCGACTCGATTTTAGATGTGTTGGGAACATAAAAACTCGAAGATAGCAGCTATGACTCATTCATTCAACTCAATACCAAAAAGACAATGATGATCACAACTATAATAACAATCTCACATTTAGGTGAATTCAAAAACAAGGAACCCACTTTGAAGTCTATGTGACATATAACGTATTATCAGGATGAGTCTAATTAAATTGTGACCGTCATCAACTAATGCATCTACACAACCAAATGTAGCATCAGAAACAGTAAGTGAACCAGCCACAACATTAGAAGCAATGACAGAACCAAATACATCATCAGAAGCAGCAACAAAACTAAAGATAGCATCAACAAAATATTTGGCACTTCCTCAAATGAATTAAACCGTAACAGATTATTGGGCCAATGTGAGCGTAGGTCCAAAAACCGAATCAATTGTTGAAACCCAAGACGAAGCAATCATAACATCTCCAATCCTATTTCATTTTTAATTTCAGACTCTATTTTGGAATAAAATCTTCTCCAACCTCAATTCATATTCAATTCCAAAATGGAGTAATGGTAAGGTTGCTCCATCTATGGAGTAATCTTACCAACTATTCCATTTTGGATTTTAACTTTTTTTTTTAATTTATGAAATGCTTTTTAATCTTAATTTTTCTATTTCATACTTAAATCATTTTAAAATTATATAATAACATGAAAATAAATATAATACTCCAAAAAAGATTATTTAATAGTTTTACTTAAAAATACATAAACTAATAAAAATCAAAACTAAGCATAAATAATATAAAATAAATATAATATAATATAATATAAATAAGTAATTTAATAATTCAGTAAATTGTTTTGAAACTACTAAGATCGGTGAAGCATTGTTCAAACGGAATAGATGGTTTTTTGTATTGCTGAGCTTGATATATGCACAAACATTTGAATCCAATATGTAATTTAAATTACAAAATAAAATTTTATTTTCTTCTTTATGTTCTTTTAAATGCATAATTTTATTTTTGAATTTAGAAAAATTACCTACGATAAAAATTTCACCAACTGAAATTGGAACAAAAGTTCTAATTATATTTTTAATAATAAATTTTTAAATTTAAATAAAATATATTTTATGGAAGTTTTGAAAACATAAAATAGTTTGGTTAATTGTTAAATTTTTATAAGTTGAAAGTACTACTAACAATTATTAACTAACAAAAAAAAGAAATCATTTGTGAATATTCTTTTCGGAGTAAAAAATGAAATAATACATTTAAGTAGAACCCAAATCTATTTTGAAGTTACACCATTTTTGGAATAAAAGATGGAGTAATACATTGGAGATGTTCTTAGAAAACTCACTTTTTTGTTTGTTCATTATTCCATTTTCCATTCTATTTTGGGGTAAAATCTAGAGTGGGGTTGGAGATGCTCTAAGGTCATCAATTAACAAAAGTGGAGGAGCTCCTCGAGATAAGAATGCAGGTCTATTGACAAAGCGTACGGAAAATCAGATAATCTGATGGCCATAAAGAACCGTTTTGCATCCCTCGATCTTCTAGATGCATGCAACTTGATGTGTGTCACTTTTAAAAATCAGTTAGGTTTACCTTTAAAGCTTGTAAAGAACTTAAGTCGAATAAGCATATTAAGAATCAAAGTTCATCTTCTCTCTTGAAGCATAGCTTCAATTTTCATGGCATCAGAACCATGGATATGCAATCCATGGAACTTTTCACTCCTCCTTCAGCCAGTATAACTAACTCTGAGAGTGTAAAGCTCACAGAGCATAACTACTTGCTCTGGAAAAGAAAATTTAATGCTTTCTTCAGCGGGCAACAACTTCTTGGCTTCTTCAACATTTTTATCTAACAACCTTCTCCTGTTCTGAGTGCACCTAGTTTCAGTGGAACCGTCACTCCAGTTCCAAACCCAGACAACCAATTAAGGTTTCAAACTGATCAAGTAGTGCAATAATGAATAAATCCAGAGTATTGTGATCCATTGTATGACTTCTCTTCAGATTGTTATTAAGGTTATCTGAGAGTCTAAACCACACTCCTTATGTAAATCTTATACAACTCTTCTTTAATGTGAAGAACAAAAGTCCCCAACTCCAATAAATCTAAGGATTTTAATGAGACTTGGCTTGAAGCCATTAAAGAACATATCAGGAATATATTCTTCTTTTTCTTTTTTTTTTTTCTTTTTTTCTGATAAATAGATATGATCTAGTATGGTTTTGTTCATTTTTGAAAAGTACTTTAAACATGAAATCCTCTACCAGAATGCAGCCAAAACCAAGACTTAACCGGGAATATATCATAGTTTTTGGCTTCTTGTATTGATATCTAAATAGCCATTTATTCTGACCACTTTCTTGGTGTTAATGATGATAAATTGATAAGTGGTCCATGGCTTACCTTCTCCAATCTCTTTTCCAGATTTAGCCAATTTCTTGGAGGGCCTCGTAGACAAAAACGCCTTAAAACAGAAAGCTTGAGAGCTCAATAAATGTAAAACACACAACCAACCTCTCAGTTTATCTATGTAACTTTCCTTTATTTCCTCTCTCTATCATTCATTTATAACCTTCACTCCAGAATCTTCTCTTTACCCATCAATCTGTCCACAGGAGTCTTGAGTTCTCTGTATACAAAAGAATACAGAATTGAAGCTTTGTTTCAGTGGAGTTCCTGTCTTTTCTTGTCTGATCTTTTGTCTTTTACCTCTTATCCAATCTTTGTCTGTTTCTTCCATCAACCACACAAACAAAAAGAACCTCATCTGTATGCAAGTGTTTATCCAAAGATGAAAAAAGTTATGAAGCTTGTGGACATGGAAAAGAAACTGATAATGCTAATGTTGCTTCTGCAACTTCTGTCCTTAAATTCTCTGTCTCTGGGTCATTCCACATCAAAACCAACTGCAAATATCACTGTAATGGGTCTTGTTTACTGCGATGTCTGTTCCAACAACAGTTTCTCCAAACACAGCTACTTTATGTCCGGTAAAGAATACAATATCTCATAACTGTTAAATCCAAGTTAATATGTGTCTCACTTTTGTTTTAACTGAATAAAAGCAGGTGTGGAAGTGAGAATAGTCTGCAGATTTGAGGCAGCTTCGTCGAGAACTAAAGAGATGATCACTTTCTCTGCAAATCGAACCACGAACGAGCTTGGACTCTACAAGCTTGATATAACTTCTGTGGAAGGTGCTTCTTGCGCCAAAGAAGCAGACAAAGATTCTCTAGTTGCTTCTTGTCAGGCAAGCTTGATCGGTAGCTCCTCTGATTCCTGCAACGTTCCTGGCTACAAAACTACAACCGATCAGGTTAAGTCCAAGAGGTCTAATCTCTGCGTCTACCGGTTTACCGCCTTGAATTTCAGACCGTTTAAAAAGAATATTGACTTGTGTGGCAAGCAATAAAAAATAAACTGCAAATTTCTATCACTGTTTGCTTCTGCAAGAACTATGTTGTTTTCTTCTCCTCTGTTCCTTATATCTGGACTTTGTTTATACAACTTATTTATATATATATATATATAATTTTAGTTTGTACTAAAACTCAACAATGCAGAAATAAATTAATTAATAATATAAAATATTAAATTATAGCTGAACTACTATAAATTTATGATAGAAACCTGATGCCAGATACAGACAATTTAAGCATAATAACAATAATTCAGCAGAAATCAAAAATAAAAAAGCAAAAAGAAAAAAAAAACAGAGTAAAACGAGGAGTTTATAACAATAATTGCCAGATATTTTTTTTTTTGCTTTGGTCTTTTGTGTTCGATATTATATCTGTAAAAACTGTTCTTGAAACATATCCATGGCTGAAGCAGGAAGTCCAAGAAGCACATTGATGCTCCTCCTCTGTTCTCCATGAGACAAAAACAGAGTCACTTCTTTCTCAGGCAAAGCTACTGGACCGGACAAAACCGGTTCTCCCCAACCGAAATCCGTGGTATGGAAACCCAATCTCGACCATGTAGTGATCAGAAGAGTGGAAGAAAGAGAAGGTCTTGCTCTCGTTACTTCAAAGTAATCAATGGCAGATCTCATGTATCCATCAGTTACCATCTTAATGGCTTCTCTTACCAATCCAACAGCGTAACTCAAAGGCTTCTCGGTTAGCTCTCCAGCTTCACAGATTGAGTTCGTGAGAACTATTCCATTCCCGAAATACCCTTTTGGCAGTGGAGGCTCAAACTTGGCTCTACCATCAACGGCGAAGAGAAGCTTCGTTTTCTGATCACTCAGCATCTTCAGTGACTTGGTTCTTGCTCTCCACACAAAAGCAGACAAAGCTTCAAAAGTCGTGCATGAGTTACCGAGGAGAGATTCACTGTTCTCTGTTGCTTGGAGCTTAAGTTTCTTGATTTTCTCTGGGTCGAAGCAGAAGGATCTATGGAGAGTTGGCTCTTTGGTGTAAAGAGAGTTGATGTTGGATTTATCTTCGATCTCTTCGAACTCTTGGTGAAGATTCTCGATCTTTGGAGGGTTTCTTGCAGTGAGAATGGTTCTGTCCGAGAAAGGAGGAGTTGTTAATGGTAAGCCTCTAGCGACTTGACCCCATGAGTTCACAAATTCCATAGCTCCAATACCATCGAACATACAATGGTTCATACAGAGTCCAAGAACAAACCCTCCACACTTGAATTTAGTCACCTATAATAAAAACCCTAACAAATTAGATCTCATCTTTAAAACCCTAAACAACAACAAAAAAGATTGCTTGAGGAGGAAGAAAAGTAGTAAACCTGAGCAGTAACAGGAGGGACTTCAAGAATATTCTTGGCGTCTACAACATCATAGACGAGTTTCCCTAATGTTTCGGGGTCTGGTTTCGTGATGTCACCAATCTCATCCATCTTACAGGTTGCTTCAGCTTCCACAAACACAACTCCTTCTTCAGTGCAGTCCACGGTGAGCTTACCTGAAGTTCACACCATTAAGGACATATTAATATATGTTTTTTTTGTCTGATTATAGAGACCGAAACTGGAGTGGTCATTAATTGTTTTCAATAAAGTACCTTCAGGACTTATGGTGAGCCGTCCAGCAAGAGGATAGTAACGAACAAGTACTTGACTCAGAGCTTTCTTAATCACTTGTACTGCATCCTCGTTACCTCTCTCCTCAGATTTGAAACAGTATATTGTACGGACGATCACGGCGATGTTCTGATCAAGATTTGATAAGAAGTAAAGACCCTTTGGTGTATCGGATTCGGGTTTGACCAAAGATGGTTCCTTTTGAAGAACCTCGAGATGAATGTTTGCTCCTTTCATGTTGTTGTTGTTGTTGTTCTCCATTGAATCAGAGAGTGTCACTTCCTTGTTGAATTCCGCACCCTGAAGTACAAAAATTAAAGAAGAGTGAATATGATCAAAGATCTTTAAAGACTTTGTGAAATCAAACAAGAACATGATATGAAAAGCAAATAAGACAAACCATATTTCTATCCAAATAGAGGAAACAGCAAACTAGTGGGTTTTGTGGAAAAAAAAAATGGAACTTTTTGGGGTTTAACAAGTGATGAATGTTATGAAGTCGAGTTGGATTCTCATGAGGTATATATGTGGAAATTATGAGGATTACCCGCAAGCTCATAACGTGAGAATAATGTGAAAGAAAGAATACATGGACGGTCTAGATTGCAAGATTGCTTTTTTATTTGTTAAAATAAATAAAGAGCTATATTAACAAATCATATTTCTTTATTTTTCTATAGATTGAGTTTTAACGTATTTCATATAGTTAGGGTTAGGTGACTGAATAAATTGACCTAACACAACAAACACTAATGTGTTCTTTTTTGGTAGTTGAGAGTAGGTCTCCCAATTTTTGGATGACTTGTTATTCATCTTTCTCTCTTTACTATGTTTCCTGAATATATGTCTTTCTTTTACTTAAAAGTATTCAAGTAGATGATATCATGCATATTCTCTTTCTCTAAGAAAACTTCAACCACACAACAAAAAATTTCACGTCTTTCAAGAATAGATGGTCGTTAAGAAAAAAAATAGAGAGAGTTTATTCAATTTGAATATATCAACGGTTCTTGCATTTACCTAATTTGTTCGCTCGACGAATGCAATCTTGATACAATGATTACTCATTTACTCAGAAAAAGTTTATTTTCATGAAAAACGTAAGAATGTTCCATATGAAAAAGCATGATGGTTTATTAGCGAAAACCTAAATACTAGAACCACCCATGAGCTACATATGATTTGTTTAGTTTCAGTTAGTACTATGCCATTATTTGAATTTAAAATGTCATAAGGTTCTAGAAAGCATGTAAAAGAAGTTTCCAAATGTATTATACTTGAGTTATTCCACGACTTGTTTTCAGTTAAAAGAGGAGAGAAGAATAAACATATTTTCTTTTTAATATATGAGTTTAGTTGTTCACGTTATGTAGTTTTCTTTTTTTTGACTAACTCGAGTTATGTTATCATTTGTATCTTTTTGGCTGGAGAAGGTTTAGGTTACCGAATCAATCAAGAAGTAGGGACCAGATCAGAGAATCACATTACTCCCACCGCCAAATGAAAACGCATCTCATATTAATCGTACCAGTTTTCTACAAATTTTTTTGTGCGCGTTCTATTGGGTTAATAACTTCAAACCTACCATACATTTATCCCGTATAAAACTGCAAAACAGGTTCTTTATCCACACACACGTAGAACCAATGGAACAAAGGGGATTTGTGTCCCGCCCTAAATGAATCGTTTTGGAAATTATTTTGTCGCAGATTAGTCCTAATTGATCCCATTGGTTCTTTTGGCACTGAGGCCCATCACATTGTTTATGGCCTGTCAACACAATTTAAAAATAACATCCTGCCGTTTCGCTGTTCTCATGGAAGAACGCTCGTCATTTCTCACCCTAAAAACATAGCATAGTCCGGTTTCTATATGTAAGCCAATGTATGGACACCAGACCAAAATAGGTTTAGGGGGTGGAACTGAAATCAATTCCAATACTTTAAAAATGTATCAAATTTCGTAAGATTTTGGTTCATTTATAATACTTTCATTATTCATTTTGAAATTAATGATATGAGTTATCTAAATTTTTGAGAGGTCAGTGGTGCCACCACCTCTGCTGCTTCTCACCAAGCCAGGTTTTCAAACCCTGCAAGTCTCTAATAATGGGAATTCTCTAATAATGGGAATTATTAGACCATTGCGCCACAGATGAAAACAGAATTATCTAAACTTTTAAAATCTATGTCAATGTATTTACAAATTCAAGTCAAAGTTACTGGACTTTTACTCTTTTTTTTTGGTCAAACCATACTTGTATTTAGCTTAGAAGAGATTAAAATCCATCAAAGATGATGCACAAAAACTATTACGAACCAAACAAACCAAAAAACTGGTAACATAAAAGATAAAATGACAATATAGATCACAAAAAGAACCATAAGCAATCGCATCACAATGGGCTTCATAAGCTTCTTGAAAGATCGCATCTATTGTAATCCAAAGGACCACAGACACTGTACCATACACAGAGAAGAGCATTCGTTGGCAACGGCGAACCCAGGAAAAATGTCTGAGGTGTCAAAAAATAAAAAATGTGTCATAGTGGGGCATTGAACCCGGATTTGTGGGTTCATTACATATCTTTATAACCAAAATTGCCAAGGTCATTAAGTTAATATTGGTGATAAAGTCTGGTTTATATCATTTTTGTGGTGTCAGATGACCCCACTATCTTCAATGTGGGTTCTCTGTTCGTTGGGAGAAGATCCTTGCAATACCAACTATATCTGTACATCCAATTCCTCTATACATGAGGAAATATTGGGAAAAGAGACTGCACCACACATGAGACAAATGGAAAATCAGAATCCACCATAAACATATTCATCGGGCTAAGGATAACAATGAGTTTCTTTTCCAACTGCCACCACGAAAAAGATACAAAACGCAACACCAATAGTCGGAATGAAGACCGTAAGAGAACTACATTCTGCCGTAAGAAATCGAACTAAGGCTACTTAAATGTCACTAACGGACACAAAGATAGAACCAATGGAAGCTAAGTTCATTAGTACATCACCAACTAAAACCTTGAACCTCAATTCCAACATCACCCACACAAAAAAGCTTTCAATCCCTTTCAACAGAAAAGGAATAAGTGGATAAAGAGCTAAGGTGAACCTAGAGGACCATAAGAGGAAAGGCGGAAGGGAGGTCGGGACATGAACTGAGGGAAGATCAGTCCACACACCAATATATAGATGACATACAAAAGAAGATAGAAGCCTGTAGAGAAAAAAAACGCGCATTAACCATACCATCTGCTACTTGAAATGGTATGATCAGTTGGCAATTGGCATCACTAATGGTGGCAAAGGGGATATGGGCTAATGTAGATGTCTATAGGGTCTCGGACAAGCTTACAAATCTGGATGCTGCTTGTGTCGACGTCGTGGATTAGGATGATCTTTTCGATTATCAAGATGGAGATGCTTGTAGAAGTCGGTGGAACCAGATGATGCATCATATCGGTTGACCTGGAACAAAGCAAGTTGAGATTTTGTCTCAAAGGTATTGTCCCGACATAGCTACTTGAGAGAGTGAGATGATGATCATCTTTTAGCTACTTATAATTTAGTTCCTAACGGTTATAAACTTATAGCTTAACATGAAAGCAAGGAGTTTCACAGTGTTCATCGTCCGAGGCAGCCAATACCAGTCGCCAATCTTTCGTACCAACCTACCATATTCACTCCTGGTAGTCTCAGATCCCCAGTTTCCGCTATACTGACCAAAAAGCTAAATCTAAACCAAATAAGAAAACTATCAAAGTAGACCCTTGGAGAATATGGTGAAATCATCTTTTTACACAATCATTTACTTTTTAGCAATTCTTTAACAAAAGCAAAAATAAACACACACACACACACAGACCAAGAACGATCTGTAAAGCATTGAAAATAAAATAACAGAAACCATGGAAAAGAAACAAATGATTGAAAATTTATGAATAAAGAATGTTTATAGACAATTAAAAACACAAAAGAAACAAAACCCACTAAGAGAATACAATACCTTTCCTTTGTAGCCTTCACAAAGCTTAGCATCAAAAAACTTGTTTCTCTCCTTTGCCACCAAGAAACCTATACCTCTACATAAAACCATAACAAGCTTCTTTACTTTTTAAAGCTTTAATCTCCCATCTGCAAGAACAAGAATTTGCTACACAGAAACACACGTTTCAGGTTACAGAGTTTGTGAAGATATGAGTGCAGACTGGGGACCTGTGATTATAGCAGTGGCTCTGTTCATTCTACTCTCACCAGGATTGCTCTTTCAGCTACCGGCAAGGACAAGAGTGATGGAGTTTGGTAACATGAGCACAAGCGGCATTTCGATTTTGGTCCACGCCATTATATATTTCTGTATACTCACTATCTTGATCATTGCCATACAAATTCACATCCACTTCTGATCTTGTAGTATAACACAGGATTCAAAGTTTGCCTTTTTCCGCTATTTTATTTTGATATTTTGATAATCTCTGATTCTTGGCTTATAGTGTTTCAAGCAGGGTGACAACAAGTGGTTGTATACAAACAAATAATCTGTAATTTTGTAGTTTCCCATATTTAATTTCTAACCAAAGTACTTCCCATCACACATCAATTGGTATAAGACATTTATAAGCTCTTGTGACTATAGCATGTAATAACCAACATAAAGCATCTTCATTTCGATTGTTTCCACAATAGTTTTCATTAATGTCTGATTCTTTAATACACTTTCAGTGAAACTAAAACACAATGACATGAACAACACAACAAGTTAATGTTCGGTCCGGAACTAGTATCAGACTATAAAACAGATTAAGTAAAAGTGAAACTCTAAAACACAAAGATCCAAATCTAAGAAGATTCCTGTTAAAGGGTTACCTTCATTTAACAGGAAACTCCCAAATAAAAAGCTCTAAATCAGCCGGTGGTGATGTGGAGATTGACAGCGAGGATCAAGATCGTGTAAGCAGCGAAGAAGATGAGTGTGTGAACGGCGATTGCTTTGCCGTTGGTTTTCATGCCGCCGAGATCTAGCGTCCGGTGATGTCCAGGCAATGAGAAGAGGAGTCCTGGAGAGAGCAACACGAACAGCACAACTCCGACGAGAACAGGAGCCCAATCCGCCATTTCCGATGAAAGTAGAAAACGCAAAAGGCGACTCCTTTTTTCGATAAAGCGGTGGTGAAAGAGAGAAAAAAAGATAGTCAAAAAGTCAAAGAGTTAAAGTGGAGATGCTGAGCTAATAAGGCCACTTTGATTGTTTTTCCTTTTCTTTTTGGCTAAGTTTAGAATAATCTCGTAAATATGTTTTCAAGGTATTTCGTATTATATTATAGGAATGAAAAAGATATTTGATTATTCTAGTCTGAAGTGAAAAAGTCATCTGGTCAATTTTTTTTCTTAACATAACTTTCATGTTTACAAATTGTTTCTAACATGGAAAGAATTTTACAATAAAATAAAGAAAAACAAAATTTAGAATAAGAAAGTAAAATTTTTTACAAAATTGATTATATGTTTTGATCTCCTATAAAAAAAAGAGGACAAATCTTACAAATAACATTAAAATTTTATGAGAAAATATATAAACTAAAGATCTCTAAATTGTCATTATTAAATAAAAAACAGTTATATTATGACTATGTTTGTTTCTGTATTTGGTTTCAGTATCTAAATGTAGCATTTGAATATCACATTTTGATGTTACATCCAAATATTTTTTTTTATAGTTTGTATTTACAAATAGATAAATTTCTAGATGCTAGGTTGCTCATTTTTTTTTAATTTTATCATAGCATTTAAATATTTTGTTAAAAACTTAAAAAACATAATTTCTATAATTAATAATTAATTATATATTATTTTAAATAAATATGTATAAATTATATTTATACAAAATAATTAGTATATTTAAATAATATTTGGAAAATTTGATTTTAAGTTTTTGGTGAAAAATCTGATTTTACAGTCTTGACGTAAATCATTTTTAAAAGTTTTGGTAGAAAAGCGTGATTGGTGGAATGTGATTTTGTAGTTATGATGGAAAACATAAATTTGCAAATTTGATAAGAAAACATAATTCTCTGATTTTGCGGACAAACGTGATTTTTCAGTTTTAACATGAAAATATGATTTGTGGTTTTCGCTTAAAACATGCTTTTGCGATTTTGGTAGAAAACTCAACTTTCTAATTTTAGAGGAAAAACTCAATTTTGTGGTTATAGCAAAAAAATTCAATTTTATGGTTTTAGCGAAAATATGATTTTACAATTATGATGGAAAACATGTTTTTGTGACTTGTGCCGAAAATTCGTTTTTGTAATTTTAGCGAAAAATCATGTATTGCGGTTTTATGGAAAAACCTGTACGAAGATTTTTGGGTGTACTATTTGCAATGTGTTTTTATGATTTTAATGGAAACCTCGTTTTTTGTTTTCGTGAAAAATCATATTTTCCTGATTTGTTGAAAAGATTAATTTTATGAATTTTGCAAAAAAAAAATAACAAAAAATAGATTTTGAAGAATAAATTAAATTTTAATGTTTAATATATATATATAATTATTATTATAGTTAGAAACTATTTATTTTATATTGTATTGAAGTGTATTAAAGGTTTTTTTTAGATGAAAATATTGCACCAAGATTCTACATTGTTGCATCTTGAATACTTGAATTTTTAAATGTTGTGAATTTTGCATACTTGAATTTTTAAATGTTGTGAATTTTGCATTTATTTGCATCATCTAAATATTAATTTAATCGTGTGTAAACAAACAATATTTGTATCTAGTACATCATCCAATATAAAAAAATTAAAGGGTTTATATCAAATTATAAACTTTTAACATTACACTCTCCGTAAATAATGAATCCCAAACCTAATCATTAAATCCTAAATCTATAAATAAATGTTTATAAAAAAATTACTTGAAAAAATTACAACATATATAATTAACCACTGATATATATACACAATAACTTTTTTGTTTGATATCTTTAAAAACACAAGTTTAAACGCGTAGTCTCATGATATCATCCCCATGCACTAAGTTAAAAAAAAAGTAGATATATTTTGTTCGATCTCTTGAAAAGTTCCCTCTTTAATTACTTTTAGTTATACTATCTTATACTGATTTTGGTATTTGCCTAAGCTAAGTTATAGGTTAATTTAATATACGCACAAAAGATTAAGATGCGTGTAGATATAATAATTTATTAATTTTACACGTTGTGTGTTATGTCGATATAAAGAATAATTTTAAATAAAACACACCAATATAATTGATTATCACCAAATTTTAAAGAATATATATGTCAATCGAAAAAGAAGAAATATATTGTTCTCTCTTTAGCGGATGATACTATATTGATCTCATAGGGAGTGGTGGACCCATTGCTATCTCATCTACTGCTAGTTTTTTTTTTTTCCTTTCAAATAAATTTCATGTATCAAGATTACATGAGATATGTGTAACAAAACTCATCCACATAGAATTTCGAGAAGTGGCATGTATATTTATTGATCACCATTCACCACAAGACGGTCCCGATTCTTGTGAATAACATAAGACCTGAATGTGACATAAAACAAACACATGTGATGTGATTTGTCTCCTCTTTTGCATTGCTAAATGGTCACAGGTCATACATGATAGAACTCATGAAAATCACGAAGATTAACGCATTTATCTCATATTACTCGGCTCTTTCCAGAGACAAATGTATATATTACGATAACTCCACTAATTCTATTTTTTTTTTTTTGGGTCAAAACTCCACTAGTTCTCTCTCTTCCTTTATTTGTAAAGAAACTTTATTGGATTCGTATTCTCTTAACGTTGAAATCCCCATTATTCTCAATTCTTCCACAACCAAACTTCCACTTTCTATAGCTGTCTTCTTTCTCTCTTCCTTTTGTTACTTGCTCTGGTCGTTGTAAAAAGATATGCATGATTGGGCTGCACCGTTGATAGCTTCGGCTCTTTTCGCGTTTCTATCACCGGGACTGATCCTGCAGTTTCCGGGGAAAGAATCTCCGGTGGGTTTCATGAACATGAAGACGACAGTAGCTTCCATTTTCGTCCACACCATTCTCTACGGTCTCTTTCTCATCCTCTTTCTAGTCGTTCTCAACGTCCATGTCTATGCTTAGCTTCAGCTCAAAATATTACACTCATGTGCTAGCCTTTGTTTTGTGCTAGAGGGGTTTATTAGTAAGGCTTTGTTTTATGACTTATCTTACTTCTTTCTTGTTCCTCTTCTTAATTACTGCTCTAAAGATTTTAACCTTCTCACCAAAATACGTTATATATAACCAATTTTGCTTAAATAGTGTTATTCAATGTATGTAGTCAGTCATCCATATCTGTGTATTTGTGAGAAACTTCCGAGCAATTTGAGCTCAATCTGGGGAAACATGGCTTAAGGATAACGCAAAAGATCCATACGTTAGTATAAAGATGGATGTGATGAACGAAATAAAGTTGATCAAGCAAATTGATGTAAAAAGGCCACACTTGTTGTAAAATAAAGATTTTTTGGGTTTGAATAAATTTTGCATTCAGTTAAGAAAATCATTTTACTAATTATGAAGTAGTAGATGAAAAACTTTAATGAACAAATTTTTTAACTACAAAATCATTAAAAAAAACTATCAAATCATCTACACACAATTAAATTCATATACGAGGATGATTGGTACCAGCTGTTGGAGCTGTAGACAGCACCAAGTTCACAGCACTGAGTTAAAAGCAATCAAACTTTGTCTTTGTTTTTATGTTCACAGCACTTTATTAAAAATTCACAGTATTTCTTTAAAATCATATTATTATAATTGCTCTAGATAGATAAATACCTACATTACAAATCTAATTTAAGAATTAAAAACCTAAAACCACAGCAAAATTAATCACATATATAATTCTATAGCAAAAAAATGAAAGTACAGCACTTACCAATCATACCCAGATCAAAAGACACTCGAGTAACCAAATAGTTAAGCTTAAAACCATTAGTTATGGTCTAAGAAGGCCCATATAATTTATAGCTTCTTGGATATACAGTACACTAAATCTAATGCTTTAATTAAAAAATATTTAAGATTTTTATAAAAAAGTCTTGCCAGTTTTTTAATAAAATAATGCATTAGTTTAGTAACAAAAAAAATCAAAGTCATATAATTTTTCAAGCGCAAAATAGTTGTGTGTTTTTTAAACTTTCTTGAACAAATAAACAATTTTTAAAATAAATTGTTCAAACTGAAATGATAATATTCAAAATTTTACAAAAGATAAAATCATAGATGCTACATCATATTTTTTTAAAATGCAACACCAGAAAAAATCTGCTGTGAAAACGAAAGTGTATAATATTTTGGAAAATTAAGTTAATAACAAAAAAATAAAATAAAATAATATCATAAGATCCTAAATTATCATATGTAGATAAAATATACTAGATAATATGATAGATGCTCTATGTATAAAATCGACTAAAATAATAGATCTAAATTTCTAAACTAAATAATATATTTACTTATAAAATTCCGCAATATACTAAAATAATATCTGCTAAATTATACTTTTATACACATAAGTTATCCTAAATTATTATTTCTATAGTATAACTAAATAAATTTTTAAAATTTATTGTATGCAAACTGGAAATTTAAAAAAAAAATTTGAAGGAGATTCTATATTTGATTATTTTGTATTATGAATTTTTTGTATCGAATTCGAAAATATAGTAGCATTTAGTAACAATTAGTAAAAAAGTAAACTGTATAAAGCAAATTATTATATATGAATAATACATAATAAGAAATCTAACTAAGATTATAGAGTTACATAATATGTAACACTAAAATGTAACTCATATACTTAAAAAATTTGCGAAAATATTAAAATTATATATTATAAAATGAAAGTTTAATATTGCTTACATGATATGAAGATTCGGTTCCATGGTGATCAAGTTGATCCTAAGATTTATTACATACTTTATTATTATTAAGGTATACTAGTAAAATAAACTTATCAAAAACAAAAGACACTGAATTTGCAAATAACAATATTGAAATACTGATTTTTACATCACTTTCATTTTTTTTGTTTGCGATCTGAGGATGATGGTTTGATAGAATGGTCGAATCTACAAGTTGGTCCAAGTTTGCAGAGGCCGAACCTATTGTAATGTGGGCAAATGGTTTGATTAGGTCTTAATGGTAAACCATTTTCATTGAGATCACATGGAGGTTCTCTCGGGGATGTGGTCATGGGGTCATTTTTTTTGGCATTTTGTTGGTTTGAACGATCTGGAATTTCTTGGCCAGACATTTTATGATGATTGTAGTTTGATACTTTGTATACTACCTATATATATATATATCTATATATACTGTTAAATGTGATATAACATTAAATACCAAAATGACATATTGGATATGATACTATATGTATTGCAAAATGAGATCTAACATTGAATACTATATGATACTTTTAATGTTATAACACATTTTATGATTGTAGTTTGATACTTTGTATATCTACCTATATATATATATCTATATATACTGTTAAATGTGATATAACATTAAATACCAAAATGACATGTTGGATATGATACTATATGTATTGCAAAATGAGATCTAACATCCCCTATATATTATTTTAGAAGCACTCAAAATAAATAACCTTCACTTGATGTGTGATTTACATGAGTGCCATTTCCTACGCTGCAATTTCACAAAGACTCTCACACCTATTTTAAAACAACCCTTAGCCTACTAGAATTATTACATAATGTGCCATTGGTCATTATGATATCAATGTCTACGATTTATGTGGTATTATAAAGTGGACGATATATTTCTTAGACGACTGCTTACGAAATTATTTATTACACATACCACTAATTCTTATCAGTATTATGTAATAGTTCTATGGACGATTTGTTATAAAACTAATATTCATAAGAAATATATTAGTTTGTACGCTTAGAAGAATTTTATAATATTAGGAGATTTGATAGTGAAATATTTATATTGTAAATATAATTCAAAATCTAAATATATTAGGAGATTTGATAGTGTAATGTTCCAATATTTTATGTAATATATTCGCTTAGAACGCAGCTTCAACAATATTTAGATTGTATGTACGAAAAATAAACATGGTGTCGATATGGTTGACATGTCGTAAATTAATATTCAAGAACAAGAATTTTGTTTTAGTCCGTCATAACACATTTTCTAATAAATATATCGACCTACAGAATCCAAAGTTCACAACAGCCATAGATGAGTTTTGTGTTGGTCCATTATATTAACTCAGAATAAGCGAAGTTCAACCTATAATTAATGTTCTGTAGGTCGATATATTTCAACCTATAATTAAAATCCTTACAATAAGATGACGTGCTAATTTGTTCAAAAACAAAAAATTGTAAAGGTGCTAATTTAGGCAACACATGATTAGAAACGCATAATGATTTATTATATCCATTTATTACATACCTTTTTCCCGAGAATGGATTTTTGATATGGACTTAGTTACGTGATTACACAAGATTTACGTGATTACACAAGATTTTTTATATGGAATGATTTACGTGATTACGCAAGATTTTTGATATGGACAGATTTATGCAAGTATTACCACCTAGACTGATTTACGTGATCTTCATATATTTATTATGTACCAATTAATACCGAATAAGGTATTATGGCTTTGATTGTATACGTTTAACTTTACAAACAAATGGAAACGTGATTCAAATTATAATGAATCATATTTCCAAATATACATGTGACTGCCACTGATTGCTTGCATAGATTAATTGAGAATCTATTTCTGTAGGTTTTTTTCCTATAATTGATACAACCTTGCAACAGATATGTCATGATCAATATTTCGAATAACTATAAACATTTGTAATTGGATTTTGTCACCACAATTCAGGTGACCACCTAAGTCTAATATATATAAAAAATATCTCGATTTTGTCATCACAATTCACTTTCTATTTTTAAAATTGTACTACCAGTCAATATTTATTTTTCTGTACTACCAGTCAACAATTGACAGACGAATAATATATCTGTATTGATAGATGATTAATAAATATAGATATAATAACAGTTGACAGATGAATAATTATTGACTGGTAGTGCAGAAAAAAAAGAATTTCATAGTAAGTTCATGCAATCCCTTAACTTAACCAATCCTTTGTAATTAAAACAGAAAAATATAGTTTTTATGTACATAAAATGATATGTTTGTATTTTTACTCTGTTTTATATTTTTGCAAACACAAAATATCAATGCTAATAGACGAAAATTATTGACTGATAGTACAAAAATTTCTAAAAGGAAGTCCATAGTACGTTCATGCAAACCCTTAACTTAAGGACCAATGATTTGTAATTAAGAAATCTTCATAAATGTTAATGAAAAATGATTAGATCAGTTAATGAATTTTCGAATGAACCAAAAATAACACAATTCATGTCTTGATTAAGCTATATTTTCTTTCTAATACACTGATATGCCATTAGTTTTGTGTTATTTTGAAAAGAATATATGAGTCTTAATATCAGATCACCTTAATGCTGATTGTATCAATTACGAAATATAAATACGGAAGTCAATATATGATTGTCGCCAATTAATCTCTAAATTTATTATCGTTTGGTTGTAAAATCGCTTGAGTACTAATGATTCACGTCGAGGTATAGTATATATTTAACAGATATACATCAACTTGGTAAAACGATTTCATTGTTCTTACATTGCTTTGCTATGGGTAGTCATACATTACTGGGAGAATTGAGTTTTTTTAAACCTTTACTTCCAGTCCGGGTTAAGGTTATCTGCAAGGGAAAGACAGAAGTTGGATCGAGGTTCTAGAAAACCAAACTTATAGTAGGAGATGAGAAAGTGAGCTTTTTTATTGTTAAAACTTACATGGATTCGTTGTGTTAATTTTTAAGTTTTTACTAATGCATTTTTACGTGTCTAAAAAAATACCATACAAACCACATTTTTTCTTATGTTGTGTTTTTTTCAGTTTTTTATAGACTTTTCCTTATAAGTTATATATTTCATATTTTATTGTTATATTGCATATGTTTGGTTTTCTTAAGTTTTTATCTTAAGAAATCAATAATTCGATTGTCTATTTTTTACATTTTATCTGAAATTCATAACTAAGTTTATATAAGTTTTTGCTTACTCTATAGATTTACTTCCACAGATTAAACTTTGATTACACCTAACCAATAACACAATTTTTAAAGAAATATATAATTTACCTTATATAAATATAATTAATTTTGTTCAATTTGTCATTATATAACATGCAATATATGTGACCCACACTTTTACCTTTCGAATATCTATAAATTAAAAATCATAATTT
Source organism: Brassica carinata (assembly GCA_016771965.1). NCBI lineage: Eukaryota > Viridiplantae > Streptophyta > Magnoliopsida > Brassicales > Brassicaceae > Brassica > Brassica carinata. The sequence goes on from CM028688.1 coordinate 11,125,782, forward strand.
TTTTTAGTTCATTCATCCTGCACAAGGCGCAGGTAATCACCTAGTTGAATACTATATGATATGTTTGATACATATATACTAGGTGTTTTTCTCCACCATGTGAAGTAATAAAAATTTTAAATTTTAATTACAGCACTTTATAAAAATTTCACAGCATTTCTTTAAAATCATATTATTATAATTGCTCTAGAAAGACAAATACCTACATCCCAAATCTAACTTAAGAATTAAAAACCTAAAACCAGAGCAAAATTAATCACATATATTATTCTACAGCAAAAAAATGAAAGTACAGCACTTACCAATCATACCCAGATCAAAGGACACTTGGGTAATCAAATAGTTAAGCTTAAAACCCATTATTTCTTGTCTAAGAAGGCCCATAGAATTTATAGCTTCTTGGATATGCAGTACGTAAAGTTGTGAACAATAGCTTTGACTGTCTGTTTACAACTTTGAGAATGTCGTAGATTTCTGGTATGGTTAAGTTTTGAAATCTTTTCACCAAAGACCTGCCTCTCATCTTTTCCAAGGTTTAGTTGATTTATATTATCAATGATTCATCATTGTTTAGAATAAATTAAAATAGCTTAGGCTTTGTTCGATCTGGCTAATGAACAGTAATCCATATGACAAGATTTGAGTTGGGCACATGCAACAACTTTTGAACCTTTGAAACAAAACTCTTGTAAATTACTAGCAAAGGAAAAATGATAATTAAAAGATTAAACATAAACAGAGATAAAAGAAAGAGTCACAATTGTTTATCAGCAATCAGGATTGGTTTCCTCATCATCGATCGCAGCAGATGCAAGAAGAAGCTGAGGTGTAGGAAGTGGGTAAGTGTAATTCACGCGCCTCGCCTTCTTCTTCTCCCTTTGCAGTCTAAAAGCATCTCTCTTCCTTACTCTGTAAGAGTTGGGATTCTCTGGCACAACTTCTCTTGGGGTACACACTAATCTACAACACACAAATAAAACCCATTTTAAAATCCAAGAAGATTAAGAAAGCTGATAAACAAAAGTTTCATCGATATGATCATAGATGATAGATTAACCTTCTTCCTGTCAGGACCAAACTTCTCGAACTTGACTAATCCATCGACTAAAAAGAAAATGATACTCCCTCGGTATTAAAATAACTGGATTCTAAGGTTTTCGCGCAAGAATTAAAAAATACGAATTTTTATTCAATCTTTTTCGGTTACCTAAAAAGAACAATAATTATAACTAATTCAATCAATAAGAAATCATACTGCAAAATACAAGTGGTCATAAACATAAAATTACATTTATGTTTTATATAGAAACTTGAAAATATCACTTAAAATAAAACAAAAAATTCTCTAAAACACCACTTAAAGTGATAGGGGTATATGATAATATAGATCATATTGTTTAATAATATTTTGGATTATTTAAGAGCCATTTGAAATTTCTTAAAACATAGATCATTATAGTTTTCTTACGCTAATATTATAGTTTATTATAGTTTTCATAATATATTATTATACTCATATATCAGATTAAAATCCACAGACTTTTTGAGCATCTCGAAAAGTTCCCTTGTTTTATGGTTTGACAAAATCTCAAATATAAAATTTTTGAGGGTGTTTCGCTCCAAAAGCAAAACCTTATAATAAACCCGATCACATGTGCTCATAAAATAAAACCTTAGTAAACCAAAAGTTAAACCAGAGCTATCTATTATATCAATATATTCTATTGTAAACTTTTTCATTTTATTTTTGACACTTTACTTAATAATCACAGTTTCGTTATCTTAATAATACATTTAAATATTTAATTGTATATAAAATATTTTAGTTTAGATTTTGTTACCTAATTACACTTATCGTCAGAAGACCATTAATTTATAAACTAGACTGATTCATTTTGCCTTCTCCATAGATATATAATATAAACATTAATATGTTCCAATAATGAATAGGCCGTCTCTTGGAAAGCACGAAATATGAAGAATCTTTAACTTCTAGGTGTTTTCTCTTAACAAATATTTTAGCTTTAGCACAATAAGATTTATATTTGACGATTATTATACTTTTAATTATAGGGTAAGATGCTATAAAAAAGATGTTGTTGCCATTTCATCTTCCAGATATACTGATCGATTTCTGTAATTCTTACATACCAACCTTTACTATTTCCAAACTAAAATTTATGTCATGATTGAAGTGTAACGCAATTTATCAGTTGCTCAGCGTTATCTTTATACAGAATATCCTACTGCTTTTGTCTGGGATAATAAAATACTCGATTGGAGACCTTGACGTAGGATTTATACACGTGGATCTGTCATTGCTAAATGTCATGATGGTGTCAATGAAATTTAGACTACGTGAGATGTTACATGTCATAAGAGGTTCATGCTCCTACGATGATCTTATGACTGTTAATGGTTTTGTTTATCATACCTCTAAAGATGCTTACATGGCATTCATATTTCATAACAACCACTAATTGCATCTTTTCTCTTATTATTGTTCTACTTTTTAGTGTTTTCCTTTCTAATTTAAACGCATAATAATTAATAAATTAAAACAGCTGGGTGTGAACTTTTCACGTCATTATTATAAGTTATATTGTGTCATTTATCAACCCAATTTTAATATAAAATATCACAAGCTATTCGTCGATTATATAATATTCATACGAGGCTTGACTTCAGAATTTCTGTAGGTAATTAATAAATAATGTACTTTATTCTAATTAAATCGATATTGCCTCTATATTGAAGATGATAGTTATCTTCATTCTTAGTAAATTGGTGTACATATATATATATATATATATATATATATATATATATATATATATATTTAATCATAACATTTTCGTTATGCATAGCGAACGTATAATCGACTGCAAAGCAGTAGGTGTCGTTGCTGTTGAGATGAATGTAGATTGACTAGATCATGAAGTAAATAATGTTTACAATGTGCAATAAATATTGAACCAGAAAGATTGAATCATAAATATGTAATTGTTATACATGTAATATATGAATTGTATATATATATTATAATATGTAAACATAAAGCTAAAAATAATATTAATGCCCACACATGCGTGCGGGTGATCCACCTAGTTAGGTCCATATAATCAATTACATCTATCTTCTCTATTAAAAGAGAAGTGCAATTTTATCTACGATAAAAAGGTCACATTAAATCCATATAATGAATTACACTTATTTGATTATTTGCATTAATTTATGAAAAATATAATATTTCTTTTAAATTTTACTTGTACTTATAACGAAATTTGTTGAGAAAAAATCTTACTAAATTTTACTAAATTTTTAATTAATAATATAATATTATAACTATTAATTTTATATAAAATATTATTATAAAATTAAAATTATATGCTATTTTATAAGTTATAATTACATTATATCTACTATATTAAAATAAAATTAGTAAATGAATTAAATATGAAAATTATATTAATTTGGTAAATTAATATATTTAAAATTATTACTTTCATTTAAGTAAATAAACAAAATATTATTCACCATTTAAAAGGTTTAAAATATCATTCACCGTTTAAAACAATTAAGATTTGTAAATTATTTAATTTTTTATACAGAAAATAAAATTGTTAATATATTATACACTTTATATCTACAACAATATATTATTTATTTTGAAAATCACAACAATATAATATCTTAAGAGATTATATACAAACTTTAATAGTATATAATTAACCTGTTTACGTGCTATTTACAAAAATATGCTATTTGAAAACTTTGAAACTTAATAATTCATTAAAGATACTAATAAGAAATCAATTTTAACACTAAATCTTATGCGTTTTTTTTATTAAAAAAATATTTTAAGAAAATTTTAAAAAAGTCTTGCCAGATTTTTTATAAAATAATGCATTAGTTTAGTAAAAAAAAATAAAAGTCATATAATTTTTGAAGCTCAAAATAGTTGTGTGATTCTTAAACTTTCTTGAACAAATAAACAATTTGTAAAATAAATTGTTCAAACTGAAATGATAATATTCAATATTTTACAAAATATAAAATCAAAGATGCTACAGCATAATGTTTTAAAATGCAACACATGAAAAAATCTGTTGTGAAAACGAAAGTGTATAATATTTTGGAAATTTAAGTTAATAACAAAAAAAAAAATCATAAGATCCTAAATTTTCATTTGTAGATAAAATATACTAGATAATATGATAGATTCTCTATGTATAAAATCGACTAAAATAATAAAACTAAATTTCTAAACTAGACAATATATTTACTTATAAAATTCCGCAATATACTAAAATAATATACGCTAAATTATACTTTTATACACATAAGTTATCCTAAATTATTCTTTCTATAGTATAATTAAATAAATTTTTAAAATTTATTGTATGCAAACTGGAGATTTAAAAAAAAAAATTGAAGGAGAATCTATATATGATTATTTTATATTATGAATTTTTTGTATCGAATTCGAAAATATAGTAGCATTTAGTAACAATTAGTAAAAAAGTAAACTGTATAAAGCAAATTATTATATATGAATAATACATAAAAGAAATAACTAAGATTATAGAGTTACATAATATGTAACACTAAAATGTAACTCATATACTTAAAACATTTGCGATATTAAAATTATATATTATAAAATGAAAGTTTTTTGTTTACATGATATGAAGATTCGGTTCCATGGTGATCAAGTTGATCCTAAGATTTATAACATACTTTATTATTATTAAGGTATACTAGTAAAATAAGCTTATCAAAAACAAAAGACACTGAATTTGCATATAACAATATTGAAATACTGATTTTTACATCACTTTCAGTTTTTTTGTTTGCGATCCGAGGATGATGGTTTGATAGAATGGTCGAATCTACAAGTTGGTCCAAGTTTGCAGAGGCCGAACCTATTGTAATGTGGGCAAATGGTTTGATTAGGTCTTAATGGTAAACCATTTTCATTGAGATCACATGGAGGTTCTCTCGGGGATGTGGTCATGGGGTCATTTTTTTTGGCATTTTGTTGGTTTGAACGATCTGGAATTTCTTGGCCAGACATTTTATGATGATTGTAGTTTGATACTTTGTATACTACCTATATATATATATATATATATATATACTGTTAAATGTGATATAACATTAAATACCAAAATGACATATTGGATATGATACTATATGTATTGCAAAATGAGATCTAACATTGAATACTATATGATATGTTTAATGTTATACCACATTTTATGATTGTAGTTTGATACTTTGTATCTCTACCTATATATATCTATATATACTGTTAAATGTGATATAACATTAAATACCAAAATGACATGTTGGATATGATACTATATGTATTGCAAAATGAGATCTAACATTGAATACTATATGATATGTTTGATACATATATACTAGGTGTTTTCCCGCACCATGTGAAGTAATAAAAAATTTAAATTTAAATTACATTTAAAAATAAAATTATGTTAATATTCTAGATTTTATTATTTTCCTACCAATGTTTTATTATAAATTTTAATCTAGTTAAGCATAAAATTAAGATATAATGACATTTTGATTAATTTTAAATTTTATTTAAGAAGTACATATATATATTATTTTATTTTTAATTATAATTTTAAATAGATTTTCATTTATTTCTTTGGCTAATATATGTTAAATCAGTTTGTATAAATTTTCTTTAAAAATGATATGATTTGTTTTATAATTATCAAAAATAAAAATTAAATAGAATTTCTAAAATTTATAAATATAAATAGGAAACAATGGTGTTACGATTAAAAGTTTATATTTTGTATAAAATCTTGTAAATCTTGTTTATTAATAAATATTATATGATTATAAAAATAAACTAAATAATATTTCAAAATTTATAAAATTTTATACTTATTACATTATTTAATGTCACTAGGTCGTCTTCCGCGCTACGCGCGGATAGTTACTTTTTTAAGTTTACTATGAATTTTGTTGTGTAAATACTTTTTAAAGTTTACTATGAATTTTGTTGTGTAAATATAAAATATTGTGTAATTTTCATGTGTATAAAATTATAGTGCGTAGGATACAGTAAAAACAGGGGAGACATGATATGTTTTTGTTGTTTAAATGTTGCATATAGTTTTTCCTCTCATTTTTATGTATTAAAAATCTTTTTATTAGTTTGCTAAAAATACAAAACTGAGTTTAGAATACATATATAGTCGGGGTGATGTGGAGAAATTGTTCTTAGTTGTGTTTTCTTTTTAATTATTATTTTATGAGTTGTAGATGGGAGATTTAGCTCTAACTCATGTATTTAACATGACTCTTATCCTTCCTTTGAAGTCGTCGATGATTTTTACTGTCTTGTTAAAGTAAAAGTTGTGGCTGATGATGAGGTGAGAAATATTTTTTCTTTAAATAAAGGTTATTAATCAGTAAATTAGATTTTTAAGTTTGTATTTAATTTTACATTTATATATTTTGGGATAATGTTCTGTCAATAGGACAACTTTATATTTTTGATTACTTATCTTTGCAACTATTTGAACAGAAATGTTTGGTTGTTCCATAGTGTAAGCTTCACCATTGTCAATCAATTATATAATTTTATATGCTTTGGGAAATAAAGTTACAATGTAAATATTAAGTTTGGCAAGTACCGTTTTAAACGCTCTTTCTTATTTTAGTCTCAAATGTTGGTCTACTGAATTGTTAGGACAAAATTATTAGAATACGTTTGATAAATAATCAGAAGCAAACAATTTGGCTATTTTTTACCAAAAGTGGTTGAATTATTTTTCGTAGATAACAAAGAAAGTTTCAAATTTTGGAATTTCTCAAATGACTTTGAGAATTCAAAATTTGGATCAATTTGTGAAAATTAACTCTCTCTTTGTAAAATTTTCGATATATTTATTGTAATTGTTATGATTGAATTTGTTAATTGATTTAATATTTACTTTATTATAATTGAACTTTTGTAATATTAGATCAGCCCACTAAAGAGATAAAAGTTAACCGCAGAAATTGTATGAGACAGCCAGCCGAAAGAAAAACCTTGAGATACATTATCTATTTTGTTTAAAATGAAGGTAAGTTACTAAATTGTAAAGTTCTGATTGACTATGGCCTTCTAAACTATAACAACATATTGTCAGAAACTCATAGTTCCATTTCTATGACTTCCTATCAAGAAATTTGCCTCCAAAAAATATATATTTATGCATTCTAAAATTCTGTGACTGAAAAGCGAACATAAGACTTATATCCATGTAAAAAGATAATCTGTAACATTAAGGGTGTGTCGTAAGCTAGATATATAAGGCCATACTTTTTATGATTCTTATTTTCATCCAAGGGGTGTCATTTTAAGTTTTCATGTGGTTACACATCCTACATATCGAGCTTCTTCTTAGTCTTTTGATGTCCAAATTATAGTCATGTGAATCATTCTTCATAATAATCAATCATCAATTTGTAGAATGCTGAAGCTGGCATTCCCACTATCTTTCATGCAAGAACACAGAGATTTCACAGAAATAAGCTTTGAAAAAGCACTATAAATTGGTAATTAATCTAGCATAAAATTGTGTTTCAAAAAAAAGTGTTTCAGAAAAAAAAAATCTAGCATAAAATTAAGAGAAATACTTGCAACCAATTTGAGGTGGAGCCACAATATTTTTTCAAGGCTGCATATTCAATTTGATGACCCAAACATATATTTGAGTTTCTTTCCTCAGCTAACAAATCTTTTGAGATTGCTTATGTTAGTGGTTAAGGGCGGCTAATACAGTGTGTAAATTAATTCAGTACTCCGTTCCCCCACTCGACAATTACAATATTTTAAACTGATGCAGTTCTCTCATCATACAAAGTGTATTTTCCCCATATTTATGTCTTTTGCCATTCTTATTTACAATAGAAAGTTGTTAGCATCCCATGTGTAAAATGTATGAAGTTGGAAATTCCACCGAGAAGCCGCAGAGGAGCCTGAAGATGGAACAAAACAGACGTTTCTATAGATGTGACACAAAGAGGAAGAAGCGACGAAGCTCCACTGCTCTGAAACTCTGGATCAAAACCAAATCCCCAGCCATTAGAGAAGCAACGTGAGAATGCTGAAAATGTAAAGAAAAAAACTGTTTGATTGCCAATTTAATCAAGTTTTTAGTTCTTTATTTACAAACAGCAAGATTTTTCCAAACCCAGGTACACAAACATACATCTCTGAACGAACAACCCAATCTAATCCGCTTAAATTAACCGGCTTGTGATTATAATTCTGTTGTATGTGCTTATCAAAGTTATATAAGATAGTAGAAGGACTTACATTTTGTGTATCAACTTCAGAAATAATTTCATTAATGTCTCTTCCACCATTAATGTACCTCAGGGATTGCTCCAGCGCTTCCATTGTGATATATCTGGAAACCGAGACCATGATTTGTTAAACTGGTTTTAACTATCATTAATTGTTATGTGCTAATTACTTTACTTACCCACTGTTGTCTTTCAAAGTGATGGAAGGCCGAGAAGATTCTACATAGGACTCCCTACTTGCAAGAGTTCCAGACGTAGACTTTTTGCCAGATTCTACATTGGTGGTGCTTTTGATCCACCTAGCATTTCCTCGTACTTATTTATACTTTCACTTTAATTATCGAGTATGTTGATGTGGATTGTTCCATTACCTCTTCTGCATCAGCCCATATAAGACAGGGAAAATCAGTTCACTTGGCATCTTAATATATTTATATAAAGATAGCACTCTGCATGAAAAGATTAGAATTTTAAACCTTCACAAAATCTAGTAGTCAAGAACAAAAGGTCTCTTGATATGTTCCAACCAATCTCAAAAACCCCACCGTTTTTTGCAGCAAAAGAGTCCACCAAAGACATGAGAGCTTCCACAGTGGGAAAAAGACCACAAGATTTCCATCGGCAGAGCCACACCATAGAAAACGGTCCACGTCTCTTTATGGTTGGATCTCGAAAAAGCCATACTTTACTCTCCTAATCATATTTACCATTTTCCTGCAAAACTCAGAAATGTATGTGACATGAAATCAAAACAAAAAAATAATATGAGAGGTTACACTGCGAACAGAGAAGGAGATGCGGTCTAACCTGGATTTATGATGAGTAGTTGTGAACCTTTTCGTACTATTTCTGAAGTTGTTCAGGATATCTTTTTTCTCTGCAGACCTTTACTTTGTGTCTTATATCTAATTAACTGTAAATAGAAACGTAGAAGATGTTAAACCGCAGCAACCAATCAGGAATTTTTGTAAGTAATGAACAAATAGCTTTTCAAAGAACTCTAGCTCTAACATGTTCTTGTACTTCGCAGGCCGTTGTTATGCGCATCTTGCAGCACCTTGTCTGAAATTAAGCTCCTCTTCTTACTACATATATAAATGAGAAACTTATAAAATTGAGCTGTCCAACTTACTCAAGAAAAGTCAGAGAATCAAAACAGACATGAATTAAAAAATTCCCAGGAGATAAAAAGAGACAGTGTAAGAAAGTCAGCAAACGCATTGTTATCACAGATAAATGATATTCCTGGATGTAATGACATGGTAAAGCAATGAAACTGGTTCCACCAACTTATGAATGCTTTTATCTGCTGCCTGAAATCAGCGGAAAAGCATGAGTGGGTGTATTATTAATTTCAGGATTGAAAAATGAGAATACGGTTTTATTTTGTTTTTCCATAATCAAAGCAAACTAATGATAGAAACTATCTTGTAGCTCGCTTACTATGACACTCAAATTATTCTGCATCAAATATTTTCCATCAATATATAGAAACCAAATCAAAAAGGTGTGCTGTTCTAAAATTAACATCCTGCAACTAAAGGATCACATCAGCAAACAAAAGTTTCAGCCTTTAAATACAGGACTAACACCTTAAACGAATCATCGGCGTTTACTTTTTCTTGATCATCCAACCCCTCAACGAATTGGAACTTTGTTTTGTTAAGAGAATTGTAATAATTGACAGACGACCAAACAACTTGAATTAACAGATCTGGCCAAGCTGATTTCATCAATCAAACCACTCATCACGGAAATTTCACTACAAAGACTCGTTTATTTTTTACACAAAGTCAATGATTCAAACATCATATTTGAGCTGAACGTAATAGGGGTGAAAAATGGTACTTGAGAGATAAGGCTAGAGCATAATGGCTGATCGCTCTTCAATAAATGAGTCACCAGTAGCAACTTCTCTCTTCTGCTTCTCGTCAACAGCATCTCAAGGCCAATTAGGAGGCCTCCTGTCACAATGTTTAGGGCTTCTTAATCGTCACGTCCAGGAAGAATGCCGTTGGGAAAAGAGAGCAGCCGGAGCCCGTCGATGATGAGCCGTATTGGAATTGGCCATTCTGTTCGCTAGAAGTCGTCGGATTTTATTCAGCTTCTTTAAGATGTGTAAAGGGAATAAGCGTCTGAAATATATAGTGTGAGGGTTGGGGAATCGAAGAGACTCAATGTGTTTAGATGTTACAATGATGAAGACGATTTGATGAAACATGGTCGTGTAAGACAATAGTTACACTTGAGATAAGGTTAGCGTTTCATGGTGGCGGAAGAGAGAGAGACGAAGGCTCGAAAGAAAGATTGTGATTTTGGCAGAGAAGATTTTTTAGCTGATGTGTATATTAGATGAGCTGGCAAACACTGGTTGGCCTGAATTTTTAATCCTACGTGGATAGCTTAGAATTTGGAGTATATCCAATTTTTAATATTGTAAGATATTCACATATATTTATTTTATGTTGATGATGAGTTATTTTTATATTCTAAAAAGTCTACTAAAAACTAGAAATCAATATTAAATGTATTTGCCTTGTCATTTTTTCCATTAGCCATGTCATCAATTCTAGTATGACATATCACTTTTTGAGTGAAAGTTATTGTATAGATGACATGTGTCAATTCACTTCTCAAATAATATTTAGGGGATTTCAAAATGAAATTTAACATTGAATATTAGATAAAAAAATATTTGTTATATATTATTATTATTATTATTATTATTGGAAAACGTGATCCAACATTGAGTAATACGTTGACATGTTTGATATGTTTATATATATATATATATATATTAAAATAATATCTAGCATTGAATATTTATAGCTATGTTAAGTTAACAATATTTTAACTATATATATAATCCTTAAACTTTAATCTATATCCCAATTATAGTATTTTAAAATTTAAAACTTCAAATCATAAATATAAAAATATAATAATGACATGTTTCGTATATGACTCAAAATTTGTGGTCAAACACAAAATTAACTCTCTCTTTTTTTAATTTTTTTTGTTTTTTTCTATTTACCCTAAAAGTTCTAGTTATTAACAAATTATTTTTTTTATTTTTTTCAAAGTTGCTTGTTTTATTCATATATCTTCATCACTTATTCATATCTCATTTTTTACACACACAAATGGGAGCCGATTGGTAATGGTTGTAGCTTTAAATTTTTTGCTGTTGAAAAAAAATTCGTAGACTTTTTGCTTTGGCTTTAGATTTTATTGATATAAAATTTTATAGAAAGTTCAAAAAAATAATATAGATATTTGACTCTACAAATCACTTGTACAATTGTAAGTTATTTCAAGAGTTGTGATTTTTAAAAATTTATTAAAGTTTGATTAATGTGGGTGGTGCTGTTGAAATAAATGAAACTATAGACAGGACATTCAGCAACTACCAATCACACCCTATTTCTCTTTCACTTTCTTTCTCATTTCATCGTAAAATCCCAGTTTTATGATTTCAATATTTAAAGGCTTATTGGAATTACTCAAATCCATGATTTTTGGTAAAGAACATGTGGGTAACCTTTATTGAAATAAATAAAGGAATGACCGTAGGAGAAGCCGGTTGATGATCCAAGGATATAAGTTCATAAAGAGTAGCCAATTTGGTTCTGCTTACATGCATTTGCTCCACAAGCTACCACTGACCTAACCCGACTTGCAAGGCAAGGAATGAGTCATGGAGGACCTTATGGACGGGGAACATCCGAGAAGTCAAGTAAACATGTTTGAATTTAAATAAGAGAGGCTGGTTTGAATTTGAAAAGAAGAAGTCACATGGATTGCTTAGGAGAAGCATTTGGACTGTCACTTTCACTCAACCAGCCGCAAACCTCTCTCGTCTCTTTCTCTACTTCGGTCGTGCCTATCCTTGTCCATATCCTCCTGGCCTCTTCCATTTCCCCATTATATTAGTTGTTTAGTCATTCCATTGTTTAATCATTGTTTATTGTAAGTGATTGCCTATATAAAGGCTTCACCACCTCTTGTAACAATTATCTAGATCAATACAAGTTCTCTCAGTCTAATTTCGTGGCTCTCTACCTTGCTTGTGTCTAAACAATATTCACAATGTAAGGAGTTTAGAGTTATGGTTTAGAGGCTGCCTTAATTCTCTTTCTCTTAAGGCACCTAATACTTGTAAAACTCACTCTAAAAATCTTCTTTATCTTCTCTTAAGCTCTAGACATCGATTCTAAATCCACTTCATCTTAAGTACACAAACTCAAAGTGTTGTGTTATCGCTAAGGATAGATTCAAACTAGAGCTTCTTTGCTTCATATAACCAAGTGTACTCTATGGGACATTTGGTTGTGTGTTTAAGCTATGTTTAAGAGGATTCAACCACTAGTTGGTTGTCTCTTCCTTTGAATGGTGAGTTCCTGTTGTATGGTTGAAGGGGATTCAGTTACAAGTTAGCTGAATACTCTCTTGACATGAGACAAACACTCATGAATTCCAACAACCTTCACTAAAATGTTATGGCTTTGAATGTGGTGCAGATAAAATGCAGTATAAAAGCAAATCATTTATTATGAAGATTCATGTGCATTTATTTGTCATTCATATTTTAATTTGTAGAATAAATAGAAATCAATAAATTATGAAAATTTAAGAAAGTAAAAAAAAATTGTTATTCAATAACTTTTATTTTTCTCAACAAACTAACATAAAATATGTGTGATTAAATTTACTATATTTATTAAAATGATGATATTTATTGTTATTTTTGTCAACATGATATTTATTACTTATATATAGTGAGTTCTATTTTGTTTAAATATTTAATTTTAAATAAAAATTCAATATTTATTTAGATACAATTATTTATTAAATTAGCTTGATCTACATTGTTCTACTTGATCTGCATGATATGCATTTGTTCTGTTTGATCTACGTTTCTATTTGTTCTATATTTTTTTATCTGCATCACCCATTCGAAGCATATATGTGTTTGGAGAATCTAAGAATTATATTTGAATTATATCTCACTGAAGAAGACTTCTCCGTTAGAAAAATATTTAGAGAAGTCTTCTTGTCAATGCATATGTTAGTTTTGCAATTGACTATTTTGTGTGTGTATTTATAAAAGAAAATCAAATAAATTAATATTTGGAAGTCAGTTTTGGATCCTTTAGATTTTTTTTGTCATAAACATAAAAACAGACTCATACAGACTCTGTAAACCACTCTGATAGCTCTGCATCCATATAGACGACAAAAGTTGGTTGTTTCCTGACACTGCGTGCAAGGCTATTTGTCCTTTTATTATGCGTCCTAGATATATGGAGAATCTTCGAATGGTGAAAACTTTCCCTCAAAATCCTTATATCCTCCAAATATGTTGCAAACGCTGGCCATTCCTCCGGTTCCGAAACCATCTTCACCAGTTGAGAGCAATTTGTTGCAAACGTAACATTAAATTGACGTAAATTCCTCATGCATTCCATAGCCCAAATAAACGCCTCTATTTCCGAATGGAGTGGTGACTGACTAGCTCTAGTATTCCTTGCTCCCATCAGACCATCAAGACCCTCCAAAGTGCTATACCATCCTTGACCCGAAAAAGACTTTTGGGTTTTCCAAGACCCGTCAGTAAAGCACCACGTGCCTGGGATTACCGGTAGATTTCCCGTTATTCTTGTACTGTTCCTGCCTGGGATCCTTTAGATTTTACACAATAAATATTCCCTCTGTTTCATAATAAGTATTATTTTAGGTTTTCTGTTGTGTTTCAAAATAAGTGTCACTCTACAATCCCAATGTAATTTTGTATATTCAATCTATTTTTTACCTCTTTGAATAACTAATAAAAATTAATCATATGTTAAATGGGGATATATTAGTCTATTATACAATTTCTTAATCTCTGTGAAAAGTGTCAAATGATAGTTCTTATGAAATGGAGGGAGTATTATTTTGCGTTTAAATTTTCTAGAGAGCACATGATATGGTGATAATGATAAAGGTAAAATGGATCGCGTTTTAGTTGTGACTGTTTGGTTTCAGGGAAAAAAGAAGAAGAGAATTTCTGTATTGTCACAAAATGTTATATTAATTAATGTTTCTTCACTGACGGTTCGGGTTGAGGAAAGCCATGATTGGTGTTGTCGGTTCTGGGTTACAGAGTACATACCCGAGCTGGTCCAAAGTCGAGCCTTTTAGTGATGTATAGTCTCCTTCCTTCGTTTTTCGCCTAAATTGAGAAGCTTTTTGCTCCTCCAACCTACGCTGATCAATGTTCTTTCCTGGCCTTCACATTAGCGACCGAGGCATCAGTTGGTCACTTAGCGTCTATTGTTTGGTTTCTGGATTTCTAATAGCGAGGACAGAGCAGGGTTGGTCGTCTCCTCCTTGTCGTGCCTTGAAGATGATCTCTATTGCTTGTCTCCGACATCTCTTATCCAATGGCTGATGTACTTTAGCTAACAGGAGTTTCATAATTGCGTAATATATAACCGTATGATGTCTTGACCTATGTTTACAAAGCATAGACTTAAGTTGGGTGCCTATAAATCTTTTTATCTATTTGGGTTTTGGGGTACAATTTTTGCTGTTTATCAAGATTTAGATCCAAATTATTGTATTTCCTTGTCCATTACCCAGTAATGAATTCACATACTTATCACAAAAAAAAAAAGAGTTCTATTAATGATAAAGTATGAAGAAAATAATCTTCGTTGTCTCTGAATTCTCCATCGTCGAGGTCACATTTTCCGGTCTTGGAGAAGCAACTTAAGGTACTGCACCTTACTCTTTGTATCATCATAACAACTTGCATGAATTGTTGCTATCTGGCTTTGGTTTTGCCTATTTGGTTGACAGAACCGCACAAACTTATCGTCATCCAAGTACGTTACTTGCATGTTAAGCCCACGAATTACATCTTCCCGCTTGACAATGTCGCAGAAGGATTGGTTTCCAGTTGAAGGATACACAACTCTCTCTACATTCAAGATCTTGAACATGTCTATGGTTATTTCATTAGACTTGGCATAGAAGAAACCTCCTGTGTTTTCTGCCGTTACATGTTGTTGATCACTTGATGAGAACCCGCAAGCCACTGAGATTGAACTATGTGGATGGCAGTGCATTAGCGGGTTCCTTAGCCATATGACATCAGCTTCCTGCAACCAATTCAGATAAATTCTTGTAAATTAGTGTTTAGGTTAGGTGACTCTAGTGTATAGGATGTTTAGTTAGAACATTGATGTATTAAGACAATTTATGATATAATAGAATTAAGGACGAAAATAACATTCTGTATAAGTAAAGATTGTATTGTGTAAAAAGTGGAAAAATAGAAAATTTAATAAAATACGTTTGATATCTGCTGTTCAAATTTTTTTTTTTGATAAACTACATTTGAAAAGTTATGTGACATTGGGAGTACATCTATACTGCTAAAGAACATCTAAGCGGCTTCATGGCATGATTTCTCTAATACAAATCCATGTTTCTAGTTTCCACAACATGATTAACAAAAAAAAAAACTTGGCATCCAGAGAACTCACAGTAAATATCATGTTGTAACCGAGGTCTAGAATCTCTTTCACCAAAGCCTTTTTATTCCAACCGGCAATAAGACCATCTGGGTTCACAGATCCAATTTTCTGTCCAGAACTTGTATGAAGATAACAACGAGGATGGGTACGACGACAATATCGAAGAGCTTGATTATCTAGAGCCACAACAATCAAATGATTCAGCAAGTGTTTGGTTCTTTCTCCAATCCGAAAACTCTCAAGGAACAGATCAAGAAGAGATGCTGGTTTTGCCCATTCTCGATCCACCATGGTAATAATCACAGTATTATCTTCTGTAGCTGTTTCTTTTAGTAAACTTGATAAGCCTGAAGATTCCTATGACGAAAAACATCAAAATATCAAATCTATTCGCAGACATCATAAGGTGATCATAATATTGATCTTACAGGCGGAATATGCGAGAATTGTGTTCCTCTAACGGTACTCATATATGGAGAACATGAGGGATGATGAGACAGTAACCAGAGAATGATTAAGAGAAGACAACATATGAAAAAGTATGGTAACTTCACCATCCTTATAATCTCCATTTTGTTCTTCTGAATTTTCAAAATCTGCAAAATCTTAAAATATTAAAACCTTAAGAGTCCAACATATATTTTCTTTTAAATACTATAGAAAAATACATATAAGGTTCATGCAAAATCTAGTAAAAAATCATTTCCTTTTGGTTTCCAAATATGATATTGTAAAATAAATAATTGTTACGTCGTCTGTTAGAGTGGAATTCTACAAGTGTTCACATATATTAAAAACTATAGAAAATATACCTTTTTTACTGAATATTTTAGAAAATAACTTTATCATTTAATAGTATATTAAGAAATTCTGTGATATAAAGCAACAAAGTCAAGCGAATGTTAACTAAACTTGTTTATAACTTATCAATGAAATTACAAAGGACAGTTTCATGAAACAATAAAATATACTTTGACAAAAAAGAAATCTTTTAATTAAAATTTTTGCTAAACATATGAAGAAAGTGACATTCTGTGGATTCTCTCATTTATTGTAATTTAATGCATTTTGCTCCTTTGAGAATGTATTACCAAGATTACTTTTGCTTTTGACTCAATCAATATTATAGATTGTTTTCTATATATGTTTCCATATTTAGATTTTCTAGATTTTATTCTTATTCCACAAAGATAGATTTTCTATATTTTTAAGTACTTTTGTATATTTTTAAGAAACATTAATTGTAAAAGTTTGAATTGATTAAATTTTATTGGTGTATAATTATTGGAAAGTATATAGGAAAATAAATAATAAATCAAACTGTAAACATTTATTATATTCTTAATAAACGTGAAAACTCTAGAAAATCTTATTATCGGAAACAGACGGGAGTATTTTTTAATCCATATTTCAGAATCTTTTTTCAGGTATATTGAATTACTTGCTGGGTCTAAAAGGGTTGACTAGTCCAACAGTAATCCGTGTTCAATGGATTTATAGATTTTATATATGCAAATGCATTAAGTAGATTGGTTAGATAAATTAAAATGACAAATTATGGGTTGAATAGGTTGAGCACATTTATTTTTAATAAACATATTTCTAATATAAAATGTGTAAACGTTTCGTAGTTATTTCTTTTTTATGGACCTAGAATGTTCAGGCTGAAGTCTACACTAATCCCCCGTTGACCGTCCCTTCGACAACAGATAAACATGGTTGCTATCGTTGATATTTTTTTTTCTAATCACTATATAACAAGATAAAATATGTAGAATATTCATAAATTAATTGAACACGTAAAGCTAGTTAGAGCAATTTAAAAAAAAAAAAAGAATATTTATCAGTGATGATTCTCATATATGTTGTTTGTGGATGGTAAATCTTCTTTGTTTGTTTTTACAGCGCCGGTGCAAACCTTTCGATGTTTCTGGAAAAAGAAAAGATTTTTTGAAATACTTAAAAAAACTTTTTGTTAAAGAAAGAATAAGCATAGCATTTTATTATAGGGAAAATCGCATAAAAAACCTTCAAAAAGGCAACCACTTACATTTTAAACCCTGAGGGTATTTCATAAGCACTTTAAACATTCAAGTTGGCAAATTTAGCATATTAAACCTCAATCTGCTTACTTGTACATCAGTGTCAGAACGAATTGATCGTTCAAAATCGATGACGGTCGGTTTTTATTTTTATTTTAAAAATTAATAAAAAATTAATAAAAAATTAATAAAAAAAATTAAGAATAAATAAATATAAAAATATCATAAAAAATTCAAAAAATCATTAAAAATTACAAAAAATCACAAAATAATTATTTTATTTTACTAATAAAATAAATATAAAATTAAAAATATAAAACATAATAAAAACTTGAAAGAAATCATAAAAATCTCCAAAAAATCAGAAAATTCACAAAAATCAAAATAAAATCAAAAATTAAATTTAAATAAAATAAATATAATAATAATAGATAATATAAATTCAAAAAATATAAATTCAAGAATAACAAAAAATTGAAAAAACAATGTAATTTGGTGTTTATGGGTCGTGGGTTTTCTGAATCATAAAAAATCATGATCTTAAAATGATTCTCTTGAAACAAATCAAAGCAAACAAATTAAAGGGTCCAAGTCTTTTAGAAGCTATTCCCAAAGCAAACACTTGGACTTTTATTTGTTCGTGTATTGCTTTGGTGAGGAGAATCAATTCTTGTTAGCTTAAACCACGACTGGTTATATCAATTGAACAGTCAAGATTGAATTATTATGAATTTTGAATTTTATGAATTTTTATATTCATTTATTCTTAAAATCATTTAAATAATCTTCCTCTAGACTTAGAACCAGCACTACACGAACAAATTAAAGTCCAACTGTTTGCTTTGTGAATAGCTTCTAAAAGACTCGGACCCTTTAATTTGTTTGCTTTGATTTGTTTCAAGAGAATCATTTTAAGATCATGATTTTTTATGATTCAGAAAACCCACGACCCATAAACACCAAAATACATTGTTTTCTCAATTTTTTGTAGAACAAATATAAATTTTTATTCTTGAATTTATATTTTTTGAATTAATATATATTTTATCTATTATTATTATATTTATTTTATTTAAATTTAATTTTTGATTTAATTTTGATTTTTATGAATTTTCTGATTTTTTGGGGATTTTTTTATGATTTCCTTCAAGTTTTTTATTATGTTTTTTATTTATATTTTATATATATTTTAATAATAAAATAAAATAGTTATTTTTGTGATTTTTGTTATTTTTAGTGATTTTTTTGAATTTTTTACGATTTTTTATGATTTTTTATTATTTTAATATTTATTTATTCTTAATTTTTTTTAAAAAAAAAAAAACGACACGTCATCGATTTTGAACAGTACCGGTTACGTTTTTGACTTGATGTACAAGTAAGCCAGATTGGAGGTTTAATATGGTAAATTTGCCAACTTGAATGTTTAAAATGCTTGTGAAATACTCTAAGGGTTTAAAGTGTAAGTGGCTGCCACTTTGAAGGTTTTTTATTTTGAACAGTACCGGTTACGTTTTTGACTTGATGTACAAGTAAGCCAGATTGGAGGTTTAATATGCTAAATTTGCCAACTTGAATATTTAAAATGCTTGTGAAATACTCTCAGGGTTTAAAGTGTAACTGGCTGCCACTTTGAAAGTTTTTTATGCGATTTCCCTTTTATTATATCCCACATTATGTATATAACTTATACATACTATTACCTATTTTTATATAATAAATGAATCAAATTTACTCCCTCTGTTTTTTAAAGGTACATATTATAAGATTTTCACACTTATTAAAAAATCATATTACTCCCTCTATTTCTAAAAGATCCATGTTTTAAAAACTTGAGTTTCTTCGATTAGTTTCATGTTATCTAAAACTCATTTTTGATTTTCCATGTCGATTGGCAGACGAATGGAATACGAAGACATGAGATCAGATTCTCAAGTCCGTTCCAGTTACTATCACCAAAACAAACATCATGCTCTCAGATCGGTAACTAATTACTTTAAACCCTTAATTTTTGTGACTTTTGCCAATTGATTTTAATTCCATTTACTTTACTATAGTATATCTTCAGGAGATTATCTGAATTTGAGATATATATAACACAAAGAATGTAAGAAGAAACCCACAACAAAACCAAACCTCAAGTGTATAATGGAAGGATGACTATTTGATCTATTCTTCACAAACGGTTGTGTTTGTTGGTCTCGAGCTTCTTAAAGAAGTTATGTTGATCGAATCAGAACAATAAGTCTGTTAGTATACAATCATTAAGAAATTATGTTATATTCTCAAACCAAATATTAAGTTTTCAATAATTGTTCAATAGAAATTTCAAAATTAACATATTTATGTATATTTATATGGTGTATAGTTTAATTTAAACGATAGTAAATAAATATATATTGTTAATCTGAATATCGATTAAATGAGACTTCATATTCATATGATTTTTATGATTATTTGTATCTTATTATAACAAAAAATTAAACTATTGATCATAAAAATTTCATTGTAGGACTTTTAACAGTTTTAGTAATTTATAATCATCTTAAAACTCAATGTAAATTTCAAAATAAAAATATTAAGTTTTCAATAATTGTTCAATAGAAATTTCAAAATTAACATATTTATGTATATTTATATGGTGTATAGTTTAATTTAAACGATAGTAAATAAATATATATTGTTAATCTGAATATCGATTAAATGAGACTTCATATTCATATGATTTTTATGATTATTTGTATCTTATTATAACAAAAAATTAAACTATTGATCATAAAAATTTCATTGTAGGACTTTTAACAGTTTTAGTAATTTATAATCATCTTAAAACTCAATGTAAATTTCAAAATAAAAATATTAAGTTTTCAATAATTGTTCAATAGAAATTTCAAAATTAACATATTTATGTATATTTATATGGTGTATAGTTTAATTTAAACGATAGTAAATAAATATATATTGTTAATCTGAATATCGATTAAATGAGACTTCATATTCATATGATTTTTATGATTATTTGTATCTTATTATAACAAAAAATTAAACTATTGATCATAAAAATTTCATTGTAGGACTTTTAACAGTTTTAGTAATTTATAATCATCTTAAAACTCAATGTAAATTTCAAAATAAAAATATTAAGTTTTCAATAATTGTTCAATAGAAATTTCAAAATTAACATATTTATGTATATTTATATGGTGTATAGTTTAATTTAAACGATAGTAAATAAATATATATTGTTAATCTGAATATCGATTAAATGAGACTTCATATTCATATGATTTTTATGATTATTTGTATCTTATTATAACAAAAAATTAAACTATTGATCATAAAAATTTCATTGTAGGACTTTTAACAGTTTTAGTAATTTATAATCATCTTAAAACTCAATGTAAATTTCAAAATAAAAATATTAAGTTTTCAATAATTGTTCAATAGAAATTTCAAAATTAACATATTTATGTATATTTATATGGTGTATAGTTTAATTTAAACGATAGTAAATAAATATATATTGTTAATCTGAATATCGATTAAATGAGACTTCATATTCATATGATTTTTATGATTATTTGTATCTTATTATAACAAAAAATTAAACTATTGATCATAAAAATTTCATTGTAGGACTTTTAACAGTTTTAGTAATTTATTGTCGTTTTAAATATATATATATATATATATATAATAATAATAGATAATATAAATTCAAAAATATAAATTCAAAAATATAAATTCAAAAATATAAATTCAAAAATATAATTGTATTTAATAAAATCTTATTGGTTCAAAATTATGGGGAATTGTTAATTAAGAAAAACAATGCATTGGTAAATAAAATTTTATGTTTTTCTTAATAAGTGTGAAAAATCTAAAACATAGATTTTTTAGAAACAGATGGAGTAAAACTTAGTTATTAATGCATAGTTTTTTGAAACTTTATATTTCCTATATTTTTAAACCAAAAGAATTTTTAGAAATGCAATTAATGTTTTTGAAACACACAATTTTTCATTATTATTTGACAAAATATGCTTTGAAAACATGAAAATACATCTTTTTAGAACAAATTTTTTTCTTAGAACATACATCTTTCTGAAACAGAGGGAGTATTATTTTTAATAAATAATTCAAAATAATTTTTTTTAATTATTTTATATGATATATAATTAACGTTAGATGATATTGACATAGATATATCATATATTTTTAATATAAGTATTTATTAA
Source organism: Brassica carinata (assembly GCA_016771965.1). Lineage (NCBI taxonomy): Eukaryota > Viridiplantae > Streptophyta > Magnoliopsida > Brassicales > Brassicaceae > Brassica > Brassica carinata. The sequence goes on from CM028688.1 coordinate 11,147,919, forward strand.
ATAAGCCTTCTTACTCCTATGATATTATTAATATTGTTATATTTGATGTAACAAAAATTTCAAACCATTAATCACATAATTTTCAGTGTGAAACTTTTAATAGTTTTAGTAATTTATAATCATCTTAAAACTCAATGTAAATTTCAAAATAAAAATATTAAGTTTTCAATAATTGTTCAATAGAAATTTCAAAATTAACATATTTATGTATATTTATATGGTGTATAGTTTAATTTAAACGATAGTAAATAAATATATATTGTTAATCTGAATATCGATTAAATGAGACTTCATATTCATATGATTTTATGATTATTTGTATCTTATTATAACAAAAAAATTAAACTATTGATCATAAAAATTTCATTGTAGGACTTTTAACAGTTTTAGTAATTTATTGTCGTTTTAAATATATATATATATATATATATATATATAATAATAATATTTTTATTTTAAGGTTTATGTAATTGTTTTAATTTATTTTAATTATATAAAATTAAACAAAAATGATAGAGGATACACAAATTGTTATCAATCTTATTACTCAAAACTATTAATTATCATGTATATGTTAACCATATTAGGTAATTCAGAACTTTTATATAAGGAAAAAATGAAAAGTATTTTTTGTGCACTACTAATCAACTTATAGTTAGTTTAATGAAAATTATAGTATGTATTGAGAATGATCAATTTCTTTTTCTAAAGACTCTAAGAATCATTCTAGTGATGACATGTGTCTAGCTAAAATGCTGTAATGGTTCTCGATTAATATATATAAGAGATATTATTTTATATGAGTATTTTATTTTTAATAAATAATTCAAAATAATTTTTTAATTATTTTATATGAGTATTTTATTTTAAGGTTTATGTAATTGTTTTAATTTATTTTAATTATATAAAATTAAACAAAAATGATAGAGGATACACAAATTGTTATCAATCTTATTACTCAAAACTATTAATTATCATGTATATGTTAACCATATTAGGTAATTCTGTAACTTTTATATAAGGAAAAAAATGAAAAGTATTTTTTGTGCACTACTAATCAACTTATAGTTAGTTTAATGAAAATTATAGTATGTATTGAGAATGATCAATTTCTTTTTCTAAAGACTCTAAGAATCATTCTAGTGATGACATGTGTCTAGCTAAAATGCTGTAATGGTTCTCGATTAATATATATAAGAGATATTATTTTATATGAGTATTTTATTTTTAATAAATTTAGTTATGAACATTTACAAATAATTTATATTTTTGAACTATAAAAGTATAGATTTAAGAGATTTATTTGAATTAGTTTTCTGAAGCTATTTTAGAAAAAAACTAAATTCTAAATATCAACTCTTAAGAAGTTGCACTACTCCTTGGCCCCTTAACTAAACCCGGCCCGCATCCATTGTATACGCACCATATTATAAATGTTTAATCTATAAAAGCAGGGTTTTATTTATTGATTTCATTATGCCGAGTGAAGCCTTGCATTTTTATCTGCCTCCATTTCTCATTCATCAATAGTTCAAAAACAACTTATACTGTGGCATGTAGCAAGAGTTTACAAATGATGTTAAGCTTCGCATCCCTTGTTGAAAACTTTGAAAGAGCAAGAACGATCCACCACATGAATTATAACATAATAGAAATACAAGAGAATTATCTATATAATATATATATATATATATCACTAATTCATCTTTTAAGTACATTTATAAGTTTATGCTAAACCAATTTTTCGATAAACTTAACGCACACATTGATTTATTGATCTAACATCCCACATTTTAAACACAACCTAAGAACTTCTCAATGAAACAATTTTAGTCCCAACATGTTTTGCTTCTTTACAAGGAACTCAAAATCCCTTTCTTTATAAAGATTTCTTCTATTGTGTAAGCACATAAAATGTTTTTCCACACGTATTTAGACTCAGTTGGTTGTGGCTAACTTTCCACAAGTAAAGATCTATAGATCTCTTTGTGAATCTTCCCCTTACAATAGAAAAAGAAAACTCCCCTTGCAATTTTTTTTTTTTTTTAAAAACTTCTCAAAGGCATGGGCATTTTACGCGGATCCGAAGATCCGATCCGAAACCGATCCAAAAAATCCAAACCGGATAGGAATCGAACCTATGTTTTTACCCTATTGAGTTTTGTTGTGGAGGCCCCGCGGGTCTTGGACCCAACCCGGAAACCCGACGGGTACCCGAAATATCCGAAACTTTTAGTATATATTAGGTATATATGGGTGTTTTAATATATTTGTGATATTATGGATATTTTTTTAAGTTTTAAATTTGAATTCTCGGAAATAGTTTTGGTTTAGATTAAAATTTTATATTTTCAAATATATAATTCGGATAATAAGATAAAAGTTTCAGGTATTTTTCATGTCTCCGGATTAAATTTTGGGTAAAATTTTGAATTTTTCGGATATTTAAAATTTTTTAAATATTTTTGTGTTTTTGAATATTTCTGGGCAAGACCCGAACCGAACTCGACCCGAAATCGAAACGAATCCGAACCGATAGATTTTAATTACCATATTGGGTCTAACTATTTAAGACCCGATCCGATCCGAACCCGACAAGATCCGAACCAACCCTGAAACGAGAATTCCAGATTACCCTATTGAGTCTTAAACTCTAAAATCCGAAAGATCCGAATCCGAAAGGACCAGATCCGGATCCGACCCGTGGACCCGGATACCCAGACCTAACTTCTCGTAAGAGAAAGATAAACTTCTTCAAGTTACAGTATCCTCTCCAAGATGTTTTTTTTTCCTAAATCACTTCTAAGTTCGTCTTTATCACATAGACGTGTCTATACACTAAATCCACATCATCAGTTTCACAGTTTTCGCTTCATGTATCACTTCTTGTACCATTTCATTCTTTACTTGGCAATTGGTACATGAACATTGTAAGGGGTTGTATTTCTTCAGCTTCTAAAACTAAGTCTTCAGTGCACCAAAAATCTCCACCCTGATGATTGAGTTTTAGAATCCGAACGCACACGCACTCCTTCACATCAACACCATGCTTCATGTCGTACTATATCCTCTATATTGCCTTCAGGATCTCACCAATAACTTCGTTGACCCGCTCTAATGTCAGTTGGAAGTACAAGAATGATCCACGAGATGAACCAAAACAAGATAGAAACAAAAGGGAATCTCTACAAAGAATATATATCACTAGTTGATCATTTAAGTGCACTTACAAGTTTCACCGAAAACAATCTTTCAATAAACTCAAGACACACGTTGACTTATTGACCTAGCATCTCAAGTTCAAGAATCTGTACACAACCAAAGAACCTCTCAATAAAAACCTTTTAACCCCTTAGTGTTTTGCTTCTTTAAAAGCAACCCAAAACCCCTCTCTTTCTAAAGCTCTTTCTAAAGTGTTAAGCGAATACACTGCTTCTCCACACCTATTCATACTGACTAGGTAGTAGCTAATCTTCCACAAGTAAAGATCTAACAATTTTTTTGTGAATCTTCACTTTTTTTTACAATAAAAAAAGAAAAAATTCTCGTAAGAGAAAAGAGAACTTTAAGTTCCAATATCCAGTTTCAAAAAAAAAAAAGTTCCAATATCCTCTCCAAAATTTTTTTCTTAATAAATCATTTTTAAGTTTGTATTTAGCACTTAGACACGTCCATACATCAAATCTACATCATCGTTTCACAGTTTCGCTTCATGTATTACTCATTATACCAATTCATATAGTACTTCACAACTGGTACATGAACACTTCAATGAATTGTATTTCTTCAACTTCTAAAACTCAGTGTCCACTGCAGTAACAAACTTGATCCAGTGGCGGAGCCACATGAAGTAAGGGAGGGGCAGTTGCCCCTGATGAAATTTTCAAATTCCGTGTAATTTCTTTAAAATTTTAATTATGTCCCTGTTCATATATTATTTTTTGCTAATAGTTTTCATCTTTGCCCTGGATAAAAATGTATTCTAGATCCGCCACCGAATCTTGACCTATACAAGAATATTTAGGAGTTTCCAATGAGAAAGACAAAGTTCACACCTCTTCTGCAAATTCACATTTTAAACAATGGTCCACCTACTTTCTGGAGCTGTCACAAAGGATACACGATGCAGGTGTATTTAGTCTCCGATTTATCTCACGCTGGAAACCAGTCTTAAAAAATTACCTAAAGAATGAATGCGTGTTCTGGCACACCAGACCGTTGTGTGCCAATGAACAGAGTTTCCAACAGGATGTAAGCTTCTCAGAGTAACGTAATTTGCTCTCTTCTACTTATATATGTAAATGAAAGTGACTTGTCACAATCCCCATTCCACATATAGCCAGTTAATGGAAAAAACTAACCAATCATTTGGATTAACGACAATCTAAACCGGTATTGATGTATGATGTACCAGATACTAGTAGCCGATGTTCCTATTGAATGTTATTTCGCTAGAGAAGCAATGACAAATTGACAATAAGTAGATAAGATTTGACACGCAGAACCCAAAAATATATCCGATTCAAGGGGTTAACAATATATCATGTTGAACTTTGAGTTTTTCTTTTTAGACATGTTAAATTGTTCTTTGAATTGAGGTTTGATGCTTAACGTTTTAATTCTTTTACTAGACCTTGACCCGCACCGCCATACGGATGTTGGATTTAACTTGTATTCAACTTAAATTCATAAACCACTGATTTTATAAAATGTCCATTTATATTTTTATGTTTTGTAAAATATATTTAGAGTAGAATATATTATTTTATAATATAGATGTTTGATAATAATTTTTTATCTGTACATAATATTATATTTATAATTTTATATTGATGCAATTTGCTGTAATTGTGATATTCATATATTAACCCATTATTTTTTATTTATTTAAAATGATTTAATTTTCAGTAGTTTTTATAAATTATTATTAATTTTATGATATTTTGTTTTCTTTAAAATTGTATTGTAACAGATTAATATATACTATATATTACATTTTTTCAGCAAAAAGAAATAACAATCCGTGGTAATTAATTAATTTAATTATTTGATTTTAAATGAAGTGACGGAATTTGTAAATAAGAAGTAAAGGTAATGGCTAAATATGTAAATAAAAGAAAATATTTAATCTGTTATCCGTATTTCTAAACAATTCTCATATAATATGCTATCTAAGTTTCTAAACAGCAGAACTGTAAATAAGAAAGAAATAAAATGGCTAAATGTATAAATAAATAAAAATATTTAATTTACTATCCGTGTTTCCAAACAACTTTAATTTGATCTGCTATCCAAGTTTCCAAACAGTACAAAAAAGTACTTTAGTTTTAATAATATAAATATCCAACTTGAGTTTTGCTATTTTATACATACACGTACATAGACTTTGCAAATTCATACATATAGAATCGAAATGTATTTCATTTATTGTATCATTGTGTATATTAATATCTTGAAAAAAAAAAAAAGACGATGAGATGGAACCCATTTGCAACCCACAGACGTGAAACCGCGACCTTAAGAAATCATTCGGATAATAAATACTGATTCTTAGTTTTCTAATATTATATTAAATCAAAAAACATATTAATAATTTTAGCAGTATATATATTATGTACTAAATGAGCATATGTTTTTTCGTTTTATTTTTGTTGCTAAAATGATCAAACATTGAATGGTTATTTCAAAAATGTGATGAAAACATTGCAAGACAATCTCTTATATATTTGTTATTTTCTCTAAAATAGAGGAACTGTATAGTAGATATGAAATTTATTTCAATGTTTTCATCTCTTTACATTTAAAATAGGCAAAAACTGCTATTTCTTCTTTTAAATATATAAAAATAGTGATCTTTTTCTAAAGTAAAAGCAAGTTGAAATAGATCTTTCTCTAACTACTATTATATAAACAAGGATTTTTAACGTAAAAGCTCCTCAATTAATTTTGTTTTGGGTACAAACCCCTCAATTAATGATTTAATGAATAAATCCCTCAAGTAACTTTCCTTAACGAATTAAACCCTCCGTTATTTATCCCGTTAAAATTAAACGCAGCGTATTTGGAAAGGCGTAAAACAACAGGATTTCTAGATAAAGAGCACGATGTTTAATTAGAGTGTCATGCCAAAAGGAAGACCGTCCAAGAAACCAAAAGACCTCAACACCATCTACTGAAGTCGACCCAACCGAAGAGTCTTGATGAATTAGTTTATTGTGATCTTTTTATTTAAGATTATCTCAGCTTAAGCTCACTATGTTTTCATGTTTTACTTTTCATGGCTTACAGTCTTAAAACCTTCTTTTGGTGTTTTAAATTATCCCTGGTTAAGGTCGTACGAACCATGTTACTCTTCTTTTCACTTTTTATAAGCTTCGTGTGTTTTAAAAAAAAAAATTCAAGTTCGTGTGTATTCTGATGATTTAATAACTTGAAGACAAAATGACAAAATGTAAACACATGACTCAAATTAAGGCACATATGACCAGATGACATCAACAGCAACAATAATCTCACCAAAAAAAGTACGAATCTAACACCACAAACAACAACAACTAGACCAAAAGAAACTAACAGCACTTCTAAACCTTAGCTCTAATACTCTCCAAAACACCAATAATCTTACTTCAAGTCTTTTCATATCAAGAAAGTCATGCTTCAGCTCCATCAATTCTTTCTTTACAGGCCATGTTTGTTTCATAAACGCCGCGTCCAGCGAGCCGTAATCCATTACTGCTCGAATAGCGGTAAAAAGTGTACTGCAACGGAGGCAAAATAACAGTGTCACAAAAGCGCTCGCTAATGGATTGCCGGACACACAAATAATGAGACGCCGATGTCGCTGATATTTTCGCGTTTGTTTTATTTGTGTTAGTTGCCGTAGCGACTAAAAATCAGTTAACCGTGCTTCACTGGTGATGTGTGTTTCTGTCATTAAATGAACATGGCCACCATAGATTGTTTCTCAGCCAAGGCACCAAGTTCTTCTATATGAGCTTTATCTACCCACTTAAGAACTACATTTGAAAACATAAGAACGATAAGAAGAATAATGGAGAAATATTGGAGAGAATTTACAAGAGATTATTGATTTGGGGACTTTGGAACGCAAAGAAGGAGAAATACAAAAGCCGTGACGTTTTTTTTTCATAAATGAACTTCTGCATTTTGCACTTAACGACACAGTTCATCACTTTTAACATTTTGTAGATGGAGGGGTCAAATTGTTAAGGAAAGTGACTTGAGAGGTTTATACATTGAATCATTAATTGAGGGGTTTTTACACGAAATAAACTTAATTGGGGGGGTTTTACATTAAAAATCCTATAAACAAATATAAAGATGAGTTGAATATGATCTAAATGGGTAAAATATGATATCATGCATGTTTTAAAATTACTAATATGGTGTTATATACTCCCTCTTTTACAAAAAGATCAATGTCTTAGAAAAAAAAATATTTGTTTCTAAAAGATACCATTTTTATATGCTCAATTCATTTTTTATGAAATGATAACGGTAACTGTCAAGAAAAAGAAACTAATTGTATTTATTAAATTTCTATTGATTAAAAGTTATAGGAAATAGTCAATCTCAAAAAAATAATACATTTATAATCAAAATTTTAAATATTTTCTTAATAAGTGTAAAACTTTTAAGACATACAACATTTCGGAGGAAATATGTGATATCGCATTTTTAAATCATGTACAAAATCACGTCTCTTTAGTTATTTAATTTCACCCTATTTTCTTTTGTCACATTCTGATTGCATATACAATATCTAATAAAACTGTCACTACCAATCATATTTCAACATATATCGTATATATATATTTTTAACCGATACAGTTTTGAGCTAAAATCCCGATCAGTTCCCAAAGCTCATTAAAAATCTGACTTATTTTTTTTAACGGAATCTGATTTGTTTTGTCACTGTAAATGTTTACAGATGGTTACAAATGACTGAAATTGCAGTGATAAGATTAAGATTCTGCCAAAAGAAAAACAACTATACTAACTTAATTATCAAACATAATAATAATAACTTTCAAAAAAAAAACTTATCAACAAAAAAAGAAATGTATTTTTACTTAATCTTTCAACTGATAAACTAATACCATTTGGTTTACTATCATCGTATATTATTATTAATAATAGTAGTAAAAACCAAACTTTTTTTTTGTAACACGTAGTAAGAACCAAACAATTAAAAAAAAAATACACGTGAAACGATGAACAAAATAACTGGGCACTATCTTGCAGATTATGATCAACTAACTACCTAATTAAATTAAATTTCTGCCGTATTTTTTAATTCATTTAATTGTCGAAGAATAATATAAATTTTATAAAAAAAACTCCGGTCACTATTAACCCCTCCCCAAGGTCTAGGCATTGCATAACGCGAACATGGCAAGACTCAAGAGTGTAACGTATCTGGTCGGCCAAAGGCGGTGAGTCGACGCCGTGTTCAACATTACAATCCTATTATCTTTTCTCCAAATTATAAACAATAGTATCGCCAATATATTTGTCAAATTTTATACTCGAAAGGAAGTATGATAATCTCAATATGTAGTTTTTTAATACCCAAATTTTCAAAAATATCATGATAAAGACTTTAGAATCTTGAGATCAAATTGTTTCATTTCAAGTAAATACTATTATCCATGGTCTTTTATCGATTTCTATTTATATTTTCTTTCATTTGATAATTTTTTGAAAAATTATTTAACATTTTTATTTTGAATAAATATCAACTGATGAGAAAAAACTACTTTTTGCTGAAAATGAAAAACAAACACATCATATCATAAAACTAAAACCAAATTTTTTAAATTTTATTCGCTTTCCTATATAAAACTTCTGTTTTACCGGAACATATAAACTTTGTTATAGTTTGTTTATGAATTTATGTTATTCATCATCTCAATCATGGGCGAAAGAAAAAAAAAAAAGCAAAAATCAAAATCTCACATGAACCACGACGAGATACGTGTACCATACATGAGACCAGGCGACCAGCCAGTTGGATCAAATACTTGTGGTCCCCTAATAGAAACAAGATCATCAAATAGAGACTCTACAAATGGATCACATGGTTAACACAGTTGCCACGTGTATGTTCAACTGTATGGACCCCACCCTTGAACAAAATTTATGTTAAACACATTATTTGATCTTAAGAAGAAAAAAACACATTATTTGATAGCGATGCATCGTATAATCTTACAACTCATGGATTGTTTAATTATATATTCAGTCAAATATTTATTTTAAAGTGAAGTTTTGGGACCGGCATATATACATATATAATCACGTGTGTGGTGAATAAATGATTACCCTTTTTTTATATAAATCATTACCTATAAAATATTCGTACAATGAAAATTAATATCAAAAGTGGCTCCTCGATCACCTCAGAGGTCGGAATTGTTTTGAACGTTGGCTCTTGAGATAGTCACTTAGTGTGTAATATTACACGTGTTTATATGTTATTGGTCACAAATGGTTTTGTTGATCTGTCTGATGTAATGGCTGAGTTGTCTGCTTGACACTAGCCAGTAGCCACCAGCCTAAATATGGTCACTGGGTCAGTGCGCAACCAAATGACTGATTCAAATTTTTTTCCCTCTGAAAGTGAATATAAATTGATCAACAACAATTACAGGAGAATGATTCTGCTTACACCACAAGTCCTATATGCGGTTTACACCAACCAACCAGGACCCAACAAAAGAATACTGACTACTTTACACCCGAAGCAACCGAAAACCATTAGAAGCAAGACTCTTCGATACAAAAGAGATCGCTGAGCCAATTAGGATGACCCGTCGTAACATACGACTGAACCATATCCTTCTTAATCACACTTTGTGTTATGAAAAACGCGCATCTGTTGGCGTTCTTGTTAACCAGCTTAAGTTGCCAATCCACAATTTTACTCATCGGATCTACCATCTCAACCACAAAAAAAATGTTTGGATTGTGAAATTTCATGTCCAACTCTTTATTATCCGATTAGTACGATATTGTCCACTCTAAGTTTTAAAGGCAAGCCCGCATAGATTTACTTTTAGGCTCCTTTCCAAAATGTCTCGTACTATTAGAGTTGTATATCTCTTTATATAAGACACTTCTTGTCTAAACTTCCGGTGTGAGACTTGGATTAACATCTCTCATTCTTCCCCTCAAGCCAAGGACTACATACTTTGTATCTCAGTATCCATCTTGTACTGTTAAGCGCAAGGTTATTTTGAGGTGCTTTGAAGATGTTCCCTTTTCACAAAGGAACTTCCCGGATCTTCTGACTTAGTTTCTGTCACAGATCTCTTCTTCCATCTTGAAGGGTCCCGTTCCTACTCGAAGGTTATTTTGGTCTTCTTGCAGATCTTCGTCAAACTGCTCTAATACCAGAAGTTGGGATTGTGAAATCTCATGTCCAACTCTTTATTGTCCGATTAGTACAATATTGTCCAATTTGGGTTTTAGAGGCAAGCCTGCATGAATTTATTTTTGGGCTTCTTTCCAAAAATCATCGTATTATTAGAATTGGACATCTCTTTATTAGACACTTCTGGTCTAAACTTCCGGTGTGGGACTTGGATTGACATTTTTCAAAAAAAAAAATGAAAGCAGGCCAAGTTGACTGATTCCAAAATTATGTTTATGTATTAGGAAAAACTTACAAATTTTTTTTTTATTGAAGTTGATTATCCTTTACTTTTCTTGAAGTTGATAATGCTTTTTCATGAGGAAATTATTTAGGTAATACATGCATATTATTTTGATGAGAAATGAAAGAGATTAAGAGAACTTTGTCGAATTCTTTTTGTGATCTGCCATGTGTACAAAAGCAACCCAAGAAAATATTTTAAATTAAAATTATATAAAGAATAGTCCTCTATTGCAAATTGTAGAATATTTTACACGTAAAACATTCAATGCCTTGGAGATCCACATGCAACAGTCTTTATCTATCCAAAACGGAAAAGTATGGAGCGTTGGTCTGTCTGTGCAAGAAACAAATAAAAACAGTTTAGTCAAAAAAAACAGATATAGTTTACTTAAGAAATATAAATTATATATTTAGAAATTGGTATATTATGATAAAGTTTAGTTAATTCCAATCAACAGAAAAATGTGAAATGTTAAAAAAAAAAAAGTAAATTAGAAACCCTTTTAAGTAACCTAATATTCCCATTTTCGGCCATAAAGGGTTGTCACCATGGAGGGCAGGCCCGAGGATTTTGGAACTATCCAAAACTTTTCTGTTTGCCACAAAAAAAAAAAACTCTTGAATGTTCGAGTTCAAGAGTGGTGAGTGGATAATGATTATTTAGTGTATAATATAACAATGTTTATTCATTCCTTCTTCAACTTACACCAAAATCACATATACATTTATAATTTTTTTTTCTTTTCGCTATTGGAATAAAAAGAGGAGTACATATATATAGCTAGATAATAGTCCATTTATAGTCACACACAAAATGGATAAATCTTTCTTAGTGGATAAGAATAAACTATTTCAATTTGACAAATTAGAAGAAAAAAATTGTCCTTCAATTTACGTCGAATTCATAATGATTTATACACAATATTGGCCTTAACTTTCATATAAAGAAACAAATAAGCTAACCTAGGTTTGTATCCATAATTACAATTTTCTACTTTCCATCAAATTTATTTTATGTATTCATGTTAAAACATAGTTACAAAGTACGTAGATGATTCATTCACACACAAATTGATTTTTTTTTTAACATTTGCACCCAAGAAAAAACTGATTTTTTTTTCTTTTTATATCCCAACATATGCCGTAAATTGCCTTTCTTCTCTTGGCTATATTATATAGGCCAATAATGATTGTCTTATCTCTAGTGATAAACGCATATGGCACCCATCCACCCACTGTGTGACTCCGCACAACAAATAAAATTTTAAATTAATTAAATGTTTACATACATATACATACAATGTGTATTTAGATGCATGCATCATGTATGCGTCTGTATGTTAGAGAGATCTATAAAACTTTTGCAAAAGGGCTTCCTCTAGTAAAAACGACAAAACACGCAGAGAAATCCAAACCAAAAGTGGTTTTGTGACAACAGAGAGAAAGCTCTTGAAGATCCAAACCAAAATCTACTTTTGCTCTTCTTATTTTTCTTCTTCTTCTTTTCCTTATTGTCTTTCTTTCTCTGGAGTTCATAAGTGAGAGTTATTCATGGATGAAGATGGAAACTTGCAGATTATTAATAGTAACTACAATGGTGGAGAAGAAGAAGCAGATCCAGAGAATAACACTATGAACCAGCCACTCCTTAAGAGACATAGAACTCTTTCTTCAACTCCTCTTGCTTTGGTCGGTACCAAGGTTTCACACATCGAGAGCTTAGATTATGAGTATGTCTTCTTGACCTAACAGATTTAGATTCTTGATCTCAGTCTCTCCATAGATCTTACTAGCCTTACTCTCTTGTTTACGGATTATCTTCATTTATAAAAAGTTAAATAAAAATTGGATGAATATATCAGTGATGCAGACATATGAGCTGTTGTAATACTTAAAGTTTCTCTCACACATCTTCAAGTTTCCGCAAACAATCAATAACCAAATCTTGGAAAGAATCATTGTCAAGAACTTGGGTCCCCTTTTGTTTAGTTGTATGGTTAGTCTTGATCTCTATATAGCTTTAATCTTTACTCTGTTTTCAGATAATCTTCATTTTTTTTTAACATGAAGGAAAGTATTCAGTGATGGAGACAACTATTTGTAATAATTTTATATAAAAAAAGAAATTAATTTTAAATTTTGTTATCTGTGCAGAATAAACGAAAATGATCTTTTCAAGCACGACTGGAGAAGCAGATCTAAGGCACAAGTGTTGCAATACATATTCGCAAAATGGACATTAGCTTTTCTTGTTGGTCTCTTAACTGGTCTCATCGCTACTCTCATCAACCTTGCCGTCGAAAACATCGCCGGTTACAAACTCCTAGCCGTTGGCCACTATATTGCTCAAGACAGGTATTGACTCATAATTTTAAAAAAAACATTCATAACCAAGAAATGGAGTTAACTTGTATGACAAGTCTATGTTGAAATAGGTATGTGACAGGTCTGCTGGTCTTTACTGGTGCGAATTTGGGTCTGACTTTGGTGGCGACAGTACTTGTTGTTGTATTTGCTCCTACGGCTGCTGGTCCTGGGATTCCAGAGATTAAAGCTTATCTTAATGGCATCGACACTCCCAATATGTTTGGTGCCACCACCATGATCGTTAAGGTTTGTTTCCTAAACCTTGTGAACCTTCACGAGCACCATCTACTGTTTGAGTCATTAATTTTTTTGCTGTATTTTGGTTACAGATTGTTGGAAGTATTGGAGCAGTTGCAGCTGGACTTGATCTTGGCAAAGAAGGGCCTTTGGTTCACATTGGAAGCTGCATAGCTTCTTTGCTAGGTCAAGGTGGTCCAGACAACCATAGAATCAAATGGAGATGGCTCCGTTACTTCAACAACGACAGAGACCGAAGAGATCTTATCACATGTGGATCCGCCTCTGGAGTATGTGCAGCTTTCAGATCACCAGTAGGAGGAGTGCTCTTTGCTCTTGAAGAAGTTGCCACGTGGTGGAGAAGCGCTCTTCTATGGAGAACCTTCTTCAGTACAGCTGTTGTGGTGGTTGTATTGAGAGCCTTCATAGAGATTTGCAACTCCGGTAAATGCGGTCTTTTCGGCAAAGGAGGACTCATTATGTTTGATGTGAGTCATGTAGAGGTTAGGTACCATGCAGTGGATATAATCCCTGTTACATTGATTGGTGTCATTGGTGGCATTCTTGGAAGCTTGTACAATCACCTTCTTCATAAAGTCCTTCGTCTTTACAATCTCATCAACCAGTAAGTGATAGCTTGTGAGTCAAGAAAACATCAATCAGTTTAACTTAACATTGGTTTGATCATTGTTTTTGCAGGAAGGGTAAGATTCATAAGGTGCTTCTAAGTCTTTCGGTGTCTCTCTTCACATCACTTTGCTTGTATGGTCTTCCTTTCTTAGCGGAATGCAAGCCTTGTAATCCTTCGATAGACGAGGCATGTCCAACAAACGGAAGATCGGGAAACTTCAAGCAGTTCAACTGTCCCAACGGTTACTACAACGATCTTGCGACTCTGTTTCTCACAACCAATGATGATGCAGTCAGAAACGTGTTCTCTTCAAACACTCCTAATGAGTTTGGTATGGTTTCCCTGTGGATTTACTTTGGCCTCTACTGCATTTTGGGGCTTATCACATTCGGTATAGCGACACCTTCCGGTCTCTTCTTACCGATCATCCTCATGGGTTCTGCTTATGGTCGGATGCTAGGCACAGTAATGGGACCTTACACAAAGATTGATCAGGGGCTTTACGCGGTTCTTGGTGCAGCTTCGCTCATGGCTGGCTCCATGAGAATGACTGTTTCTCTCTGCGTTATATTCCTTGAGCTCACCAACAACCTTCTTTTGTTGCCCATTACAATGTTTGTGCTTCTCATTGCTAAAACAGTTGGAGACAGCTTCAATCTGAGTATCTACGAGATCATTCTCCATCTCAAGGGCTTACCGTTCCTGGAAGCAAATCCAGAGCCATGGATGAGGAATCTCACTGTAGGTGAGCTCGGTGATGCTAAGCCTCCGGTGGTTACACTTCGCGGAGTAGAGAAAGTTGCTAATATAGTGGATGCACTAAGGAACACGACGCATAACGCCTTCCCGGTATTGGATGGTGATGCTACAGAGCTTCATGGGTTGATCTTGAGAGCACATCTTGTTAAAGTTCTGAAAAAGAGATGGTTCTTGAGTGAGAAGAGAAGAACAGAAGACTGGGAAGTTAGAGAAAAGTTCACACCGGTGGAGTTGGCCGAGAGAGAAGACAATTTTGATGATGTTGCAATCACAAGCTCAGAGATGCAAATGTATGTTGATCTTCATCCTTTGACCAACACTACACCTTACACAGTGGTGCAGAGTATGTCGGTGGCTAAGGCTTTGGTGCTTTTCCGATCGGTCGGTCTCAGACATTTGCTGATTGTTCCCAAGATTCAAGCTTCAGGAGTAAGTCCTTCTGCTTACTTTACTATCTTGAATGTAACAAGCTTTCAAGAACACTACTAAAATTGTTTCATGTCTCTTTTGCAGATGTCTCCTGTGATAGGGATCTTAACAAGGCAAGATCTAAGGGCTTATAACATTCTACAAGCCTTCCCTCATTTGGATAAACACAAAAGTGGAAAGCTGCGATAAAAGAAGCTAACCTAAGTAAAAGCAAAGAAGTTTCTTTACCTTTTGCTTCTGTGTGAGTGATTGCATCATCTTTGGATTATGTGTGTTCTTTCTCCCATTCTTAGTGATATTTATTCTGTCCAGTTTTGCTTGCATTCTTTCTTCAAGATCCACACAAAAAAAACATATATTGTTGTTTCGTACATTTGTACTTTCTACTTGTAAAGCTCTATATTCTTTTAAAGTAATTTGAATACTTTTGCATATCTGTTAGTTTTGATGTTATATTTTCTTTTTTGGTATATGCGAGTCATTTGCAAAAGAACCTCTTATAACTCGTTTGAACCAAGAATGTATAATACAAAACTAAATCAAATTCTCTTGTGATCAAGATACAAATGAGTTGGTCGAAATTTGTAAAAGATGACTAACCTTTGGTGCCAGCTAAGCTCCAAACACGCAGCTTCCCACTAAATAATAATCCTTGGGGACCAATTGTGATTGTGCTGACCGTCTTTGTAGAGAAAATCTTTCCCCTCTCTTCAAAACTGTGGTATAATCCCCTTAAAATACAAGTAAATAACAAAGTGTAGAGTACAATATAATTAGAGAGATTCTAGGACTAAGTTTCACTTATGTAGGCATGATATAAACGATAATGTAATCGATGAGGATAGCACTTATGTCAGCGTACTTATCATCACCTATAAATAAATATGTGTGTACTCCGTTGTGAAATAACATTTAAGAATTTCATAAAAAATTTCTCTCTAAGTTTTTCTTTCTAAAATGTTTTTTCTAAGTTCAAAAGTTTTCCAGACCTTATGAAAGCTTCATAACTTTTAATTTTTAGCTTCCATTCGTAAGTTGCGCTTCTGTCCGTTGCTTAGATAGACATAAGCAGCTCTATCAACACGACTGTCATAGGATATATTTCCTTAAAAGTGGTGCAAATCGACGGCCAGACTAGTGCCTATATCGCTTGCTATACATGAAATTTCCCTCGTCTATCAACACGATTCTGTCAAAACGAAAAACAGTCGCTTGTAACTAGCCTAAGATAATGGCTTCATTTTCCTCCATTTCTTCCTAGAGAAACAGAGATTCGAAATGTTACCCTCTCTCTCTCTCTCTCTCTCTCTCTCTCTCTCTCTCTCTCTCTCTCTCTCTCTCTCTCTCTCTCTCTCTCTCTCTCTCTCTCTCTCTCTCTCTCTCTCTCTCTCTCTCTCTCTCTCTCTCTCTCTCTCTCTCTCTCTCTCTCTCTCTCTCTCTCTCTCTCTCTCTCTCTCTCTCTCTCTCTCTCTCTCTCTCTCTCTCTCTCTCTCTCTCTCTCTCTCTCTCTCTCTCTCTCTCTCTCTCTAAGCTACTAATGAAATATTAAAATGAGATTATAAAAGGAAGTGATATTTCCAAGGCGATGAGACATAAACACTGCAGGTTACTATCTCTCCATTTGCATCTTGCAGTGATTTGTTTCTGGTTTTCTGACTTACATAATTTTGTATGAGATAAAGATATCGTTTTTCAATCAAGAACACTATTGTTGAACAAAAAAGAAAAATCAAGAACACTATCAAATATACTATATAAAAACCAATCTTTTTTACTACTATAAACTTTGTTTTCCCCTCAACTGTCTTGTCTCATATCCTAATAAAACTTTCTCCTCTTTCTCTAGTAACTGCCTACAAAGAACAAAGAGAAGAAAATGCTTTTTGGGGTCACAAGCCAAGCTCATAAGACTTTTGTTGTGGTTGTCTTTGCTTATTAAGCCAGACTCTCGAAGACACAGATAAGTGGAGAAAAAATTATCCCAAAAGCAACCAACACATCTCTCTCTCTCTCTCTCTCTTTTTTTCCTGTGAAAATGCTTCCTACGACAAGAACTGCTACGAGAAAAACAAGCAAAAATCACTCTACTACTCTTCTATAGGTGGTATTGGATAGTCCTTGTTTAACAAAGAAGTCCAGCTAATGTAGTTGGGAACAAGGCTGGTGTATTCTTCCCATATCAAACCACATTCTAATATGGTATCTCTAAATAACCATTTATTTATTTTTACCAAAATTACCATTTGTCGCTTCTAATTATACATTCTTACATGTTTCGATGTTACAGCATCCGATAACTGTGTAATGCCTGCTTCCAGCATCGGCTTTTTGCATGTTTTGGCTTCTCGTTTTTTTTTTAAAAATATTTTTGTATTTTTTAAAAAAATATTTTTTTTTAAAGGCATCTCTTTTTATTTAAAAAATTTATATTTTTGTATTTATCCAATGTTATGGGCTCCATCTTGACTTCTCTTCTCTACTAGTTTTAAAGAAGACTACCATGGTCCTGACAGATAAAAGTGGTTAAGAAGAGCACCTTGATGAATCAAATTCAAGGTCCAAGTAATAATGTTGACCAAGTGTTTATGAAAAACAATCACAACTAGGAAGAATTATCGTTTACTTTCTTTTCATAAACTTCACCTCAACAATGGCTCTATTTGAAGTTTGTTTTATCAACATCAACACTGGCATTGTCAACAAGACGATCCAATAATAGGAACCCCCTTGACATGGATACAAAAAAGTATCAGCCTTCCCTTTGGCTTATTACATTTGCCAGTGGAAAAATCTAACGAGTCTCTACAAGGCATGAGGATTCTTTAGTGTAATGTGGCCACAAAGGGGATAGCTCGACTACTTTCCCGATAATGATGAGCGTTGGTGACACCAATCCAGCTGACTGAATCTCAGCTGCAAACTCTTTTAGCTCAGAAAAAACCTGCATCATCCTCTTAAGAAATCAAAAAATAACATCCCTGAGAAAAGATTATATGGTTTGGTTGGCGGCGGCTTACAGTACGCTGTAGAGGAGTAGTTCCACGTTCGACAGCAACGGCTGGTGTATCACAAGGTAGACCATGGTCCATCAGTTTCTGTGCAAGAGAAGGTAAGGTTCCTAAACCCATATAAACAACAAGGGTCGTGTCCGGGTCAGCTGCATTCTCTGCAACAAACAGAGGGTCGGTCCCTCCTTTCCTAGAATGACCCGTGAGGAACCTCACACTAGTTGCAACACCACGATGCGTTAATGGAATCCCAAGCTCTGCTGCTATACCGGACGCAGCAGTAATCCCTATAATCAAATCATAAGCGTCTGGTAAGATAAGCTATGAGTTCCAAAAGAATGCATTAATCAGAAGCAGCTAAGTGTCAGAGAGCCAGTTGCTTGGAGGACAGAGTGAGCTTAAGAACATTACCAGGGATAACTTGAACTCGGATCCCTTGATGCTGCAGAAAGTCCATCTCTTCTCCACCTCGTCCAAAAACCTGAAACATCAAATATCAAAGTTGCAAACAGATTTAACAAATGAACCAAAAGAAGAAAGGAAGAGAGAGAGAGAGAGAGAGAGAGAGAGTATATAAAACAAAAAGCATACCAAGGGATCTCCACCTTTAAGCCTCACAACAGTAGCACCAGCTTCAGCAAAGCTTAAAAGTAGTTCATGTATCTCTTCCTGTAAATGGACTTATTACTGGCTCCAATCCAATTCCATCAAATTCAATTCATAAAGCCAATCAAATGTGGTGTACCTGAGTTCTGCTATGGTAACCAGCAGTCTTGCCGACATAGAGAAGCTTAGCATCAGGAGCAACCAACTCCAAGACATCATTAGAGACAAGCCTGTCGTAAAGCAAAAGATCAGCGCTTTGAATGACTCTGATAGCTTTCAAAGTCAAAAGCTCAGGATCTCCTGGTCCTGTTCCCACTAGAAACACATCTCCCGGACCGCAATCACCGCCTCTACAACCATTCTCTCTCTTCTCTCTCAGAACCGCCAAGAGCTTCTTAAGCTCCGGAAGCTGCGATGCGATGTCGTTTTCCCTGAAAAAGACTTCGTCTTTTTGATTCGAAGACGGTGATGGAGAAGGAAGGGATGCTTTGTACATCCATTGGTCCCTTTGGTATCTCTCAACAGAGTGCTTCTCAGTGAAGGGCGAGGAAGAAGAAGAAGAGGAAGTGATCTGAGTTTTGTAATGGAGAGAAGAAATACGACTAGGATTTGTCGAATTGGTCTTCCGAATTCGTAAATTGGAGGAGAAAATGGGTATTCGCTGGACAAGAGCCATTCAAGACAAGAACACACGCCTGCCTGCACAAGATTCACAGATTCAAGACAGAACCTTGTAAGAAGAAGAGTTGTTGACACCAACTTGAAGAAGCTCTTTTGCACATATGCGTGAAAGGAATCATTTTTTAAAAAAATAATCGGATTGATTTGTACTTATCCCTGAGGACGAAAGGTTAGTAACCCTTTGATGCGTTGAAGATGACACTCACTCCTCTGTGCACTCTCTCGGAGCTCAAGCCGAGCGTACAAAATAACCTAGCGGTAGAAAAACTCTTCTTCTTTTTTTACCACCGCTCTTTTGAGGTTCATCAGTTATCCACATTTATCGAAATAATAGTTGATTTTCCCGTGTTCATACACGGATATAAATATTTATAAAATATATAAACTATAATAATTGATTGTTATTTATTTTTAATTATAAATTATTTTATAATTTGTATGCATAATTTATATTAATAATACTATATTACTTTAATTACATATATGATTTTAGATATATTATATTTAGTAGATTTTTTATTTTTACAGTTGATTTAGTTATCATTTGGGTATATTAGATTGTATCTATTTCTCTGAATTCAACTATAATATTTTTAACTTTAAATACATTAAAATTATGATTTTTTTTTGCATCTACGTTGGTTGTTGCTTAGATATGTAAATATATTTGAAGAAGATTATGTATAACTTAAGATATATTGTGCTTAGAGTGAAATAAAAATAAAATAGAGTATCTTATTCCAAATTACGTAAATTAGTATAACGATAATATTCTACAGTCTCATGCATATATATAAATTTTACAAAATAACTAAATTATAACAGTTGATTAATATTTTATTTTCATTTGTTAATATGTTTTGATTCATCCTATAGTTTACATTTATAAAATAAATTTTATTATAAAATTTTATATTTTTTATTGTAATTAAATCTGTGATTTAGAAATAAGTTTGATTAGTCGAGTCACTCATTGTGAGTATATTGAGTTACATATATTATTTCAAATTCAAACTGAAGTATCGTTATACTTATTATAATTAAGTAAAATCAAATTAATTTTATTTATTGTTTAAATGTGCATGTAGTTTCATAATATTTACCAAATTATATGTTGATCTATTTTTTAAAAAAACGTCAGAAAATAAAGAGATGATCAATAGGAAGTCACATACATAAGTAACTAATACATTTTTGGAAGTTCATGAACACGTATCAGTATTTATAATAATTAAAATATTTTATAAATTCTATAAATAATTTTTTGCCTTAGATTTATTAAACGGTAAACTGAAATTTGTTTTAAATAATATTAAAATGAGAATTCAGATTTGCTTTGGTATTTTAATTATATTCATATTAAGTTCCACAAACATAAAAATATAAATTTAAAAGAAAATTTAATATTATGAAAAAATAATTTTAATAATGATAAAATATAATATATCTACCTCGTTAAAATATATAGTGTTATGTTATTTTAATTTTTTTAATTATTTGATCAAAAGATGTTTATTGCTAATTTTCTTTTTGTATTCAATTTAATTCACTCCCTCGCCACTGCTTCAGTATCTAAGAAGCTTTTGCTTTTCTATAAAAAAATCCCAAAAATCTGTGACGTAGTGAGAATCACATATAGTGAAAATGTTTCACTCGGAAGGCCTCGTGTCGAGGAAAGGACCTCTAGGAGCGATTTGGGTGGCAGCGTATTTCGTGACGAAGCTAAAGAAAGCTCAAGTCAAGGACACTCATATTCCTTCCTCCGTTGGTTTGTCTCCTCCTCTTCCCTTCCCTTTCTCTCTTCCTTTCTGAAATGTGGGTTTAGTGTGAAATTACCCGAAATAGAAACTCAGGGTTTCGTTTTCTACTATTGTTGCAGGCTCGACTCCATTTGAATGGGTTAGAAAGTTTATTTCATTTGCTCATTAGTTGGCAAATTAAGTCTGTTGATTTTGAATTTTTTTTTAATATGCTAAAATACTTGAATGAACCTCAGAGTCAGAGGTTTTATTTAGCGTTATTACTAACAATTACAACTCCAAAAGTTTCGATTTTATATTTGCAAATTGATGGATAAGAACATAATATGTAATTAAAACTCCTTTTGTTTGTACAACATTTTAGTTTGCATCATTTTCTACGGTGTTTGTTTCCTCGTACTTAAATTGCATATGTTCTTTTGGATCTCACAGACCAGATCTTGCGAAAGGAGTTGGACGCTTTGACATACAGAGGTTTAGCCTATCTTCTTCTTGGTCTCGTTAGAATATATTCCAAGAAGGTGGAATTTTTGTTCCATGATTGCAACACAGCCTTGATCGGTGTTAAGGAGTTTGTGGCTAAGGATAAGAAGAACAGAGATAACACTAATGTGCCTTTGCCTCCTGCTGCATCTACGGGGTTTTTGTCGATTGCTTTGCCTCAGTGTTTCGAACTGGATGCTTTTGATCTTGGGGATTTGGAAGATTCTCACGGGTATTATGCTTGTTAATCCTGTACAGTAATGTACCAGTTATTATAGTCTCACATTTTTTGTTTCTTCTTCTTCTTCTCAGGGACAACGTTAAGCCGCAGGAAGATATTACACTTAAACAAGGTAATTACTAGTACTAGAAACACTTTTCAAGTTCATCATCATGTATTTATACCACTGCATTGCGATGAAACAGATGGAGGTGCTGGTAGGGATACAGAGAGCATGGACCAGTACTATATAGAAAGGGTATGGCGACTTACCTGATAGATTACTGAGTATATTGAATCCGTTCCTCTTTGATCACTAGTATACAAGTGAAAATATGTGTAATGAAGATGCTATTTGTGGAGTTGCAGTTCGACATGGAGGCGGAGGACCTCGGCTTTACGTTTCATGAAACTTTCGTTGCCGATCACACTGATATTAGACAGGGAGTATGATATTTTTTTGGCTCTATTAACATGTAATCAACAGACACAGGCTCAACTTTATCTTGTTATATATGTTGTTGCAGTGAGACCGCACATGATATGGACATAGATGCAGAAAATGTCAGAGATTCTAGTGGAGAAGCATCAGTTAGAGTTGTTGAATCAGAACCACTGGAGTCTAGCAAGTCATCCAGGGATCAGCAAAACGTAGCTAGGCCTGGGGAGGATCCAGAATCAAATGACATGGAACGTGAAAAACCAGCATCTGTGGGTGAAAATGGAGACTTGCCTGAATGCATAGAGAAACATAGAGGCCATACTGATGTGGAAATGACAGACACTAATATGTTTCATAAAGAGCCATCTGAGACTCCTGAAGTGAATAAAGTTGGATACAGTGAGAAAGGTTTCCTCTCTGACATGATGATACGTTGCAGAGGGTGTTCTTCAGGAGAAGGAAGAAGAGTAGTAATGCAGAGTTGGAGGCAGAGCAGGGAGTTACGCTGGAGGAAGGAGAAGGTTTGGAGAAGGGAGATACGAGCAAAGACACGGAGTGAAACAGAGGCTTTGCGAGGAGATCTTTTTACGTTTTTGAATAAATAGATTCTGTTGTACTTTCATTCGGTTATGCTGAGATTTGTTGAGAAGAGTCATATGCGACCTTCGTCTACGTTCGCCATGAGAGCGTAGATCAAACTCAGTAGTGTGAGAATCGTGATTGTATTCGTACTCTTTCGTATTCAATTAAGGATTCATATTATTCAGTATAAATCGAGTGTTGGTGAGGGAGATTACAAGTTCGAACTTATCAAATTGGTGCGTTTGTGATCGATCGAACGAGGATGGAGAAATATGAAGCGTGCGGGGATCACTCTGGCGATGGTGCGGATTCTAGGGAATTCGAGATCTCGTTTCTTCATGGCGAGTGCGAGAGGTTACAGATTCAACAACAGGTGACGGCGGAGCATTTCCGCTCGGTCGAAGCTCGTTTGTCGACGTACGATAGGCGATTCGATGCGTTAGATGCGCGTTTTGATCGTTTGACTCAGATACTGACGGATCATCAAACGGAGAAGGCTCAGGGGAAGAGGATCGAGGTGTCGCGATCGCCCCCTCCGGAGCTGTCGTCGTCTTCGAAACCTAGTCAAGGAGGTGCTCATCCTGATTATCAACTACCTCCTGCCGTTTTCGAAACGCGTGAGAGCTTGTTGAAGAAGGTGGAGATGCCGGTGTACTCTGGTGCGAATCCGTTCGAATGGTTGGCTAGAGTGGAGCGTTACTTCCGATTGGGGAATTTCCATGGAAGGGAAAGGTTACAATTCGTGTCCATGAGCTTGGAAGGACCTGTGTTGAATTGGTTCAATGCAGAATTGGAAACTGATCCTTTTACTGATTGGGCGCAATTCAAGAGGCGTTTGGTGGCTCGGTTTCGTCAGAAGTTAGAGGATGAACCTGGCAAGAAGCTATTTGCTCTTAAACAGACGGGATCTGTGGTGGATTATGTAAATGAGTTTGAAGCCTTACGGTCGATTGTGACTGGAGTGAGTGATCGTAATTTGGAGGACGTGTTTTACAATGGTTTGAAACCTGAGATGCAGGAGGTGATCAGAATGAAGGAGCCTCGTGGACTAACAGAGCATATAAATGCAGTTATTGGCATGGAGGGTAGTGCGTTCTGTCAGTCGGTGGCTGCTCATGCTCGTGTGCCGCATACCAGTGGGAAGACGTGGTCACAGAGCACTACCAAGACAGTATCTGCAGGAGAGAAGTCTGGAACAGCGGGAACTTTCCGTACTCGTCTGAAGCATACCGATGCGGAGCTTGATCAAATGCGTAAAGATGGGATTTGTTTCAAGTGTAAGGGACCATATGTCCGGCCTCACACTTGCCCTAAGAAAGAGTTGCAGTTGTTGACAGTGATAAATGGATTTGAAGTGGAAGTGTTAGATGAGGGAGTATTTGCTGCTGAGGGACCCACGCTGGGGATTGATCCGAATCAAATTGGGTTGTCGTTGAATGCTTTCCTTGGCATTGAAACTCCTACTACAACGAAGGTGCGTGGCTTGTTTGGTCAGAAGGAATTTGTGGTGATGATTGATAGTGGGGCGACGCATAACTTCGTTGCTCCTCATGTGGTGAATCAAGCCAAACTTCCATTGTTGACTGAGCGTAAGTTTCAAGTTCTGTTGGGTACGGGTGTGACGGTGGAGTCGATGGGAGTTTGTAAGGGGGTTACTTTCCAGTTACAGGGTGCGGAGTTTGTGGGAGATTTTGTGGCGTTGGAATTAGGAGGTGCTGATGTTATATTGGGGGTGTCTTGGCTCCGTACGTTGGGTCCTTGTTTGGTAAATTGGGAGACACAGGAGATGGCGTTTACGTTGGGATCTCAAACGGTGCACTTGCGTGGTGATCCTTCTCTACACTTTGGCTCAGTGGCACTCCGTTCGATGGTAATTCCTGACTTAGCTGAGGTATTGGAGTTGCGTGAAGCTACTGTGGAGACTGAAGAGTTACCAGGGGATTTTGACGCGTTGTTGGAGGAGTTTAGTCGAGTGTTTGCGGTTCCGACTGATTTACCTCCAGTAAGGGGCCGGGAGCATGCTATTCACTTAACTCCTGGCGTTACTTCAATCTCGGTGAGACCTTATCGTTATCCTCACGCGAGTAAAGAAGCGATGTCGACAATGGTGACGGACATGTTGAAGAGTGGGATCATTCGTCCGAGCTGTAGCCCTTTCTCGAGTCCTGTTTTATTGGTACGCAAGAAAGACTCGTCGTATCGTTTTTGCGTGGATTACAGAGCATTGAATCGAGCTACTATACCAGATAAGTATCCCATTCCCATGATCGATCAGTTGTTGGATGAATTGCATGGGGCTGTGGTTTTTTCTAAACTGGATTTACGCTCAGGGTACCACCAGATTCGGATGAAAGAGTGTGATGTAGAGAAGACAGCTTTCCGCACACATGAAGGTCACTATGAGTTTTTGGTGATGCCTTTTGGTCTCACCAATGCTCCGGCTACGTTTCAGGGGTTGATGAACGATATCTTTCGACCCTTTCTGCGGAAGTTTGTGCTGGTTTTCTTCGATGACATATTGGTGTACAGCACGAGTGAGGAGGAGCATGTTGAGCACTTGCGTGATGTCCTGCAGGTGTTGGCGGATCAGGTGCTCTTTGCCAATCGTAAGAAGTGTGTGTTTGCGCAAACAAAGGTGGAGTATCTTGGTCACATCATCTCTGCAGCGGGTGTGGCTACGGACCCATCGAAGACAGAGGCTATGCAACGCTGGCCTATTCCACGAACTGTGAAAGATTTGAGGGGCTTTCTGGGATTAACCGGGTATTACCGGAGGTTTGTTCTTAGCTATGGAGTGTTGGCTAAACCTCTCACAGATTTATTGCGCAAAGAGGGGTTTTGTTGGTCTCAGTTAGCTCAAGAGGCGTTCACCAGATTGAAGCAAGCTATGGTTACAGCTCCTGTTCTCGCGTTACCCAACTTCGATGAGCTTTTTATAGTAGAAACGGATGCGTCTGGAGTGGGGTTGGGCGCTGTGTTGATGCAACAGAATCGACCTATTGCTTACTTCAGTCGTAGTTTGACAGCTCGCGAGCAGTTGAAGTCCGTGTATGAGCGTGAGCTTATGGCTATTGTCCTTGCCATTCTCAAGTGGAAGCACTACTTAGCGGGGCGTCGTTTTACAGTACATACGGACCAGAAGAGCTTGAAGTTTCTGTTGGAGCAACGAGAGGTGTCTCTGGAGTATCAACGCTGGCTGGTGAAGCTGTTGGGGTTTCAATTTGACATAGTGTACAAGCCAGGTATTGAGAACAAAGCTGCCGATGGTCTTTCTCGACAGATGCAGGATTCGGTCGTGGAGACTAGCTCGTCCCTGTTCGCCTTAATTGTTCCTCGTGTGCTTCAGTTACAAGATATCTATGCAGAGATTGAGTTATCTGACGACATACAGACTATTAAGCGGCAGGTACTAGCCGGAGAACTGGTGAAGAATGGTTACTCCGTCGCGGAGGGCAAGCTGTGGTATAAAAAACGTCTCATGATCCCTCATACTTCGCGTTTTATTCCTCTGATTTTGAAAGAATATCATGATGGATTGATGGGGGGTCATTCGGGTGTGCTTAAGACTCTCAAGCGCATTCAGCAGGCATTTCACTGGAAGGGAATCAGGGTAACAGTTCAGGAGTACGTCTCTCGCTGTGTGATTTGTCAGACACATAAAACGTCGACTTTGTCACCTTCGGGACTCCTCCAACCTCTTCCTATTCCTACGCAAGTGTGGCAAGACATCAGTATGGATTTCATTGATGGATTACCTGCTTCGGGTGGGTTTAACGTCATCTTTGTGGTGGTGGATCGTCTCAGTAAGTATAGCCACTTCTTTGGTCTCCGTCATCCTTATTCCGCGGTGGATGTGGCTACCAAATTCATTTCTGAGATCGTTAAACTTCATGGCTTCCCTTCTTCTATTGTGTCTGACAGAGACAAAGTATTCTTGAGCAACTTTTGGAAGGAATGCTTTCGTCTCTCAGGTACTCAGTTGAAGTTCAGTACGGCGTTTCATCCACAAACGGACGGACAAACTGAGGTCCTCAACCGTTGCTTGGAATCCTATCTCCGGTGTTTTGCTTCGTCTCATCCTAAGACATGGTACAAGTATTTGAGTTGGGCGGAATATTGGTATAATACTTGTTTTCACTCTTCGACGCAGACTACACCGTTCAAGATTGTGTATGGGCGGGACCCTCCGTCTTTGGTTCGTTTTGAGAGTGGGTCGACGACTAATTTTGATTTGGAGTCTATGATGCTGGAGCGTGATAGGATGTTGGATCAGTTGAAAACGTTTTTAGTCAAGGCGCAGGAGGCTATGAAACGTTCAGCTGATAAACATCGCCGTGATTTGACCTTTGCGGTGGGAGATATGGTATTCTTGAAGCTCCGTCCCTACCGTCAACATTCGGTGATTCGCCGTTCTTGTCAGAAACTTTCTGCTAAGTTCTATGGTCCTTTTGAAGTGGTGGAAAGGATTGGTCAAGTTGCGTATCGCCTCCGTCTTCCTGCGGGTTCTCGTATTCATGATGTGTTTCATGTCTCTCAGCTAAAGGCAGTGGTGGGCTCAACTGACCAGGTGACTCCGTTACCTACTACCTTCTCGGATCAAGGGGAGTTCATCTTAGTTCCGGAGTTGCTCTTGGCTACTCGATATACGTCGGATGGGTACTTGGAAGTGTTGGTACAGTGGGAGAGCTTACCTGCTCATGAAGCTTCTTGGATTCTGGGCTGGGAGTTTGCACGCCAGTTTCCTTCTTTTCCGCTTGAGGACAAGCTTCGTCTCGTTGGGGGGGGTAATGATACGTTGCAGAGGGTGTTCTTCAGGAGAAGGAAGAAGAGTAGTAATGCAGAGTTGGAGGCAGAGCAGGGAGTTACGCTGGAGGAAGGAGAAGGTTTGGAGAAGGGAGATACGAGCAAAGACACGGAGTGAAACAGAGGCTTTGCGAGGAGATCTTTTTACGTTTTTGAATAAATAGATTCTGTTGTACTTTCATTCGGTTATGCTGAGATTTGTTGAGAAGAGTCATA
This sequence comes from Brassica carinata, assembly GCA_016771965.1. Taxonomy (NCBI): domain Eukaryota; kingdom Viridiplantae; phylum Streptophyta; class Magnoliopsida; order Brassicales; family Brassicaceae; genus Brassica; species Brassica carinata. Next base: position 11,175,824 of record CM028688.1, read on the forward strand.
TGCGACCTTCGTCTACGTTCGCCATGAGAGCGTAGATCAAACTCAGTAGTGTGAGAATCGTGATTGTATTCGTACTCTTTCGTATTCAATTAAGGATTCATATTATTCAGTATAAATCGAGTGTTGGTGAGGGAGATTACAAGTTCGAACTTATCACATGACTGTTTCAGAAGAGGAGGGTAAATGGTCTAATGCTAAAGATACGCCGGTTGCTGCTACTCCCAAAACACCTTCCCTGCTGAAGATCTCTGAAGGTTGACTGACACTTATTAGAAATAGGAACTCTAGAAATTTTTATTGAGTAGTGTGTTTTAATGTGTTATATTATACTTGGAGATACAGGGGAAACAAGCCATCAGTTCTCCATCATTACCACGCCTGGTGGAAAGGAGTCTTCTCGGGTTTCAAGGAAGAGAAGATGTCTAATAGATGATGAAGTGATAATACCGAACAAGTAATATAACTTTTTTGTCACCTTGGATTATATTCATCTGCAGAGTTCCAAACATGTGTGTTATGTTTCTTCTCTTTTATTGTAGATTTATGAAGAAAATGATAGAAGACTCAAGTACATTGGTTAAAAAACGGAAAAAGCTTCATCATACTGACTATCCTGAGAGAAGAATCAAACGTCTTACTGATCCCTCAAGAAGTCACTGGGACCCTTTGTTTCCATGTAAATGAAACTTCAAATTTGATGTACCTTTATTTCAGATTGTATTGTTTTGTTTGCTGATTGTTGTAATCCTGTCACAGATGGTTCTTTGGACCTCCAATTGCTTTTTAATCAACCCATCAGGCTTAAAGAACAGAACACAACAGAAACTCCTAATGCTGCTAAAACCGCTAAGCGAATGAAAAGGTCTTCTCTTAGAACAGTTGGAAACCGTGGGGACGTTTTTCCTTTAGAGCAGACTGAGAGTGGTCGGGAAATTATGGAGACTCCTCAGGCTGCTGCTCTTTCCGAGCTGGAAATTACTGTTCCTGAGACGGTTTCAGCTAGTTCCATAGCTGCTGGAAGTGCTCATCAGACAAAGGTTGCTTCAGAGAAGCCAATAGAGCCTGCAGAGCCAACGTATATGGCTCCAGATACCCCATTAAGAACATCAGAGCAAACAGGGAATGCTCCAGAAACACCACCAGTCTCTGACCGAGAAGAGATTGTTCCTGAGACGCTGGTGCGAGAATCAATGTCGAAAATATATTCCAAGGACCCTGAGACCTGTGAACAAGAAACAAGACCTGCAAACTCCTTCACCTCCATTTACGAGGATAGAAGGGACCTTGATGTTATTTTGATGGACGAGGAGGTACTGTTCCATTGCATCATCTGACATTAGCGAAAGAACCCTTTAATAAATAGTTTCACTCATATTTTATTTACAGAACTGAGCATTTGTTTTTGCTTCTGCTTCAGCAGGTGGATGCACATGAAATAGAGGACCTGCAACAAGGTAAACTGGCTTCTGGTCTTATTCTAAGAATGGAAAGCACACAATATTTTGAAACAATAATGCAGAAATGATATCATGCTAGTGCCCCAGCTTTTAATTTTCTAATTTAACAGAAACTTATGGAGAATTCGATTGATGCTTTTTGAAAATATATGTAGCTTTTTGTGAAAAGTTTCAACCATTAAAGAATAAACAACTTATAATGGGAACAAAATCTTGTCATTATGTTGTTTATTGCATGTTGATGTGTTTCATTGTACTATGTTCTTACGATGTATGTTATTGATCTGCAGAGACATGGTCAGCAAGAACAAGGTTTTGTAGACTCACAACTTTGATCTCAACTTCCTTGCTTTGCTTGTACTATCAGATGAATGTATCCAGATGTTTTCTGACAATGGATAGTACAGGAATGTGGCGAAATTCCTGGAGAAGACGTTTCTGGAGCAGAGGGAGAAAGGAGATGAAGAAAATGCAAGTTTATTACAGCTGTGCAGAGGAAGAACTCAGAAGAAAAGTGCAAGACTCTTCTACGAGACTTTGGTATGTCACATCTGGTTTCTGTTTATCTCTTGATTGGAGATTTCAAGCTTTGGAAACTCTCTCAAGTTGATTGAGGTATGGGCAATAAAAAAATCTTTGTTTGTAGATGTTGAAGACGAAAGGTTACTTGTAGGTGAATCAAGATCATCCGTATAGTGATATTCTCCTCTCGCGAATAACCAGATAATAAGAAGCTTGTTGAATAGCTGGAGCAAGATTTCTTCCCTCTAGTTTAGGTTTTCTTTTGGAATCCATCTAGTTTTAGTCTTTTGTTTCTAGTATTTTAAGTTTAGACTCATAATGATCAATGATCTGAAAAATATGTATGAATCGACTTAAATCGAAAATAATAATAATTGTTTTAAATGATAATAATTTTATACAAACTTAAATCGAAAATAATAATAGTTGTTTTAAATGATAGTAATTTTATACAAACTTAAATCGAAAATAATAAATTACATTTTGAATACAGTTTTATAGAATACGTAAATAAATAGATTATAAAATAAAAGTAATTATTAATATAAATTTGCGTGTAAATCTAGTGATTTATTATAAAAATGGTATAAATGGGAATTTTTGGGAGCTTATAGGGCAGATCAAATTAAGGTCCTTTATTCCTCCTATAGGATTCCCAAACCTAGAAAAGATCAGTCTTCTCCTCTCTCTCGAAATTGGAACAAAAAAAATTATCAGGTTTGTTTCTTTCTTTTTTCTTCTCTCTTCTCTCTAGAGTGTGAGTTTGTGTTTTGTCGGAAGATGTACTGATTGAATTTTGATTTCCTGGGTTCAGGGGCTTCTCTGCGTGTTAGGATTGCGACCATGGTGAATCTTGATTTCTCTGACGGAACCTCTCCGCCTTCAGACATTCTCCTCGGAAGAAGAAAATCCCCACGGAAACATCCTTCAAATCCTTCTCCTCCTCCTCCAGAACCAGCAGCAGCAGAACAAGTGACAAAGAAGAAAAAGGAGAAGAAGAAGAAGAAGACATTGGGGAGCAGCAGCAGAATCTGGTACGAGGAAGATGAGCTCACCGTGTTAAAAGGATTAGTGGATTATCAAGCCGAGAAAGGATTCGAACCCAAGAGTAACTGGGGAGACTTCTACCGTTTCCTCGGAGATTCCTTCACTGCGAGATTCACAAAGGATCAGGTCTTGACTAAGATCCGCAAGCTGAAAGCTAAGTTCAAAATTAGCATGCAGAAAGGAAACACTAGCGAATCTGAAGCCTTTCTACTTTCCAAAAGGATTTGGGGAAGCCAAAATGAATCTGATCAGTCTGCTAATCACAGCAAGAGTGGTGTAAGTGATTTATATATCTTATCATGTCTAGCTAGCATGCATGCACACACAAATTGTCTAATTGATCTCTGTTTTTTTTGCTTGGTAAGGAAGAGGAGATGGCTAATGATGAACCTTCGAATGATGAGGTAACAAAAGCTGAGTTTGAAAGCAATGACGAGTCGTGGGCTGTGAGGGATGCGTTTGAGACCATGGTGTCTAGAGGTTTAAGTGATTATCAGAAGAAGTTGCAGCTCGAGAAGCTGATGAACATTGGATCTGGTAAAAGAAAAGAGCTGAGCGATGAGTGGAAAGAGTTATGTGCTGAGGAAGTTAAACTCAATATCAAGAGGTTTAAGTTTTCTGCAATGCTTGCTGAGGCTGCTAAATGGTAGTTACTTGTCGTCTGTCTTATGAGAGTAGTTTGTGAAAATAAAATCTGCTTGAGTGTGTCTAGTAGAAGCAGTATGTTTTCTGTAGTGTATTCTAATATTGTCTGTCTAATGTTAAAAATATCGGTTTCTACAAACTTATGTAGTACTTATTCACACAAACCGTAGCTTCTTGTGACTTGTGTGTTTCTACGACTCTTTGAGTTCCACTCCTCTGTTCAAACCGACAATAGTCCAACGCCTCCGTTTCCTCTTTCTGGTTAATTTTTAAGTAGTAGAGAGACACATCATCTGCCAATTCTGATTGGGATATCTTTTATGGCTTATACCAAGGAGCTTGATAAACATACCCTTCTCCAAAAAGCAAACTCATGGAACAGGTCAAAAAGTTGAAGATGAGATTTGATTTCTATTTGGAGAGATCCAAGGATGGGATACAACTTTCTTTTACTAATTCTTATGAGAAAGAACTCTTCAGACTGGCAACAATCATCTGGGCTAAAAATGAAACAGAAGATGCGTTTAGTGAGAATAGGCTGGACCAAGCTAAGGTAAGTTAGTGATGTGTTTCCTAGTCTGTTCTAATTAGTGAATTCTGCTTACTGATTTTGATCTTAGTTTCTTGTTTTGAACAAGGATGTCCCTTTGGTGGAGCAAAAGCGGGTGAATGACACAAGAATGGATAAAGATAAAAGAGAGGAACAAGGTGGTACGGATGAATTTAATGTTCTTCAGGACGCACTTGAGGCAGCGACATCTTTTCAGAGTTTAGGAAAAACTCAACGGAAGATGTAGTTTCAGAATTTGAAAACTCTTGGAGCTCAGCGAAGGACAGAGCTAGCTGGTGAATGGAAAGCATTGCTTAATGAGGAGATATGGAACTGCATATGAAGAAACTGACTTTCTTCGGAAGCATCGTTGTGCATGAGTTTCTGCTTGGTTCAAGAATATAAAAAAAATGATTATCCTTTGTGATTCCTATTGTTTTTTTTTCGTGGGTTTTCAAGCCATGTTTTGAACGGTTATAATTAGGGTATGTTAAAAGATTTGTGGCTTCTTTTGTCTTAGGGTGTGACAGATTCCGTGAAAATCACCCGTCTACTACTGTTCATTGAGTTTCTTTGATCTCTGTTTTATGTTTTAGCGAATGCGTAGCTTTTTGTGTAACTAATTTTTACAGTAAAGCAACTCAGGTGAGAAAACCCCTCACAAGTGGTAGGTTTGCTGTGAAGTTCCAATTGGTCGATGGTTTGGTTAATATTTTTAGTGTTTTTACAATTTTCAAGGTTTAACATAAGTAATTTACAAACTAATTGCCTAATAAGAATGTTGTTCAGCTTTACTCTTCATATTCGATGAAGCTATGTTCTTGAATAATAAGAACTTTGTCGGATTCGAGTCAGTTACAGGAACCCACCCTTGTGAAGGGTTTTGGGATCAAAACCTTATTATGTAACTTGTTTTCTTCTTGTGTTGTTTTCAATGACGATGATCCTTCACAAGTGCTTTCCGTCTATAGTATTCGAAATCTCATAGGAAGGATTTAATACTTTGCGTTTCTTCATGTATCTTGTTTTAATTGATCAAGTACCTAATCATTTTATTCTTTATGAACTCAGATCTTTGGTCTTATGATTCTCGGTTGTTATATGCAACATATGAATCCTCAATCATCATATATCTTAATGAATTCATTTTCTAACCATGGATTTAATTAATCGATTATAATATGATAAATTTAGGACTGTACGAAATATCTATCTAGTTTTTCTCGAGAACACAAATAACCAAACATTTTTGAATAAGAAAGAACAAAATATATTGTACTTTTTGCACAACAAAATATATTGTTTTTGTATTATAGATATAAACACACCAAGAGTCCAAGACACAAACCCTAAAAGCTATTATAAATTCTCAGACCAGAGGTTATATATGTCTCATGTTGATCTTTTAAAATCTTCTTCACACATATTATTATTAATATATAAATATGTTTCTTAACATTAGTCATATTACAAAGAGTTTACGAGTAAAACTCGTATTTCTTTGCTTGAATAACGATCGTCCTTAGCCCTCCAATAGGCGACAAGACCATTAAGAAAATACCAAACACGATACATACCTGAAATAAACAACACACCAAATTTATTTATTTTGTTCTTTTCAGAAAATGGTTTCACAAAACACAACCATTAATTGCAAACGCCACAAAAAATAATGATTACGTTACTTACCCAGTTGGCCCACCAAGACAAGCTGTACTTCCTAGGTTTGTAGATGGCTAGCCAAATTATGCAAGGTAGCTGAAAACAATAATGGTATTTAAATTAGACTAAATTTCTATTATTAATAACTAATTCAAAATGGAGAAAAAAGTTTAGAGATCGCAATCTTACGAAGTATGTCGTGGGAGCAAACGCGAATCCACCAAAGAACGCCAAAAGGCCACCAAAGAACGGGAACGTCATACCAAGAAACATGGTTGCAGCTACATAAATAAATAAATAAAATCATGTTTACGGATCAAGGTGACACCATTATGTAAAGTCTTAAGAAAAACCAATATATACCTAACAAATATGAGTATAATAAAAGTAAATTTCAGTTAATTTTCTTACCAACATAGAAACTACGAACACAGAACCGGAGAATCGTGGTTGGTCTAAAATTAAGCTTCTTAACCAATAAAGTTTCCATCATGTCAAAAACCGGCATCGCATATATCTGCAGCAAAACCAAATTGGTTTAGAATACGTCAAATTTGTTTATTGAATCAAAGAATTTAGAAGAAAACCGGTTTAGATGAACCGACCTGGTAACTACCGATAACATGGATCACGACAAAGATGTTAGCCGTCGCGATTAACCAAGCTGGCTTTTCAAGTGATATGAGGAGGTTATCTTCAACACTGTTCCCGAAGATGTAATATCCGACGAGAGCCACCGGAAAATAACAAAGTGCGACAACGATGTAAGCAACGATGACTCCTTTCCACATCGGGCCTTTTGAAGGTTTCTCAGGAGTCGAAGGGATCGTTGCTTGGATCTCAAGGACCACATTGTGGCCTGCGTAAGCGAATGCCACGTCACCTAAACCGCTGAAGAAATTGAAAACCGTACCGGCTGTTGATTTTGCTTTGTAACCATATTCAACATCTTGTCGAACGCCTTTACTCGTCGAAGCTGCCCATGCGATCGTTGAGTAACTATAAATCAAAGGAAAAACGTTTAGAACCGGTTAGTGAATTTAACTGAACCAATACTGCATCCGGTTTGAAAAGAAATGTACAAACCGAATTTCCAGTGTTTATCCTAGATGAGACTACATCAAACCAGAATAAACCGAAATAGATTCAGTTTGAATACGTAAGCCAAAATTAACCCCAAACCCATTGTCTAACCACAATAATTGCAATCAGATTTTGGTAAATCTTAAACCAAACCGAAATTTAATTTCCATTTCCCACCCTTAATTTAAAAAATCAAAAACTAAAGTATCTCGTTTGTATTGGTTACATAAAACCAAATTTTCAAGTTGTATTGGTCCATACCGGTATGTATAACCAACGCAAAAACTAATATAATAAATCGGTTATTGTAATTACCTTAGAGACATAACCGCGGCGGCGAGAGAAACGCCAGAGATGGAATTGAAATTGGGGAGATGAGAGAGGACGAAGTGAACAGAAGCAAAGATCATGATGAAGTAAGTAAGTTTGATGGGTTTGCAATCCTCACAAACAAGCTCATGAAACTTCTTTAGAGATTTGCCTCCAGTGACCATATAAACGATACAAACGCCTATTTCCACGATCAGCTGTTGCGGCACGACTATGTAAAGACCAAGCTTTTCTCCAAACGCATGTTGTCCGAGTTCATGGTAACGGTCAAAACGCTTTCCCGGAACCATTTCGTGCATTTCCACCATTTGCCATAGTGTGTATAGTGTTATGACCCATGAGAGGACCAACACTGCAACTCCCGGTCCCCTGAAAAAAGAAAAGAACAAATTAAAATCGGTTTAGTTTTGGACAGATCCGGTTTAGGTCAATAACCGGTATGGATTGAATATTTTACCAGCCGAGCTGAGACATGGCGTAAGGGAGGCCGAGAACCCCGGCACCAACCATGGCCGTGACATTGTGAAAAGCAGAGTACCACCATTTAGCATTTCTTGATGAAGTAATTGGTAACCAATCTTCGATTTCTTTTTGTCTTGCTAATTTCTCATCATCCTGTTTTATTTCAAAAAATTCATATGGAAGAAAAAAGTTAGTTTTATGGTTTGCTCAAATCGTGAATTTCTCTTTGGGCTTAGAAGTAGATGTAATTAATTATGGGGAGAAAGGAGAATTAAAGATAAGTATAGGGTAGACTTTTTGGAAGATCTATTGGTCTAAACGGATTTAGGTTGGTACACCAAACTTAAAGTTAAGATCTAAATTACGCGCAAAGACAAAGGAGAAGTCGTTTGGTATGTTAATTATTGATTTGCTTTTCCTAGTTTCGTTTCCTCTTGGCTGAATAGTTAACTATAATAACTTTCGTGGGTAAAAGTGAGATAGTTTGAAAGTATAAGGATTGGTTTTGGAAAATCTGTTTTGTCTTTTTAGACCGCGATTTAGGTTGGTACGAGTTCCCTAGATTTTGGAAAAAGCCAGAAACTGGGCCGTACGGGATCTGTAAAGGTAAAGGTCTAACTTACGAAACAAAAAGTAAATTAATTATATATGTGTATTTGATCAAAAAAAAAAAATTATATATGTGTATATTATTTTCTGTAACTTGTAAAAACTTAGCTGTACAATGAGAAGATAAACATTTATGGAACATGGTATATCTGTAGACATAGATATAGAAATATATATATATATATATATATATATATATATATATATATATTATCTTTTTGCTAGAAACCTCAAAAAATATCGAGACCAAGAATTAGCGTAAGCTTTTGAATAGTCAGAAATCTAAAACCTTAAGTCAGAAAGTCAATATCTGACATTAAATCTAGCTCTTAGATTTCCTCTCCATCTATTTCTAAGCTCCACAAGTGATTTATTTCCTCGATGTTTTTCTGAAAAAAACTAAACTTAAAAAAAAAACTAAAGACAAAGAAAGATGAAACTTTGAGAAAAATCGACAAAAAATCTCCGAGGAAGTGGAAATATTATGTTAGAAAATAGAAGAGAAAAATATTATAAGAATTTTGGTGTTAACATTAAAATTAACATCGCTTATCATTTTTTGAAAAAGGGTATGTTTTTATCATTTGAATAAATAGACTCCATTTCATGTTTAGTGTTTTTCCTGAGAGTAAATACTGAAGAGTCCAGTTTGGTTAAACTAAAATTCCATAAAATCAAGATCAATGTTCAAAATGAAAGAAAAACTTAAAATCTTAATCATACATTCGTACAAAAACAGAAAAAAAAATTCAAAATCTTAGTCACAGTAACACCATAAAATAGAGAGATAGAGACTCACATAATCATCTTGAGGAGCTTGATTTACCATGGTTGAGATAAAATGAGGGAGAGAGATATAAAGAGAAGAGAAGAAGACTTGACAAGTTCTCACACTTATGAGAGATATTATGCTAAATATATAAACTCCTCATGAAGATTATACACACTGATACATGTATTATATGCACTTAATAAGTTTGAATATTTTGTTTTTGGGTAATCAAGTCTGAATATTATTAGAGAGAGAGAGAGAGAGAGTAAAAAGGTTGAAGTTTTTGTTTGACTTCACAAACTACTTGTGGAGATGGGCACACGATTTATGGGCTGGAATCTGCTCCTATATTAACCAACTAAAAATATAATCTTAGAAATCAATTCCAATTAACCAATCAAATATTTCTCACCAGTCATTCATCTACTAAACTGAAATAGATTATTTATGCATTTAATTCACATAGGATCCCTGGTTTCGTTTACTTGAATGAGGTTGTCTAAGTTTCAAAAAAAAAAGTGAGGTTGTGTCAAAAGAGAAGGGCGTTTGCTTATTCTAAATTTTTAATAAGTGAAATTCTATCATATAGGTACATCTAGCGGAGTTTTAGTATATATGTCAAATGTAATATTTTCTTTGTAATATTATAATCTAGTTAACAAAAAAAAATTGGTCAAGTAATACATAATGAAAATTTATGTATATATGTTTTTGCTTTATAAGTTATCTTTTATTTTATCAAGAAAAAGGTTATCTTCTTTTTTTTTTTTGAACACGGAAAAAAAAGTGGGAGAAGAATGCCGTTCTCTTTTTTCACATCTCAATTAAGTCGTTATATGTATCAAACTATACGTTATATGATTACCAAAAAATACTATACGTTATATATGTGAGGAATTTTTTCTATATGAACCTATTGGTTTGTTACTACTGAGACGTATTAATTTCGGAACAAGTTGAAAGAAAAAAAAATATTGTAACAAGTTCTAGAATGGTCTCTTAGGAGATGAAATTTTCTAAAATGGCCCCATAGCACCTTTTTAATTATTATTTTGAACTAAATTTAAATCAAAAAGATTAAAATCCATAAAACCTAAAAGTTTAATTTATTTACCAATCCAACCAATTAAATCCAGATTCAAAACCCATAAACCCTAAAACCCATCACAAATCCACTTTTTTAATATTTAAAGTTAATTTTATAAGTTATATTAGTTGTACAGTTATATTAGTTATACTTGTTCAATGTACAGTTATATTAGGTATATAATTGTACTAATTGTACAATTGAACAATTTGTATAATTTTATTAGTTATATTAGTTATACTAGTTATACAGACAGTGAAAGCGGAATTTTCCACTCCAATTGACAACAGTGGCAGACAATCTGAATGGGACATTTGAGGTTGGCATGTTCAAGACTAAACAACAGATCTGTCAAAACTTTAATATGAAAGAATTGTTTTGATAGTTGTATTAGTTGTAATAATTGTACTATTTTCTAAAAAAATGCATCTTCATCTTTTTTTTGTTCTTGAGTTTGAAGGAGAAGCCAACTGCGGAGCCAGAAAAAGTTACAGTAGAAGAGGATTCAAAAAGTATACTACTAAAGATGATGTAGAAGCCATCACGAAACTGAAGAAAATCACAAGCAGTCATGGTTGATTATTTGACTTGTGTTTGAACCACTTGCGCTTTGTTCAACTGGATTGTTGTTTGTGTTTCAGACTTGTTGTAAGTTTAAGAATTGTGGTGTTTTTTACACTTGAGTTGTGTTGTATTTTCTTTGTAAATGAGTAGTATAACTAAAATTACTAGTTTTTTACCAAAAGAAAAAGATAAAATTACTAGTTTAACTACAATAATATTAGTCCCACTGACAAGACTGGTTTAACTACGATAATAGTAGTATTTCTAGTTCAACAACAACATCATTTGAGTTGTTTAAAAGAAACATTTGAGTTGTTTTGATATTCAAATGTACGTTTTTCAATTTCTGAATTGAAAAAGTTATAACATTTGTGTTGTTTTAACATTAAATTATGGCATTTTTCTAACGAACCTGAACCGAACCATAAAACCAAAATCTCAGTGGTACTTCCACTACTCCATCTCAAGCATACTTAACTCTAAAGTTCTTTCTGGAACCGAAAAGATAAGTGCACTTTGATGACATATATACCCAAATAAATTCTCTTAAACTCTTCTACATATATCACAATCGGGATGTTACATGAATTCCTCAACCCATATTTGACACATGAAGATAAGACACACACATGTTTATTCTAAGTGTTTATACTTGACATTGTTATAAGCCATGTATCTTTATCCATTCATAAGCGCATACCAAGCCACACCCCATCTTATTGAAGCGACATCACTTCACACTCATATAAGTAAATACTCAATCATGCACCTGTAAATGCATTTTCAAAGTATTTATTAAGAATAACATTTCAATATATCTCTTTCTTGCAGGTCCAAACACATATATTGGGATGATATAAACATGTGTTTTAATCTTCAAGTGTAGGTTTTCCACTTTGAATTCAGCATCTAATGTCGTATTAGAGGAGAATTAGATATCCTACAATTAAAGATTTCAAATTGACTTCAAACCAATCCCTTTAACCGACTTAATCACAAAATTCATAGCTATTCCGCTCGTCGAATGTTTGGCTAGATTTTGTAGAGACCAAACAAACTCTACTGTAATCATCCCATGAGTGAAAAACTTATGTACTACGCTGAGTCTAATACGTATGTGTCTAGACTTACCATTATACACTTAGCTATAAACCATAGCCGAGGTAACTTGATTATCACAATGGATAAAAATTAGTGATATTGGTTTCGGCCACAGTAAGTTTTGGTAAACTAAATTTTTTAGCCATTTTGGCCTCTTTATGAACAGCTGCTAATGCTACGAAATCATAGTTTATAGCCGAATTGTAAGGTAAACTATCTTTATAGAAGAAAACAATATAGCACCTCCTCCAAACAAAACATACATCACTTGTAAAAAAAAAAACTTCTATGTTAATAATCCAACTTGTATCTAAATATCCTTGTAACAACTATAAAAATCTAACATATGATGGTTTGTTTCAGATACTTGAGTAAGATTTGGTTCTTTGTTCACTTTGTTTTCTCGTATCGTGGAATTAGTAGTTATCACAAGAATTTGATAGTTATCTATGTTACGTGTATTTATTGAAGGATTGATCTTTTTGTTTTGGTTTGATAAGTCAATTTTTTTTTTTTGATCAAAATAAGTCAATTTTTTTAACACTGAATTTTCATTGATAAAATCGAATAATACATTGGTAAGTACATTTGCTTTTCTTTATATAGAAAGTAAATGAGTTGATTTAATAATATTATATATTGTTAGAAATATACCACACTTACGCAAAACTGATCTAAATTTATTGTACATTTTTCTCTTTATCATAACTTGTTTATAACCAACCAATTGATTTGGTGGTATAGTGATTAAAAGATCTATTTTGTTAATTATTGTAAATGTAACTATGATTGGTGAATAATCGCATTCAATAACAAAGAAACTTGGGGACTTTGAACTAAAACTTCTCAACTAAAGAAACGAAATAATTTATTGCCACCAATGGGAATGGTCAACGAAACTATTATAGCATATAATAACTGATTATGTAATTGATATTGACATCATTTCATCGTACCAACCAAAGTTCGATGAAAATATCGCCACATAGTACCTTCTTATAATAATAATATAATCTTATTCTATTTTGAATGTGCATCTATAATTCCATATATCGTATCATACTAGTTTGTATTAAAATTCTTTTGTAAAAGAATTCGTATTAAGAATGACCATTAGCAAGCTTAGTGGTGGAAAATCATCTGCACACTGAACGACAATTGTCAAGCATCTATACAGGTAATTTATTTTTAAGTATAATTTCAAGATCTAACTGATATACAAAAAATATTGTAGGAGGAGAAACGACACACGGCTTCACGACATACAAACAAACTCGAGTCAACTCTTGAATGTTTCATATTATTTTTTAAAAGTAGTTTATAATAATTTCTGTTGAATTTTGTCTCTTCACGAGAAAAAAGAACTAGCAGCAATCAAACTTCGTCTCTTGTTTATTTTGGGTTATTTGATATACCTGTTCGGATAATATTATAACTCATTTCATAAGCAAACACATATCCGGTTCGAGTCAAAAATGTCGAAATTACTTTTTAGCAATATATATATATATATATATATAATTTTTGGGGGCTTATATTCAAACATGTACAAGATTCGACACCGCAACATTTTGACATTTTTGATAACGTGCTGAAGTCACACGGTGACCTTTTAAGTAAAACTCTTTCGTCATTTGTTTTATTTTCATAGTATTCGAGACGACTTAATCGAATATCTATTTAACTAATTAACACGTAATCACTCCAAGGATAAACTACTTGGAAGGTGGTTTATGTGTATGCTGCGGATTTAATTATGGTTCCCATGGTACCATAAACTAGCCGTACTCTCATTTTAATTATTTAATGCATTTTTCTTCAAACCCACCTTAACCGGATTAACCAAAAATTTCAAAGTGACTGTTGATTAATTTTTAAAAGTTCTGGTTTCAAACTTATTGCAAAACGAAAACAGTTCCTCCTGCCGCGATATTTGAAAAGTTACTAAAGATGCAGTAGTATAACGGCAATTTAGGAATTAATTTATTTGAAAGAATCAAAGAACTCAAAGAAATGTATAAATCTCTGGTCAGATTTGTAGATCGCCAAGTCAAAAACAACTGCTTGTCTATCTCAGCAATGCAGAATCAAAAATATGGAGGCCTTTTGCAGCTTTGGTTCGCCTCAGTCGAATAAGCTTTAAGTCTTGTAGGGTGTTAAGTCTTTTTAAAACAAACACAAGTTACACAGGATGTACAAAAGTCTTTTTCTGAATAAATTTAACATATTATTCAAGAAAAAAAAAAGAAACATATAAATCTTGTTGTATATAATAATACTAGGTATTTTACCCACACTTGAGGGTTTAATGATTTTACAAACATTGATAAATATATATATTACCAATTCAAAAACCATTAGAATAAATTATTTTCATATTTTTAAAATATTTAATAACTAACTAAATATTAAATTTTTACATACAATTTTAAAATTTTTATTTTAATAAATATTTTTATTAGGTAAAAGAAACTTGAAAACTTTCATATATACATAAAAATATATACAGAGATTTATATTTATTTTTTAAAATATTATGATTTAAAATACGTTTGGATAACATAACATAGAATTTTTTTAGATAATAATGACAACTAACAATTTTTTAAAAGAAAATATATAGGTAATTATATATTACGTGATATATTTATTAAATATAATTGATTTAATATTACTAAACCAACTATAATATAAACATATATATAATATTTTAATATTACTAAAGTAAATATAATATAAATTTAACTATGATATTATCATTAATTTTTTTAAAATTGTCAAAATAATAAATTATCAAATAAATCACTAAAACTATTTTTAAAATTAATAATTGATCACAAAATATGACTACACTTAAAATTATGAGAAGCATGATATATACTAATTAAATAAATATTAAAAAGTTTATATACAATATTTTTTATTTTAATAAAATATTCTTTATTACGTAAAATACACTTGAAAACATTCATATATACGTAAAAATATAGAATCTTTTTAGATAATCATGATTATTAAACTAATGAAATTCGTTTTAAATTTATGAGTAACTATATATTATGTGATATATTATTAAAATAGAATCGGTTTAATATTGTTAAACCAAATATAATATAAACATATACTCCATCCGTTCGTTAATATTTGACGTTTTGAAACTGTTCCTTTGTTCCATTATATATGACGTTTTTCAGAAAACTATGTAAAATAAAATAGTAATGACTAAGTTTACCCTTTGTATTATTCTTTTCAGCTAACAATTTCAATTCATTTAGCCTTCAGGTCAGTTAATGAATAGGGATAATAGAGGAATTGTGCAAGGTATCTTGTTTTGTGTGAAAAGTGTATAACGTCATATATATATAAAAACGGAGGGAGTATATAATATTTTAATATCACTAAAGTAATATAATATTAATTTAACTATGATATTATCATTATAATTTTTAAATTATTCTCAAGATAATGATAAATTATCAGCTAAATCACTAAAATTATTTCTTAAGATTAATAATTGATCATAAATATGACTAAACTTAAATTATGGGAAGCATAACAAATCAGAAAATATTAAATTTTTATATACAATAACTATTTTTATCTAATAATATATCTTTTACTACATAAAATAAACTTGAAAACATTCATATATATATAAAACTATATCCATAGATTTATATTTATTTATTTTAATATTATGATGTAAATTATTTTTATATAACTTAATATAGAATCTTTTTAGATAATGATGATTATATAATTATTGAAATTCGTTTTAAATTATGGGTAATTATATATTATATGATATATATATTAAAATATAATCGGTTTAATATTACTAAACCAAATTTAATATAAATGTTTATATTATATTTTAATGTTACTAAAATAAACATAATATAAATTTAACTATGATATTATCATTATAAAATTTTAATTATTCTCTAGAAAATGATAAATTTTCAGCGAAATCACTAAGTGGAAGTATTAGATTCTATATTTTAACTGATTTAGAAATTTTCCTTGCATTTAGAAATCAGATAAGTCGATTGTAAAATAAGCCAGATGAACTTCAAAATCAAATCAATGAATTATTGTAAATCAACCAAAAGGATTTATAGTAATTTTAGCTTAAGTTAACAAATATTAAACAATATCTTTTTCATTTTTTTGTTTCATATATCATATGTTGTTCTAAATGTCTCATAATATATATAATATCTTCACATATTTGTTGCTAGAGTTGTTCTCAACTGATTAATATGCTCTATGCACTGATTTTGGGTTACAAGAACTTCTTTATCACTATTATTTTTAAATTTAATTCGTCATCAAAATCATTTTTATTTGGGTTCTTTGTAAAAATTGAAATTTTAAAAATTTGATTTTTTTTGCACTAGAAACATATTAAAAAGGGTGAATATAGAGTCGATAATATGGAAGTTGGGTTGAGAGCATATGAGTAGTGTTTATAGAATGGATAAAACTAATAATACAAATCCAACCAAATAACAAGGTTTAACTCAATTTTTTTTTTTTTTTTGTATTTTGGTCTTAAAAATTCACTAAAATTTAATTTCAAATAAAATCCTTAGACAAATCACTGCTATTTTATAACACTGAATTTGATTTTGATTTCCAAATATATACATGGATCTAAATTTGAAAACATTCTCACATACTTAAAATTATATACATGGATCTATTTATTTTTAAAATATTATGATGTAAATTTTTTTGGATAAATCATATAGAATATTTTTAGATAATGATGATTATTAAATTAAGAAAATCCGTTTTAAATTTATCGATGATTATGTATTATGTGATATATATTTCAAAATAGAATCGGTTTAATATTACTACCATATATAATATAAATATATATATTATTTTAATATTATTAAAGTAAATATAATATAAATTTAACTATGATATCATTTTTATAATTTTTAAACAATTATCAAAATAATGATAAATTTTCAGTTAAATTATTAAAGTTATCTCTTAAAATTAATAATTGATCATAAAATATGATTCAATATAAAATCATGGAGGAACATGACAAATTAGAAAATTCACTTTTTAAATAATAATATAAATAAATAATAGTATAGATAAAATAAATTAGAACTTTGAACGATTAACGGTAGATTATGAGTCTTAAGTTTGAAAATTTCCACCAGGAAAGCAACTCTTATTAATGTTTTTTAATACAACAAAGCAAAACACAAGACAAAATCTCAAAGTGAACAGCAGAAGTTACATAGGTTCACATACAATGACCAAACTCAGAGATAGATCATTCAGGGAAAGAGATGTCTAGTAGTTTACTTACCGTATACATACATATACATGTGGATTGATGCATGTACTGTGTACATGTAGGGTGTGTTTATAATGTAGGAGGGATCCAGATGTAGCCATGAGTTTGAAGGTAACCAGCTTTCTCCAGTAACTGATCAGCTTCTTCTGGTCCTCGGCTTCCTGGTTTATATGGGATTGACTTCACTTCTCCTTTGTCAATCCTGTGCAGCAACGGTGTAAAGATCTCCCACGCAACCTATAACCATCAAAATTGACACCAAAGTCAGCTTCTAAAACTGTATCGATGTTTTGATTGTGTCAAGAGCGATTTGAGATCTCTGAGATTGATTCAGTTCAAGGGTTGGAGAAAGAAAATGCTTCTACCTTTAGTTCGTCTCTGCGAACAAAATGCTGTTGATCACCTTTGATTCTGCAGAAACATGGGAAGACAAGAAAGTGAATATAATAGCAAAAATGGAGGAAGAGAAGAAGGGAACTGAAAATGTTTTCTTACGTATCAAGAATCAAGCGTTCGTATGCCTCTGGGATAGAGACACCTTGATAACGTTGCCCGTATGACAAGTCAAGTTCACTTTGCACTGTTTGCATCTCCAGACCCGGTTGCTTAACCTGTGTAGCAAAAGCATAACCAAGAGAGAGTGTCATGGTTCCTGGTTAGAGTGAAACTTTCCTTCCACTCGTTAGTAAGCTATGTTTGTTTGTTCATTGTATACTTACAGTTAGTTTCATGTACATTGCCTCTGATGGTTGCAGGCGTATCACAAACTCGTTCCTCCCTTGTTTCTGACCTGTCGCATGCACATGAATTTGAATTCCAGAAGATAAAAGAAGAGCTTAAGCCACACAACTAAAAGAAAATGTCAGAGAAAGACGAATACATCTGAATATGTCGCCTGGAACATCCTTGAACTGGATTCGAATTTCTGCCTTCCTTGAATTCAGCGCCTTTCCAGCCTTTAGGATAAATGGAACACCTGAAAGACAAAATAATGTGAGAGTGACTACCTGAAGAGAATAAATACTAAGTTGAAGGATAATCATAAAAACTAAATTAATGTATTTCGTCTTTAGTTTTGAGCATGAATGAACAGTGGAGCAAAGCCACATATATGATTGGGAATATGCCGGATTTGATGCTATCTATGATCAGATGGTTTTTCTGATAAATGAAAATTTAAAGAGTGATCATGTAGGACATGGTACCTTCCCATCTTTCGTTGTGTATGCGAAGAATTGTTGTGGCAAAGGTTGGAGTATTTGAGTCGTCTGGAACAGTAGGATCATCCCTATACCCTTCATATTGTCCAAGAACCACCTCTTCATCTGTTATTGGAACCACTGACTGAAGCACCTGATTGATGTTCATTAGATAATCAGTAAATTTGAAGTAACTGGCTGAGATTGCAGATGAAAATGTAACCACATAGATGTTCCAAAAGCATATTAATCCAGAGAATAGTGGCAAATAACGCTCATTAAAATGGCTATTAGGTCAGAATAAATTAGTCACCTTCACTTTCTCATCCCGGATGTGCTCGGGTTTAAGAGATATTGGTTTCTCCATGGCAACAAGGCAAAGAACCTGCAGGTATCTAAAGTCAGTAAACACATGAAAGCACTTGCACTTCCAGAGAAACTCTTGAGGGAAACAATCACATCAGGTTCCTTTATCATGAAAATAATATCAGGTATACTTGCCTGGAGCAGATGGTTTTGAATAATATCACGGATGATTCTGTAAAACAGCAAGTGTCATTTCATCAGACACGCACTGGTGTCACGGATCGTATATGACGAACAAGAAAAGAATAAAGAAAGTACCCGTATTCATCAAAATAGCCACCGCGCCCTTCAGTTCCAAAATCTTCCCTGAAAACAATCTGCAAGAAAACCATTAGACCTTTATGTGCGTTCAGCTCTAAATAACAGTCTGACAATTTCTGTTTCTCACCTGCACGTTCTCGATATTGTCACGGTTCCAAAGCGGCAGGAAAAAGCGATTGGCAAATCGGAGGACCAACTGTACAAGTCATGCCAATGGTTACAGATTGTCCAAGTACTAGACTCTAAATAGTGAAAGCATGTTACTTTACCATGTTTTGGACCAATTCCTTCCCAAGATAATGATCAATACGATAAATCTGCGATTCATCAAACAACTCTCCAATCTGAGAACTAAGCTGCTCTGCAGATTCCAGGTCCTTGCCAAACGGCTTCTCAACAACAATCCGTGTCCATCCACCAAGGTCAGCTGAAATCCATGACACAAATACAAATTCATGAAACGCAAAACAACATAAGAAAGAAAAACTGCAGAGCAGGCTGAAAAAAAGAAACACACATTTGTTCATGCAGCATGTTTTGATCATCTTGCACACAGAAGGATAAACAGAGGGTGGAAGTGCTAGGTAAAAAAGCCTCCTCGAGGATCCTTCAGAACTCTTTTTGGAGATCTCATGCTCCGAAATGGCCCTGTCTAGTCTCTGGAACCCTTCCTCAGAGTCATAAGGGCCACTCACATACTTGATCTACATTGATCGCACTCAATACTTTCAGTACCGAGAGAAACAATGATCTATTAACACCATCCCAAAAAGAAATGAACTAACCAGCAGCAGAAACTTCGACAAGGACTCTGCTTGCTCTACGTTCTTCTCGTCAACAAGGTATCTGCATAAAAAAAAGGGTGAGCTAATAATTGTTGAGGAGGAGGAAACAAATCGAAAAAAGGCTGTTGAGAGGTCTCTCCCTCACCCACGGATCCGATCTCTGAGCTCTTCATCAGAAAGCTTAGTCCTGGCATACCCAAAGATGTGAACTTCATCTGGATTTAGAAATCCCTGCTCATTCAAAACCGAAGATCATAAAAAAAAGAGGATTCTACAATAAACATAATAGCTAGTTGGTACTGAAAGTAAACCTGGCGGTATAGGTTGAAGAGGGCAGGAAAAGTCTTCTTCTTGGCAAGATCACCTGACGCGCCAAGGACGACGATGGAGAGACAACCAGTCTCTGGAGCTGAACCGTACTCTTTAACAAACGAATCGTTCCTTAGAGTAGACCTCTTCTCAACGTGCCACTGACCAGATCCCATCTTTATCTTAATTTCCACACATAGAGAAAAACGTCAGTCTCAGTCCAAACACTTACTCACAATCTCAGTGAAAACAAACAGATCATTAATTGCATTAATCGAAACTTCAATGCTTCGATATCTTCTACACATAGATTGAATTTCTAGTGAAAACAAAAAAAATCTAATCATTTGCATGAACTGAATTTCACTATTATCATAGCTAACAACATAGAGATCGAGTAATAGTAGAATAATCAAACCGAGAGAAAAGACAAGGTAAGAAGATCAAACGGATCGCAGCACAAGTACGATCACAGGGAAAAAAAAAAACAAACGAAACTGAGATCTGAGAATAAATGGAGAAATCATGGACCTGGGAAGAAGGAAGAGCAAGAAGGGAATCAGATTTCGGTAGAAGGATTAGGTGGGAGACGAAGGAGAAGCTCAACTACTAGGACAATGTAGAGAGGAAAGGGGTTGTTGGTGGCTATGACGTTCACCTTCCCTCACATGATTTCCTTTTCACACCTTTTTAATTAAAAAAAAAAAAAATTGCCAAAATACATACAGACACGGACAGACTCATCAAAAGCCAATTTGTTGTTTTCTTCCTCAACTGATGGAAGATAGTGAAATTACAAACATGTAAACCCATAGAGGCCCATAAATGGCCCAGACAAACCATTTCTCCTTTTACTTCTACTCTGGCCTAAGAAATGAGTAATGCCCCTAAGATGGCCTAAGTATTTCCGTTGACAACGCTTTGTGCGATGAGATAGGCACACACAAAATAATATTTTATTTCAGTGTTTTTTAAAAACTTTCTTTTTGATAAAAAGGTGATTTAAGCATTATTTTCTTTGAAATAATATTATTTGAAATAAACTGAATAAAATTATTTGCTAAAGGTTTCTTTGAAATAAAATTATTTGCAATGTTAAAAAGAATATTTTGCTGATAAACAAAAAAAAACAAAAAAAAACAAAAAAAATGACATGAGCAAACTACATTTAGGTTTCCAATGTTGTATTATGTAGAAGGCTATACAAGAAAAATGTGAAAGGGCCAAACAATTCAATGTAGTATTTAGCAAAGCAGAGGCTAACTATGTTTCCTCTCTTTTTCAGTCTGTGATATTTAATTCATATTTTGACATTTTCTTTTTAAGTGTTTCCTTGACTTGCTTCTAAGTTACACTGTGTGATTATGAAGTTGATAAGTTATGATACCTAAAAGTAAAAAGTAGTGTGACGATTAAGAAAATTTAATTATATGCAAGTCCTTTGCATATCTGTTTTTGGCCCTTTTTATTTAGTTTTCCAAGTTCTTTGTTTCTTTTTTCTTTTTTTTTTGACAAACAATTTCTTTGTTTCTTCGCCAATAGAATACATGAACGGTTTTACTTGTTAAAAGGCCTAAAACAAAGTATGAAATATTAAGCTGAGAAGAAAACAAAAAAATAATGTAAAATACATCATATGCTATATAATTTTATACACTTATGTACATAAGATGGTAATTTGTAAATTTAAACATTAAAATTCGACAAACAACATAGTAAAAGTTGTACACCTTTAAACTTTATAAAATATCAAAAATCGAAGTTCTTAGTACAACTGACATACTTTTTCAAATGTCAAAGTTATTAAATTCGTTGTACTTTAATAACATAATACTATTTATAAAATTAAAACTAGTATAATTACCATCATTTTTGGTTAATCTAATACATAGTACTTAATTTTAAGATATCGAGGCCATAAATACTTTAGTTAAGAAAAGAAAATTTACGGATTAGTAACCATAAGATCTAACTTTTAAAATTTTGGGGAATAAGACAACTGTTTTATTGTTCTTTTTCCATAACCGGACCTGAAAATGTTATACTAGCCATTTTAGCATATATAGGAAGAGGATTTACTATGTTACAAAAAATGAAGATTCACGAGAATGAAAATTTAAGCAATGGTCCTACAGTGGGTTGCTTTTGTTCAAATGCAAAAGATAGTGCAGAAAAAATATTTAAATATACTTCACAAACTCTAAATACCGACCGTTGGACTGATAACTCAATTTATTAACAAAAACAAATAGCTTCTTGTTGTACCAATACAAAAAGATATCGTATTGCAACTGGCATTATACTTATTCCAATAGCATATTATAACATGGAGTATAGTCGTATGCTTAAATCAGCTCAATACTTAAATTTGCTAAAACATCATCAAAATTGTAATAATTGAAACAATCTAAAAGTTAGTTCGCTGCAATTAGAAAATAATAATGCGTACAAGCCTTTTCAAATTGCTCGAAATTATTTTTTCCCTAATATGGGATTGCACGCGTTGTTCCGATTCAATTTCTGTTATTATCCAACTAACCGTTGAGATTTTAATTTTAAGGACACAAACAAATCCGGCAGCACGATAAAACGTGGCTCATTCTGATTGGTGAGGAAGCTGTAGGTGCACATTAGCATCAGCCTCGCGTCGGTTTTGAAAAAGCCTATGATTTATAATTGACGTGTCGTCGGTATAAAGTCCAAAATAGTTTACACAATGAGTACTCTAGTCTTTTAAACTCAAATTGTAACCCATGATTCTATTTTACTGTCACATTATAACCCATGATTCTATTTATGTTTTGGGCAGATATATTTTATGAAACCAATTTTTATTGTTTTAAACCTATTTCATTACGTTGGAAATATGTCTTAAAAACGGCTAGCTCCTATTCTGATTGCCCCTCTCGAGTTAAAATTAATGATTAATATTTATTTTTAAAAAAATTGCTTTTGTTGAGCCTTGTTTCACGTAGTATTCCGCTTGTCAATGTTGTCATGTATCTGTTTTCCATGTACCATTCTCGCTGTCACTATTCAGATATTTCTAAAACTCCAGGGATCACATTTCGTAAATAATTTACATCGAGGGGCTTATATTTAAAAAGTCGCCGGAAAGAACACAATTCGATCGAGATTCAATTTAAAAAAGGCGAAAAAATCAAAAAGAAGAGAGAGAGAGAGAGAGGAAGATCGGAGACGACGGTGATGACGATGGACAGAGAGAAGGAGAGAGAACTCGAGCTCGAGAGTGCAATGTACACCAACTGTTTACTCTTAGGTTTGGATCCGAACGTGATCGGACTCGGATCCTCCAACGGCACGCCTCGGGTCGGGTTATTCCGCCATTCAAACCCGAAGCTCGGAGAACAGCTTCTCTACTTCATCCTCTCTTCTCTCCGAGGACCCGCTCAGTCTTCAAAGGTACGATTCCTCCCCTCCCCCACCCCACCGTCTCTCTCGGAATCGGTTTCGGAATCACTTACGATTTTTTCTCGATCTCTCTCAGGATTTCGATAAGGTCTGGCCAATTTTCGATTCGGCTCAGTCTCGTGATTTCCGCAAGGTAAAATGGCTTGAGAACTTGAATCCATAGTTCTGTTATTGAATCCGTAGTTTCTTAACGGTGGAATTATGCTCTGTGAAGGTTGTTCAAGGGATTATAAGCGAGCTTGAGTCACAAGGAGCGTTACCAAGGAGTAACTCGAGGGTTTCATCACTTGCTACTTGTTGTGGTCCTAGGTTTGTTCTTATGTTTATGTTCATGAGCGTTTCTAGGGCTTGTTTACCTCAGCAACTAGTTTGTCATTTCTGAAGTTCCAGGAAATTGTGCAGCATTAGATGGTGTATGGTGTGTAAATGTGGAACCTTTTGATTTGATTGCAGATTTGTTGAGCTCTTATGGCAACTTTCTCTGCATGCATTACGAGAAGTTCATAGACGGACTTTTCCTGCTGATGTCGCTTCCAATCCTCTGCCTTCTTCTCTAACAGACGTTTCCTTCTCACATGCAGCTACTTTGCTTCCTGTAACCAAGGTAGTATCCATATTGTTTCTCGTCAAGGTTGTGTGTTGTACTGACATACTGGTCTATGTGGACCCTTTTGAGTAATGAGCGGAATAACGTACAAATGCTTGGTTCTATGTTTGCAGGCTCGGATAGCGGTTGAGCGCCGTAGATTCCTTAAAGACGCAGAAACTGCGGTTCAAAGACAGGCCATGTGGTCTAATTTAGCCCATGAGATGACTGCAGAATTCCGTGGTCTCTGTGCGGAAGAGGTATGACGTTACATGTTCTTTTTGGGGAGAGGTACTGATTTGCTTTTGCCTGATGATACTGTCTAAATAATTGATGCATTTCATTTTTCTGTTTTGTTGGCATAAGGCATATCTGCAGCAGGAACTAGAAAAACTTAACGACTTGAGAAACAAAGTAAAGCAGGAAGGAGAAGTGTGGGATGACCTTGTTTCTAGTTCCAGTCTGAATTCTCATCTAGTTTCCAAGTCCACTCGGTTATGGGATTCTCTAATGGCTCGTAAAGGTAAGGTGTTATACTGTTCTGTTTATTCTTAGGAGTTAAATACTGAGAAAAGGTACTTCAATGTAGTCTTATGCAACAGTTATATAGGTTACGGATTTGTTGTTTGTCAATATGTTCAGGTCAGCATGAAGTTCTTGCGTCTGGCCCCATTGAGGATTTGATAGCTCACAGGGAGCATAGGTAACTGGCCTCTTATAACACACACGGTCTGAATTACACTTACCAATATACTAACGTCTGGTTTCTTTTGATCTGTAGATATCGAATTTCAGGATCGGCCCTACTTGCAGCGATGGATCAGAGTTCTCAAGTTCCTCGTGCAGAATTACTCTCTGCCCATTCAGATGATTCAGCGTCACTGGCAGACGAAAAAGAACTAAGTGATGGATCGTACGCAAACATGCATGAGCATTCTCTAGTAGACAGTTTCGAAACCAACTCACAAGCAAGTGATGAAACACTCTCTCGAGTAGATGAGAGAGGGGGAAGGAATAACCAGACAGTTGATGTAGCGGAAATCATAAGGCGCTGGACACACGCATTACAGCGTATTCATAAACAATCTCTTCAGCTGGTATGTCTTCTTCTATCTCGTTGTGGAGTTTTCACTGAAGTACTTTTAACCGTTCTGGCTATTATGTGCTTCCTTCATTGCTTAATGCTCCACTCTTTTTTTCTCTGTGAGGAATTCAGTTCCTTGACTTTGTTACTTATCTTTCATCTTTACATGTTTAGGCTAAAGCAAATGATGGGGATGGTCCAGATATTTTGCGGGCTGCAAATGATGGTGGTACAAGTGGGCATGTTGAATCATTGGCTGCAACTTTGGCTGAACATCAACAACATTTAGCTAGCTTTCAGGTAAATGTGTTGCCTTTTGTTTCCTTAGGTAGAAGGTACTATTGGCCAACGGTGGAAGTCAAATGCGCAGATTAGAAACATAAGATGCTTTTGTTGAGAGCCTTGAAGAAAATTTTCATGGAAACATAGCCTGTAGACGGCAGCCGCTTCAGTAACTAAAGAAAACTAACAAGTCTGCTTCTTCTTGCAATTCTGTAATATTTGTAAAAGGCAGTATGTTTGATTGGTGATATCCGGAGTTCCATTAATGTTTGTGAATATTCTGTTCAGCATCTCTTGGGAGAGTATCTGAGCTACATACATCGATGGAGAATTACATGTTTAGTTACCATTCTGTTTTATAGGTTATCTTTGAGAATGCCTATAAAAAAATTCTATGCATGTAGCTCATACTTCACTGGTTAAGTCTCTACTATGTTCTTACTGCTGATGGCCCACTATCTGCAGGTACTCATCAACCAATTAAAGGAAGTTTCTCCAGCCATACAGAAATCCATATTAGAATGTACTGAGAAGGTTAATAGTCTTCCCCCAACCTTACCTCCAGCTACGAGAAGTAACGGGGGCACAGCTTCACTTCTACAATCTCAGGTGAGTGTGATAATTATAGTAACAGTTTGATGAGTTATCTGTTATTATCTTCCGATGCATATTTGATAGAGACGCTCATTGTACCATTTCCATCTGCAACACAGGAAGGTGTATCCAATGATGTTGCTGAGCTGACCTCGACAATGTCTAATGTTCAGATTGAGAAGGTCTCAGCTAGCCCTACGTTAAAGCTTCCACAATTATTTAGCTCCGCTCCTAGTTCTTCTGGTAAAGGTGGAAATGGACAAAAGCGACATCCAATGGCTTCTCAGGTCAACAAAATGGAAAGCTTGTCTGAGAAGAACGCTACAGACCAACCATTGTCAAATACTCGAGCAGAGAACTTACCGACTGGTTTGTTGCATAATTACCTTCTGCATTGAAATGAAATCTGATATAGTATATAAAAAATGTTTGTTTTTTTTGAATGATATGACAGTTCACTGAGACCTTTGTCTTATAATGCTTGTTTCAGATACCAGCAGCTCTTTTGTCCAAAACCTGAAGAAATCTGTTAGAGAAGCGGCTTTATTGATTCCATCTTCAGCAGGATCATCACGGGACAGTCAATCGGATGAAGGCTCCGAGCATTACTTCGTACCTCTTTCAGGAGCTGGCTTTTCCCGATTTCCATCAGAAACCAAAGGCCTGCCTCTCAGAGGGTCGAGGTTACAGACCTCTCTTAGCGAGCCTTCCTTTCTTGAACACAGTGTTCCCCACAGCCTCGCGCCAAGCAAGTACAGCGACATACCCGACACGTTTGATGATCTAGATTCATTCAAAGATTATGATAACGGGAATGGGTTTCTCTCAGTTGCTGGATCAAACAGTGTAGCTTCTGATCCGCAACAATCGTTTTACGACGTTGAAGATCAAGTCTTTTCCCCACCGTTACTAATGGACTCGTCCCTATTATCAGATACCTACGAAGACTTGTTAGGTACGTTCATTATCCTCTTTGGTACATGACATTGGCCACGTCATGTTTGATGGTGGGTCCAGTTTCTAAAATATCCGGTCTGTAAACTAATGCGTAGATCGCAAATATTACAGCATCTAGGATCTAATCGTTTTACTTTTGCAGCTCCTTTGTCAGAAACCGAAGCCGCCTTGATGGAGCATTAGGATGAAGAAGCCATGGATCAGACAAAACGATGACACTTCTGTTTCTTCAACGATTCTTCTTGGGGTGATTGAAACACAGGTGTTTCAGTTATGATTGCCAGTTAACAAAGGGTGTTTCTTGATTTATCTTGGATTTGTTGGTAATGGTATTTATCTTGATGAATGAAAGATCTGACTTTGTTTGTGTGTGTGTGTGTGTAAACAACCTCCAGATCAGGTAGAAGCATCGCTCTCTAATGTTTGGGTTTCCACTAAAAAATACAGATTGATTCTTGTTAAAAAAATTAGATGTAAAGAAAAGAAAATAGTGAAGAATCTGTTATTCTTTTTTCATTCTTAATATCTTTTATATTTAAGCCTATGCTGCAAAATGATTTAAAGTTTGCCACACTAGCGATCAAAATTTCCCTTTTGGAGATAAAACTTAACGACAGTCTAGTGCAAGGCATTTGAAACATAGGATCAAGTCATTAGCATTGTTTCCGTAGTGTCGCAGTATCGATGAAATAACATACTGCGTTCAGAAGAAGTTTCCTCGCCAAGACAAAATCTAGTCTAAACTGAAACTAAATCTGAACTTTACTTCAATATGTCACAACTAATATAGAACGACAAAGGATAGGTTAAATTAAACAGAGGAGATAGATAGTTTCCAAAGGTGAAAACAATAAAAGGCAGACCTACCCGTCAACCTTACTCTTAGTTCAACTTCTTGATGCAGAGCCTCAAGTCCAACAAATCACCAGACAATAAACTGTGAGGGATCAACATGGAATTCTCCGGAGGGGTTTCCAAGTTCACTTGAAGAATCTTCTTCACATCTGGTGATTCATATGTCAGTGTGTCCATCCGCAACTATGTAGGAGATTTCATAAGAGAAGTGTCCTACTTCCGGAGAAGATGGTGCAATGCAGCTTACAGTAACATACACACCGTAAGGTTCTCTGAAACACTGCACTGCAAACAATAGTTTCATGTAAAATTCCCTTTTAATGAATATTTTTTCGCTGATGTTCATCAAGACATAAAACGGAGTGCCACATTCAAACCCTCTTCCCATGCTATCCTGATGAGTAGAAATAGCATAGTGATCGTAGAGATCAGTGTATGTGCCAGTGTAGTTGCAGTCTTGTACAGGGCAGGAGCAAAAAGAGAAGCAGCATTCTTTCTTATGGGTTGATTGTTTCAGAAAAGGGATCCTCTTGGCGCATCCAAGCTTAGCGTTTATGCATGGTAGAAAGACTGATTCTATCACAGTCTCCATTCCTCTGCAGCGAATATGGCCTATAGGCGAACCACATGTAGGGCATATATCTCTCAGTTTTGAACAGCAAGAAGAGCAAGCCAAATGTCCATTATCACACTGAAAGACAACATTCAAACTCACACACAATTCTAAAAGTGGCATGTCACTATCAAAATCAGTATTCAAAATATAACCTGGAAAATAGGAATAGTGAGAGGCTCGAAGCAAACAGGACAATCAAGAACATCAAAATCCACCATCGCCGTGCGTATGTTACCGTCTGTTCGTTGCCTCTTTTTCAAGTGAATGTTGCTCAGACCAGATTTTTCGCTTGAGGCACGCTCCATATCGATATGCTCAACACCAAATGAAAATGGGAATGGAAAAAAAATGAAGTGTACGAGACGGCTTAAATCCTAACCAAATGCTTCTATTTCCCAAGCATTTAAACTCAAAGTAACAGCTGCATGCATACATCATGCCATCATGGCTTGGACGGAATTCGAAGAATTTGATGGGCTATAATAATAGATTCTTAGTATTACATCTATTATTCAGGTTTAGATTTAGAAATTTAAGACACGGTTTACATCTTACCTTGTTTGACTTTGGGTTTTGATGATGAATATAATTAACTGTCGACATTGGTAATCAATAATTTGTTTTTTGTCGACATTGGTAATCAATAACTATTATCATCACTGTTTCTTCTTTTGATAAATATGAAAATTCAAAATTCTCAAACATATCTGTCTTGCGTATTATTTAATTTATTAAATAAAAGTGTACATTTGTTTCTTTCTTTTTCTCGGGAAGCAATTAATTACATACGGACTTATCAACATTATTCTTTAACCGTAGAAAATTCGCAAACAATAGAAAAATATATACAAGTATTGGGCTTTTAAAAAATTCAGACAAAAAAAAAGTATTCGGCTTTTAATTGCTTTTTCCTCTTCCGACCAATTCTTTTATCGGCACAAACCCATCTGGGCAACAACTTCACCCTCCACTATATTCCTTTCACCCTCCCACACTAAACGCTGCGTTTTACGGTCCACGAAATTCTCCAACACCCAATCCTTGAGCCCATTATCTCTCACTTCGCAAAACCTCTCAGCCCAATCAGACGGTTCAACGGGTCGTGTCCCTAACCCAGGTGTCCGATCTTTCGACCCGACATTCTCCTTGTCCTGCCAATCCGCTACATATGTTGCCACTCTTCTCTTAAACTTCTCCTTAAAAATATCCCATACCTGATATTTATAATGGTTGATTACCATCGTATCTTTTTCAACGTCAGCAAACGTGAACCCTTCTTTTAGTTGAAAATGGTGCACAACGTTTATAAGCGTCGTGTTTAGCGTTTCGGGTCGTATTATGCTCTTGTGTCTCTCCGGTTGCGACATACGACACGTGTACGATGCCATGACTCCACGGCGAGGTGGATCTTTAAGACCAGAAGGTCCGAAACTGTGACACGACGTTCGTATTTCACCAATCTTGCTAGACGGTGTTGTGTAATTTTTTATGACTTCGGTTAATGTTTGACCAGACGGGATGTAAAAAAACTCGTCGACGTCGATAAACGCGACCCAGTCACAATCGCGTTTGGCTCGAATCGCGCAGTTAGCAAATCCAGCTTCTTGAGTTTTGATCCACGGCCAAAAGTGTCTAGAAATGTTGTAACCGGTGTTCTTTAGATATTTGATCTCGGAAACTATGTCGTCATCGCTATTATTGTCGTAGATGAACCATCGCGTAACGCCAATTCCAGCATGGTACATCACCCATTCTCTCAAAACGTTGGCCGCGTTTCGTGTCATGGTGCAGACACATGTCTCGAATTGTTTTCTTTCACCATAGGTCAAGTCTTCGAACCGAACCGGACGGTTTATCGGGTGGGCAACGGAAGGTAGCATCCCACCACCTCCTTTGATTCTCACAGAGACTTTAACCGGAGGAGATTGGGCCGCTCGTGGGCCCTTTAACACTGATAGTGGCGTTTTGCACCGTACGATCTCTTGGGCCGCGGAGATAACTTGTGACCTAAGCAAAACCTTGGGATTCGCTAAATCCAGACCGTACACGCACTCGTATCTTGACACGTCAGCAACTTTTCCTGGCCGTAGATTTAAGCCCTTGACAAACGCCACCGTGGTGTTATCGTGGTCGATCACGGCGTCGTAAACCAGCCTATCCCACCGGTATGTGGGACCCATCAGGAGACTATTATCGACCGTCCATCTCGTAACGGCGAGGGATACAGTATGGTGACGTGGCACGGCGGAACACCGTACGATCTGACGGTCCGCATCGTTGGTTTCCACCGCGAAGGGTAACTCTTTATACACTTTAGACGAATCGTTTGCGTCGGAGAAAACGCAAAAGAGGTCATCTTTTGTTAATAACCGAGAAGAAGGTTGATACTTTATGAAAATAAGTGTTTGGTCAGGAAACTTAACCGCTTCATGAACCGCCGGTACAGAGCCACCAAGAACCGCCTTAGTCGACGGCCGGAATTTCACTGGTTTATCCAAATTATAGTCAGTTTAGTGATTATTGGCGGGCGTTAGAGAGCTTAAACCATAGTAATTGATTACCTAAGAAGATGAACAAAGCCGAGAAGACAACGAAGGAGGAGACGAACAGAGCAACAAACCGGAAAAATCTTCTCCATGAAACGACGACGTCGCCTCCGCCGCGTTTCCTACGGTTCTTCATCTTTTGTTTTTGTTCTTACTCTCTCTCTCTCTCTCTCTCTTTCTTTTTTTTTTGGGTCTAAATGTTAAAATTTATACAATTTTTCTGAGTTTTACATTGTTGTGGAGCACAACTTATTACATAGAAGAGCATATCAAAGAATATAAGCATCTATTTAAGCTTCTTTTTTTTTTCTAGTATACAAATTGTAATTTTACTTATTTTTTTTTATTATTCCCTGATTATGAAAGAAGAAGACAGATAAATATGGGGTTTGTCATTTTTTTTCTTCACTGATACTCAAATACGTTCATGGAAATTTACGAGCTTGACGTTGAAGGTTCAAGAAAGTGACTGCTTATTGCTAAGCCAACGCCGGTTCGACCGGTCAATCTATCTCTTCCTCCTTTTAAACCCAATAAAGTATCTATAATTGCTGTTTTTTTTTTAAATATATTTTACATTCGAAGAGTCTGGTACCATATAACATACAAAAAAAAACAATTAAAGCTTTGCCAAAAGAAGAAAAAAGCAAAGAGAAAGTTCGGATACCTTGCTTGATAATTTGATATTTCAATATCATTTTTTATTTAGAGAATTCAGTTCTATATCAACTTGAATTTTTGTTTTCGTTATTGATTGTGCTTCAAAGTTGAAAGAGACAAAAAAAAGAAGTTGAAACTTGAAAGAGACGAGGCCATGATTCGATTAGTGTCATTGACTTTTCTGAGTCATATTGGACTCATACTGGAAAAGTAGGATCCACTTCTCGACTTTTTTGTTTGTTTGTCTACGTCATGATCGTCATCTCTAGCGTACATCCCACGTCGTCGTTTGGTTCTTGGAAGTGAGATTCTGTTTTGTAATGTTCAGTTTGGCCCAAAAGACTTTTTTAATGGGGTGTTGTTAGTAGCTGTTAGTGCATTGAGCGAGCATAGAAACGGCGAAGTACTGGGCGTGTGAAGCTGCTTATTAAGGACTTCCCACATCGGTAATGTAGAAATAAACATCTTTTTATAGAGGAGGGTAGATTTTGATCAGGACCGTGTTTCAACAGATGCTTGTACCAATGGTTGCCTGGATGCCTCGGTTAAAAGACGTTAACAATTTTTGTTACCGGCTAAACCTTTCTTCGCTAACTTAGGATGTTTTGCATTGCTACATCAATAACCTTTTGCAATTATTTCATACCTCTTGTCGTTATAGTTTTTGAGTTGTGTACCTCCTCATTCACACAATCTTGGATTCGAGTGTGATTTAGATTGTTAGTTTTGGCGAATTTTCTGTGATTTAAGCCGGCAACATTCGGTTGCACCATTTGTAAACTTCCCTACTTAGTTTTTGTTCCATGTCTTTAAGATTGGAAATGGTTCGTTGTAAGCGCATGGGATAATACGTTTATAGTAGAAAATTAGTTTTGGCGATTAGAAACAAATCCATCATTATTATTAGAGTACTGATTAAAAGATACATATTATATAGTTCTCTGACATTAAGCAAAGATCTATTTCTTGAAGAAGAAAGTAACTGCACTCCCGATCGGAAAGTTAGAGTCACAGTTACTTCCACTTCCTTTCTTGTTAGAGTAACCCGGAAACGCCAATTGATTGAATACCATCGACCTGATTAGACGCAAACCCTTTTCTTGAGCTAGAGTTTCTATTTTCCACTCACTAAATGGGCTTGTTGTCTTATGAGTCAGATGAATCTCTCCATCCTCATCTTCTAACATCTTTCTCGCACTCTCGAAAAATCCTCTTACTAACGCCTGGTGTTGCCTGTGAATATCGTACACATGTACCAAATTTTTAATGTTAATTGTACATGGAAGTATGACAACCAAAAGAGATAAAAGTGTGGGTGTTGCACAATACATACATGATGTAGACGCTCTCATGCTCAGAACCAAAACCTAAACCTGAATGAGGAAAGTTAAAGACAATTCGGTTGTATCGAGCTAAGCGATGATCTGAGCTCATGGAGTGGACGTTGACACCGTGGATAACGGTGCATCCGAGTCGTTCTAACTCTTCCACGTTCTGCTTTCCATATCTGTACTTACGATTCACATCAACTACACCATTTATAATAACTCATTAGTAACCCAAGTTCGTTTATTAATGTAACAAAAGATATATAAGATGAATACTGTTCTCAGTACCTCGACTATCAAGGGAAGACGCAGTGATGTTGGAGGCAGAACCAAAGGCTCTGCCAAGAGACAAAGAAAATGAAAAGTCTCCTTCTCCGACCAGAAGTATTTTCTGCTTGTTGCTATATTGTTTTAACGTTTTAGTTTCCTGAACCTCCATTTCACCATCTGCATGTTTACAATTATCGCATCGTGCTTCTATATATACACAAATACACGGATGTATGAGGCAGATCAAGAGATCTATTGTTAAGCCTGTCTCTTAGAGATTTGTGATCATTTATATGTTTCTTTGATCAAGAATTCATAACTTTGTTGATGCACCATTATGAAGAAAAGAGTCAAACTTCTTCTTTGGCTAGTCATGATTAAGGTGGTGTAAATGTCCTTTTAGCCGTTCATCTACCATGTTCATATTAATCAGCAATTTTACATATTTATGTTTTCGTTAGAGAAAAACAAACTTTATTATTTGACCAAAAAAACAAATTGCAGTAAACACCACTATTAAACTCTTGAGTAACAAAATTAGCATAACTCACTAAAATGTTAAAAACAATTATATTATATGGCTATGGAGGATATTGCAAATCTCTTATTAACTCTAATCCCTTGCAAAGAAAAAAATATTCTCTCTTTCTCAGATGATCAATTATTAAGCTACCATTAAAGCTTGATATACTTTAAGATTTCTTCTTAATACCGTTGCGTCTAACACATAAGGGTCACAACTGAGTTCTTATGTGATCCTCCGCAAATCAGGTAAACGTAAGAACAAATGAGTTCATGTGATGCTTTTCATGATCTTAGTTCTCAGATTTGAAAATCTGAATGAATACTTTACCTTTGGCACAAGTAGACAAAGGTGTAACAAACAAGGAAGCAATATCAATGTGACGATGGAAATAATAATGTACCACATACTCCTCTTCTGCAAAACAACCGGTTTGATATGATATCTCTAAAACCAAACCAAGCTTTAATTCATCAGGGAATCTATCTATCTATCTAAGAAGTGATTTTATTGTTTTATCATGTTTTCTATGATCTTAAGGTAAGTTATTAGTTTTAATACTCCCCCTGTTCTCAAATGTAGGTAGTTAGTAAAAAGAGTTTATTTCATAATATAAGTAGTTTACATATTTCAATGCATCTTTTTTATTTATTAGATATTATGTGACCAATAAAATAATGTTAGGTTTTTTATAATTGGTTGAATTAATTTATTAAGTGATATATTTTTTTAAATAACAATTTTCTAAATATTTGTGTTTTTAAGCAAACTACTTACAATTAGAAACGGAGGGAGTAAATAATTTTAGTGATTTAGCTGATTTATATAATTTTATTAACAATTTTAATTTAAAAATAATAATTTTACATGATATTAGTTTTTAATAAACAATTTTAGTAATTTAGTAATTATAGTGATTTAGCTAATAATTTTAATAAACAATTTTATTTTAGTTTGATACTAGTTTTAATAAACAAATTTAGTGATTTAGCTAAAACTAATAGCTTACAGCCAAAGAAGAAGAAAAATGGTTGCTTTCTCTGATGGTTGTGATGTAAATGTATTCTAACAGCATTACTTGTAGTGTAAAGTTGTTTTCTTTGGTACCACATAAAAATAAAAACGTTACATACATACATCAGATTCAACTCAACCGTAATCACACTTTATTTCTTTCTCACCCTAAATTAAATGTAATATAACTGTATTTAAAAAAACAAATGTTTTGTAAAAATAACTAAAATAGATTTAAAACGCGTTACTATTATCTAAAAATTAAAAAATGTACTTAGAATTCAGTTTAAACATTACAGATTTTTCTTTCCCGAACATAACATTTTAATATTTTTTTCACCAGAAATTTTCGTTTGTTTTGATTCTCAACCACTTCATGTCAACAACCGTAGCAAAAAAACAATCATATTTGTTAAACTTCTTAGGTTCATAATTTAACCTGTTTCAATTTTTATCCAATTATTTATTTTTCGTGGGACCCGGATTTCAACAAAACTGTTTCAGAACCTCCTCTAAAACATGTGTTTGGTCTGAAAAAAGAATTGTTTTCGAACGTTCAAATTCTATTAGCCGTTTGGCTTACACAAAGAAAAGATAATAATTCAGAGAGAAAAATATTATTTTGAGGATTGGCAATGGGTGAATCTGCAGTTCTATTTCATTCACATTCGTTCGCAGCTCCTCTCTCTCGTCATGAATCTCATCAGGTCTGTTTCTCTCCTTTCTATGATTGATTTGATTCCTTCAACGGTGATCTTGAATTAAAATTATTTTCTTGATTTTGTCTCTGATCTTAATGTGTTTGTATGCATAATTTGGGTTTGCGGTTTAGCTAATGATTTGATTGGAAACACTTTTGACTCATCAGAAAGTTCACAAATTTGCAGGATAATACTATGCATGCGCTTAGCCAATCAGTCTCCTTTGGTAGGTTCATGACAGAGAATCTTGAATGGGGGAAATGGTCAAGCTTCTCGCACAAGAAGTATGTCGATGAAGCCGAGAAATATTCTCAACCTGGATCCGTTGCTCAGAAGAAAGCTTTCTTTGACGCTCATTACAAGAAAATAGCTGAAGCCAAGAAAGCAAAAGCAGCTTCGGATGACTCAAAACAAGAACAACAACCAGAAAGTGTTGCCGTGTTGCTAAACACTTTGGAGACATTGACTAAAGATGAGGTTGAAAAAGAAGAGAGTGGTGTAACAGAGCTAGTCCTGGGTGGTGAAGAGGTGGTTGTTTTGAGTATTGAGAAAGATGAAGAAGAACCCGGAAGAACGAGTGCTGTTGAGGTCTTGGAACAAGAAGACAATGTGGTTGATAGCTCTGTGATTGCAGATGATATACAGGCTGTTCTTAAAGTGCTTGATGAGAATCACACAGAGGATGTAGAGTTGTTGAAGAAGAGCTCCTCTGTTGGAGAAAAGGAAGAAGAGAGAAAATCTGTTACCAAGAACTCACCGGTGTCTATGGATAAATCAGAAGCACCAAAGAAAGCAATGGAGCTTGTTGTCTCACAGAAAATAAGGTAAAACAAAAAAAAAGCAGCTTTTGATTGATTTCTCTAGAATTTTGTTTTCTGCATCTGATTTGTTCTATATAATGTTTTTGCAGTGAAAAACCGATTACTCATAGTTCTATGAAGAAGAACAAATTCAATTTCTTGAAGTAAGCCGGTTTTGGTTTCCACTCTTTAGTCAATTTGCATTGGAGTTTATGTTCTTTTCTTAATTATTATATTGTGTTTTTTTTTTGTGATGTAGGCTTTTGATGGGAAACAGCAAAACTCAAGATCAAAACCCAAAGGTAAGATTTCAATTTCAACAAATCATGAGAATATGACATTTCTCATTTCTATTAGTAATGTGAAGACTGACACTAGATGTGTTTCTTCTACAGAGAAAGACTGATAAGAAACCGAACAAAATGTTTCTATGTCTTTGCTTCAACCCTGAGATGGTGAGGGAAGCAGAAGGGCCAACCAAGACACAGAGGAGGAATCTCTGAGAATAAAAGATAGATTCTTCTCTGTTGGCTTCAAAAGCTCTTAGAAAGATCTGTCCTCAGATTGAAGTATGGTAGAAAGATAGAATCTTTGAGTGCAAAGTGGCAAAACATAAAACTGGAATACCAGAAGAAAGTTTGCCTTGCTTTCTTGTGTTGTATATCTAATGATCCTTTTGTTGTTGCTGTATGTTTGTTTTACAATCTTGATATGTTTGTTTGTGTTGTTGTTCATTGAGATGTGATTGCAAGAACCTCTGTTCTGATTTGGAATGGAATGAGTTTGTTTAGTATAAAGGTATAAACTTTACATGATTATTTAGCTTTGAAATCATATTTAAACATATACTAATTATTCTAAAGTTGTTGAGACTTCTGTTCTGATTTGGATTGGGAATCAGTTGTTGAGTAAAGGTTTCAGCTGTACATAGATTATCATTATAGTTTATAAACTACACTTTTTTTTATTTAATAGTCAAATCACATTTACATAGATATAGTCATGGATCAATTAAGTTGTTAGAAACAATCAAACAGCAGCAAGTAATTAAGTCATTATTTCTTAAACCAAACACCATCCTTCTTCATCAAATTCTTCAACATGATCCATTATCATCATCACCCCAACATCACAAAAACCTACCTTTCCATCACCATCATCATCATGAGACACATTTTTTCTTTTTTCACCATCATCACCATTTATATTCATGGTTTCCTCTACAGCAGTTCCTTTGTATTCTTCTTCTTCTTCATCATCAGATTCATAATCATGATCATCAGACAAAAGATCAAGGATTCCTGTAGCCGAGAACCCGGAAAGCTTTAAGCAGGGTCCTGTACCACCAGGAGGAACCTGCCAAGTCAGCATACTGTAGGTGACGTCATTTGATGATCTCATCTTTGAACGTCCTTTACTTTTGAGTCTGGATTTGGAGAGTGGAAGCGAATGGCACTCAGGGCACCTTGCTGACCAGCATTTCCCGGTGGATCTTGAGTGGTTGGTCGGCTTCGATGAGACTTTAGCAAATGATCCAGAGGTTGGGTTCGAAGTCATAGGGACATACCTTGATTTAGGCCTTGTATTAGGCAACGGTGGTAGAATCAGTAAGGTCTTCACTTTACCATGTTGTTTGCCTTCTCGCTTCATCTCAGCCCAGCTGTTAGATTGATGAGACTTTTAAAAATGTGAAACTTTGAAATGATAAAAATAGGTTGCTTGAATGGGTATATAATAAGGAGAGGGAGTTTGACAAAAAAAAAAATAGAAGAGAAATTGTAAAAGAAGGACTATGCTTGTGACACAAGGAATAGTTAAAAGTCTACAAAAGTAATTAGGTTTAGTTGTCTTTATCTATGGCTTGATCTAAGAATAATAAAACCAATAGGTGTGTAAACAAATTTTGGTTTCGGATTTACCATTTTAGTTATTTAACAGTGTTTTTAAAACGACACCAATCTAATGGTTGGACCGAATTCAATTATAAATTAGTTATATAATCGGGTTGAATCTAA
This sequence comes from Brassica carinata, assembly GCA_016771965.1. Classification (NCBI taxonomy): domain Eukaryota; kingdom Viridiplantae; phylum Streptophyta; class Magnoliopsida; order Brassicales; family Brassicaceae; genus Brassica; species Brassica carinata. Next base: position 11,214,224 of record CM028688.1, read on the forward strand.
TTATAAGGTCATAGTTTAATAGAGATCTGATGCTATATGATAGTTTTCGTTGAGAAATAGATGTTTACCCGTTAAAAAATGATAACAAGTGAGGCGTAGCTTCGTCAGCACCACCACTTATGAAATGCGCGTGGTAATCCGACACGCGGCCGTCTGATTCGGATAAATTCATCCGCTAAACAAAACGATCAGTAAAAGATTTATAAAACGTGCCGTTTCTAAGCAGACGATAAACAATTTGTGCCGTTTTGTCTTGCGCGTTTTATTTCAAGCTTCAACAATAAAAACACGTAAATTGAAACGTAACCTATATTTAAACCTTATGAGAAACGCTCATGTTTCTGATCTTCTGTTAGAGAAAAAAAGCGTCAAGAAAAACAAACAGAAGACAAAAAGTTTCTTGTTGTCAGAAGATCATCTCATGTCCTAACCCCTCATCTTTTAACACGATCTTTGAATGGCATCGGTAAGATCTTTCTCATTTCAAGCGTTTTTCACATTCTTTTGTTGTAATGTTGTATACATTGATTTTGTGTGTGTTGGATATATCTCTAAAAAAAAAAAACAAAGCAGAATAATCAACAAAGACAACAACAAGATCGACCATTACCAAAATTCGGAGAATGGGACGTAAACGATCCAGCATCAGCCGAAGGATTCACCGTTATATTCGCTAAAGCTCGAGACGACAAAAAGACAAACGCTAGTGGTCGTGCTCCCTCTCAACGCCGTGATAACAACAAAGGGCAAGATGAACCTACGGTAACATTTTCCTTTAACCGAATTGTCAGAATTTAGGACTAAATCAACACAAACGAAAACATTAGCCTTTATCCGTTACTTTTCAAAAATACGAGGACTAAAGTGAAAACCGTTTTTGCTATTCTTGTGCAGAAGAAACGGTTCTGCTGTTTCTGAGAAACAAAAATCAAGAAAAGCGGACTACTCCTCATCCAGAAACATTTGTCAAAATGAAATTGTTAGATCATCGAAAACAGTTTCATATTTAACTGAATCTGTATAAAAAAAGCTAACACAACAACATTACATTGTTACTTACACTTGGTTACACAATATCAATGTCTCTTAAGCCACGGTTTGGTGAATCCTGATGATCTGACCCATTGCTACTCGTCTTTTTCTTGAACGATTTCTGGCTGAAAATCCGAGATACGGTTTTCTTAACCGGTCTTGAACCTCCTCCTTCAAACCGGTCATGTTTCTTGTCTAGATCGTTTGATAGTTTCTTGACTAGTTCCACAAAATGTCTTCTGAATGTTGGATATCTTGACACTGATTTGGTCAGTCCTTGTAGCCTTTGAATCCAAAACACACAAAGGTTTAAACCAAAACAACAACATTGAGTTTGCATGTGAAGTTTTTGTTTTATATTTTGTACCTGCGAGCAAAGGAGTCAAGTTCTGCCTTTCTTAACTCCGTCAAAGGAGGAGATCCAGATTCAGCAATGGAGCTTTTAAGTCTCTCAGAGTCTCCAAACAGCAGTACCAACTTTCCAAGGTACTCTTCTTCTTGTTCAGATAGGTTGGCTGCTTCAATCTGGTCTTTAATGATCAGAAACGGATTCAGAAACCAATCAAAGAATGCATCTTTTGGGCGGTTCCTTGTAGTTATCTCCGTTACACCGTCACCTACATAAAAAAACGCACAACATTTATAAACAAGAGAAGCTCTAAAGATACACCGTCACCTACACCATCACCGTATTGCAAACGTACCGAGTAACAAACCGGTGGAATTGGATTTGATAGAGCGTAGAAGCTCGTTAAGAAGGGAATAAGCGGGTAAGCCAAAGCTGATCACTTGACTGCCTTTGCTAGACTTAGCTTCTTCAATGTCTTTCGAGTTTATAATCCCTTTCGTTACCATTATCTCTCCGTACTTCCTACATTCCACAAAGAGCGCTTCCAGAAGCTGCAACAACATTCAAACTTTTATAGCCCAAATAAAAAACAGTCAAGATTAATGGTTTTGGAGAGAGATTGTAGAGTTACATCAAGTGGCTTCAGGTCAACCATTGGGCCTCCTCTGTTTGATCCTCCTCTTGATGGAGTTGTCTTGAAAGAGCTTGGTCTTGAAAGACCACCAGTACCACCACCTTCCTCTTCCTTTCTTCTAAACTTTGGCCTGTAAAAAAAACCCAAAGTTTCTAGATTTAAAAGAGAGATTAAAGTTTCTATAAATGCAGAATTGCAGAGAAACAAACCTAGGAAAGCAAGAACCTTCAGGCATGTCAAGAACATCATTGCTATACTCATCGTAGATCGACAAAGAAGCAACAACATAGCAGAGACCAAAGTAAAACGAAGATTCCTGGACAAAGAACAATTGACTAAATATTATCATAAAAAGACTCAAAAGATAAAACGGAGGGCTTAAGATTGATGATAACAGACCTGATATGAGACTACACCTGCGTAGGCACCAAGGAAGACACTAGAGACCACAGATCCTAGAACAGCACCAACAACACCTAAAGGCCAGAGTAAGATCACAAGGCCAGCGATAGGGACACACATGGTCTCCAAGAAGGGACCTTCACGTCCAATGAGATCGTGAAACAAACGGCGCCAGCCTTTGAACAACATGTATGGGCTTTTAAACAAGGCTATGAGTGATATCACGGGGAAATCAACAATAACTCCAAGAACAGCAGCAATCACAGCGCCAGGTATCTGTAGTAACCTGAGATTGTACAAACTGTAAGAAAGCAATGTTATAAATAATTTAAGAGCTTCATAAGAGTTGTGTAGACCTTATTTCATAATAGTGATGATCCGCGCTTGATGTTCTAAGATCATCCATAAAAGAAAAGTAGGAGTGAAAGCAAACGTCTCTAAAATCGTAGACAACAGTGAAGCTGCCTTTTACAGTGCTCCATGTTCCATCCTGAAAACAAATGAGTAATGCGAGTGATTAGTAATAATCCACATGGAAATGGAAAGGAAGTAGAAAACTTACGTAAAAGCAATGGAAAAGCGGGTTAGACTTCCCTTCACCAACAGCATCGAATGTGGCGAAGATTGGTGAAAGAAAGCCATACACAGCTCCACCGAGGACGCTTCCTACGATACTAACAACAAGCCAGAGAATGATGCCGAGAGGAAGGCATAAGCACAGAAAGAGCTTCAAGATTGGACCTAATTGTTTAGCACTGAAACACCAAAAAAATAAAGATACACTTGTCAATATCTGAGTTAGTAAGAAGGTAACAATGAATGTTGGAGAGAAAGTTAAACCTTGATATTGAATAGAGAGTCCAAATGCCATGTACTGGTAAAAGGCCTAAGATGATTGCAGAGTTTCCAATAGCCATAATAAGGCATATAAGCGGGCAGAAAACGATACCTACGCAAAAAAACAAAGAAGATGTAAAGAAGCGATCATTGCCACATTAAAATAGAGAAGAACACTAAGTTGTTCACCAGATGAAAGTAAAATGCTACTTTCATAGAGTTTCACTAACTTTGGAAAGGCTTGATAAATGAAATGAATGAAAGTTACCCACTCTTAGATGAATCTTAAGCCAATGAACTAGTGAGCAACATTAGGTTATAAACAGAACAAAGTTCACAGATTAAGTGTCATCTTTGATGAATGAAACAATAAATGACTACTTAGTTTAATAATCCACATGGAAATGGAAAGGAAGTAGAAAACTTACGTAAAAGCAATGGAAAAGCGGGTTAGACTTCCCTTCACCAACAGCATCGAATGTGGCGAAGATTGGTGAAAGAAAGCCATACACAGCTCCACCGAGGACGCTTCCTACGATACTAACAACAAGCCAGAGAATGATGCCGAGAGGAAGGCATAAGCACAGAAAGAGCTTCAAGATTGGACCTAATTGTTTAGCACTGAAACACCAAAAAAATAAAGATACACTTGTCAATATCTGAGTTAGTAAGAAGGTAACAATGAATGTTGGAGAGAAAGTTAAACCTTGATATTGAATAGAGAGTCCAAATGCCATGTACTGGTAAAAGGCCTAAGATGATTGCAGAGTTTCCAATAGCCATAATAAGGCATATAAGCGGGCAGAAAACGATACCTACGCAAAAAAAAACAAAGAAGATGTAAAGAAGCGATCATTGCCACATTAAAATAGAGAAGAACACTAAGTTGTTCACCAGATGAAAGTAAAAATGCTACTTTCATAGAGTTTCACTAACTTTGGAAAGGCTTGATAAATGAAATGAATGAAAGTTACCCACTCTTAGATGAATCTTAAGCCAATGAACTAGTGAGCAACATTAGGTTATAAACAGAACAAAGTTCACAGATTAAGTGTCATCTTTGATGAATGAAACAATAAATGACTACTTAGTTTAACAACCCAAAGGGGCTAGAACTTGAGGTCAACATCAGATTACTAAGTCAAAGCCACGAATGGACCAGGAAATATACATTAACAAACCCCTTGATAAAATCTTTCTCAAAATTGGACTTAGAAAGGACTTAAGCAATCACACAACCATGAACGGTAAAAAAGGCAATAAACCCATCATCAGATAAGATTCGAATGGCGAAAGTTTGTACCTTTGAGAACACCCAGAAGGAGTAAGGCAGTGAAATAAGGAATGAAGAGTATGAATCGCCACAGAGATGACAATATTCCCGTTGGAGGCTCCATTCAATTTATCTTCTTCTTCTTCTTTTTTTTTTCAGTCAAAAATATCGCATTTATAAAATCGATTTCGAGCCCTAGAATCAGAGAAGCAGACGAATCAAATAAACAAAAAGGTAAAGCAGAGAGAATGAACGAGAGATGATGGTAAGAGAGAAACTGTCACAGACACGACAAGAAGTAATCTTTCTATCTCACGAAAATATCTTTCAAAATTTAAATTTACATTTTGAACAAACAAGTCACGAAAAGAATCGAGACAGAGTAGAAACGGTCTTTTTGACGACTAAACCATACCAATAATATAATTAAAACAAAAATAATATAAGTAAAACTTATTTAAAGCAAGACCATGAAGGGTAATCTCTGTTTCCTCTTGACGGGTTTTTTTAACCCGACCCGGATCCACGTTGAACCGGTAAATCCGGCGATTCAATATAAAACCGGTTTAAGTTTTGTAAAAAAAACTCATAATTTAAAAACCCGTAAAACCCACTAACAACCGATATCGGTTGAACTAATAAATAATTTTTATTTAAAAAAAAAACTTTACCTATGTTTTTTTTTTAGATTCTGTTTTATATTCTAAATTTCTAATTAAAAAGTAAGTTTTTAACTTTTCAGTTTTATTGCCGTATTCTTCTTCTTCTGCTGACCTTTAACAATTTTGTATCTCATTTTTTTTTTTTACTTTTTAATTATTTTGTTTATCATAAACTTCTTTTACTACGTTTTACGTGTTCTAAATTCTAAGTTCTAGTATGTTTTCCATTCTCTACCGATTCAAGAATGATTATTTTGTTTTACATGTTTCTAACTAAATGCTTGACAAGACTCTCAACAGGAAATCATATGCTCACCGGCCTTAACCATGTTAAGCGAAACATTTATAACAGATCCCGAAATTTTTGAAGAAAACTAAATAGACATAGACTCTAATTTTTTTTAAATCCCAAAATTATAAAAAAAAAAGTTTTAACAAGTTCCCAAAATCTCATGACCGACCCTACGTATGATAGGGAATGTGAATGTAGACACGTCCTGTGTGTTCTGTCAGAAACTTTTGTAGTCGATAGACTATCTATGTTTTGAATGTCCATTTTCAAACCAAGTCTGGGAAAATTTGGCAAAAGGAGTTCTGAGAAATTAATACACAATGACATGGTCACGCTTAAGGTGTCTCATTACTGATTCTTTGCAGAGTAAATTACAGCGCCTCATAGTCAGATATATATATTTCAGGCAACAATCCATAGCATTTGGAGGGAGAAGAGTGGAAGAAGGCATAGTGGATGCATCTGCCCTCATAGTACACTTGATCTTTCTAACAACTCTTATAGACTTATTTAAATATGCAAGTAACTTTTGTTAGCCTGACACTATACAAAATATAAGACTAAACCAATTAAGGAAAAGTAAACTCAATAGTTTTTTGGTAAAATATTAAAATTTATATCATTTTCAAGAGATTACAATGTGGTATGGGCAACTTATTACAACAGGAACAGAAACGACAACAACTTAATATTAGGTGGATATTAAAGATCAAATTAGGTGGATACACCATTTTATTTTAGACTTTAATTCATATTATATGTTTACTTGAGTGGTACAAAGACATACACTCTCAATAACTCAAATTCAGTTCTTAAACTTGGCCTCAAGGTCTTTGACAACATTGACATCCAACTGGAACGCCATAGCCAGAACTTCCGGGTTGATCGGTGGCGTCGACCCAAACACAGTATCTGCGATTGTGATGACACCAGCGTTCTGACTACTCAGTCCCGCAAAGGCTACCGCGGGAGTTTTTCCAATATTCACCTGAAAATGTATCATTCCTATGGGGAATACAAAAACGTCACCTGGCTGCAATACTTTGGCGAATAGACGATTGTTATCTTGATTGGAAGAAACAAAACCAACGTATAATGTTCCCTTCAAAAGGACAAGGATCTCAGTGGCGCGAGGGTGCGTGTGAGGTGGGTTTTGGCCATGTGGTGCATAGTCTATGCGAACCAAGGATATTCCCATAGTGTTTAGCCCTGGAATCTGATCGACATTGACTGTTGTCACGTTAGATTTGACATCATTATCGGTGTTTCCAGCCTTATTGAGTCCTGAGAAGAAGAAATCTTCTGCCTTGGCTTGCTTTGGATCCTTACAAAACTTACCATTCACAAAAACTGCAGGTAGATTTCATTTCGAAGAATATGTTATCATATAATGTAATCAGCTTAAGGAGAAAAAAGAGACTGAGTTACAGAAACCGGGTTTTATACGCACCTCCATTTTTGGGGTCATCAATTGCGACACAGAAGTCTTGGAGTGGGCTTGGATCATAAGCTTTGACAAAGGAAATGACCACAGCTAATACGGTAATCAGGATTGAAACCCTCATTTTCAAACAAGAGGTTTTGTAATATGTTTTCAAGTGTGTTTTTTATGTTTGTTGTGTTGTAAATTGTGAAGCATTTTAGCTCAGTATTTATAATGTAGGAGCGTATGCCATATTTGACGTGGTCCAAAGTCATTTTATACATTTGCAGTTCGGATGTTTCAATGTGGCAGTTCAAAAACGTTTAACAAGTCAATTAATAACTTAATCTATCTTTAATTAAAATATTATTTGCATGACTATACATACACAACACCACGGTCTTGTAAGCTACTGATTTGTAATATAGCGTTTTCCTGTATCACCTACTAGTTTCTAGGGTGGTAAGAATATAGGGGAATTTGCCAAAAATAAGAATAACCTAAATTTTGATTCGAAATACAAAAGGATATTCATATTCAAAATTACTATTTACTCATTATGACTAAACAAAAAATCAGGAAGTTAATTTATGATTCGTTCCTTAGAAGCTAACATTTAATAGAGAGAAATCTACTAGGTCTGGACTTCTTTCCTTCCTAAGAAATCTACTATGTAGACTTATTCAAAAGTATACATCGTAACTGGATCAATAATTTTATTTTAATAATGTACTAGACCTTGACTCGCGCGACCGCGCGGGTATGAATTTTCTGTTTAATTATTTTATTTATACTAAATGATTTTTAACATTTGATAGTATTACATTCACTAAGTTTTGAATTGTTTTTTATGTTAAACCATATATTGTATGATCTAATATTCAATACAATCTAAACAAATTCAACATACACATATAATTAGAAAATTGTACGATATATAAAAACAATGTTCATAAATTTACAATAGGAAGAAAAAAGAACTATGACTTAGTATTCCATAGAAAAATTATAAATTAGTTATACATATTTAACAAAAATACAAAGATTTTAAAATGTTATGAAGATGTTAACATATAAAACGGTCATATAATTAAAATGTACATAACTTCATAATTTTATTAATAATAAGTTACAGATGGGTTTGTTTTGTGTCAAATTTATACTATTAATTGGGAAATGATTTTTAACATTTGATAGTATTACATTCACTAAGTTTTGAATTGTTTTTTATGTTAAACCATATATTGTATGATCTAACATTGACATCCAACTGGAACGCCATAGCCAGAACTTCGGGTTGATCGGTGGCGTCGACCCAAACACAGTATCTGCGACAGATGACACCAGCGTTCTGACTACTCAGTCCCCAGGCTAACAAGGGAGTTTTTCCAATATTCACCTGAAAATGTATCATTCCTATGGGGAATACAAAACGCCACCTGGCTGCAATACTTTGGCGAATAGGCGATTGTTATCTTGATTGGAAGAAACAAAACCAACGTATAATGTTCCCTTCAAAAGGACAAGGATCTCAGTGGCTGAAGTGCGTGAGGTGGGTTTTGGCCATGTGGTGCATAGTCTATGCGAACCAAGGATATTCCCATAGTGTTTAGCCCTGGAATCTGATCGACATTGACTGTTGTCACGCTAGATTTGACATCATTATCGGTGTTTCCAGCCTTATTGAGTCCTGAGAAGAAGAAATCTTCTGCCTTGGCTTGCTTTGGATCCTTACAAAACTTACCATTCACAAAACTGCAGGTAGATTTCATTTCAAGAATATGTTATCATATAATGTAATCAGCTTAAGGAGAAAAAAGAGACTGAGTTACAGAAACCGGTTTTATACGCACCTCCATTTTGGGGTCATCAATCATGACACAGAAGTCTTGGAGTGGGCTTGGATCATAAGCTTTGACAAAGGAAATGACCACAGCTAATACGGTAATCAGGATTGAAACCCTCATTTTCAAACAAGAGGTTTTGTAATATGTTTTCAAGTGTGTTTTTTATGTTTGTTGTGTTGTAAATTGTGAAGCATTTTAGCTCAGTATTTATAATGTAGGAGCGTATGCCATATTTGACGTGGTCCAAAGTCATTTTATACATTTGCAGTTCGGATGTTTCAATGTGGCAGTTCAAAAACGTTTAACAAGTCAATTAATAACTTAATCTATCTTTAATTAAAATATTATTTGCATGACTATACATACACAACACCACGGTCTTGTAAGCTACTGATTTGTAATATAGCGTTTTCCTGTATCACCTACTAGTTTCTAGGGTGGTAAGAATATAGGGGAATTTGCCAAAAATAAGAATAACCTAAATTTTGATTCGAAATACAAAAGGATATTCATATTCAAAATTACTATTTACTCATTATGACTAAACAAAAAAATCAGGAAGTTAATTTATGATTCGTTCCTTAGAAGCTAACATTTAATAGAGAGAAATCTACTAGGTCTGGACTTCTTTCCTTCCTAAGAAATCTACTATGTAGACTTATTCAAAAGTATACATCGTAACTGGATCAATAATTTTATTTTAATAATGTACTAGACCTTGACCCGCGCGACCGCGCGGGTATGAATTTTCTGTTTAATTATTTTATTTATACTAAATGATTTTTAACATTTGATAGTATTACATTCACTAAGTTTTGAATTGTTTTTTTGCGTGTTAAACCATATATTGTATGACGAATATTCAATACAATCTAAACAAATTCAACATACACATATAATTAGAAAATTGTACGATATATAAAAACAATGTTCATAAATTTACAATAGGAAGAAAAAAGAACTATGACTTAGTATTCCATAGAAAAATTATAAATTAGTTATACATATTTAACAAAAATACAAAGATTTTAAAATGTTATGAAGATGTTAACATATAAAAACGGTCATATAATTAAAAATGTACATAACTTCATAATTTTATTAATAATAAGTTACAGATGGGTTTGTTTTTGTGTCAAATTTATACTATTAATTGGGAAATGATTTTTCGCTTTCGAACTCTCACGTTAAATGTTAGAGAGCTTAATATCATTTATACCGTAATGAATAAAATATATATATTAACCAAAAATAAAATAAAAAATAATTTTGAATTAGATAAGTGATTAAAATTAATAATACTAAGAATTATCCAAAACCTACAAATTATATTTTAAAACAAAAGATAATTCATATATATACTGTGTTGTTATCCGAAATTTTTTTTTAACAAAAAGTTCAAAATAAAATTAAGAAAACAGAAAACACATAACTAAATATTAATCAAGTAAAATTCTTAATTTTATATAATTAAAAAGAGAATATTGATTGATTTCTAAGATTTATTTATTAATAGTGGATATAGTGTAAACATAAATAATAATTTATCACTATAATATTTTAGTAATTATAAAATGTCTATGCCCGCATGCGCGGGCGAAACACCTAGTTAATTAATAAATATCCATAACATTTATATAGCAAATCAATTGTTTCCTAAAAATAATATAGTTAGCAAGAATATAGGAAATTGCCTCATTGTTAACTATTTACTTAATCTTATATTTAATATTGAGTATTTTGCAAGTTCGGTTAAATAGATTTTACTGGAAAGAAAATACAGATAATTTATTATTTAGCTAAATATAGATAGTTAGGGAAAATCATGTCACTATATTAATGTTAATTAATATTTGATATCGTAAAGATATTTTGTTTGAGTTCTAATTAATTAATTTGGTTTGTTGTGAAAGCTTAAGAAAAATCGATTTGATTTGTTTTTTTTTTTTTTTTTGAGAAAGGTTAGCAACAGTCGATTTGTGTAGTTGGTTGGAAGCGTAAACATAAATAAATATATATGTAGATTGGTAATATTTTACATGGATTAATGATTTACACTGATTTTTATACAGATACATCTTAATGTTATATATGGGAAGAAGTTGTAAACTATACAGATAATATTAAGGTAAAAAAAAAAATTCATACGATATTTTTTTGGACTTATTGAGACCTAGCTCTATGAGAGGTGAATGAACATTGGTTTAATAGAAAATGGAAATTCAATTTTATTTCAAAATTATTTTAATAGAGAATGGAAGTTAATTTTTTCTCAGGACAACAAATAATTTCGAAATTATTGTTCTAGATTTTTTTATGATAACAAATATATAATTTCCTTGTGCAAAAAAAAAAAGAAATAATTTCAGAATTGATTTAATGCAGGAGAGAAGTTAAATTTTATTTTAGGAAAACACATTAACTAAACTGAAAAAGACATGCATTAAAATAGGAAGCTTAATTAATAGTTTCAGTGGCATGCTATTGTAAATAACACTAAAAACTAAGGGGCATTTTCTAAGTGTACTTCTATTTTAATAATATAGATAAAATAATTATATGAGATTTTTTTTTACAAATCATCAATAGAAGAACCGATATGAAGTATATAAATCAAAATTAATATAATTGATTTTAAAAAATATATATATTGATTTGCTAATCATGTATTAGACAATGCTTATGATTTAGTTCTAAGGTCTTTTAGGGTTAGATTCTAGATTTATATTTTTTTATTGACCTAAATTTACATATAATATTAAGTAGTTTTTTTTTTACATATATTGGTGTTTGATACGATGATTAATTGAGACTTTTTGATTATCAAGTACACATTTAGGGTTTGGAGTTTGTGGTTTAGAGTATAGTAGACATATAATGGAGTCTACTAAATTTTAGGGTACAGTAGACGTATTGTCTACTAGGATTTGAGAGTATAAAAATAGTTTTTAATTAAAAATTAGTTTTTTGTGAAAAAATGTGAAATCATATATTGAATTTTTAGATGAATAAAGAATGAAAAATTTAAATTTATCTATTAATTTTTCTAAAACAATAAAAAAAAAAAAAATAATTTTTGAATTAGATAAGTGATTAAAATTAATAATACTAAGAATTATCCAAAACCTACAAATTATATTTTAAAACAAAAGATAATTCATATATATACTGTGTTGTTATCCAAATTTTTTTAACAAAAAGTTCAAAATAAAATTAAGAAAACAGAAAACACATAACTAAATATTAATCAAGTAAAATTCTTAATTTTATATAATTAAAAAGAGAATATTGATTGATTTCTAAGATTTATTTATTAATAGTGGATATAGTGTAAACATAAATAAATATATATGTAGATTGGTAATATTTTACATGGATTAATGATTTACACTGATTTTTATACAGATACATCTTAATGTTATATATGGGAAGAAGTTGTAAACTATACAGATAATATTAAGGTAAAAAAAAATTCATAATGATATTTTTGGACTTATTGAGACCTAGCTCTATGAGAGGTGAATGAACATTGGTTTAATAGAAAATGGAAATTCAATTTTATTTCAAAATTATTTTAATAGAGAATGGAAGTTAATTTTTCTCAGACAACAAATAATTTCAAAATTATTGTTCTAGATTTTTTATGATAACAAATATATAATTTCCTTGTGCAAAAAAAAAGAAAAACAACCAGCGAGTTCTTGGAAATATGAAGAGCATCCATTTAAAATTCAATCCTCGGCACCATGTGGATCAAATATCATCAGTATGTTAAGATTTATATGCCATCATGAAAAAAACACTGAAAAACAGTCATAAGATCTCGAGATCCTGCTTTATAGCTTTTCATAAGATAGGAAAAAAGTTACCGGTGAAAATGGTAAATACCATCAAAAATACTTTGTCGTATGAGGATACAATAATAAATGTTTTCATAATAATAGATGAGTTGGAACCTGAACAAATGCATCTACTTTATTAATTCAAGACACATATAAAATGTCCCAAAGTTTTTCAACTTATTTACAATGATACACCTGAAGTTATTAATTAACCTACCTTATAGGATTCTTTGTCTTTTCACTTTAATTAATGCATTTCCAAAATCTAATTCTAACTAAAACATTATGGCAACAATAATTAATAAGCCTAGCTTTTAATATTCTTTGTCTTTTCCATATATATATTTCGTAACTAAATACATAAATTATATGGTAATTATTTTACTAATTCCATATATACATAATAATTAATTTCATACTAATTAACATATCTTTTAGGATTTTTTCTTATTAATTCTCTACCTATCTTTAAATAGTTATTAATATTGTTTTCAAAGACATATAATTATATTTTTATTATTTATAAGTAATAACTAAACAAAAGTCACAAAAGAAACATTTATATAATATATAGATTAATATATAAATATGTTATGTTACATATATTTTCATATAAATAATATCCAATGTAAATTCAGTATAATAAATGTTAAAAGTAGAAAATATATAGGACCATAAATTTACATATAATATTAAGTAGTTTTTTTTACATATATTGGTGTTTGATCGATGATTAATTGAGACTTTTGATTATCAAGTACACATTTAGGGTTTGGAGTTTGTGGTTTAGAGTATAGTAGACATATAATGGAGTCTACTAAATTTTAGGTACAGTAGACGATTGTCTACTAGGATTTGAGAGTATAAAAATAGTTTTTAATTAAAAATTAGTTTTTTGTGAAAAAATGTGAAATCATATATTGAATTTTTAGATGAATAAAGAATGAAAAAATTTAAAATTTATCTATTAATTTTTCTAAAACAATAAAACAAAAAATTCTAGTAGACTTATTTGTAAGACTAAACCGAGACAGTTTGAGATTACAAAAATCAAAATAATTTTATTAGTTTTAGTTTTATATGAATAAATTAAAACGATAATTTTCAAACTAATGTTCAAAAATTGTAAGATCATATATATTACAATTATTAAATCAATAAAAAATAATCAACAATAATGAAATTATTATAGTAGTCTTCCAAAAAGTCTTGTCAACTAAGTAGGCTTACAATAAAATATACTTCAAATTTTAATTTTACTAGACTTCAAAAGTAGTCTACGGTGTCGTAAATTTTATTTTTGTTACATTTTTTTTCTTAAATTTACAATTCTTGTAAATGGATACAACAATTATTTCTTAAATTTGTTACAATTCTTTTATATGAAGGAAAAAAAAAAGAAAAACAACCAGCGAGTTCTTGGAAATATGAAGAGCATCCATTTAAAATTCAATCCTCGGCACCATGTGGATCAAATATCATCAGTATGTTAAGATTTATATGCCATCATGAAAAAAACACTGAAAAACAGTCATAAGATCTCGAGATCCTGCTTTATAGCTTTTCATAAGATAGGAAAAAAGTTACCGGTGAAAATGGTAAATACCATCAAAAATACTTTGTCGTATGAGGATACAATAATAAATGTTTTCATAATAATAGATGAGTTGGAACCTGAACAAATGCATCTACTTTATTAATTCAGAAGTACACATATAAAATGTCCCAAAGTTTTTCAACTTATTTACAATGATATGCCACTGAAGTTATTAATTAACCTACCTTATAGGATTCTTTGTCTTTTCACTTTAATTAATGCATTTCCAAAATCTAATTCTAACTAAAACATTATGGCAACAATAATTAATAAGCCTAGCTTTTAATATTCTTTGTCTTTTCCATATATATATTTCGTAACTAAATACATAAATTATATGGTAATTATTTTACTAATTCCATATATACATAATAATTAATTTCATACTAATTAACATATCTTTTAGGATTTTTTCTTATTAATTCTCTACCTATCTTTAAATAGTTATTAATATTGTTTTCAAAGACATATAATTATATTTTTATTATTTATAAGTAATAACTAAACAAAAGTCACAAAAGAAACATTTATATAATATATAGATTAATATATAAATATGTTATGTTACATATATTTTCATATAAATAATATCCAATGTAAATTCAGTATAATAAATGTTAAAAGTAGAAAATATATAGGACCATATATTTAAATAGTATATACAAAAATTTAGTTATACATTTTCATAAAATTTTGATCCATACAAATAAAAATACATTCGTGCAAATATAATGGTCATATTTTAAAAATAAGGATGATACAATTGATGGTTTATAAGATATAATAAAATTACCCAATATAAACTATAAAATTAGTGTGTTTAAAATATCTTTTAAAAAATAATTTAGACAGCTAAATTTTTTAAAATATATATATTATCGCTTATAAAAATTAAAACAAACACTTGCTTGCGGATCTTGGATCAAACAACAAACCTTTCGTTCTTCTTCTATCAAAATTAAACCCATAAATAATTTGTAATCATTTAAATTAATATACTTTCATTTTATTATTTTAAAATTTTAATCCAAATTTTATATATATATAGAATTTGAATAATAATCTTTTCTTAGAAATGTTATAACTAATTTATTAATTTTGGTATACCATATTAACTCTTACTTCTCAAGATCTAATATATCTTTAATATAAAATTTATTTTCAATATATAGTATACATAAATTTTGTTATATATATATATGTTGGGTTTGTTTATATGATACCAAATATTTGTGATACAATAAACTGTTTACATACAAATAAAAATACATTCGTGCAAATATAATGGTCATATTTTAAAAATAAGGATGATACAATTGATGGTTTATAAGATATAATAAAATTACCCAATATAAACTATAAAATTAGTGTGTTTAAAATATCTTTTAAAAAATAATTTAGACAGCTAAATTTTTTAAAATATATATATTATCGCATAAAAATTAAAACAAACACTTGTAGGATCTTGTGGATCAAACAACAAACCTTTCGTTCTTCTTCTATCAAAATTAAACCCATAAATAATTTGTAATCATTTAAATTAATATACTTTCATTTTATTATTTTAAAATTTTAATCCAAATTTTATATATATATAGAATTTGAATAATAATCTTTTCTTAGAAATGTTATAACTAATTTATTAATTTTGGTATACCATATTAACTCTTACTTCTCAAGATCTAATATATCTTTAATATAAAATTTATTTTCAATATATAGTATACATAAATTTTGTTATATATATATAGAATTTGAATAATAATCTTTTCTTAGAAATGTTATAACTAATTTATTAATTTTGGTATACCATATTAACTCTTACTTCTCAAGATCTAATATATCTTTAATATAAAATTTATTTTCAATATATAGTATACATAAATTTTGTTATATATATATATGTTGGGTTTGTTTATATGATCCCAAATTTTTTTAACAAAAAGTTCAAAATAAAATTAAGAAAACAGAAAACACATAACTAAATATTAATCAAGTAAAATTCTTAATTTTATATAATTAAAAAGAGAATATTGATTGATTTCTAAGATTTATTTATTAATAGTGGATATAGTGTAAACATAAATAAATATATATGTAGATTGGTAATATTTTACATGGATTAATGATTTACACTGATTTTTATACAGATACATCTTAATGTTATATATGGGAAGAAGTTGTAAACTATACAGATAATATTAAGGTAAAAAAAATTCATAATGATATTTTTTGGACTTATTGAGACCTAGCTCTATGAGAGGTGAATGAACATTGGTTTAATAGAAAATGGAAATTCAATTTTATTTCAAAATTATTTTAATAGAGAATGGAAGTTAATTTTTCTCAGACAACAATAATTTCAAAATTATTGTTCTAGATTTTTTATGATAACAAATATATAATTTCCTTGTGCAAAAAAAAAGAAATAATTTCAGAATTGATTTAATGCAGGAGAGAAGTTAAATTTTATTTTAGGAAAACACATTAACTAAACTGAAAAAGACATGCATTAAAATAGGAAGCTTAATTAATAGTTTCAGTGGCATGCTATTGTAAATAACACTAAAAACTAAGGGCATTTTCTAAGTGTACTTCTATTTTAATAATATAGATAAAATAATTATATGAGATTTTTTTTACAAATCATCAATAGAAGAACCGATATGAAGTATATAAATCAAAATTAATATAATTGATTTTAAAAATATATATATTATCGCTATAAAAATTAAAACAAACACTTGCTTGTGGATCTTGGATCAAACAACAAACCTTTCGTTCTTCTTCTATCAAAATTAAACCCATAAATAATTTGTAATCATTTAAATTAATATACTTTCATTTTATTATTTTAAAATTTTAATCCAAATTTTATATATATATAGAATTTGAATAATAATCATGTATTAGACAATGCTTATGATTTAGTTCTAAGGTCTTTTAGGGTTAGATTCTAGATTTATATTTTTTATTGACCTAAATTTACATATAATATTAAGTAGTTTTTTACATATATTGGTGTTTGATAATGATGATTAATTGAGACTTTTGATTATCAAGTACACATTTAGGTTTGGAGTTTGTGGTTTAGAGTATAGTAGACATATAATGGAGTCTACTAAATTTTAGTAAGTAGACGTATTGTCTACTAGGATTTGAGAGTATAAAAATAGTTTTTAATTAAAAATTAGTTTTTTGTGAAAAAATGTGAAATCATATATTGAATTTTTAGATGAATAAAGAATGAAAAAATTTAAATTTATCTATTAATTTTTCTAAAACAATAAAAACAAAAAAAATTCTAGTAGACTTATTTGTAAGACTAAACCGGAGACAGTTTGAGATTACAAAAATCAAAATAATTTTATTAGTTTTAGTTTTTATATGAATAAATTAAAACGATAATTTTCAAACTAATGTTCAAAAATTGTAAGATCATATATATTACAATTATTAAATCAATAAAAAATAATCAACAATAATGAAATTATTATAGTAGTCTTCCAAAAAGTCTTGTCAACTAAGTAGGCTTACAATAAAATATACTTCAAATTTTAATTTTACTAGACTTCAAAAGTAGTCTACGGTGTCGTAAATTTTATTTTTGTTACATTTTTTTTCTTAAATTTACAATTCTTGTAAATGGATACAACAATTATTTCTTAAATTTGTTACAATTCTTTTATATGAAGGAAAAAAAAAAGAAAAACAACCAGCGAGTTCTTGGAAATATGAAGAGCATCCATTTAAAATTCAATCCTCGGCACCATGTGGATCAAATATCATCAGTATGTTAAGATTTATATGCCATCATGAAAAAAACACTGAAAAACAGTCATAAGATCTCGAGATCCTGCTTTATAGCTTTTCATAAGATAGGAAAAAGTTACCGGTGAAAATGGTAAATACCATCAAAAATACTTTGTCGTATGAGGATACAATAAATGTTTTTTGGAAATATATTTATGAATTGAAATAAATACCCTAATAAAATTAATCAGATTTCAACTTAGAGCCACAAGGAAATCATTGTTCAATTTAGAGGCATTGCTACAATCTAATATACCAAAAGAATAACAGAAAGTTAAATCTAAATCATGTGTTTAATTAAAATAATAACATAATTTAGTTTAAATCATTTTATTTACTTTTATAAATCAAAAACTATGAAACAATTTAAAATTTATAATAAAGTAATTTTATAATCTTATAAATATTTATATTTGTGCATTAACACGATGAGTTACCTATTTATCAAAAAAAAAAAAAACACGATGAGTTACCTGGTACATTAGTATTAGTCGATGTTTTGACAGTTTTAGTAGATATAGAAAGATCAATCACATGCAAGTATGCGATGACTTTTTTTTTTTTTGAACACCAAACATTGAAGTTTATTTACCCAAACTAAGTTATTTTGGTCATGGTGAGTAACCATAACGGGAATTTTCCACCATATATGTTTTCAATTTTGGTTGGCAACTGTGAACGTGTCAAATGTTAAAAACATAACTCTTGCCTAAACTAGGAATATTAGTTTGCTTAAGGCCGTATCATAAAATAATGTGAATGATTGATTGGCTATAACTGTATGAATTTTGTTAAAGAATTTAATTTATAGAATTTTTGGTGTGATCATATCTTATATAGCTTTAAGTTTTTTTAAAACGTATTCTTAGAACTATATTTTTCTACAATTTATGAAATATTAGAAAATAAGACTTCTACAACTGTTTTTTTCAGTTTTTTACTGTAAATTTATAAACTAAATATAACATGATTACTACGGTTCAACCAGTTACGTCCAAATATATCTAAGCAACATATTTAAGTTTTTTCATCCCCGTTTTATGGTGAAAATAAGTCTACATTTTTTCCTTCCTAGGAAAATATATTAATATAATTTAAGATTTACTATCCCACTGATATTCTATGCAAGTTAATATTACTACTTTTTACAGTTGGTTTTGATGGTTGAAAATTTCCATGTTTTCTTATAACAAAATTACTATTTTAGACTATAGATAACACAAAACATAATTTTATTTTAAAGTGTATTCTAATTTGTTTTATAATTTTTGGTCCAGATGGCTGGAATAGCTGTCTCTTAAAAATGTAAAGACTAATTCAATGTAGGAAAATAAGTTTAATAGTAGTTTCATTTTTTTTTGACAAAGAAGTAATAATATCAAATTACGGGGAAAAGACATCATTTAGTTGGTGAATATCCCAATCTTAAACAGTTAAACTACTACTGCAGAAAAAATGGCAAAAGCAATGACCATTGACCATATTTCTAACATGTGTTCTCTTAAAATTTTACCAAAGAAAATTGTTCTCTTAAAAACCAACCATTTTAATTTAGGATTTTTTCTTATTAATTCTCTACCTATCTTTAAATAGTTATTAATATTGTTTTCAAAGACATATAATTATATTTTTATTATTTATAAGTAATAACTAAACAAAAGTCACAAAAGAAACATTTATATAATATATAGATTAATATATAAATATGTTATGTTACATATATTTTCATATAAATAATATCCAATGTAAATTCAGTATAATAAATGTTAAAAGTAGAAAATATATAGGACCATATATTTAAATAGTATATACAAAAATTTAGTTATACATTTTCATAAAATTTTGATCCATACAAATAAAAATACATTCGCAAATATAATGGTCATATTTTAAAAATAAGGATGATACAATTGATGGTTTATAAGATATAATAAAATTACCCAATATAAACTATAAAATTAGTGTGTTTAAAATATCTTTTAAAAATAATTTAGACAGCTAAATTTTTAAAATATATATATTATCGCTATAAAAATTAAAACAAACACTTATGCGGATGCTGGATCAAACAACAAACCTTTCGTTCTTCTTCTATCAAAATTAAACCCATAAATAATTTGTAATCATTTAAATTAATATACTTTCATTTTATTATTTTAAAATTTTAATCCAAATTTTATATATATATAGAATTTGAATAATAATCTTTTTCTTAGAAATGTTATAACTAATTTATTAATTTTGGTATACCATATTAACTCTTACTTCTCAAGATCTAATATATCTTTAATATAAAATTTATTTGACGTTAATTTATTGACTCTAACATTGTTATAGGATATAAAACTTATTTGGAGTCAATTTATTGACCACACATGCTTCTAGTTGATACTTGACTTTGGACTATGTTCATCCATTTTCAAATATTTTCATCATTTACTTACTTAAAACATTGAAGTTTTTTTTTTTTTTTTTTTTTGAACACCAAACATTGAAGTTTATTTACCCAAACTAAGTTATTTTGGTCATGGTGAGTAACCATAACGGGAATTTTCCACCATATATGTTTTCAATTTTGGTTGGCAACTGTGAACGTGTCAAATGTTAAAAACATAACTCTTGCCTAAACTAGGAATATTAGTTTGCTTAAGGCCGTATCATAAAATAATGTGAATGATTGATTGGCTATAACTGTATGAATTTTGTTAAAGAATTTAATTTATAGAATTTTTGGTGTGATCATATCTTATATAGCTTTAAGTTTTTTTTAAAACGTATTCTTAGAACTATATTTTTTCTACAATTTATGAAATATTAGAAAATAAGACTTCTACAACTGTTTTTTTTTCAGTTTTTTTACTGTAAATTTATAAACTAAATATAACATGATTACTACGGTTCAACCAGTTACGTCCAAATATATCTAAGCAACATATTTAAGTTTTTTTTTCATCCCCGTTTTATGGTGAAAATAAGTCTACATTTTTTCCTTCCTAGGAAAATATATTAATATAATTTAAGATTTACTATCCCACTGATATTCTATGCAAGTTAATATTACTACTTTTTACAGTTGGTTTTGATGGTTGAAAATTTCCATGTTTTCTTATAACAAAATTACTATTTTAGACTATAGATAACACAAAACATAATTTTATTTTAAAGTGTATTCTAATTTGTTTTATAACTATTGCTAACTACTTGACTAATTTTAATTAAACCACTAAATGTTTATGAATTGGTATCTATATCTCCTTAACGTTGAATTAAGCATTCATTTACTTTTTAAAAGATTATCTCGATAATGTAATTCAGCTCCAAATGACTTTTAACATATTGATTTGTGTTATTACTTATTAGGATGGTAAGACTATCGAATATGTCCAGTTCAATACTATTTTTGCAATTTAAATATATTAGATTCTGACATAGGCGTCCGCGTTAATTTTTTAATTAGATTTTAATTTATATAAAAAGAATTACAGTGTGATGATATAGTGTTTAAAGTTTGAAGTTATAAATTGTTGATAAACTTTGAGAGACTTGGGTTATCTCATGTGTCTTGAGACATAGTCGGTAAATAAGATTGTATTCACGTGCCTTGCTAGATATTTTATATCAGTGACGTAAAAACATGGACTAGGTGAATTCGGTAGTGGAAAGATGGCCACATCAAGTTACAAAAAAAAAAAAAAGATGGCCACATCCACAATAATGGAAATAGAGTGGAGCTTCACGAGGGTTTCTAAGGAAGCGACGGGCATATTAAGTTAAGACAAAAGCTTCTAGTTCCAACATTAACGTGATGGAGCCATGAATGTTTGACGGAACAAAAGCCGAGCTACCAATCGTTGAACTCATAAAAGCTTGGAGTGAGAGACAGAGCGTCGAGATTTCCAGTTGGTTGTGGCTGTTGAGGTAGGCGCAATGGGAGGAGAGATTATGGATCTAACAGCAACAAAAAGTTAATTTTAGTGGACCTTATTCTTTATGTAGATTTGTTGATGGGCCTACCAGAATCCAAACTAGGGTCAGGCCCAACCAAAAGTGATCGAGTGCAATATTCAGTGCTGAGTCGGGTTGATGGAGTTTGATGGTGGAATGAGGATGAACAAAATACAAGACATCATCTTGATTAATTTATCTTGATTTGTTTGGAGATGGGGCGTGGAGCGGGTGTAGTGTTGATGGAAACGGGGCTGCAACAGCTGGTTGGGGAGGATGCGGTGGTGTTGAGGTGAAGCATCAAACATAGACTCCAATACGAAGAAGATGAAATGAGGCACAGCGGGGAGACGAAATGGCATGAGTACGCAACAGAGGTGAAGGGGCCTGAGTCAGAATGGCACGGATGCGCAACAGTGGAAGTGAATATGATTAAGGAGTACCAAAGCGGAGTTTCGGCATATGTGAAGGGATCTGAGGCAGCATGGAGTGGTGGAGGCGCATTGGAGAGTAAGAAACGAATAGATCTGGCGAGCCCACACTCGGGGAGTAGATATGGTCCTGAAGATTTTTGCTAACAGATATACATTTTGACACTAACTGCCATAAAAAATGTCTTATTTTCGTTGGATACCGTGCTTTCCAGTAGAAAACTTTCAA
The DNA here is from genome assembly GCA_016771965.1 of Brassica carinata. Classification (NCBI taxonomy): domain Eukaryota; kingdom Viridiplantae; phylum Streptophyta; class Magnoliopsida; order Brassicales; family Brassicaceae; genus Brassica; species Brassica carinata. The sequence continues at coordinate 11,236,832 of CM028688.1, forward strand.
TATATCAACAGTGGGTCTATACAGTACTGGTGGTTTTTTCTTATTTGGATAAACCCGTTCTATCTGATATCCTGATTTGACCGTGTATTTTCCATTTTTCGTAAAATACCATCCATTTCTGTCTCCCATTTGAATCATATTCAATGGAATACTTTCTATGATTTTCACATCCTGAGGATCCACCAAAATCTAAATTGTCTGCGAATTTCAAATTCGCGAAACCGAATTAATAAGAGAATCCACTGTAAGGTCTGGGTAAAAATTATGTTGGTTTTTGTTTGCTGATCTCGGGCGAATGGTTGAGAGCCATGGATCGTTCCATACGAATATAGAAGATCTGGATCCAATCCTTTTGATTAGTCATTTGTTAATCAGAGATCTAGTTGATGCTATACTCCATCAACCATATGACTGAGAATATGATCTAATCGGTTACAGGGATGATGCAATTCTGTAGTACCAGCCTTTGAAAACCCTAGAAAATAAGGTATTTGGCTTTACGTTACAATACACTATTCAATTAAGAACTTTACGTTACTATACATAAGTGGAATCGCATTATAAAAAATTGAGACATTCTTTATGATGACTCTAAAAAGTTTTTATCATAAATATAAGTGATGAGTGTTTGTGGTTTTTGTTTTACCAAAAACTATTTTTCATCCAATCAGATTTTAGCTTTTAGATTTTGTTTTTTTGTAGAAACCATCTGATTTGCTAATCAAGTTTTTTTAACAAATACATTCCCTAATATTTAGAGAAATTAGTTTTTCAAAATTTCAAACAATTTGTAAAGAAAAGCCAAAAACCAACTTTTGTGGTTTTTCAATACAAAACGAATTTTGTTTATTTTGTACAAAATACTATATTTTCATTAATTAATAATTAAATAAATAATATTTTCATAAAGATAAAAATTTTACATACAATTTTTTATCATTTAAAAATTAATAAAAATAATTTATTTGTATTTTATATCTTTAAATAAATATAGATTTATTAATATTAATTGTAAGCAGTTAATTATTAATTTCTATAATTAGAATTATTGAATAATTTCGATAATCATTAGACACACTAAACAACAAAAATATTTTATGTAATAAAATTTACAAATAGTTTCAATATTTTAAAATATTTGAAATTTTTATAGTTTATAGATATTTATTATTTATATTTTAGTATAATACTTAAAATTAAATAATTCAAAACATGGTAAATTTTATTTTAAATTAGAACCACTATATTTTGATAAATTTTAATGGTAATTTTTAAATATTTTATTTCTTTTTATTTTATTATTTTAAAACAATGTATTGATTATTTTATAAAAAAAGAATACAACAAAATCAAAATCTAAAAACTAAAAGACCAAAACCAAAAGCTGAAAATCAAAACCAAAAATCTAAAAGTTAAAAAGTGAAAAACCAAAATTTTAAAACTAACAACAAATGGAAACAATCATCACCATAGTTTTCAAGTGTCAAAATGATTAAAATGTATCATTGAACATGTAAATAAACACTTATATCTTTAGCGTTAACTAATAGACTTAGAGTTCATATTCAAGGGGTGATGTTTTTGGTGGTGGGATTTAGAGTTTTAAAAAATAAATATTCAAATTTTAAAATTAAAATTTTAAAAATAGTTTCAATAAGAATTTTCGGATTTCAAAATAAAATTTTGAAAAAAAATTAAAAAAGAAAATTTTCAAAAATGAAAAATAAAAAGTTCAAATTCAAAAACACATTATTCGATAATAATAATAATTAAAAATGTATTCTTTTTATTTTTTCTTATTTATTTAAATAATTATGTATATTTAAATAGGGAATTTGCACTACATAACCTAAAAAATATATTTAATTAGGTATATGGAAAGTTACTGTTCTATATTTCATAATAGCAAAGATGCCCTTGCTACTTTTCTTCGTCATCCAAACTTAAAAAACAAACCTTTGGATCCCAAAACCTAATTGACATTAACTATCTAACCAGATCAGAAATGAATAGAGATCTTCCCAGTTTCAAGGTCCCAACCATGGGACAGTAATCGCCGATCTTCTACTTCTTCCCCTGCGCTTTCTGGTAAAGACAAGCTGATGATGGTGAAGGAAGAAGAAGAGGATGAGCTTTTCGGTGTTAGGTTACAAGGTAAGGTCGTCGGAGATGGCGGAGATTGCTTTGAATCTCGAGCAATTAGAGGTGATGATGGGTAATGTTCAAGAAGATGGTTTAGCTCATCTTGCGACGGATACTGTTCAATTTTATTAATTTGATTTAAAGTTATGAGATTTACGATTTATTTCTCGTTTATGTTTGATGGCCCATGATGGAATTCCCGAACAAAATTGATTTTTCAATACACATAGATGACTGAGTGTTAAACTGAAGCTGTCCAGATTGTTTTCCTAAAAAAATTGTTACGGTAAATCCGGTAAATCTGTAATGAAAAAGACGATGAACAATAACACTTGATCGAATGTTCATAAAACACCAAATCAACACTAGTCACCAAACAATCAGCCTCCACAACCGTCATCTTGTTGTAAGCATTTGTCTCCACCGCCGTGTTCCTGCCTCCGCCGCCGTGTTCCTGCCCCCACCTCCACCGTTCTCTTCGGCTCTTCCTGTTCGCAGCCTCCATTGCTGTCATCGTTGTGTTCGACTTTATCTTCACCTGCTTTTTAGTTATTAGCTCTATATTGCTGTGGAGTCTAATGTAATTTCACCCACCTTCTTTGCATGATTCTGCAAATACTTTTGAAAAACAACCATCTACCTAATTACCACTCTATCTATGTATATTCACCTAAATTGGCCATTTAAATATCTATAAAATAAGGACAAGAAAATCTTTTACCTCTTTAATAAAACTTGTTTTTATCATTTTTCTCTTGGTGGACTTTTTGGTAAAAAAATATGCTCCTTATGGAAATTAATCCCAAATGAAAAAAAAAAAACACTTTCTTTATTTTCGGTAAACAACCATACACCCAAAAAAATTAAATTTAGTAAGAATATTGTAAATAAGGAAAACATCTATTCTCTACTAAAAGTTGTATATAGTGAAAGATTAGCCTATCCACGTCAGTTAAAATATTCAACCAATAAGAACATTTTATTTTGACATGTCATACGGGCTTTGATTATCTGTGTACGGGCTATGATGATGGGCTTATTTTTTGGTTCATGGGCTTCGGTTTCACTTCGCGAGCAAACGAAAGAAAACATAGACGTCTTCATTTCTACGCCTCTGCCTCTTCGTCATCTCCGCTTGAAACCATCGCGGATCAATTTTTCGTTTCACTTCTGCGCAATCAAAACACCATTACATCTCCATCAATTAATTTTGTTCATAATGATTTCGTTTCAGCTTTTCCTCCTTCTTTATATACTCTTTTCCCCTTCTCTACAAATCAAAACCCTAAAACTTCTCTAACCTCGATCCATGGCGATGAAAGCAAATGGCAAGTCCCCTATCACCTCCGATTATGATGAAAAAGTCATGTTCTTTCGAGATGTCTCTCTTGGACCCCACGAGACTCAGTTGCGCTTCCGGCTGATCCACTTCTGGGAGGCTTGGAACCCGATTAAGAAAACTCTAATCGGCCTTGAGATGCTCCTCATCGACGAACAGGTTATGTTTAATCTTCGAAATTTTGTATCTTTGTTCCCACTTAATTAGTTAAAAACATTGTTCGATTATTTATTTTGGTTTCGTCTTATGTTTTTATTCACAGGGAACTGTGATTCAAGGCTTCATTTCGCCTGGGCGTATTCAAAAATATTTGCCAAAAATGAAGAGAGGATCAGTTTACAAACTCAACAACTTCTATGGATCAAGCAACAAATCGGTGTATCGGGTTTCTTCTCACGCCGTCACCGTGTCCTTCTCATGGAACTCTGAGCTATCGGAGCTTTTGGACAACACCACCCCTTTCGATGAAGACAGATTCAGGTTTCATTCGTATGAGGAATTTGAAGCTAATCGTGATCTCAAAGGAGACCTCTACGGTAAGTTCTCAAATCCCCAGCACCTCTGATTTGCATAGCTTTGATTGGATTTTATTATTTAAAAGTCTTCGCTCCTGCTTAGTTATAGAACTCTAGAATTTTTTTTTTTTGCGTTTAGCTATTGGTTGACTTTCAGAATGTTTGGGTTTGTCTTACTCATGCTCTGAAGTTGCTATTTAAAGAGTTTTTTTTTGTTTGTTTTATACATACTCTGAACTTGATATTGATAGAAGAAATGTGAATGATGGGAGTGTGAATGAATGAAGTGTTTTAAGAGTTTTTGGTTTATCTTAATCATTGTCTGAAGTAACTCTTGGAAGATGCACATAATGATGAATGAAATTTGGTTTATTATGTTTGTAACGTTAGGTGGCAAAACTTATTAAATTTCATAGTCTAAATGCACTATTCTGTTGTTTAGCTAGGGACAAGGTCTGTTTCGAATTCAAGTTTTGATAAATATTAGACTACTTATTTTGGAGTTATCTAACTTGCACTTTATGAATGATGTTACAGATGTTGTTGGCCACATGAAGTTGGTCAATGGGCAGAGTCTCACTGAGCGTCCCGTCCTTGATGAAGTGGCTATAGCAGCTGCGAGGCATGTTCTGGTTCATGTGCAATTACATGAGTACGCCTTCACTTATCTCTTACACATCACTTCTCTGTACTTCTCTTACCATTCGTGTGTTGTTTTGCAGTGGACCTGTGATGAAGCTTTACATTTGGGACCAGGCTGCAAAAGAGTTCTGCCTAAAATTCAAGTCCTATGAAAACACACCCACCGTGTTACTGGTCACGACTGTCAACACGAAGCTTAGGAGGTGTCCATTTCTCTGTGATATAGCTTACTTACATTTATATATCTACACTTGAGTTGTTTTAATGGGATCTCCATAATATATCGGTACTCTGGCCCTGACCTCAATGTCCTCCTCACGTGTTTTTATGGATAACGATGTCCAACCTACGGTCGACTACCTCGCCTGGTAAGTATTTATGTATTTTATTACAGTTAATCTAAGTGAATTTAACCTCGATAAGCCATTGCAGTGACTGAATGAAGCACTGCTTTGTATTTGTTCAGGTTGTGCTCTAATCCGAGAGAATGGTAAGGAGGTTAATGCGAGGTGGTGACTAAACGCGGAGCCAATGTCTATTGGGGAGATATTCTCCTACATGAAGCAGGAATCTGCTAAGGTACAACTAAAGTTATAATTTTCTTACGTTTATGAGAAGCTTGGTGCTCATATCACTTGCTCTGCCCAGGAGGCTTTTTGAGTGCACGGCTACGATTGATGATGTAGTGCATGGCTCTCCTTCTTCGTCTATCTCCGCTTGAAACCATCGCGGATCAATTTTTCGTTTCACTTCTGCTCAATCAAAACACCATTACATCTCCATCAATTAATTTTGTTCATAATGATTTCGTTTCAGCTTCTCTTTTCCTCCTTCTTTATATACTCTTTTTTCCCCTTCTCTACAAATCAAAACCCTAAAACTTCTCTAACCTCGATCCATGGCGATGAAAGCAAATGGCAAGTCCCCTATCACCTCCGATTATGATGAAAAAGTCATGTTCTTCGAGATGTCTCTCTTGGACCCCACGACTCAGTTGCGCTTCCGGCTGATCCACTTCTGGGAGGCTTGGAACCCGATTAAGAAAACTCTAATCGGCCTTGAGATGCTCCTCATCGACGAACAGGTTATGTTTAATCTTCGAAATTTTGTATCTTTGTTCCCACTTAATTAGTTAAAAACATTGTTCGATTATTTATTTTGGTTTCGTCTTATGTTTTTATTCACAGGGAACTGTGATTCAAGGCTTCATTTCGCCTGGGCGTATTCAAAAATATTTGCCAAAAATGAAGAGAGGATCAGTTTACAAACTCAACAACTTCTATGGATCAAGCAACAAATCGGTGTATCGGGTTTCTTCTCACGCCGTCACCGTGTCCTTCTCATGGAACTCTGAGCTATCGGAGCTTTTGGACAACACCACCCCTTTCGATGAAGACAGATTCAGGTTTCATTCGTATGAGGAATTTGAAGCTAATCGTGATCTCAAAGGAGACCTCTACGGTAAGTTCTCAAATCCCCGCAGCACCTCTGATTTGCATAGCTTTTGATTGGATTTTATTATTTAAAAGTCTTCGCTCCTGCTTAGTTATAGAACTCTAGAATTTTTTTTTTTTGCGTTTAGCTATTGGTTGACTTTCAGAATGTTTGGGTTTGTCTTACTCATGCTCTGAAGTTGCTATTTAAAGAGTTTTTTTTTGTTTGTTTTATACATACTCTGAACTTGATATTGATAGAAGAAATGTGAATGATGGGAGTGTGAATGAATGAAGTGTTTTAAGAGTTTTTGGTTTATCTTAATCATTGTCTGAAGTAACTCTTGGAAGATGCACATAATGATGAATGAAATTTTGGTTTATTATGTTTGTAACGTTAGGTGGCAAAACTTATTAAATTTCATAGTCTAAATGCACTATTCTGTTGTTTAGCTAGGGACAAGGTCTGTTTCGAATTCAAGTTTTGATAAATATTAGACTACTTATTTTGGAGTTATCTAACTTGCACTTTATGAATGATGTTACAGATGTTGTTGGCCACATGAAGTTGGTCAATGGGCAGAGTCTCACTGAGCGTCCCGTCCTTGATGAAGTGGCTATAGCAGCTGCGAGGCATGTTCTGGTTCATGTGCAATTACATGAGTACGTCTTCACTTATCTCTTACACATCACTTCTCTGTACTTCTCTTACCATTCGGTGTGTTGTTTTGCAGTGGACCTGTGATGAAGCTTTACATTTGGGACCAGGCTGCAAAAGAGTTCTGCCTAAAATTCAAGTCCTATGAAAACACACCCACCGTGTTACTGGTCACGACTGTCAACACGAAGCTTCTAGGAGGTGTCCATTTCTCTCTGTGATATAGCTTACTTACATTTATATATCTACACTTGGAGTTGTTTTAATGGGATCTCCATAATATATCAGGTACTCTGGCCCTGACCTCAATGTCCTCCTCACGTGTTTTTATGGATAACGATGTCCAACCTACGGTCGACTACCTCGCCTGGTAAGTATTTATGTATTTTATTACAGTTAATCTAAGTGAATTTAACCTCGCATAAGCCATTGCAGTGACTGAATGAAGCACTGCTTTGTATTTGTTCAGGTTGTGCTCTAATCCAGAGAATGGTAAGGAGGTTAATGCAGAGGTGGTGACTAAACGTGAGCCAATGTCTATTGGGGAGATATTCTCCTACATGAAGCAGGAATCTGCTAAGGTACAACTAAAGTTATAATTTTCTTACGTTTATGAGAAGCTTGGTGCTCATATCACTTGCTCTGCCGCAGGAGGCTTTTTTTGAGTGCACGGCTACGATTGATGATGTAGTGCATGGCTCTCCTTGGTATTACATTTCATGCGGTGGGTGCCACACTAAGGCTAGCAAAGGACCAACTTCATTGATGTGTGCTAAATGTGGGAATGTTAACGTAGCGGGTGTTCCACAGTATGGACTCTTAACTCAGTTTTCAATGTCACTTTCACAGAATTAGCACTGATTTTTTTCCAAAACAGGTACCGTGCAAAGATATCTGTCTATGACAACAGTGAGCAAGCCGTTTTTGTGCTACTCGGTGATGCTGGTCGTCAACTGATTGGGAAGAAGGCTTCGGAATTAGTTAGCAACTATTTTGAGGTAAATTTTCAAAACTATGGGCTTTCAGAAGTTATAATCTGACGTGGTTGTTCTTGAACATCAGGCTAATGAAACCCAAGGTGTTAACAATGAGGTGCCTGTCCCGGAAGCTCTAATCAGCACCATCGGACAGAAGCATAAGTTTTGTGTTAAAGTTACAGAACACAACTTATCAGGGAAGACACGATCTATAACTGTGACCAAGATCCTCTCTTTGGACACTCTCCCAGACATAGAAGCCTCGGTGGGAACCAACGTTGCTGCAACGTCCGATGAAACATTTCTGCCTGGAAACATTGTGTCTGCAGATTCCAAAAGCAGTGTGGATTCTGCAGATGAGGGGACTAAGAAGACTGAGAGTGCTGAGATGCAGAAAGCTAAACGCCCCAAGTGTGGGAATTAGAGCTTACGTACGTCTTCTCTTGGCGATGTTCCATGCAGTTTAAGTGTTTGTTTTGCAGTTAAATTATTGACTCATGATCTCCTTTCAGTTTTTACTTTTCAGAGTTTCTCCCCTTGCAAACATTTTGTCTCTTTTGAATGATTATTAGCTAATAATAATTATCTATTTTGAACTACTACTCTGCTTCTTCCACGTTACTTTGCGAGTTCAAATGACTAGCTTATCTGAAATGTTTAATTATTATAATGGGCACATTGATTTCTTTGTGTTTGTTATCTATATAAAATGATGATAATGTGGTATAACAAAGACAAAGAAATCTTAATTGCATAATATATATTTTTCTTTAAGATACCAATTCTAGCTTTAGAATTGGATTGCAAAATTAAATACTATCTTCTTCCAAAAACGTAAGAGAAAGACGAAGAAATCTTAATTGCATAATATATATTTTTCTTTAATTTACCAATTCTAACTTTAGAATTTGATTGCATAGTATATACTTTTGTTAAAGTTACCAATTCTAACTTTAGGAAAAGCTACGTAATTATTACAGCATCTCATAAACGTGTTTGATTGCATAAATTTAGCACCTAGAAATTATGTCAGATACAAGTAATTAAATACTATCTTCTTCCAAAAACCTAAGAGAATCTTGACAAATCTTTGGCACTAATATCATTCTTCAACCTTCCTCTTAAGACTCAATTCATTCCAATAAACGTTGAAAAAAAAAACCTAATTCCATAATTCTCATTGTCACAACAAGAGTAAACCCACTTAAGCGTACTAAGCTCTACCCAAGGCAATACTCAAAAAACTGCGTAAGTGTAACAAATTCTTTTATCTATCCAACAAAATTCAGACCGAAATCAAGATCTCTAACTTACAATCTGATTGTTTCTAAGGGTCAAGAATACAAAGGAATGAAGAACACACCTCCCTCACCCCCTCTGGAAACTGCAGGTACAACATCTCCTTACTTCTGTAACATTCTATAGAAATATTAATAACTCCACTTTGCAACCTCTCACACACGACCAAAAAAAAACAAAACAAAATTCAAGAGTATGCATATACATATATATAAAGATTAATCATGTGATGAACCATGTATACTATCTTATATATCTATAATACGCATGTATATATGTGATTAACGACTAAAAGAAACGGAGCAAAAGAATCCAAATGAACATAAACTGTGACCACTGATCAAACTCATTACTATGTGAATTAAATATATATATATATACAGCACGATTTAAGAACTTCTAAATGGTACAGAATCAAACAAACAAAAAGGGAATGCACGACTATCACAATCACACAAAGTGCTTCTACCAATTTCAAAATATAGGCTTAGAAATCAATAAGCATCTGTATAATCACAATTTTGATGACAACTTACTCATCGCTTCCTCAATTAGCCGAACTAAGTTTGCTTATGGTTTTTGGATCTATTTTTTATAAACATAAATATGTGACCCTATTGAATCGGTTGCAATCTCAACAACTCAAAATTAACTTACCTATGCCCGAAACGGACCAAAAAAAAAATAATTATCATCTCTTACTCATCACGATCATACTTTTGGCATCTCTAACATATAATAATATTCCACCATAATCTCCTTACTTAAACTCCGTAACGCCTTGCAAAATTTCTGAATCTTCATCACAATGGCTGGAGGAACAATTGCTCTAATTCCAGCCTTTGTAGGATCTAAGTCAATTCCAGTGAGGAATCATGAAGCAGCGGAGAGAGGCAATAACCATAGCAACAACTTGAAAACATTACCCACTAAAATCACACTAATGAGTCAAGTGTAATGTTTCATAATATCAACAATTTGTTGTAATATCAACATTAATTAGAAGAATTTCATCAAATTCATATGAATAATCCCACTCACTAATATTTCTTTAAAAAAAAAAATTAAAATCTAGAAAAGATAAACCAACTGATTAGAGTTATGATTTTAAGAAACAAAAATCTCGCTTATTTACAAAGCACAATTAGACCACAACAAATAGAGTAACTCATTACTATGTGAATTAAATATATATATATATATATATACACCACGATTTAAGAACTTCTAAATGGAGATTACTACTAATATATGTATTGTCGGTGTTGTCTTATTACCTCTTTCTTGGAACCGGTACAGAAACAAACAAACAAACAAAAAGGGAATGCACGACTATCACAATGACACAACGTGCTTCTACCAATTTCAAAATACAGGCTTAAGAATCAATTAAGTCGCTGTATAATCCCACATTTAGATGACAACTTACTCATCTCTTACTCAATTAGCCGAACTAAGTTTGCTTATGGTTTTTGGATCTATTTTTTATAAACATAAATATGTGACCCTATTGAATCGGTTGCAATCTCAACAACTCAAAATTAACTTACCTATGCCCGAAACGGACCAAAAAAAAAAAACAAATATATTATCATCTCTTACTCATCACGATCACACTTTTGGCATCTCTAACATATAATAATATTCCACCATAATCTCCTTACTTAAACTCCATAACGCCTTGCAAAATTTCTCAATCTTCATCACAATGGCTGGAGAAACAATTGCTCTAATTCCAGCCTTTGTAGGATCTAAGTCAATTCCAGTGAAGAATCATGAAGCAGCGGAGAGAGGCAATAACCATAGCAACAACTTGAAAACATTACCCACTACAATCACACTAATGAGTCAACTTTAATGTTTCATAATATCAACAATTTGTTGTAATATCAACATTAATTAGAAGAATTTCATCAAATTCATATGAATAATCCCACTCACTAATATTTGTTTTTTAAAAAAAAAAAATTAAAATCTAGAAAAGATAAACCAACTGATTAGAGTTATAATTTTAAGAAATAAAAATCTCGCTTATTTACAAAGCACAATTAGACCACAACAAATAGCGTAATGTCTCATTACATATATGTGTTTTAAAAAGGTTTCATAAACTAAACTGCTCGAATAAGCCTCTCCTTTATATTTGATTCAAACGCAAATTCTTTTAAAAGAATCTTTTTCCAAAAAAAAAATCGTGAATAAGGAAATCCAAATCATTAAAATATTTCAACTTACCAATAATTTTTTATTATAAAAAACGTTTTCGACCAATATTAAATTATGTTTGTTAAGGTTTACCCAATGTCAATATTACGGTGCTTATAACTTACTCATGCAGAAACTTCCATTGGAATTACGCATAAAAGAAAAAGAGGACGTCCACTCGGATCACGCAACAAGCCAAAAGGTATGTCAATTTTCTGGCAAATATTTTATCTTTTTATCAATATAATATCACGTTGAATTATTATTGTTTTATGCAGTCCGCCAGATATGTGACACACCAACATTCAAACCCAAATTGTTTGATTGTAAGTTTAAAATGGATTATAATACTATATTCCTCATCAGTATGTATTCAACACTGACTTGCTTACCAAATTTAAATCTACAGGTGGCTGTGATAAGTGTGACCTTTATGGTACATAATGTTTTTCAATCCTAAAACAGTTTTCAACTTCATTGTCTTATGTTTATACTCTTCTAATTGGACTGTTTTCAATTTACCAGTAAAACAGAAAAACGCACGAGGCATGAGAAGAGCCATCTTACTATCAAAACGAACATCATCACAGCTACAAGGTAATCATCTCAACTATACGAACGTAGAATTGCTTACAAAATGTTTACCCAAATTAATGCTTCTCATATACATATGACTTTCGTATAGGTTCTAACGCTCCATCAGGATCACATGGTCTACGCAATACAAGAACTACAAACAAAGGTACATGTTCCAAAAATAATATCTAAAACCTCTTTGGTTAGATCAAGTTCATATAGTTAGGCCGCAACTAATTAATTTATGCTTTTAAGAAACCATATATTTAAATAAAAAATCTTAAAAAATTAATCCATCATTATTTTATCGATTTGTTTCAACTTTTGAGCCAGCCTAACTTATGACCGGCAAAATTTATTAATTTATAAATATTATTAGTTTATCGATTACTAATTTATAAAGGTTCTACTGTAGTTGTTAACAAATATTAAACTCAGTAAAATTCTTAAATATTAAACACACTATGTGTTAACAGTTTCGAACGCGATTTAATTCAGATAAAGGCTCCACATCTAAAGCCGAGGAGAATGCAATCGTAGAATGCACAAAATGTGGTGCATTAATGTGGCCTTCCGAAAGCACTGGCAAAGACTCGAAGACGGGTGAACCAACATTCACAATTTGCTGTAACCATGGCCAAATAAAGCTTCCACCAATCAACCAACCTCCAGCCCTGCTAGCAGAACTTCTTCAGTCCAGGAGGTTTCGAGATACTATCCGAGCCTATAATTCTATATTGGCTTTCACATCCGTTGGAATGAAAATGGATTATAGTGTGGTGCATGCACCCGGTCCTTACACAATACGGATCCAAGGTCAAACCTACCATAAAATTGGCTCGCTTATACCTCAACAAGGCCATCTCCCAGAATATCTTCAGCTTTATATATTTGACACAGGCAACGAAGTCAGAAACAGGTTGAATGCGATGGGGCAAACCTCGGCAGAAGGTAATCTTGATGAAACAACCTTAACACGCCTTATCGAGATGATTGATGAGAATAATTGTCTAGCTAAGCTTTTCCGACGGGCACGTGACTTCTACGAAAGTGACGGGCGAGAGTTTCGGATTAGGTTGCTCCCAGATAAAGGGAAAGGGAAAGAGTACGATCTTCCGAGTACGAATGAGGTCGCAGGACTTATCGTAGGGGATATGTCATCAACTATTGGAGAACGGGATATAGTGGTCCAATTCCAATCTGACACTTTGCATCAGATACGTGATGATCACCCTTTATACATGAGCCTCCAATATCCTCTTCTGTTTCCATATGGCGAGTATGGTTTTCATCCCGAGATCTCACTGCATCTTGAGACAGGCACTTCAAGAACAAGGCAATTCCTAACCCTACGCCAATACTACGCTGCTCAAATACAGACACGGCTCAACCAAGGGATGACATTGATTAAAGGCGGTCGTCTCCTCCATCAATATATTGTGGACGTTTATACGGCAATTGAGGAAGATCGGTTAAGGTGGGTGAGGAATAATCAAGATGTTCTGAGAGCCGAACTCTACAGTAATGTTCTCGATGCTGTTAGCAAGGGTGACACTGATGCTAAAACAATTGGTCAGAGGTTCATACTGCCGCCAAGTTTCACCGGTGGGCCACGATACTTGGTCGAAAAATATCATGATGGGATGGCTATTTGCAGAGTATATGGGAATCCAGATTTCTTTATCACAATGACGGCCAATCCTAACTGGAGAGAGATTAGAGAGCATCTTGCAAAATATGGTGGAGACTCCCCCAATGATAGACCAGACATTGAATGTCGGGTATTTAAGATGAAGTTAGATGCGCTGCTCAAGGATTTCAAAAACGGTACTTTCTTCAAGCCATACGTTGCAGCTCTCCACAGAATAGAGTTTCAAAAAAGAGGGCTCCCTCATGCTCATATATTATTGTGGTTGGGAAATTCTTCCAGAACACCGAGTGCAGAGGAAGTTGATGAGATTATTTCAGCCGAGCTCCCAAACAAAGAAGAGGACCCAGAGGCTTACAATTTAGTAGTGAAACACATGATCCACGGTCCATGTGGTGACATTAATCGAAAGTCACCATGTATGGAGAATAATGTGTGCACGAAAAAGTATCCTCGACCATATAATGATAGTACTTCGATTGACAAATCAGGGTATGTATTATATCGTCGGCGTCGGAACGAGGATGCGTCTGCGGTAAAAGATGGAGCAATCATAAACAACAACTTTGTTGTACCTCATAACATTAAGCTCCTGAAGAAGTACGAAGCTCATATTAATGTTGAATGGTGTAATCGTACAAGTGCAGTAAAGTACTTATTCAAGTACATAACCAAGGGTGTTGACAAAGCATCCGCTGTTATTGAAAAGGGATATACGACAACTACCTCAGGCGCAATGACCTCTGGTGAGCCAAATGATAAAGTTATCAGGCAACGAAATGAGATCCAAGACTACATCGAGGCTCGCTATTTATCAGCTTGTGAGTCTATGTGGCGGACGTTCGCATTCCACATACACAAAAGAAAGCCATCAGTTGAGAAGCTTATCATTCACTTAGAAGGTGAACATAATATCACAGTTAAAGAAACTGATAACCTCGGCCGTGTAATCCGAAAGCCAGGCATTGAGAAGACAATGTTCACTGAATGGATGGTCTTATGCAGAAGGTCAGAGTTTGCACGGACATTAACTTATGTGCAAATACCAGAATATTTTGTGTGGAACAATAGTACTAAAGTCTGGTCTGAACGTAAGAAAGGAAAAGCCATTGGGAGAATTGTAGCTGTCCACCCATCAGCAGGTGATCGTTACTATCTAAGGATCCTCATAAATAAGATTAAGGGTCCTAGAAGTTATGACGAGCTTAAAACGTATGACGGTGTGAAATACCCTGACTTCAAATCGGTTTGCAACGCACGAGGCTATTTGGACAATGATGTTGAGTGGCACGAGAGTATGTCTGAGGCTGCTAGATCGGCTACCCCATACCAACTCTGAGATATGTTTGTCACATTCCTAAACAATTGCTTTGTTGCGAGCCCCAACAAACTATGGGAGCACTCATGGAAATCAATGAGCGAGGACATACTTCACAAGAGACAAAGACTCTTAGGACACCCAACTCTGGAACTGGATGATGAGACCCTTGAGCAATATACGTTGATCGAAGTGGAAAAATTGATGCGCATGAATGACCGCTCACTGGATGATATTACAGATATGCCAAAGATCAAACCTGTTTTGCTAAAAGAATTAGGGAACAGTTTGTGGAACCAAGAACTGGATTACGATATTGCCGAGGAGACACTTAGACATGACAGGCAGTACAACCTTCTTAATGCTGAGCAGCGTGCGATTTATGAATCAGTCTTAGACTCTGTTGATAAAAAGGATGGGAAGCTGTTCTTTATACATGGCGCAGGTGGCACAGGGAAAACTTTCCTATACCAAACCATTATATCCGGACTTAATCTGAAAACAAATCGTTCGCTGTTGCTTCTTCAGAATAGCCGCGTTGCTCTACCTAATGGGAGAACAGCTCATTCTCGCTTTAATATTCCTTTAAAGCTCTCCGAAGATAAGCTCTGCAACATCAAACCATGCACAATGCTGGCTGACCTAATCGAGAAAACATACCTCATTATTTGGGATGAGGCACCTATGACACATAAGCATGCTTTCGAAGCACTAGACAAAACGTTGAAGGACATAATGTCTAAGAAAAATCCACCCGCAAAGGATCAGACTTTCGGCGGCAAAACAGTTTTGTTAGGTGGTGATTTCAGACAGATCTTACCAGTTATTCCACAAGGGAATAGAGCTGATACTGTCCTAGCTTCGATAAGCCATTCATATCTATGGAATAGCTGCCACAAGTTTTCTTTGAAAACAAATATGCGGGTCAATCGGGACGAAAAAGAGTTCTCTGAGTGGCTTCTCAAGGTTGGGGAAGGTCGTACACAATCAGTACAAGGAGATGAGGATGATGGCTACCATGAACAAATGATTAGTGTTGACAACTCACTGATTCAACTGACTAAGGATGATCCTTTGAAACAAGTTGTCGAGGCTGCGTATGGAGAATTTAACAATATAACGGCCTCCCAGAGCTCCTACACTGATAGAACTATACTCACTCCTCGAAATGAAACAGTCGATGAAATCAATGCATACACTGTCTCCAAAACCGACGGGGAGTCAAGAGACTACTTCAGTCACGATAGCTTTGAGATTTCGGAAACTCAATCTGATCAAAATGATACATTATACGCGATTGAGTATCTCAATTCCTTGGAATTTCCAGGATTACCTTCTCATAAGCTCACTCTCAAAGTTGGGGCTCCAGTTATGCTTCTGCGAAACATAAATCAGAGGAAAGGATTATGTAACGGTACCCGTATGATCCTAACACACATAGGCGAACGAGTGCTCAAGGCAGAAATAATCACTGGCTCAGAAATTGGAAAAGAAGTGTTTATCCCAAGGATTGTTCTCTTGCATGATGAAACAAAGCTGCCGTTCACTTTACGTCGACGACAATACCCTATCAGATTATGTTATGCAATGACAATCAATAAAAGCCAGGGCCAAAGTTTAAAAGAGGTTCTCCTATATCTACCTAAACCAGTATTCGCACATGGTCAACTCTACGTAGCTCTCTCACGAGTAACAAGCAAAGCAGGACTAAAAATCATTAAAGGCGAAGATTCACACCTACAAAAAGTGAAGAACATAGTCTACAAAGAAATATTCAACCGCCTTTCTTCCCATGAGAGTGAGTAAAATTTTAAATCTTTCTCATTATGTTTTAAATGGTTATTTATCTTAATCTTCACATTTATCTGCTCCTCAGTGTCCTAGCTATCAACGGAAAAAGTCAAAACCAAAAATGCTTCTCTGAAGCTGGATATCTCACTACTTCTAAGTACGTCTACATATACTATCAATTAGCTAATTTTATTTCTATTACTGAGTTATATTAACTGATTTATTTTAAAACAGTTTCAGGTTCTCCCACCCGGAAAGAGCCACATCGCATCTACACTCCCTCTTCATCAAAAAGTCCACCACTTATCTATGATTTCCATTTTTTTGTATTAAGATCTAAGTATATGTTCTTGATAACGATAATAACTTTCCTCTGCTTCAAAACATTATTTAGTACCAAATTTTCATACTATACTAAACTCTATAAAATTAAACTACATAATAAACTAAATAAAATTAAAATATAGGGAAACAACCCGGGCGTAGCCCGGGAAAAATCTCTAGTATTAATAAAAAGAAAGAAAAAAAGAAAAGGAGAGGAAGAAGATGGAACATAGAGCAAATCGCCTAAGATCCCAACCATTCAATTCCAAAACATGGCGGCTTATAGCATTGAACAAGGCATAACAGTTATTACTACACGTACCCTTCTTCTTCTCCTCTGTAACGTGTCCTCTCAAATCAAATCGGCTCCTATCTTCCATGCGAATCCGTTCCTCATTCTTCTCTTCTATCTTCCTCCTTTCCTCTTCTAGCTCTCCTTCCTCCTTCTTCTCCTCTCGTTTCTCCTCCTCTCTCTCCGCTATGTTTCCAGGCGCTAATGGTGATTTGAAATCTAGGGTTACGGTCGTGGGCAGTGGCAACTGGGGAAGCGTTGCTGCTAAGCTCATCGCTTCTAATGCCCTCAAGCTTCCTTCTTTCCATGGTATTATCATCATCTGTTTATTGTATTAATTGGATAAAGTTTGCATTTTTACATGTTTTTGATTAAAACCCAATACGTTTCAGATGAAGTGAGGATGTGGGTGTTTGAGGAAGTTCTTCCAAATGGTGAGAAGCTCACTGATGTAATCAACACGACCAATGTAAGCAATGATCTTGTTCTTGTTCTGTTTCTTGGTCCGTTATGTAACTATTTTCTTGTTTTTCTTGATTAGGAAAACGTCAAGTATCTCCCTGGGATTAAGTTAGGAAGAAACGTTGTTGCAGATCCTGACCTTGAAAATGCAGGTTTGTGATAACGAGCTTTTACCCCTTTTTACATGATCCGTTGAAATTGCTAAGAGTTTAAAACCAATGCAGTGAAGGAAGCAAACATGTTGGTTTTCGTTACACCGCATCAATTCATGGGTGGTATATGCAAGATGCTCAAGGGAAAGGTAACAGGAGAGGTTGAGGCTATATCTCTTGTTAAAGGGATGGAAGTGAAGAAGGAAGGTCCCTGCATGATCTCCAGTCTCATCTCCAAGGAACTTGGTATCAACTGTTGTGTTCTTATGGGCGCAAACATCGCTAACGAGGTTGTTTTACATGGAATTTTTTTTATCATCCTTTACATGATCCAATACATTCTGGTTGTGACTAATATTGTGATACTAATACAGATTGCTGTGGAGAAGTTTAGCGAAGCAACGGTTGGATATAGAGAGAGTAGAGAAATTGCTGACACTTGGGTTCAGTTATTTAGTACTCCCTATTTTATGGTCACACCGGTAAGAAACTTTTATTCTTCTCCTAGTGTCATTCTCGGTTGTTGAATGGCTAAAAGGTCGGTAATAACAGTAAGGCTTGTGTTAAGGTTCATGATGTTGAAGGAGTTGAGTTGTGTGGGACGTTGAAGAATGTAGTGGCTATTGCAGCGGGTTTCGTTGATGGTTTGGAAATGGGTAATAACACAAAGGTAAGTAGTTCTAATCAAGTTTTTAAAGATCTCAAGGTATTTGCTTTTAAAAACAACTCTCTATCTAGGCTGCAATCATGAGGATTGGTTTAAGAGAGATGAGAGCACTCTCGAAGCTTCTGTTTCCATCTGTTAAAGACAGTACTTTCTTTGAGAGCTGCGGTGTGGCAGATGTCATAACAACTTGCTGTAAGACTGAACAATAGATGAGTTATCTTTTTTACTGTTGTAAAAGTGATTGCTCGTTTGACTACTCTTTCACCTGACTATTACAGTAGGAGGAAGAAACCGAAGGGTTGCAGAAGCATTTGCCCAAAGTGGAGGAAAAAGGTTTTTTAACTTTTGTTAATCTAATCGATCTCCGGTTTCACTTAAGCTGCTTATAGTTAAGTGTTTTGATGGTTTTTGTGGTGTAAACAACACAGGTCTTTTGATGAGCTTGAAGCAGAGATGCTACAAGGGCAAAAGCTACAGGTAAACACCAACTATTCTAAAGAAGAACCTTTACTCTTTAGTTACTAATTCGTTTAATCCTAAATATGGAAGCGGTTTGTCTTTGTCTGATTGATTAAAAAGGGTGTTTCCACGGCAAGAGAGGTCTACGAGGTCCTGAACCACTGTGGATGGATGGAGATGTTTCCTCTGTTTTCAACGGTTCACCAAATCTGCACAGGTCGTCTTAAACCTGAAGCCATTGTTCATTACCGAGACCACAAAGCCTGATCTCTCTTGATGGTCCCATTCATCTGCAAAGAATATTTCTGTGCTGATGTAGAAGTCTAACGTTTTTCTTTCTTTGAGAATGTTTCCTGGACCTTCTAGCTGGTTTTAGAGGGTCCTGTTTATTCATAGTTTTTGTTCCAATTCAAATTTAATTTACTTGGATCGAACAGTCACGTGTTCAATGTTGTAATCTCACTGAGTACTGGATTCGTTTATTAAGTTTGAAAGATTCACGAACAATCGTTTTCTATGTTCTTTAGAAGAAAAAAGGTTCCTAAGATCTCAATTTCTGTGTGATGGTGTAATGTATTATGTCTGTGGCACAAATCATCTAAGCTGTCATTTAAAAATGGTTGTGTGACAGTGATTCTCATCGAAAGGCTCTTTACACTCATTTAGTTGCTTTTTGTTTATGCTACAGCAGCAGCACTGGACCAAACTTTTCTGGGGTTACTATAGAGGTCAAGTAGCAGGACTCGTCCCAAGAAGAGAGGATCCCTCACAATGTTGACTGGCTGACCAACATGCAGCAGCAAGTTAAGAAACTCCTTGATAATGTTGCCACCACATCCACATGCAGGCATACTATATAAAGTTAATTGGTTTCTCTATATATAAACGTCGACTTTGAATATTTGAGAGTTAAAACTAATTTTAGAATATTTACTTCCAGAATCCTCCAAATAGGATCAAAGGGTTTTCATTTGAAATTAAGAGTTTGATTATAGTGAAATCTTCATTTGGAGTTATTTTATTTGTCGTAAGAGTGAAGCATTGTAAAAAATTTGACAATTAATCACAGCCGTCACCATGTCAACGTTATTGTATTTATCCCCAACTTGATAATGATAAATTCATTAATTGACTCCAAATCTTTAGCTCAATTGGTTAACTTAAAACATATAAATAAACACTAAGATGCGTGAATGAGTTCGGAAAATAGCTCCATGCATATACAATGCATCTCTTGACTTTGAATACCACAATGTGAACCATCTTTATTAGTTCTTGACTTACATATATATTGCATGTTATGTTAGTCTCCTAAATGTATGTTAATCACTATAAACTACAACTTGGTCTTATAGTCAAATCCAAAACCACGACTCGTTAATCAAAGTCTTCACCAGCTTTCATTATAAATAGTTCGAAACCCGTAGATAGTTTCAATCACAAAACATCTCAAATAACAAATCAAAAGCATCAAAGTTATAAATGTCTTCTCGACAGTCGGTGAGGCACCCGAGCCACAACCATCCATTGCGCAGTCACAAATGCGAAGCAAAAGACGAAATCATCTGCTCAGGTTGCGATCTCGATCTGATTGGTGCAGCTTTCAAATGCACAAAATCATCAGACTGCGATTACTTCTTGCACAAGTCATGTTTCGGCCTTCCGCGTGAAACCAACCACAAATCTCACCAGCCCCACTGTCTGACTTTGCTCTATTCCCCAGAGTCAATGTACACGTGTCAGGCATGCGGTGAGTACGGATCGAGTTTCACTTACAACTGTTCGATCTGTCAGTACGATGTACATGTCGGATGTGTTTCGATGCCTGAAACCGTGAAGCGTGAAGATCACGCACACCCGCTCACTCTTCTTTACAGTTGTCCTTATACCGAACCCGGTTTAGTTTTCACCTGCGACGTTTGTAAGGAAACCGTACCGGATAATCTCTGGGGGTATTACTGCATGGAATGTGATTACGGTACACATTTACACTCATGTGCGGAAGAGGAAGAAGAGGCAAAGAAAGGAGAAGGAGAAGGAAGCAAAAGCTCGGCGAATCAAGAGTTAGCCGCAATGCTCGAGGCTCAAAGAGAGATGGAGAATATGCAGATTGAGATTCATTTGGCCATGCAGAATGCGTTGTTCGCGAAAAAAGCGAATAAGGCAGCTCTCAGTTATATATAGTTTTTACAAATTTGTGATCCATTTCTTCACTTTCTCAATGTACTCGTAATTTCTAAATTTTTTTACTTGCTGTTTGCTTTTCCTTGATTTCGTGTTTCCAAGCTTTCATGTTGTTGTCCTTTTTCTTTGTTATCTGGAATTAATAAAAGTGAGAAGTGTTGTTGCTTCCTCAACCCTTGACCATGTGATAACATGTTGATATCTTTCTCATAAACCTCTATCTATACTTTAGAAAATTGAACACTGGAAGGCAGAATTGATTGCATGCGAGACAAGGGTAGCGAACATGGAAAACAACAACTGATCCACACCGAATGCTACTCTTCTTATTTTCTTCTAGTTACTTTGTTTTTTCGACATAGCATTTACACTCTTGACAAGTTTCCGATTGCATGATATATTTGACTTTAGTAGCATTTATTTGTTCATTCGTTTTTGAACATCTGAGTCAAAATTGTGTGTCTATGAATCACAAGTGCAACCCTTACTGGAGGCTCATATAAACAAACCTCCACTATCTCATGCATCTTTCTCATGCTCCTTCAATGTTCGGTCTCACACTCTCTGAGCTCTTCCAGGTAGAGATCAACTTTATGTAACTAGACCAAACCCTGATGCAAAACAAGCTCATTTCTTATCAAATAACTTTTACATTTAGCTAAAATGAGCCACATCACCGTTTTTGGATTCCAATCCATTCACAAACTCCCAAGCAGCGAAAGTACCAAAGAGGTCCCATATTTTATTCTCAGCAAAAAAAAAAGCTGCAAGCCCTAGGCTAGTCTCTATTATGTTTACTTGCCACACAAGAAAGATTTTTCCAAAGGAAAAGGGTTGGGAGCGACTGTAGTAAAGAACCATGGCGAACTCACCACCGGAAGTTCCAACCATCCAAATTCTATTAGCTCAGAAATTGGAGTAGTATGGACCCACCAATCCACCAGGCTATGCAGTCTCTATGTGGAACACACGGGCTCATGTCTTAGCCATATATATATCCACCTGAAAAAGGAGATCAAAATGAGTTTTAAGAGACGAGAGACAGAGGGAGAAGAGTAAGTAACGCACCCAAGACAATAGGGAAACTTGGAAGGAACTTTTATTTTGGGATTTTCACCAATATCAATTATTAGGTATAATTTTAATTTCAAACATTAATCAACAATATAAGATTAATTTCAAGATTTCTTATAAGAAAATATTGATTTTAAGACGTTCTGAAATATAATATAAGAGATCCCTTAAACATTCTATTAACTAATTTGCAAAAACTAAAACTGGTAATAGATTCAGTGAAAGTTCTGATTTGATTGGTATTTGTGTTAGTGCAATGGTATATCGAGCTGCGTTATTTATCTTTTGGAATTAATTATACAGCTTATTGCATATCCCTCATGAATCCCAACTTTTCGTGAAGAACCATGGTATATCTAACCTGTTGATGAGTTTTTCTTTTACAGGGTTTATTGTTGAGGAAATTAAAAATTACATGTAATATCTTCATAATGTAGCATCGAGTTTAAGTCACAGAAAAAAAAGTCCAAGTCACAGAATCAGGGATTCAAGAGTCTCCTATTATTGTTTCAATCAAACATGTTGTGCTCAGATATTGACATAAATCCGTTCATCTGTCATCTAATGATATATGATTGTATAAAGACTGCTGAACAAGCGCCTGTGGTGGAAAAAAAAATGTCCGAATCACATAGAATGAATCTATTATATTAATAACTAGATTTGGAAATTTTTTATATATTTCAGAAAATTCTTTCTTCGGCAGGTAAGACTAAACGACAAGTGGGGCAAAAGCGGCTGGTCTTGAGCCATTCCAAGATGCATCCGGTGTGGAAGTGATGCTGACAAGGCAATGTAGAGGCAGCTGATCCAACCGGCAAGTCTTCTAAACAGATTGCGCAACAGATCTTCTCCTCTACCCGTGATATCTTTAACCTTCTTACTGCACTCTCACTCGCAGGCTCAAAGCGTATTTGATGAATGGCAATATTAGCATGAGGAAAGGTATACCTCAGGGTTTTGTCTTCATCCATATAAATCCGGGCGATATGCTTCCAGCCCTCCTCATGATCAACTACGATAGAGTCCGAGTCCCAAACTCCGTCGTATTGATCAGCCTTGATGATCCGATGGTCCTGATCGATTTTGATGCCCCTGCGAATGTTGTGATAGTGATCAACCCTCACCAAGACATTCATATACAGCGTTAACAATCCACCTGACCGACACTTGAAGAGAATGAGTTCATTATAAAGACAATTCATGGACGATACTGTGAAGTTTCCATCTTCCTCCCTTATTCCTGATGCCGTCAAAGTTTCAAGTATGACTTGTCTTGAACGCCCTTCGATCATAGGAATCGAGAGATAGACCCGTGTCCTTACACAACCCTTACGGGACCCAAGTCCCTCTTCAACTATAGACATCTCAAGAATCGCTCCTAACTTTGTCTTTCCTGCTTCAAGTTTTAGATTGTATCTCTGCCGGCAATGCACTCGAGAAATCGGACGAGCAAGAACGACCTCCCCATTCTCCTGCATCGTTTGATTGTTTTTTTCTTTCTTTTTTTGCTTTGCTTTGCTTTGTCACCCCTTCAGTCAGTATATATAAGAATATATCTTTTAGGGTTTTCCTTTTCTGTTCGAGATTTGAAATTTTTTTCCTATTTCATTTTTTTCCATTTTATTAAATAAAATTATATATTTATATGATTTTATAATAATTTGTATTTTAATATTTTTATTATTTTATAAACATTTTTACAAATTCAATGAAATTTTTGAAACTAATTTTGGTGATAATCCGGGGAACACTATGGATATATGTACAGAGCTGCTAGAGCTCGCCGGTCTTAATTAGTGAGTTCTGTTCCCTCTGCTCTGATTGGGATGCCGCCGTAGTGTTCCCCGGTGATGGCAGTGCGTGGGGTTTCAACGGAAGCGGAGTCGTAGGTCTATTCTTTTGTGTTCCCTGGTGGCTACGCGTTAGGTGTGTCAGGGTGTTTGGTTGCGGCTGGGAGCTTCGATTTTCAGCTCAGTTGCGTTTTGCCTCCATCCTTTTCCAGTGGTTCCAGTGAAGTGGCCCTCCTGGTGTTCGGTCTCTTCAAATAACCGCATGAACATTGTGGCTGTGGTTTGGCGATGGGTACGTTAAAGGCTGTCTCCTAGTTAGGTAATTTCTCTTCTTTATATAGTGACTATGTGTTCCCTTTGCCTCTTCATATATACAACTGCTTTCAATATTTTGCATTTTACCGAGATCAAACACTAATTAGTTTAGTTTACTTTCCCATTTTCACTGGTCTTCGCTGGCCTCACTTTCAGTGTCAGAGACTGGAGCATGCTCGTCTGTCATCAGTCATCACCATTTTTTTCCGGTTTCAGTTTCTAAAGCATGCTCAAGTCTCCGGATCGATCAACGTTATAAACAACACTAATACCCGTTATAAACAACACTATTACCCTTTAAGAGATCAAGTGAAATGAATGGAAATGGATTCCTCAACGCCCCAAATTAAATTTGGGAAATGCCCGAAATGGATGTTTAAATTTGCTAAGTGCCCCAAGGGCTTGACAACTCTTATTTACTGTATATAATTGTATTTAACAATTATAAATTCCAGTCTTAAATATTTCTAAACATATCCATTTAAAAGTTGTAGGAAATCAAGTCCATTTAAATGTATAATAGGTCCAAAAAACCGAAAGAAAATAATGTTATTAATGAAAAATTTTAGTTAGTCATATCATTAAGGACAATTTTGGAAATTTTTTACATTTCATTAAATTTATAATTTGGGAATGATCTCCTTTTAATGGTATTGATTGGTTAAATGCATGAAATAAATGCTTAAATTTGCTAAGTACCCCAGGCGCTTGACAACTCTTATTTATTGTATATAATTGGTCCCCCACCTCCCATTCTCTTTACTCCGATGGAGTTGTGGAACAATATTCTTCTTACGCTTAACAGAGATGTTAAATGCAAACTTTTGGTGATGATTGGTTAAACAAGAAGCTTTAAGACCTAATCTTTGATATACCAGAAAGAGAAAACGTTTAACTGTTAGAGCAGAATTATCGGGGATGTAGAAGGGTTTCTCTCCCCGTGGGTCCCATAAAAAGCAGCAAATTCGGTCTCCAAATGTGTGAAATGAGGACCGCTTGCGATGGGTTTTTTACACTGTTCGCGGGCCCAATAACACGTGGCGACCCACGATTGATGCACTTTTAATTTTTTTTTTTTTAATCCGAAAAAGTAAAAAAAAAAAAAAAATTAGAAACCCATTAAGGGTTTAGCGATAATCCTGCTCTTAGTCTTTATTATACAAACATCTCAGCTTCTCTTCTCCATTAAGTAACAATTGGATTTTCTCTAATTATTGTGAAAACTTTTGGTGGAAACATGATATATGAATTGTTGTTCCTTCTTATTGGCTCTTTGCCTATACATACCATTTCATAACTTATGAGATGATGTCTGCGTGCGCCAGCCCGTGTTGTTTGTTGATGTTCCTCTTTCAGACATACAGTTCTTATTCCATATATATGTTTCTGTAGGATGGTGTGTGATACACGTGCAACTGAAGGGCCCATTGTGGCTGATTAAAACGGTGGGAAGATTCACTACATGCACCACACATCATCCGATAGAGGCTTTTTTAAAATAAACAAAATATCTGCTGCTTATCGCAACAAATCTTTTCTTAACATGACTCATTAATATTCCTAATCTTTTTCTTCCTCGAAGCAAAGCTACTTGGTCCAATCTCTATTGACATTCTCTTTGTTCTGTAGAAGAGACCAAACAATTAGAGGTAAACGTTAAACTAATCCGCAATTTTGTAAACATAAATAATACCCAGAAGGAAGACGAATTGTATACATTACCTTTCTGAGAGCTCCTCAGAATCTTTGGCATCACAATGAGAACCTGTCCCAAATCAGATGCAAATCTAGTTTATGTTTCGATACAAATATGAACGTAGAGCCAACAACAAAAAGAAAAGAGGTACCTTTGCAGTTTTCTTCATCACTCTCCTGTTCTGACTCTGAACCAGAACTTGACTTAAGCATCCAAAAATCTGAATCATCGGAATCAGTTTCTTCCTTAAGGCGTCTGTGTTTGTAGGTTACTTGTATTTTCTCGGTCTTTCCGCTTGTTCCAGCTCCTTTTTCCATTTGCTCTATCAGATACATCAACACGAAAACATCAAGTAAAAGTCAGGAATAACAATCACTAGAAAAAAATTAGAATCAGTAACAAGATGTCAACGAATCTGATAACATGTTCATTACCTAATCTGTGTAGAAATCTCTTCCCATTCACGTGTTTCCAGATATGTTCCTCGTTCTTGTTCACAGTGTCCCCGGTAAGCTTGCACACGAGCTTCGAACTAAGAACATAGCCCAAAAACAAGAAGAAAGGTAAATACTTTAGCCATGCTGAGAATATAACTTAAAAGCTTTAAGATTTTTAAACTCAAAGATGCACCGGCACTAAATACACAACTTAAACAAGCAAACCAATGGTCCTCACTGGTTTCAAGAAAAACAAAACTAACCTATGACCTCACAGACAACGTAAAGCTAACATAATCCAACTACAAAGGTTTCGATTTTGGGCTAACCGAGAAATTAAGCACTGCGAGAACATGTTGAGAGGAGATTTCCCATGAGATAGAGCGTGGTCGATGAGTCCCAGACGACACCGTTTGTTACGAGCGTATGCTTCTTCGTCTCCGGCTACAACTTCGTGACCAGTCTCCACGCATCTGAGCCGTCCGTTTCCTAGATCGACGAAAGTAGGTGAGCCAAGCAGATTCTTTCCCCCTTCTTCCGCCTTCTTCATTCCTCTTCTTCCTCTCTCGATCCAATTGCTCGCTCGTCTACGGTTTAAGCTTAACTACTTCACTTAAACCGGAACTAAACCGAACGTAAAAAGAAAACCAACTCAAATTACATTGTAACTCGACACGGTTTAAGTCCAAATCCACTTCATAACATCAGAACAAAGATTCCAACGTTTTTACATTTGTTCTCTGAGTCAAAGGTGAGGTTCGGTCTAATGTGAGTCATCACCAGTAATCCCCACAAGAACAGAGCCCATCTCTAAAGTGATGGAATCTACTTGAATCCCTTATAGTTATCTCCCTCTTCACAACCTTCGATATCAGTTTTATCGCAGCGTGGCAATCCCTGCAGGCTCTCAAGTTCTTCATCACAACGATCGGAGACCCTTCTGGTGTACTGATAAGAGCAAACGCAACGGCTAAACGTTCGCTGTGGAACTTGAGCGACTCGATCTTCATCTGCTCATCTACGTCTTGTCCTACCCAACTCGTGTCAGGCTTGTACCCTTGTCTTTCAATCTCGGCTGTCAGCTCATCGATCTTTCTCACGATCTCGTCTCCTCTCGGGTGTCTCTGGTCATTCGACGAGAACTCGTGAATCTTGTGGTTCACTTCAACCCAGCTAGAAGCAGTCACTTTCTTGATTCCGCGTTCACGCATCGCCTTCTTGACGAGACTAACGCTTTCCCATTCTCCAGACATTGCGTAGATGTTCGACATGCTTACGTAAGCAGCAGCGTCTCTGAGCTTCTCCATGCTGAAGAGCTTCTCCGCTGCTCTCTCAGCGAGGCTTTGGTTCTTGTGAATCCGGCATGCGTTCAACACTGACGACCACATGATCTCATCTGGCTCAAAGGGCATTTCCTCCATCAGCTTCTCTGCTTCTACGAATCTCCCGTTCCTGCACAGAAGATCCAGCATGCACGCGTAGTGTTTCCTTCCCGGAGTGATCCCGTGGACCCGAGACATCGCCTCGAAATATTCGGTTCCTTGTTCGACGAATCCAGAGTGACTACATGCAGTCAAGACGCTCAAGACGCTGACTGAATCTGGCTGGAGGAGACCTGAGTGAATCATCTCCTCAAACGCGTCAATCGCTGCTTCTCCATCTCCGTTGTCAGCGTAAGCTGAGATCAAAGCATTCCAAGAAACTCCATTCCTATCAGGCATCTCTTTGAATACTCGAACCGCGTCTCTGATAGAACCACACTTGGCGTACATATCAACGAGTCCGGATCCGGAGAAGACGTTCTCCGAGTTCCCCGACCTTATTATGAACCCGTGGAGTTGTCTCCCCAGCGACAGAGAAGCGAAACCAGCGGAAGCTCTCAGTACGGTAGCGAAAGTGGATTGGTCTGCTCGTAGATTCGCTCCTCGCATCTTGGTGAACAGCTTAAGACCATCTCCATGAAGCCCTTTCTGAACATAACCCGAGATCAGAGCAGTCCATGAAACAGTGCTCTGCTGCGATAAACTCTCGAATATCAACACAGCTTCCTCAAACATCTCACACTTTGCGTACATATCTACTAAAGAGTTTCCAACATGAGGGATCGAATCAGCAGTCGCCACGATGGCCTGGCAGTGCACTTGTCTACCCATCTGCAACGATGACAAGTTAGCTGCAATACTCAGCACCGTCGCGAAAGGGAAGCTTCTCCGATCAAACCCCATACACTGCATCTCTCTGAACATCCCCAAGGATTCCTCGTACTGCTCAGCCTGTGAATACCCCGAGATGACCACATTGTAAGAAACAAAATCCAACTCAGGCATCTCGTCGAAAAGCTTCCTAGTCTCCACAACACAATCATGCTTCGAGTAAAAATCAAGAATCTGATTCCCAACAGCCACATCACTAGAGAATCCAGTCGAAACCGCTAAACCATGGAGTTGCTGACCAAGAACATAGTCATGTAACCCAACCACCGCCTTGAGAACACCAGAGAACGTGAAATCCGAAGGCTTGTGACCCGACCGCCGCATTTCGACAAAAAGACGAACCGCCTCAACGTGCAAACCATCCTTCTCGTACCCTGTGATAAGCGTGTTGAACGTGACAGAGTCCTTCTCCCTAATCTGCTCAAACACCGCACGTGCCAAGTCACGCCTCCCTATCTCACAATAAGACTTAACAAATACATTACAAACAGTGAGAAAAGGGTTCCTATCAAACCCTAACTTGACGGCAAAGGCATGAACCTGCGCCACCTCGACCGCGTCGCCCTCGCCGCACCCCGGTAAAAGCGCGGCGAAGGTGACGTGATCAGGCAAGGTGCGAGACCTACACATCTGTCTGAAAAGCTCGAAGGCTTCGTGGAACATGTCGTTTCCCGAGTACAACCCCATCAAGATCGTCCAAGTGACCACGGTTCGATCCGCCATGGCGTCGAAGAGGTCTCTGGCGGAGGAGACGTCGCCGGACTTGACGTAACCGGAGATCATGGTGTTCGTGGAGACGGTGTTCTTGTGAGGCATTTCGTCGTACACCTTGCGTGCGGAGGAGACTTGGCCGCCTCTGCGGAGGAGGTCGTCGAGGATGAAATTGGAGCGGCAAGTGTCTGTGTTGAAACCGGTTTTGATGATGCGTGCATCGATGATACGAGGTGGTGTTTGGAGGAAGCGGAGCTGTTGTAGAGTGGCGGCGAGTGTTGGTTTTGAGCGGGTGCGGTGAAGTTTCATAAGAAACGAAGACAGAAGGATGTGAGGGGAATGTTGAATCGAAGTTTTGTTGGTTTTGATGAAGTCAACTTAGGATTCGGATTGATGAAGCTCGAAGACGGATGGAAGGAATGAAGATTGGTGAAGAAGCTTTCTCTGTTGTATGTTTCGGAAACGAATTCGAATTTACCAACTCAATTTTATATCAATAAGATTGGTTTATCCCGGTTTATTTTGAAACTATTAGTAAAGTAAACTCTTTTCCGTTAACATCAAAGTCGTTGTAGTATAGTGGTAAGTATTCCCGCCTGTCACGCGGGTGACCCGGGTTCGATCCCCGGCAACGGCGAGAATTTCCTTTTTTGCTAAAGATAATTTTTTTTTTTTTTTTTTTAATTTATGCACAATCATCACCTCAAACGAAACGAAACTAAACTAATACATTTCGAGGGTTTTGAAGATTGCACAAATTCTCTTGGAAGATGGATAGAATCAGTAATCTACCAGATGAGATAATTCACCACATTGGCTCCTTTCTCTCGGCAAAGGAAGCTGCTTTCGCCACTCTTCTCTCAAAACGCTGGCGTAATCTCTTCACCATCGTACCAAAGCTTCGTTTCAACAATGGCTCAGCTAAAAGTTTCAAGGATTTTGTGGATGATGTTGTATTGCCTCTACCTGTCAACTCTCGTGTCCGGAAATTTTCTCTAAAATGCAAATATGTACCTGACATTGAAGACCTTATCAACCGATGTCTCCTTCATGTGGTTAACCGTGGTGTTATGTGTCTTCAACTCCAGATTGAAGTTGATAGAGAAGAACACTATTCACTGCCTACCCACGTTTTTACCTGCAAGACAGTTTCTACTATGAAACTAGGGTCTGGTTTTGTGATCGAAGCTCTCCCTGCTGATGTTTCTCTCCCAGCTCTCAAGTCTCTCTTTCTTGACTCTGTTCGGTTTCTTGGTGGTGTCGATGGTCGCTACTGCGCGTTTAAAACACTTCTTTCTGCTTCCCCTGTGCTCCGAGAGTTAGTGATGAATGGTAACGAGTGGGGGAAATGGTGTCGCACCGTGTCTAGTACCACCCTTCAAAGGCTTACTATTCGTCGTGAGGATTTCGATCCTTATGAGGAGGGTATAATAGATGATGATCCTTATGAGTTTGACAACGTTAGCTTCGAAACTCCTGCTCTAACCTACTTAGACTATTCTGACTATGTTCCTAAGGAGTATCCAACTGTTAATCTCGACTCCCTTGTTGAAGCTAATCTCAATCTTTGTGCGGATGTGGAAGGTGTCTGGCAAAAAGAACATGCAAATACTTTCAATCCCATGAATCTCATTATTGGTTTTAAAAACGTCGAGATTTTTAACTTAACTATTGAAGCTGTGGAGGTAAAACTGTGCTCTATCTCTCTACTGATAAGTTTTGTATTAATCATAATCTTGAAGTTGTAACTGATTGATAATTTTTTTTGTTTGTTGGTTTAATGTTTCAGATGTTTGGTGTGTTCAATGAAACAATCCCAATGTTTGAAAAGGTGTCTCAGTTATCTCTCTCACTTTCTAACTTCTGTTGGTTTTCTGTACCAAATCTGATGAAGAAATTTCCAAATCTTAAGACTCTCATCATCGAGGTATATGACTACAGTTATCACTTATTTTCCATTTTGTAGATCTTGAATCTCAGTTAAATATTTCTCTATTTGTTGTAGGATTCACTTCACTACGAATATCATTCAACAGATGAAGTGATTTGCCAGTGCGTGTCAGGATATTCTTTCCTATTGTCTTGTCCGGTGGAGGTCCTAAAGATAAACTGTTACGATGGTTCTGTCGAGGAGCTGGAGCAAATGAAGCATTTCTTGGGAAAGTTGTCATGTCTCGAGCTGGTGGAGGTTCGTGCTAAGGCAGCATCACGTGACGCAAAGCTGAAAATCATGGCGGATCTGCTAATGCTTCCCAGAGCTTCAACCAAGTGCAAAGTCAAAGTCAAGTTGTTTACAAACACTACTCTATTGCGAGGTTAAGTCTTTATGATAACCGGTTCAGTTTTGGACTTTTTATTAGGATACAATCTAGTCCATGGTTGGTGGTATGATGAGATGATTAATTCTGTTGGGGTTTTGTATCTTTTCACATGTTTTGTTGACATTTTTCAAACCAGTCTCTCTCATATTTCAATTTATAACCAATAACCATCATAATCATCCGGCGAGTTTTCGTCTGTAGTAATCTGAAAAAAAAAATGTATTATTTGCATACAGATTCATTTGACTAAATACATTGATTGAATCACTCTCTAGCTTCTTTTTTTTTTCTTGCCAACAAACAAAACGATCAAGAGACAAAAACAAAGCACAAAGTCGGAATAAATGAAAATGACACTTATAATAAACCATGTCAAGAGGAAAAACAGCTACGAGTAACAAAATTCTATAAAAATTTTTAATTCAAAGACCAATGTGATTGATTCTCTCTTACAAAATTTTCATAAACAAAGATGAAAGTTTGAGCGTGTTTTAAGACGATCAATAAATGCCTAAGTAATACAACACTGAAGAAACATACTCATGTGTGATCGTCCCATCATATAAACGCTATCATCGACGTTTATATAAACATGCTTTCAACTCGGGCCACTCTATTTTCTTCTTATTTGAATTCAACTGCTCCTATATAAATCACAAGATTAAAGAAAACGTTATAACTGAAGTACATAACAAGCTTAGAGAGTAAACCAAACGTAAATACACGAAGCATTTTTTTTTAACTAACCTTTTTCTTAAAATGCAATAAGATGAACATCTTGTTCGAGAAGTCCTGCACAAAAGAACCAAAATGGGTTTCTTTTTCAGTGAAACTTCAGAAAAGAAGAGTATAGAGATTAAAAAAAAAGAAGATTTTACCTTTAATGAGGAACTAAATCCAAGGTCAGAAACTGCTTTCACAAAGTCTTTAGGATCTGCTCCTCCATTGTTCGAATCAAACCTGCTTTTGACTTCAGCGATAAGAAGCCAACCGCTGTTGAATAAACCCCAATCAGAAACATGACAGTATTCTAATGAAAAAAAAAAAAAGTAATAGAAAAAGAAGCAGAACCTTGGACGAAGAACTCTATGTGCCTCTTTGATGTAACTAGAATAGTTTGTTCCCATTAGTGAAAGACAGAAAACAGCAACATCTACTGATGAAGACTCAAGTGGAGTCTACCAAGAACACAACAAACACTAATTAAAGTCTGAATGAAAAAAACAAAAAATTCAAGGAAAGTAGAGAGATTTCGAATGTACATTTGACATATCGCAAGCAATAACAGATGGGTCTTTTGAGACAAGATCAAAGGAGAAAACTTTGTTCTTCACACTCTTGGCAATCCTTGCATCACCTGATAACAAAAATAAAAGATAAATTTATAAACCATATTATGATGATCACGTCGGATTAAAAAAAAATCAATTTCAACAGCAAACAATCTTTCTCACCACAGCCAAAATCAGCCACAACGAAAGAGGAGCTTCGAGACGATAGCCAGTTTATAATGGAGTTGACAGGAAGCTCAGGCCAATTTGACATTTGTTGCTGATACCCTGTATGATACTGAAACAACAAAACTAGAATCAATTACTTGTTGTTGATTTTATATGACATTTTTGTAATGTGTGTTTACCATATCGAACAAGCTTGGATCTTCATTAAAGTAGTCTAAAGCTTCTTGTCCACTGAGAGAACAAAAAAAACAAGATTGTTCTGTGAAACTGAAGGAAAGTTGTCGGAAAGAAATTAAAAATTTAATTAAAACATACGAGCAAGTGTAGAGTTTCTCATTGAGCCTCCTGAAGTTCCCTCCGGATAGTTTCTCTCGAAGCTGCATGTTTTATTTTTTTGGGTGTAAATGTAATGATTCAATACTTATGTAACTTCAATTACAAGACGGCGATCAATGTAAGCTAGAGAGAGAGAGAGAACCGCATGGAGAAAGTTGGAAGATTTCGAGGAAGCTGATGATCCTCCATTGATTTTGATATCTCTTTGACGCTTTTTTTCGTTGTTTTGATTCTTGGGTGTCTCGTAAGGCTCTTTTCTAGGAGTTTCAGGGTTTCTTTGTCTCTTCCTCTTCCTGTTTCTGCTTGTGGCAGCTTCCTCTTTCATGGCTTTAGCTGTGTTCTGTTTTCTTCTTCTTCCACCGCTCTTTCTTCTCTGCGTTAGGTTAGTTTCAGTTGATAGAAAATTGCTATCTTTGGGCTATGGACTTAAGTCTATTGGGCTTTTCTTTATTGGCCCAATTAGTTAGTAGAATTTGGCATGTGCTTGAATGTAAGGATTGAACATCACAAAGTCTTCGAACTAATTAATGTGCCCGAGCATAATGGATGTTAAAAATGAGTTAGATGATGACCATTATAATGATGCACACTTCCAAGATTGTGACAAAAGTACCTACACTCTTACAATAAGGAGCTGTTTTCTTTCACCATCGAGATAAGTCATTGGATAGATATGAGAGTTGTGTTTAGTTAAATTACAAATCATCTGACCGGTTAATTTAGATAACATTTATAAATTTAGGCTAAATTATTAAAATCAGTTAGCATATCCAAATTAAACAAAAAAATAATATTTTCAGCGAACCGATAATCTCATTTTCCTATCAAAACCAAAAAATTTTGTTGTTTACCAAAACGGAAAATATCATTTTCCACAAAAATAAAAAAAATTACATTTTCCACCTAGCATTAAAAATCTCATTTTTCCCGTCAAAACCAGAAAATCGTGTTTCTCCGCCAAAACCAGAAAATCATGTTTTTCCGCCAAAACTAAAAATGCATTTTTCCACCAAAACTGAAAATGCATTTTTCCGCTAAAACAAAAAAATTCTCATTTTTCCACAAAAAATCAAAGTATCTATTTTCTCGCAAAAACCGGAAAAAACATTTCCCGCTAAAACCGAAAATATTGCGTTTTCCTGCCAAAAACAAAAATCGTGTTTTCTCACTAAAACCGAAAAATCTCGTTTTTCCACCAAAACCGAAAATCTCATTTTCATGTCAAAACCGGAAATTTCGTTTTTCCGCCAAAACCGAAAATCTCGTTTTCATGTCAAAACCAAAAAATTGTATTTTACCGCCTAAACAAAAAAAATCTTGTTTTCATATCTAAATCGTGTTTTTCCGCCAAAACCAAAAATAACGTTATCCTGTCAAAATCGGAAATCTCGTTTTTTCTGCCAAAACCGAAAATCTCGTTTTTAGGTCAAAATCGGAAAATTATATTTTCCCGCCAAAACCAAAAAATCTTGTTTTCATATCAAAATTGAGAATCGCGTTTTTCTGCCAAAACCAAAAAAATTATGTTTATTCTGCCAAAACAAAAAATCTTGTTTTCCTACCAAAGAAAAAGAAGAAGAATAATCTAGTCTTTCAAATTGAGTAAGTTCACTTACATTGTCTGTTTTCTTTTGTGGTTTGTGTAGATTCTTGGTGAGACTGACTCTGTACCCATTAGTGAACAAGATAGAGCATGAGAACGCTGCCAAAGTGAAGGGTATGCTTCTGGAGATGGATCAGACGGAAGTGCTGCATCTGATAGAGTCACCAGAGGCTCTAAATGCTAAAGTTTCAGAGGCTTGGATGCGTTGAAAAATGTGAATCAGCCAACACAGGCGAGTGAAGGCAAGAGTGGAAGCCCAAGTGATATGATGGCTTCATTTTCCATTAATGATCACTTGTGAGAAGCTTTTGTCTTGAGTGCTGCTTGAACTCTCTTTCTCTTTTCTCTCTCTCTCTGATTGACAAATTTTTTGCGGGATGGTTGTTAAAGAAAGAAAAAGATTAGTCGTGTGGACTCAGTAGCGAAAGAAGCAATGACTAGAGGTTTTATTTCCTTTCACATAAATCAGAAATAGACAGATGGAAATGCTCCTTGAATAATCGGTTCGTTTGACCAAAACTTGGTATAAATAGATGAGTAGATTCAAAAAAAAATGGTTTCCCTTTTCTCCAAGTTATTAAAGCATTTCATCCATAAATTGTCAATAAGATATATATTAATAATATATATATGTATTACAAAATTTGAAAAATGTATAGAAATATCATATGAGATATAACTACTTCAAATTTCAAATATCTAAATACCAAATTTATTATTATTTTATTGTTTATAAATTTTTATTTTATTCTATTTTGATGAATCCAAAACAACTTTTACAAACGTATTGGTAATGTTTTACCAATTGGAAAGTTTCACTAGAATAGCGACAAGCTACATTCATTAGACATAACGAGATTTATATAAACTAACATTGAGATTTTTTAAGTAGATTATATAGTTTAATATTGTTTCACGTTTGTTACAAGAAAAATTGATATTAGTCTTTTACCCATGCTTAATTCCTTTTATCTACATCTACAAATCTTCAACGGATTCAATTCTTAAACCAGCTTAACTAGTCTTCAGGTCTAACTCCAGAATCATGTGTTCTCGGTCACTTCAATTCATCATTGGAAATCAATGCAATATTCAAATTTCGAGGGGAAAATAAGTTGTTTATAAGTAAAGAGTTGGTGTTTATAGTATTCTACTTGGTAAGAAATCAATCAGCGAATGTGGAAGCTTAGCTCCGAAAATCAAAACCTTCTTGTGGATCCGTTCCAGGTAATAAATAATACATTGCAAATGAAAACAATCTAAAACTCTCTTTTTGACACCAGCATCAGACTAAAGTGATCAATTTTTTAAGAGTTTCCACAGAATCACTCTTCCATGGCTTCGTTCTGAACAGATTTGTTTGTGGAGACCAAAACTTTCATCTTCTCTGAATCTTGTTGGTGAGAACCTGGTGCTATGATCATACTAATGTGCTGATCTATCTCTTTGATTTCACTCTTGAAAATCTTCTGTTTGTTTGGCTTCAACCTAAGTCCCACACAACAATGAAGACCAATCATAATCAAAAATCACAAGTCTAATTTATCCCAAGGATAATGAAGAGATGTATGTATATATATGTATACCTCTTATTGATGTGATCAGCTTCTCTTGAACTTCTGATCTTATCAATCTTCTTAATGGCCTTGAGAGTATCCTCTGTAACGTTCCTATCATATCTCTCAGGTCTGTTCCTCTTCTTCTCAAACTCAAAAGTTTTATCCTTTTTTTGTGTGTTAAGGAAGAGAAGCGTGATGGATGGTCAGAGACATATATATCTAAGAGAGAGCTATTATGGTTTTCCTTAATTGAAAAGAGTATTTTATAGAGTACCTGAGTCATGTCCTTTCCGTGTGCAGCTCTGTAGGCTTTAGTCCATTTCACTTTACGAGGGTTCCTCTTCATCTTGAAGTTCTTGTGGCATTTAGACCTACAGAACCGGAAAATCTGCCAAAAAAAAAGGACAAGAGTCCCCATCTTATATACAAAAAACTCCAAAACCAATAAGGTAAGAACTGACCATGAATTCTCAAAGAGCAAAATTACAAACAGGAAACAACGAGACATTCACATATATATATATACATAGAATTAAAGAAAGTGATGAACAGAGCAGAGCTTCTATATGTGTCCAAAAGCCAAAAAAGGTTAAACCAAAAAGACATTGAAAAATTTACAAACTAATGTGATTGAAGTACCTTAGCATCGTTGCGGACAAACTGAATACCATGTCCTGGATATATCGTAGAAGAGCAGAACCAACACTTGACCAATCTCATCTTGTCTCCTCCTTAAAAAGTTCCCTACAAATAACAGAACACAAAGAAGAGCTTCAGTCAGAGAAAAGTTTTTCAATTTTTTTTTAAATCTAATTATTGGTTTCGCTATCTCATATACGTTCATCACGAGACGAAAACAAACCTGAAAGCTATACTAGACTTGCGAGAGCCCTTTCAAGTAAATTAGGGCTTAGCTCGGAAACTCGAGACAAAAGGAGTTAGTTGTTAACAGAGACGACGCCGATGCAGAGATTTTTGAGACTCTCACTAGGGTTTATGTCAAAAGCATAAAACGATGCCGTTTATAATATTTTAATTTAGGCCCAATAGTGATGCGAACTATTTATTGTGTATGTTGGCCCATTATGTGCACGGCCACCAAACCAAACCGGACACTCATTCTTGTTCTTGTTTTCTTTTCTAGATTTATCGGTGGGTTTAGCACCGGACACGAATGCAAGAAAAGTTGATTCACTTCTTCAGATTCACGACTTCATAAAGGTTTAATGAAAACAGTCTGCATAACAACTGATGAAATCAAAACCGTGATGAGATTTTTCTTTGTTTTGCCTTCCCAAGTAGCTTGGAGAAATGGGTTTAAGTAACATTGAACGTTACAATCAAACACTTATTTTCGAACTAGCCTCGAGACTTCTCAAACGATCAAGGATTGCCTCTTTCTCAATTTTTTCAAAAGCAGGTATTTTGTTGACTCTCCTTTCTTCTTGGAAGCTGGTTTGTTTGGAAGAGAGCTTCTGTCTTTGGATTTAAAAAATGGTTGGAATAGGAAAGAACATAGGCAGCTTGTTTATATAAAGAGACAAAAAATTCTAATTTTGACCAAAAAAAAATAAATTCTAATTATGTTAAAAAATTGGTGAAGAAAACTTCTAATAGAATCTGCTAGTGGATTACAGTTTCAAAGACTTCCGTATAAATTTCCTAATCATAAATCTACCTTATAATTCAATAGATTATAAAGAATAAATCTGTTAGTGCATAATTTCTTGAGAGATTTCTTAAGAATTTTTCTCGCCGTTTAAACTCTACAATCAAATAGTTTAACTAGATATGAACACTTCATTAAAATGAATTTTATCAATGCAGATGTACTGTCAAAATTCAAAGGCTTCTGTAAATTTATGTGAACCTCAATCGAACTTTTTTCATGAATTCAAGCAAGCTGATAAATTATAACTAACTTTTTAAGTTTATCCAAAATCATCTAAAAGGTAAAAAGCTTATCAAACAAAAACCCAAATAACTGGTTTAGAAAATAATGAATCCAGTTCAGCTGAAGTGAGAAAGAAATAACAATGCACAAATGATATAAACATTTCTCAAGGTTTGGTGGTTTACAAACAAAAACAGAGTTTACTACTCATAACAAACATATTCTACATAGTGTTTTGAGGATTAAACCTCCTCCTTCCATCTCTTCTGTAGTAAGGAGTCTCATCCACAGTCCTCTTCACATACTCCATAAATGGTGATGGTGTTCTTGGAGATTGTTCATGGTATATCACTGCACCACTTCTTCTTTCTGGTGTTCCCGGTGCTCCTGCTGTTGCTGCTACACCGTTTGTCGCAGCTCTAGTGGCTCCAGCTGGACCAATTGGTCTATCAATCACTTTCATCAAGATGAGCACCGATACAATCACCACTAAAACGCCCCACAGTATCTTGAACAAATTTGGGTATCCATCTTTTCTCACAGACGGCGTTACTATGGAATCACCCGTATCATAGGAGAAATCGATTTCTACACTTTGGCCTGCAAAAAAGTTTATATAATCGCATCAGTACGGTAAGTGATAGAAACAAATCCTTTTCTACAGTATGAAACAGAGCCAATTCTATAAGCTCACCAGTAGCAGGGAGAGTGATGAATATTATATCTGTGAATTGCTCTGATCTTTTAAGCACATTCACCTGAAAAAGGTTGATGAATATTGATAGCTTACTAAACTGTTGATGATTTATTTCGTACAGAATAGAGTACCAAGAATATAATTAGGGTTTTCACGAGAAAAATCACCTCGTATAGTGCACGCCCTGCGATACCATAATCTTCTCTCTTGATCAAGCTGATCGATAACCTTGCTTTGTTTTGCCAGTGAATTTGAACATCTGCAATGAGTAGTTTTAAGTATCTTTTGCATTTCTTGTCTAAGGAAATGAAATGAACTAACAATTGATATATGGATCTTACCGGTGTTCCCTAGTACTGAAATTGTGGTCTTGTTTGAATCCGGGTTTATATTCAACTGCAAGATATTTCCAAGTCGAACTCGCATAAAGCATATATATATATATATATATATGCTGAAATGAAAGCTTTGATTAACGATTATTTAAGAACTTAAATAACCTTGTTTGGCCATGCTACAGAAAACCCTCCAATAAGAAGTGCAGATGCAGATCCCGACACATGTCGACCTTCTTTGACTGAAGCATTAATGGAGAAGGACACATGCGGTTTCGTGTCTTTTGATCTAGACATGGAGTTAACCAGATGCTCCGGTGAGTATGGGAAGAAAAGACAACGAGTGTCTCCAGTGTCAAGATCCACCCATGGCTTTGCATATCTTGAATGCAACATATATAAGAGTCAGAACCAGATCATGCATTTACATAAGCACGCTGTATATATTCACTGAAAGAAAACACGCATCATACCCTATAAATGGAGGGTCTACTTGGCAGTTAAATGTGTTCCCGTTTCCGTTCACAAACGCATTCTCCCTGTTGCAGTTTTTATTATCATTGATGAATACGTTGTTGTCTATATGCTTTTATAAAATGCAGCATTAAAGCTTTCTGACCTGAATTTTACAGGAAAGCTATATCCTTCTGCAGGGACGTGGACATTTGTAAGTGTTTCTCTAGGAGAGTCAACATAGATGGTGTTTCCAAGTAGCACTGTGACTTTTGTTTGCAGCTTCAAACCATGACTTTCAAATGTAACTGCGCAGATGCAACAAAAATAACATCTCATAGTGATAGTGTTCTCTAAAAATTCAACTGATCACAGAAAAGGCATGAAAACATAAACAGTAATTACCGTGAGCTGACCCTTGGCCGATTGCTTTAGCTTGGCCGGATACTGCATTGACGGATAGGACACTCCTGTTCGATGAAACCCATTGACCAGAGACTTGATGATCAGCCCCTAAATCACATTGCAAGTGTCTGTTTAGCAGGACGGGCATTATAATTGTATTTGTCATGCCAATTTGATTTGATATTTTTACCTGTAACGCTAAAATTCAGCATATTTCCAGTGTGAATGACAGGATTTTGAGGATGGATATGTGCCCCAACTGAAACCTGATAAAAGCGAAACACGTTTAATATAAGCTCGTAGCAAATATCATAAAAGATGTATGCATACAAAAACACGACAGATAGTTACAACAATATTCATGATAGTAGCCCATACCAGAACGTAGTCTGCTTTCCTGAGATTACCGCCAATGGAGACCCGAACTAAAGCTTTACCATGTTTTATTCCCTTCATTATAAATATAAGGAGATTAGAGAGGAGCAGTTGAGCAAAAAAGCGTACATTTAGTAACCATCAGAATAGACAAAAGATAAACACATGTATCAGCAAATTTTGATTATAAGGATGAACACGTACCTTAATGTAGACACTTGTTTGGTCATTGACAGTCTTAATAGACACAACATCACGATGATTGGTTTCAACGTTGTATGTAGTAACACCATGTGCTTCGTGAAAACCGATTCCTTTTCAAAATAGAACAACAAAAGATATTTACAAGAAAAATACATCAAGAAAATGAAGTATGCACATATATGTTAAAGAGCGTCACCTAAAGTGTCATAATAATTAATTGGAAGTTCAAGTTCACCACCAACAGCAAGATCCACCACGTGGAAAGGGATCACTTCACTCTTCATTCTTATTTGAGCAACCTGATAGAATTCTATGTTACCAACAAAGTAGACAAATAGTAGATAAATAATGCAACAGACTAAAAGAATAGTGATTTGAGTGGCTACAAACTTCCACGTTCAGAATACCTCTGCAACCCTCACACAAGAAGCAATCTCGATCCTTCCACTTGTGCGGTCTTTGGCTTGAATACATGCAACATTGTTGATTTCTGTAGTTTTGATGCTTCCACCGTCAATTGATATGGTATCTCGTTCGACGTCAGCCCGAGAACTGCAGTCTTTCAATAGGGAATAGACTACATTGCCTCTGTGACTTTGACCATCCTTGTGCTTCGGTGTCTCAGGAGATGATGGCAATAGACTAGATGACGTATAAAAAGGCGGAAGAACCCAGGTCATAGGAACCCCGAGAGAAAGAGGGAGATCAGGCACAACAGACAAAACTATTGATGCTTCGTATGTTCTAGATTCGGAGTACAAGCCCGGAGACACGAAATCACATGAGAACGCAATGGTGACTCTGGTTTTTCCAGCTGATCTGAAATGGAGAAGATAATACTGCTCATTAGAAATTTGATGACTAGTATAGCTTATGTGCTACCAAATCTAACTAATCTGCATAGACCTCAGCTGAACAGAACATACGAATACAAAGGTCAAGTTATTAAGAACAAACAGCCATCCCTTTCTCTGGTTGAGTAGATAACCTGTTCCAGAAATTTGAACGTGCAAGCTAATTGCACTAGCTGAGTCTACTTTTAAAGGCCGAAAGATGTTGAACGTGCAAACGAAATGCACTTACTGAGGCTACTTTTTAAA
Organism: Brassica carinata; assembly: GCA_016771965.1. Classification (NCBI taxonomy): domain Eukaryota; kingdom Viridiplantae; phylum Streptophyta; class Magnoliopsida; order Brassicales; family Brassicaceae; genus Brassica; species Brassica carinata. The sequence continues at coordinate 11,278,896 of CM028688.1, forward strand.
GCTAAACCATGCGGAGCCAGATGATGCCTTATTAATGTTTTCTAGTGTAGTGAAAAGTAACTTATGAGAGTACTAACTTAAGGGATTAACCCGACCTGAAAATATTTATCTACCATAATTGGACAATGGCTTGTATTCTATTATCCGTTATTGCATATGTGCTAGAGAGCTCATGCAGATTACCTTCCTTGGACGACATTGACAAAGCCAGTATTCTCTTCCACGTCAATAGACGGTACATGAAAACTTAACACCTAACATGGAAAAATATAGATTTCTATCACAAACATGGCAAATGGGAATAGGAAAATAGATTATAGTATCCACAATAAGAAGAAACACAGAATTGAACCTCCTCATCTTCGATAGTCCATCGGTATGCTCTGCAAAGCTCATAGAAAGACAAAAGATCTCCCTGATAATGCAACCAAAAACCCGATGGAATAGACTTCAGAGTAGTTAATTTAAGTAGCACGTTCTTTCTGGCTTATGATTCTCACCTGAGAAAATGATGGAAATATAGGCATTTCACGGCCAACAGCCACAGTATCACATTGAGCTATCAGCGTTGCAGCAGCAGGAAGTCCAACTTCGGCATTTCCAACTGCTTCACAAACTACAGTACCTTCACTCCCATATATTTTTGCATAGATTGTCTGGTCATAAGATAATCCAGATCAAGATATGTATCTTTTGGGCAGAGTTAAATAAGTTAATAGCCAAACCCTGATCTACTTTGTTTGATAAATACTGAGAAATGCATAGTCAAAGAATTTTGTCCGCACCGTGTTGCCAGGTGATGTTGCGTAGAGGCGTCCTGATTTCTCGATCTTTGCAACTTGGTTATCCACAGTTGTGTAGTCAACAGAAACATTCATTGTTGGGCCTCCTTCAACAGTGAGCTATATAATTCAAAAAAGGTGATCAATACAAAACATGAAGAGAAAAACATAATTAAGATTGCGGTTACCCAAGAAATATAAAACATTTCATCATACCACGTAAGAAGCACCAGGAACAAGAAATATTCCTTGTGGGTGAAGTCTTGGTGGGGCATAAACTTCCACTTTAATAGTTTGGCTCACCACTTTATCTCCTGATTGTTGTCTCGCGCTAACCTATTTAAAAAAACATTGCTTCAGATATATCTAGTTCCAGAATATAATTATGACAGCAATGAAAGAATCAAGAAATAAACCCACATATAGTGTTGTGATTCCCAGGCGTCTAGCAGCTACTTTGAATGAAGAAGTTGCCACGTTTTCACCAACAGAAAGTTGATTATCATCGATAGAAACATGCTCCGCGAGATCATCCTCAATATGCACCATAATATCCATTAGCGGGTACTGCACTTATCGACATTTCAGCAAATCAACCACTTGTTTGAACAGCTAATAGAGAATAAGTAATATATTATTTTGTTCTGTTGATCCTTTTCACATATATATCAAATATTCAGGTGTGTTAGATTGGTGAAGCTAGATAGTCAATGCTTATAGAATATTTCCATAACATAGCAACAATAAGAACGTATAAATAACAATATCTATAAAAGTTCTTAAACCTGGGAAGAATCAAAGGTTGTCCCATCGTCAATGCCAGTCAGTAGATCAAAGGAGTGTGTACTTCCTTCCTGCCACATTTAAATTAAGGATGAGAATATCATACCAAAGATAACAGAATGCGTTACCAAAAAATAATTTATAATAAACTTTATAATAAACTAAAGAAAGGGAAATACCATTATACTTATCTCGTCCCCAGATGCAATTTTTATCCAGTCTATGTCTGCAACTTTAATCTGTGATAAAAAAATAGAATGAGCGACTCGTGATTCATAAAACGCATGGTCATGTTCAACGTGAATAAGAAAACTAATGAATTTCCACAAGTTTATGGTGATATGTTCAGAGTAACAACTTACCACCGCAAGGGCTGAAAGTGGAGGAGAGACCCCGATATCATATACTGTCACAAGTGTAGTCCCTAACCCTTTAGGAGACAGGGTCATTTGCGAGCATTGCAGGCCAGATGGGGGTCTAATCACTTCTGCTACACGAGAATCATTCACAACTGCTTCCCATAGACAGCTTCCTCCAGTCATTGACAAATTAACCTACAATAAAAGACTTCTGAAACATTACAAATCTAGTTCTAGTGCTCTCAAACCAAGTAGGCCCAGAGACATAAATATATTGGAAAATGCAAATACTCAGTGCAATCCATTCATGATTTAAAATGGCGCACTTGTTAAAGAATGGGAGTTACCTTGGCATTAGGATTGAGAAAAACCAGGTTGAACTCTGGCGTGACTCTTAGTGTCGAAACCAACTGAAATGACAGAAATGGTAAACAACTGAGATTGTAACAAGGATTACCAGATAACCAAGCCGAAAACTAATTGAGATTCTTAAGCAATGAACAAAACTATTGACGTAAATCTTAGAAGTTGTATACCTGTAAGCGTACAGCATCTGTGAGAGTACTTTCAGACACTTCTGGAAGCAGGGATGAGTATTGGGTTTTTCCAGAATGATCAATACCAGAAACTGTAGCCCGGACAGTGCACTGTCAAAACAATTTACATTAAAGCAAATTGAATTGACATCTGAAGAAAAATAGACGAAGGAATTGGTTTATGTCTTTACCAATCCAGATTCATTACGAAGAGCTAGATATCTCTCCCAGCTAGACTTTGTCATTTTCGAATTATAATCGTCGTCCCAAGATGCCAAATTGTCGCAACTACTCAGTTCCCACCGGAGTGAAAGAGTTGAGGAGTTTGAAAAAGCTTCTCCAGAGTCGCTAATACCAACAGCGGCCACTCGAATTATTTGCCCATTTGCTACAGTCACAGGAGTTACACGAAGTCGTCCTGGTGCCCTGTCAGCTAGGCTAGCAGCTCTAATCACATCAAGCTTGTTAACTGCAAAATAACATGTATAACATCAAGTTTGTTAACTTTAAAATGAGAAATTCTGAAACATCCAAAACTGTGGGAGATATTGAACATACCAGGTTCATCAACAATGAGCACAACAGAGGATGGTAAGCTGCATTGAACAAATAAGAAAGCTTCTGCCACTGCAGGTAAAGGATGGTCAACCCCCACCAGATTTCCACGCTGGAAGACCAATTTCTGGATGAATACAATCGGAGAAGAGATTAAAATGTCATCTTTCACAGTAGTTACAAAAAGTAAGAACAAAAATAATTGTGTAGGGCGCTTGAAACTTACATAAGAACCAAGCGTCTGGCACGAAACTCTAAACATGTTAGCATGGCGGTCAAAGTTGTGATGGATGTTATCTCCATTTGTAAGATCCTCCTTATCTTCATTGACTTTAGTCACAGTCTCAGTGAACTCAACATTGTCATCCCACCTTTCAGGTCCCCCCAGAAGCCTCACATCAACATATGTCCCAGGAACAAGATAGATGTTACTGACCCCAATATCAGTTTCTTCTTGTGTCTTATCAAACCAATATCCACCATGATGATTCCCATCACTATCTTGTCTGATAGTAAGTGGCAGATAGGCCCCGATACTTGAAGTTGCTTTCAAATCAATTGATTCACTTAATGACTTGTCAAAATAGTGGAACTCTTTCGCCAGAGTTGCTTGTAGCACTGTGCGGCCAGGAGCTGAAGTATATATATAAGCCCGAGAACAAGGAGGACCGGATTCCGTGCTTCTTAATTCTTCCAACATCATCATCTCGGATGTTGCGTTAACTATAACAAAAGAGTCACTCCCCGTCTTCCATTTTATCAATGAATTGAAAGCATCACATCTAGAGAACGAGGCGCCTGATATATGAAATCTCCAAGTTAACAAAATATAAACGAAACCAAAGCAAAAGACCGGAAGTAACAAAGACAAGTTCCTGTCATAACCATTTAAAGCCTTCATTGTGACAGCTGCTTGCAGGTGTGATCCAACCACTGTCTCTACAGGAAAGTATTGCAACATAACCATAGAGGATGGAATGGAAACTTCAACAATAACCTATGAAGATAATATAATCAGTTGAATCAACGTAATAAAGAGTAGAACCATAGCATGATTAGTCGCAAAAAAAAGTTTGACCATTTGGATCCATCTCTCATGGAATTTTAAATAAATATATTTTCTCTATTTGTGAATCAGTCAATGTACCTCATCGAAATTTTGTGAATCGAAAGTTGACACCACCTTTACAGTGGCTATTCCAGGCCTCTTTGCCTGGATAATTCCATAAGCTGACACAGACAAAATGCTCATATCTGAAGTAAACCACTTGTAGTCACTCGATGCTTTAGCACAACCTAAATTAAAGGGAACATCAAGTCAGCATGAGTTTTCAAACTGGAAAAGAACGAGTCACGAGAACCATAACTTGGGAACTGACCTCCTATCACAAGTAGCTCCATCTCTTGATATACAGCAGGGGTCCAAGGGAGTAGAATCTTAGGTATGTCATCTTCACTGTTCAATGTGAACTGCACCTTTTCACAAACCATTATGTCTTGGACAACCTTGAGAACCTGTCAGAGTATAAGTTGTTGAGGTAATGGAAAGAGACAAAAAGGTATTTAAAGAAAGGATATATAGTTCTCTCGCCTCTTTTGAATTCTGATGCCCATTGAAGTAAGTCAATGTAGCTGTCAGCTCTCCTAATCCTGGTGAGATTGCTTTCAAAATTCTAGAATTTCGCCAACCATGTTCAGAGGAAAGATCATCTGGCACTGAGACGATTTTCCAGTAATCTGACTCTTCTCCATAAAGTTTGATATCATCCGTCTGCGAACAAGACAAAGGAACTTATTATGTTGAACATACCAAAAATCATGAAGAATATTAACTACAATAGATCATTCGGACATGGCTGGGCAAAGGTAAGAGAAATTAAAGCAAATTGATGAACCGTGAGAAAACAGCCACAAAATTCAAGTTAGCCACATGTTCAGCATAAACAGACTCATATGACCGCATCAGAATCAGTAAAAGAGCAAAGGAAATCACATGAGACACTAGGCTTACTCTTACAAGTATATGGAAAAATGACAGCCTAGAGATAAAGAAACTACGCACCAGATTATATAGTTAAGAAAATTTAAAGGCAAGAAAACATTGAGCATGCAATGTTTTTCCTGCCAATGCAAAGAAGGTAAAAGAAAAAAAGGGAAATACCTCGGTTATATAAATCTCATGTGCATCAGGTCTTCCAGAGAAAATCTTCATCTGAATTAGATATTGACGACCAGAGACCACATACCAATGCATAGATGACGGAAAAGATTTCAATTCTGTAGTAGGATCCCCTGACGTCGACCAAGGTGATATGTACAAGATAAAAGCATCTGGAGTGACAACATTAATAGATGATCCTTGAATGTGGCCAGCAACCCGGGTATCTTCAACAACAACTGTTGTTACCCCCAAGCTTAATGCTTTAGTCAGACCTATCAAAGAATCCACTTGAACAACCGAGGAGTTCAACGCAGACCATCTATGATGTGATGATGGTAGATGCACGGCTGCAAATAAAATAAAAAGCAAACCGATAAGAACCAGACATAGCGTGCCACTCGAGCAACAATGACAAGTAATATATTTAGACTATGAACCAACACCTCTGAGACATCCTAGAGCAAATAATCCTGATAGTTAACTATGAGCAAGATTAAGGTATGATACATGACATGTGTATCAAAGAACCTGAGATTTTAAACATAAGGTTGTCGAATAACTAAAACATTGCTTAATAAAAAAGTTAAAATTAATCCTAAAGAAGCAGACAAACCTTGAGGAACATTCCCACGCATGACCTTTAGAGTGTAACCAAAAGAAGCTCCCATCAGGACATAGACTGGTGAACGAGGTTCAAGTGACATGGCCTCTGCTACCGTCAGTACAATTTCATCGGCTATATGGGTAAGCGGTGCCTCCAACAGATGAACCGAAACCTTCTCATGTCCGATTTTGGTTCCCTTCACCACAAACAAATCAGCAAATACCCCCTGCAATCACCACGCTGCATCACATCACTCATCCATGAAACTTTTAACATTCAGTAGTAATTCACACACATTCTATAGATATATACATACACTATCTTCAAGCTTTTTCTGGATATCCAAGTAGCCACACAGTCCCCCACAGTCAGTCAATGGAGATTCCTTCAAAGGCACGTGAGCAAGATGATGCGTTGTTCCACCACTTTCAGGCATCAGCTTCCACATGAATTGTAGACCCACCAGTGAGGAGAACTCGTTTTCTGCATATTATATATTTCAGAAAATTCAAAATTCAAAAAAAAAAAACACAAACAGGTTATCTTATAGAAAGCAATTTACCTTCATTATCAAAAGCGCGGACTCTAAGCATGGAAAGTCCATCAAGAACAACAATCAGCGTCAGCGTCGGCGTCAGCGTCTACAAAACGAACAACAATCAGCGTCAGCGTCGGCGTCAGCGTCTACAAAACGAACAACAATCAGCGTCAGCGTCGGCGTCAGCGTCTACAAAACGAACAACAATCAGCGTCAGCGTCGGCGTCAGCGTCTACAAAACGAACAACAATCAGCGTCAGCGTCGGCGTCAGCGTCTACAAAACGAACAACAATCAGCGTCAGCGTCGGCGTCAGCGTCTACAAAACGAACAACAATCAGCGTCAGCGTCGGCGTCAGCGTCTACAAAACGAACAACAATCAGCGTCAGCGTCGGCGTCAGCGTCTACAAAACGAACAACAATCAGCGTCAGCGTCGGCGTCAGCGTCTACAAAACGAACAACAATCAGCGTCAGCGTCGGCGTCAGCGTCTACAAAACGAACAACAATCAGCGTCAGCGTCGGCGTCAGCGTCTACAAAACGAACAACAATCAGCGTCAGCGTCGGCGTCAGCGTCTACAAAACGAACAACAATCAGCGTCAGCGTCGGCGTCAGCGTCTACAAAACGAACAACAATCAGCGTCAGCGTCGGCGTCAGCGTCTACAAAACGAACAACAATCAGCGTCAGCGTCGGCGTCAGCGTCTACAAAACGAACAACAATCAGCGTCAGCGTCGGCGTCAGCGTCTACAAAACGAACAACAATCAGCGTCAGCGTCGGCGTCAGCGTCTACAAAACGAACAACAATCAGCGTCAGCGTCGGCGTCAGCGTCTACAAAACGAACAACAATCAGCGTCAGCGTCGGCGTCAGCGTCTACAAAACGAACAACAATCAGCGTCAGCGTCGGCGTCAGCGTCTACAAAACGAACAACAATCAGCGTCAGCGTCGGCGTCAGCGTCTACAAAACGAACAACAATCAGCGTCAGCGTCGGCGTCAGCGTCTACAAAACGAACAACAATCAGCGTCAGCGTCGGCGTCAGCGTCTACAAAACGAACAACAATCAGCGTCAGCGTCGGCGTCAGCGTCTACAAAACGAACAACAATCAGCGTCAGCGTCGGCGTCAGCGTCTACAAAACGAACAACAATCAGCGTCAGCGTCAGCGTCGGCGTCAGCGTCTACAAAACGAACAACAATCAGCGTCAGCGTCGGCGTCAGCGTCTACAAAACGAACAACAATCAGCGTCAGCGTCGGCGTCAGCGTCTACAAAACGAACAACAATCAGCGTCAGCGTCGGCGTCAGCGTCTACAAAACGAACAACAATCAGCGTCAGCGTCGGCGTCAGCGTCTACAAAACGAACAACAATCAGCGTCAGCGTCGGCGTCAGCGTCTACAAAACGAACAACAATCAGCGTCAGCGTCGGCGTCAGCGTCTACAAAACGAACAACAATCAGCGTCAGCGTCGGCGTCAGCGTCTACAAAACGAACAACAATCAGCGTCAGCGTCGGCGTCAGCGTCTACAAAACGAACAACAATCAGCGTCAGCGTCGGCGTCAGCGTCTACAAAACGAACAACAATCAGCGTCAGCGTCGGCGTCAGCGTCTACAAAACGAACAACAATCAGCGTCAGCGTCAGCGTCGGCGTCAGCGTCTACAAAACGAACAACAATCAGCGTCAGCGTCGGCGTCAGCGTCTACAAAACGAACAACAATCAGCGTCAGCGTCGGCGTCAGCGTCTACAAAACGAACAACAATCAGCGTCAGCGTCGGCGTCAGCGTCTACAAAACGAACAACAATCAGCGTCAGCGTCGGCGTCAGCGTCTACAAAACGAACAACAATCAGCGTCAGCGTCGGCGTCAGCGTCTACAAAACGAACAACAATCAGCGTCAGCGTCGGCGTCAGCGTCTACAAAACGAACAACAATCAGCGTCAGCGTCGGCGTCAGCGTCTACAAAACGAACAACAATCAGCGTCAGCGTCGGCGTCAGCGTCTACAAAACGAACAACAATCAGCGTCAGCGTCGGCGTCAGCGTCTACAAAACGAACAACAATCAGCGTCAGCGTCGGCGTCAGCGTCTACAAAACGAACAACAATCAGCGTCAGCGTCGGCGTCAGCGTCTACAAAACGAACAACAATCAGCGTCAGCGTCGGCGTCAGCGTCTACAAAACGAACAACAATCAGCGTCAGCGTCGGCGTCAGCGTCTACAAAACGAACAACAATCAGCGTCAGCGTCGGCGTCAGCGTCTACAAAACGAACAACAATCAGCGTCAGCGTCGGCGTCAGCGTCTACAAAACGAACAACAATCAGCGTCAGCGTCGGCGTCAGCGTCTACAAAACGAACAACAATCAGCGTCAGCGTCGGCGTCAGCGTCTACAAAACGAACAACAATCAGCGTCAGCGTCGGCGTCAGCGTCTACAAAACGAACAACAATCAGCGTCAGCGTCGGCGTCAGCGTCTACAAAACGAACAACAATCAGCGTCAGCGTCGGCGTCAGCGTCTACAAAACGAACAACAATCAGCGTCAGCGTCGGCGTCAGCGTCTACAAAACGAACAACAATCAGCGTCAGCGTCAGCGTCGGCGTCAGCGTCTACAAAACGAACAACAATCAGCGTCAGCGTCGGCGTCAGCGTCTACAAAACGAACAACAATCAGCGTCAGCGTCGGCGTCAGCGTCTACAAAACGAACAACAATCAGCGTCAGCGTCGGCGTCAGCGTCTACAAAACGAACAACAATCAGCGTCAGCGTCGGCGTCAGCGTCTACAAAACGAACAACAATCAGCGTCAGCGTCGGCGTCAGCGTCTACAAAACGAACAACAATCAGCGTCAGCGTCGGCGTCAGCGTCTACAAAACGAACAACAATCAGCGTCAGCGTCGGCGTCAGCGTCTACAAAACGAACAACAATCAGCGTCAGCGTCGGCGTCAGCGTCTACAAAACGAACAACAATCAGCGTCAGCGTCGGCGTCAGCGTCTACAAAACGAACAACAATCAGCGTCAGCGTCAGCGTCGGCGTCAGCGTCTACAAAACGAACAACAATCAAACTAAAATGACGCAGACGCCGACGTCGACGCCGACGCTGACGCCGAAAACAGCGTCAACCAAACGAACAGGACTTTTAAATCCTTTTGAGCTTGGTCACTTAGATTCTCGTGCTTTCTCGATTCAGAACAAGACCTATTTTCTCGAACAAAAAAAAAGTTTGGTTATGTTTGATTTTATTTTTTTTGATGCAACAGTTTTGCCTTTATCTGATGGTTATATTTGATAATATCAGATTTAAAGCTCACAAATTACACATAAGCTAACAAGAAATAACATCCTTCCGGAGCCACACGATGAAAGGATGAAAACCGAATAACAATTCGAAGATAGAACTAGAACCTAGCTACAAAAAGTAAAATGAAAGAAAATACACAAACTTAGCCCAAATGTTGAGTCCCATGACTTGAGAACCCAACACTAATTATAATTTTATTAGTTGAATCAAACTGACTTTCTTTAGGCTGAGCAGAACAACAGAGTTCTTCCCTCGCTTTCTGAAGCTTTTTCAGAAAATGCACTCACACGGCGGTGTATTCGTGGCTGCTCGGATTGCAGAACGCCAAAATCAGCTACTGCAGCAGATTCTAGATGGAAGCCTGTCCAATTGTCCACACATGAGATGGAAAAGCTTTTTGAAGAGGTATACAATTTCATTAATTTTTATTTATTTTCTTAAATTGATTTCTTTTATTATTTTTTTTTTGTAAACTAACTTTTATTATTTAAGTAACATTTTTAAAGGTTGTTCCTACAATAAAGGGACGGACGATGGGCATAGGATTCGTTAATGATATCCCACGAACGACATCGTCTTATTTCCAGAGATGAGATGAGGAGTCTTCTCAGATACGGTCTGATCTCGATTCTACGCAAGCTCAACTGTCAACCTTTTAAGTCTTTTCGACATTATGGCAAAGGAAACCCGCAGATGCAGAAGATGATGGGGGCTAGACGAACGAGGCTTGGGATTCCAGATCCACCAGTCCAATCTGAGGAATAGGAGGCGGCAGACTTAGAGCGAACAAGCGTTAAGGACTTTTTCCAGGACAAGGACGACATCCTTCCCTAACCTTTTTATATTTAAATTTGGATATTTTTATCTATAAAACATTTCTATTTAAAATTTTCTATCTTAGAATTTATTTTTGTTTTAGTTATTATAACTCTCTTAAAATTTATTTTTTTAAACAAATATTTATTTTCAGATAAACTCGTTGTTAAATCTGCGAGGACTTAAAAAAGGAGGGACATGTTAAGTCCTCATAAAGATTTACAAGGATTTTACATCATAGTAAATGTTAAATCCTCGGAATGTTTTACGAGTACTTACATGTAAACTCGATGTAAAAGTTTACGAGGAATTAACATCAACTTCAATGTAAAGTCTTCGTAATATTTGCAAAGCCTAAACGGTGATTTGTTTCTAAATTATATAAGGACTTTACAGTGAATTATTTACGAGTATTTTACAGTGAATGTCATCTTCATGAGTTAAGGACAAATTTACAAAGAAATATCGTGCCTTGCTTTTAAGACAAATTCTTTTCGTTGTAAATATCACGAAGACTTTACGTTGAAATATCCGTTACGATAGTGATTTTACGACGATTTTGTTATCGCTGTTAATTTGTGGTAACACACCAACTCCGAAGAACAAACAACGATATACACCGTCGTAAACAATATATTTTCTTGTAGTGTATATACTTGATTGATTAAAGCAAATAATCAAATATATCATGTTATATAACTAATTTAATAGTCCTACTATAATTTGTCAACAGATACAATAGTGGTTCTATTTAATAGAATTGATCAAACATAAATTTATTTCGAAAAGATTATAAATAAAATTTTGTCATTTAAATTATGTACAACCTAATTATATCGTAAAATCTCTCTTGAAACATATATATATATATATATCTTTTCAATCCAAATTGTATATAAATATTCTTATTCTTATCTAAAAAATCGTAAGAACTTTTCAATGATTCATCCGAAGTAATAATATACTTCACACGTCTAAAACCATCTAAAGTAGGCAACTAAATATTATTTCCCTAATTATAATATCATACCAGTGATATATAATTTTAATATAAATATTATTTCCCTAAACAAAAGAATATTTCCTATATTTATAGTAACTAATACTTTCCATATTATTGTGAATGGTAATAATTCTAATTTGAATATCAGTTTTTCGTGCATAGTTTTATTTAACGATCAAATGAGTATATACATGAAAATTAAAAATATATTATCTACAATGTCATTTTGTACATAATATATATATTGATATGTCAATTTCAAGTGTTCAAAAATATTTTAAAACTTATAATAAAATTAAATTTTAGATCAAAAATAAATAAAAATACAAACTTATCATATATTATTAATAACGAAAAGAAACTAAATATTAGCATATCAATAAAAAAATTCTTTTACCATTGTTTCATTTTTTTCAAATGACATGATAAAAATTTCATTAAAGTCTAAGAAATTACAAGTTTTTCAATTTTATATATTGGGATTAAAGAGTATGAGTTCTTTAATCAAAAATTTCAAATATTATCAGATTTTTTGGGTTTTTAGCGGATATACTGATATCACATGTTAATAGCGGGTTGTTGGATTTTTGTCGGGTTTTATCAGATTTTTAATTAACAAAATTTTCAACTAATCTGAACCAGATTATACATATATCGCCGGATCTATCGATTCAAACATGGCTTTGGGTCGAATATGAAAGCATTGTTTGAAAATCAATTTTTGAAACACTAATAGAACAACTTTAAAATTATTTGTTTTTAATAAAAATTATAAATTCAATCAAATTTTATTAAAATGATAGTGCCCGCGCTTTAAAATTGCGGATAAAAATCTAATATGTATCAAAGGCGCATCCTAATTTTTTCTTAGATAAGAACATGATGTAGTCAAATCTATCGTTTAGGTTTTGTTATTATCTATTTTGTATAAGATTTTATGCCCTATTTGTTTATATGTGTAAATGTGGTCAATATTCAATTATTAGGCAGTAGGACCAATGGACCCTTGAGAGATGTGAATGGTGAAAGAGGCAAGTTGAAGGTCGGACTAGCTATTGATAACATGGTGTCACATACGCAGCTGATTTATTCGTATTCAAAACTTTATATAAAAGATTAATGTAAGAATGAAGAAGACTAATTTGAAATATTTTAAAATAGATATCGAAATTGAAAGTAACTAGATCATAGTGAACCCATAAAGAGCCGACCTTATCTATTTTAGTGTGGAAGAAATGGGACCCTTTTGGTCAAACCACATATCTATGGCTGCTCTGCCAATTCTATTATTACAATTCAAAGTGACCGAGGATGTGTACACTCTTTCACTGTTTCACAAGTACATAGAAAATTTAATAACGATGACACATATTACAGCTAACTCGCGAGAACCTCTCCTCTTATAGGTTATTTTGATATATGAAGATTTTCCCTTTAAGATAATAAAACTGAATATATAACATGCTTAAATTGGAATGATTCATATAGTTTCGATTGTTTTCGATGGCATTTTCACATCTTTCAGTTGATTTTTTCTTCCTCCATCTCACTCTTCACAAATTTCCATCATTAAGAAAATTTTAGAAGAAGTTTATATCGACTAAACGTACAAATCACCATAATTATTTTCTGTATTTTCTTCTTTATTAGCACCATGAAAAAAAAATTTAGTCAGCCAGCCATAAAATTTGAGCTCATAGTGTTTTACTCTAATCCATATTCGGTCCCCATGTAGTTACTTGGTAACTTCTTGCCTTTAACTTCTGTAAATATGGATGAAGTCAGAGTAAAATGCACAAAATAAACCAAACACAATTACTTTTTTGAATTCAATAGAATAAAAATAAATACAACTAATTTTCTAACACATAAATTATGTACAACTTTCATGAAATACTATTTTTTATTCTGAAATTTCTTCGGTATAATCCAGTCTTAAGCTAAAACTTATCCTAGAATGTAGACTATCTTCCAAATCTCTAAAAGTATGTCAATAACTATGCCAATACCTAACACAGAGCACATATATCAATAACTATGTCAGTGACAATAAAAACTTGATCACACAAGCACACACATAAGCTCTCTCAATTTTCTTATTTTACCCAAAGGCTGTTTTCTTCATGGGACAAGTTCTCCACTTGATTTTAAGTTTTTCCAAAAGTAAGTTTCATTTTTAAGGTATATTTTCTGTTTCCTATTCAAACAAATATTCTCTGCACTTTAAGTAAACTTCTATTGTCTTTACGGTAAATATATTTTCTTTTTCTAAGCTAAAGTAATATATATACATCATTTCTTATATATATATATATATATATATATATATACATAATTGTACACGAATTTAATCACAGTCTATCTTCATGATATATACATGTAATACCTCCTGTACTACTTTGCAAATTGGTACATAATACCAAGGAAATTTACATCTTCAACTTCTATATTTATTAATAATCTCACTTTTCGCTGTTGACCAAACATGAAAGAGACTAGCTAGAATGTGTAAATCACTAGTACTTATTCTTGTGTGCTTTATCATTTTCGCTAGGTAAAAAATCGTTTTCATACATTTTTAGAATGTTAAACGTAACTTTCAGTGCAAGTTAAGTATTACCAGTAATTAAATTTATATATTATAATGATACTTTTTACTGTTATGTTTGATTTGTCTACTCTTTTTGTATTGTTTACTGAGTTGATCCTATAAAAACATTTATTTATTTGCGAGCAACGTTCAAATTTTTATTAGTTCAGTAATACTACTTTTTCAGTTCCTTTACTTCTGGGTCTCTACAGACACACACATGTGCACTTAGCTTATACGTGTTTCTCTAATGTTAAAAGAAAATTTAGAGACACTGATTTGTCAAATAAGTAGATAGAAATGCGTTATTTGTAAATTTGAAATCAAGTTTTTTTCGTTTTAGTTTAAACTTTAAACCATCCCAAAATGATATATTCAACATCGAGTAGTTGAGTTATGACTTAGATATATATATTCATACATTCAGATTTAGTTGCAAAGAAAAAGCAGTCTTTAGGTAAATCGAAGCTACTTAATTTTCATTTTTTAAGTTTTAGCAAAATGGACCAAGCTATAGGATAAACATGATACATAATCTTATGACTTGAAGTTCAAGATACATTTGTGATTTTGTTTCTAATCTATCTATCCATATGGTGAACTTATAATTCGTTGCAATTTGGATCCTTAAATGAATCCAGATCCTTTTCGAGATTTAATAAACTGAAAAAGTGATTCAATCGTCTAAGCAATCACTTAGGTCACAAAGTTCATACGAGGAGATAGATACATCGCCCCAGAGCACATTCCATTGTATATTATTAGTTCCCTTTATTATATCAAATTGTTATCACTATCTTAAAAAAAAATTATTGGCAAAGGGTTGCAAAAGCAAAATTGGAATTATCTTCGATTTCGATAACCTTCCTAAGGACGGCGACTTAAAGACAATAATTTCCAGTTTGGACGGTTTGATTGGTGCCTCTTTAACTCTTTCATCCCTTTGCAATTTGCATTTGAAAAATTATAACTTATAGCCTAAGGAAAGGATACATATTCCGATACAGCTTGTATTACTGACACCACAAAACCAGTGTTCTAAAATACACTATATACTTACTGGACGGTTGATTACTAGCTGTACATACGGATATAAATATATATGTAATATATACGGATGTATATACATATTATATACGGTAGATATATTCTAAATAAATACTATATTATCAATTTCTAATGATAATTATCTTGACGGGTTTATCGGCTGCTAGGCTTTATTGCTTTGTGGGATCCATCAAAAAGTGCATTCTAATTTTTCATATTAGAGCAGGAGAGACCGGTGAATTCCTATGATTCCTTTTAGGCCAGCCAAACCTAATGTTCTAGTGGTTCATCCAAGGATGAGGGTTAATCATCTTATACATGGGAAACCTAGAGAGTGGGATGTGGAGATGTTGGATAACCAAGTTGTTCCATTCTTCAGAGTTTGGCTATCGGCCAATTTAATAGAGATGGTAAGTTTCTTTGAAGTGACACAAAAAATGGACATTATACAGTACAATTGGGTAACTGGGTGACAATGAATATTCATCGTGAACCTGAGTCTATGATAACTGAACTAATTCCAAAAAATTTCAAGTCTTTGATTGGGAAATCAGTTCTCCACATAAGATATGTCATCTCAATGGCATATTGTAACATGATATTTAGCGGCTACGAGGAACCTAATACATCATCATATGCGATATGATAATCATTGTCCTCGATTTAGGAAGGCCGATAAATTTATTATTTGTGCCATTTTTAAATGTCCATCAGCTTTAATGAGGACATTATCATCAACTCCTAAATTTTCATAGATGTTTCCAATTACTAGTGTGTATACTAATGTAGAATAGATGTTCTAGGAGAAAATGTTATAGAAGACCCATATATGGATAGAGACTCTTATCCATGGATAATCTGGTACATCTAGAAAACTTGTAACAATAGATTATTTAGAGGGATCAGCAGAAATTCTTTAGAACTAGTAAGACATATAGAGGGTGAATGCAAACTGTTGTCTGAAATGAATACAAAGAATCCAAAAGATACTCAGTTACTTTATCATTGAATGACAATTTAAACCTTGTGCTTGCAGAACATTTGTTTAGTGGATGGATCATGGACTGTTGCCGCACAGTTCAGCGAATTTGGATGGGTTTGATGAGACGAGTCAGGAAAAAAGCATCTATTCTTAAAGAACCAAAGGAGGCGTTTGTCACCTCTACACACAGAGCTAGATCCACTAGTTTGTGTTATGGAAAGTATGTTTCAATTTTTGACATGTTACTTCTTTGGGATAGATTCTGAAGACCTACTTTCAATAATTCAAGAATCAACATCACAAACGATTTTTTCTACAGAACTGAAGGAGTTAGTTTCACTAAAAGCATTAAAGATTGTTTAGCATCCATCGGCGCAAAACCGGATAGCTGATTCATTAGCCACTACCACACATGTTTTCATAAGATATTTATGTTTTGTTGGTTGTTTTATTCAATTTGGATTTGCAGACAATTTTTTGTTTGAGCTATAGAATAATCTTTTGATATTAAAAAATTGGACTAAGAAATCACATCTAGAAACGATTTATACAAAGGAAGAAAGATATAATCAAAGAACTGTCTTTAGGGTATTAGCTAGCTTGGCTGGACAAACCGTCGGCCTTAGTTTATTTGTTAACGGAAAGTAAATTTACAACTAATATAAATAATTCTCGTGTGTTGCCAAAACAAAGTACAGTAGACATAATTATGGTGTCATTACTTTTACTAAACTCATTGCTGGCTACTGACCAAACAAACACAAAATGACAAAAATAAACAGAACATTGGTTTAAAATTAACATTCTTAACACTGAGCCGAACTGTCTGATTGCTCCAATCCAACAATAGTCCAGATATTCAAATTTGTTATATCATAAAAGTAAGTAATTGTAAAACCCTACTAATCGATCTGATTACAAGAAAAAAATATTTAATTCAAAAACGAGAAGGCAAACATATGATCTGAAGATATCTCAATCCGCGTGTGGTTATGTAAGAATTGATAACCTAAAAACTTCTCAATATTAACATATATTTTACTTCATTTATCGGCAAATTATAAATCTTAGAAAACGGCCCAAGCCAGATCGAGAAAATCGAGTCTGTCTCGTACTGATGGTACGAAAAAATGGGTCGGGTCCCTTAGTATTGGGTACATCATACTTGTTACATTTTTTGTGGAACTTGGTAGCAATGATCCCCTGGTTATTATATGAGAAGTTATTTGGCACATGTCATCTCTATAATCATTTTCACTATAAAAAATTGACATAATATACTGCCGTTAATGACATGACTAATAGTAAAATATGATATGATAATTATATTTAATGTTGATTTCTATTTTTGAAAAACTTTTTAAATATGGAAATTAACTTATAATCTTCATAAAATAAATATATTTGAATATAAAATTAAATAATGTAACAAGTATTAAATATTTGATAAATTTCAAAATATTATTTAGTTTATTTTTATAATCATACAATTTTTATTACTAAACAAGATTTTCAAGATTTTATACAATTTTTTAAAAATATAAAATTTTAATCCTAACACCACTAGTTTCCTATTTATATTTATGAATTTTAAATTTCAGAAATTCTATTTAATTTTACTTTTTGATAATTATAAAAATTTGATATCATTTCTAAATTTTATATAAATTGATTTAATATATATTAACAAAATAAATAAACGAAAATCTATCTAAAATTACAATTAAAAACAAAATATATATAGATATAATTTAAATAAATCAAAATGTTATTTTAATTTATTTATGTTTAACTAAATTAAATTTATATCAAAACATTGGTGAGAAAATAATAAAAACTAAAACATTAACAGAATTTGATTTTATAATATAATTTAAATTTAAATTTTTATTGTTTTACATGGTGTAGAAAAACATCTGGTTGACAATATACTGTAGTGAACATAGAAAGCATGTATTATACAAGTTGAGTATAATTGGGTCGGTCCTCCTAATGGCGGCCAGCTTTTGTTTTGAAATTGAAATGGAGGATGTCTTATTAACATTGGCAGAAGAATCCACTAACGTTACGATCAATGATGATGTGATTTAATTTATAATTATTGCTACCTTACAGGTTCTTTTTGAAAGAAAATAATAATCATAGCGATCTAATTATTATTACTATGTAGAATATATTTATGCAGAACTTTGTGAGAGGGAAAAAAGAGCATACAAGGCCAGTCACCAAATACTTTATTCCACAAGTTTCTAAACTTGAATTGATTGCGTTAGACTAATTACAATATAAATATACAAATCTAACCCTTTCTAAAACTCTTTTCTCTACCTTGGAAAAAAACGATCTATTAAATGTCATAGATTATGCTTGAAATCAGGGATACGCACGAGGTTATATCAGAAAACATTATGATATATTTGCATCCGATCCATTAAATCGTCATGTGTATATGATCTGCATATCATGATACTTGAATATCATTTTTGTCTAAGCTAGTCTAGTATTATGTCTCTGATCATAATTGCGAAAACAAATTTTTGTGTTGAAGACATCGTGTAAATTAATATATATGTTAACCATTCTAGAAAGAATTCTAGAATTAAACATATTTGAACTAAAGCAATGGAAATATGAATAATTTATTAGAAAGTGATTCATGATATCGTGTCAGTGAAATCAAAGCACGGAGAAAGATCATGTTGTGATTGCAAGATCTATAAACAAGTCTTCCAAAGCCTTTATAAAATTAACGCATTGTTTGTCGCATGAAATATAGCATACATATCGAGTGATCGAGCGTGAGAGACCCATTAGTCATGGGCGTTAAGTGGTATCAGAAACAAACTTAAACAAGTGTAGAGACCTATGTAAGCTCACACTAACATGGGTTACAATCTTCGGGTGTAACCGAGACGTTGCATTCTCTGAGAAGAGGTGATTTGTAATATTTCAGTTTGTGTTATATGCTGAAAGACTTAAGAGAATTAATTCAGCTACATATGTTATCAAAGTGCACTTACTTTTTTGGTCACACATACAGAAAGAACTTTAGAGTTAATCGTACTTGAGCTGGTGTAGTAGAAGCAAAAGTGACCTATCATAAAATGATTCGCGATATCCTGCAAGTAAAGCTAAAGCACGAAGAAATGTCATTTGGTGATTTCAGAGTTAGTAAACAAGTTTTTCAATTCTTAAAAAAAAAACTAACACAATGTCTGTCGCACAAAATTAAGAGTACGGAACAAGTTAGTGGGCGTGGAGATCCATTAACCGTGGTCAGTCGAGCATTATATTACTAATTTCAGTTTTTTAAAATTCAATTTTAGTTTCTTCTTTTGGGTATCTAATTAAGTTTGGTTCAAGGTCAAATTGAATTTGGGTTTTGGAAATAATATTTAATCCTATTCGAGTATTATAAAAGTGTGGTTTGCTGCCAGTTCGGGTTACTAAGATTTGATTCGGATATAGTAACACACGTGAACCCGGTTAAACCCATTTTAAATTCAGATTCATTTTTAATTTGGGTTTCAGTTATCCAAATACTTATTTGTGAGTGGAAATCATATATTTTAATGATAAACATAAAAAATTTAGACAGTTTTCACTAACAAATACTTAGTGTTATGATTAAGAAGTGTTTTTCTTAAAAAGAAAAGAAACATAAACAAATTAAAACTAACAACTAACAGCACTTTAAATTTAGGAAAAATCACATATGAAACTTCATAAACAATTTTTTTCATGATCAAACTTCAAATGTTGTCGAAACACAAAATAAATTTTAATATTTGACAAAACACTAAAAATAACATTAACTAAGTACTCATGTTAACTCTGAGGTTATAAATACTTACTGGAAGTATTTATTCAGAATGTGTTTGTGTTTGGCATACTTTTTTTTTTTTGCTTATTGTTTTTTTTTCGGATTTCTTCAGATATCAGTTTGGGTTTTAGAATAAAACTCAAAATACTGTCAAACAATATCCATTTGGATATTATATTGATTTCAGTTTGGTTTGGTTTTGCCTTTTCGCATCGGTTCGGTTGATTTTCGGGGTCGAACTTTTTGTTCCCTACTAATATGTTGGCAAATTTTCTCATTTCCTTTAGAAGATGTATTGGTATCCATCATTTTCGTTTCCGTTAGTAGAGATAAGTACGTAGGATATCTATCATTCACATGTTCTTTCTAAACAAAATTGTAATATATAAAAGAGATCTGTGAACAACCATGCATTAAGATGATCATGCACTAAATTACTCAGTGCTACCAGTAAAATTAATTTCTACTATCTTTTTTCTCTAAGTTTGTTATAATGTGTCGTTTAAAATATTAATAACACCAATTCACGTTTCAAATGGAAGGTTTTCTAAAGTATATTACTAAAAATATATTCTTAACAAACATTAATTTGAATCAGGAGAAATTATATTTAAAAAATGACTACATAATAAAATGAGTCTTATTTAAATAATTAGAATCATTGTGAATTATTTTTGTTGGCTTCATCGTAAGAAACACTTTGGGTCAACTTTTCCGAAAATAATTATTGTAGCTAGGATATATAAATATATCGTTTTTTATAAATATATCGTTTTGTTTAGTTAGTAACTGATGTTATTCACGAAAGTGTAACTAGATGTTCTGTTGCTGAAATGGGATTATCTTTATAGTTTATCGGGTATTACAACTATCATATTACAACTTTACATATAGTTAAGTTTCAAAAAAAAAAAAAAAAAAAGAGAGAACTCACGCGCTGCGTCACGCGCCCCCAAAAGCGATCCAGAAAGCGAAACCTAAATTTCTTCCTTCTCTTTCTCGACGGATCCGCCGTTGCGGCGCCGTTGCCGATCTTGTTTTCACGATCTCAAGCAAGGAGCTAAGCTCCAACCTGACCATCATCTCTCTATTTCCTCATGGTTTCATCAAGCTCCATGCCTCAAGGGTTAGTAGAAGCCTTGAAAGAATCTACTGTTCCTGTCCATGGAACTGAAGAAATATCAGTTACGACATCTCCAGCTTCAATCTCACCACTGAAATCTTGCCTTCCTCCATCGTCCCCTCCCTCGAATCCATCTGCTACTGTATCTGCCTTTCAAATGCAGATTGAATCAGCTGTAGTCGGGGTTAGCAAGGAAGTTGTGAATAAGGACATTGTTCCTAGTCATGGCACCAACCATCTCCCATCTCTCAAAGGTGCTTGGGTTAAGAAGCTAAATGTCGCGTCTTCTTCTCACCAGTTCTCTGGTACTTCTGGAATTGACCCAGTGTCGTGGCCTTCACTGGCTGTCTCTTCCTCTCACAGTCAGTCACAAGTAGGAGTGACGCTGATTAATCATATTCCATCAAAATGGAGGATGATGCTCGATTTCCTTGGGCAGCGAAAATGAATCCTTCATCAAGGAATCTCTACAGAGCTACAGAACCTGAATATCTCGAAGATGGCACTCAAAGGTAACAATCCCTAAACATGTTTTGTTGCAGGGATTGGAGAACCGAAAGAGTATGTTCTTGGTCAGTTTAATAGATGCACTCCTCCTCTGGTGGTCTGATTTTTGCTGTCTTCAACAAGTTGTGGGGAAGGAACTGCAGGATAACAATTAAGAAACTTGAAGAATCAAGCTACCTATTCCATATTCCAGACGCATCTACTAGAACTTGGGTTCTTCAAAGGGGATTATGGCATGTTGACGATTGTCTGATGTTCGTAGCACATTGGACACCAAAAGCTTCTTTAGCGATTCCTGAGATTATAACCATTCCAGTATGGGTAACTCTTAAGAAGATACCCACCATCTTATATTCTATTCTGGAATAAGTCACATAGCCGGTCTAGGTGCTCTATGGCAACTTATAAACCCAGGTTAGATCCTATTCTTATGGATGAAGCTAAGATTTTGGTTGAAGTTGAGTTGAGTAAAGGTTTCCCTTCAAGAATTGCTGCTAATGATGAAAATGGATTTATTTCTATGGTTGATGTTGATTATGCTTGGTTACCTTCTAAATGTGAAAGATGTGGTCAGCTTGGACACAAGATTAAACATTGCTTGCAATCTGCTACTGAGTCTCATATAGCTGCTGTTAACCTTTCTGAAAATCCCTCCAACGGTAGCACTGTGGTCGCCGAGACCAACACACTACCGAAATCTATCCAACCCGACACTTCTTTAGTTCAAACTTCAGCTGTCACAAGATCTCCTCCATGTAATGAATCAAGTGTGGTCGACATAGTTAATGGTGCTGATGTGGAGGATCTTGTTTCCTTAGCTACTATTTCGGTTCTTGAGAACATGTATATGTCTCCTTCAATTATATGTATAAATGAGCTATTGAGTCTCCTGATGGAGTCTCGCCTCAACACCGCCACACAATCAAACTTCCATTGCTCAAGCATCACCTATAGTTCAAGAGGAAAGTGGTAACATAGGTGAGAATGGTTTAGGTTCTAACAAGTTTGCCTCTTTGATCTCTTTGGAAGGAGAAGAAGATAAAGAAGAAGAAGAAGAAGATCCAAGAGATTCAGAGATGGATTCTATGGATTTTATGACACCGTACGGGAAAAGAATCCTTCGAGAAAGACCGGTCAAACCGTCAACAAAAGTTAGGGAGATGCACTTGCAATCCACGACTCGCGGCGGACGAGGAAACCGAGGACGGAGAACCGTGGACGGGAACCGTGGACGGGAACCGTGGACGGGGAACCAGGGGGCATAAGGATAGAATGCTATTCACTACCTTTAAACTCAAAGTGAATGATCTTATTGTTTCTGGTTTATTAGAGTTCCATTATCTTTTGTAATCACTTGTTGAAGCTGTATGACTAGTTCATAGCTTTGCTTGTAAACTTCTTTTAATCTAAAAAAAAAAAACTGCCACAAAAAAAAAAAAAGTTTCAAAAAAAAACTTTACATATAGTATTGGTGGGCAAAGACAGTACTCTTTTATGTATCAAATTTTATTATTAAAACTTTGAAAACATTATAATTTAGTTACAAATTACAAAATTTTGTTTAGTAGTTTACCAAAAAAAATTTGTTTAGTATGTTAAACTATTTTTTTATGATAGTGTTATTATGCTTACGATAAACTCTTGTTTTTTGTCTAAATGTTAGGCTTACTATAAACTTCGTACAAGGAAGATATATTTTTTTTCTATGTTTTCCTAATATACGTAGGGCTAAATATAAAAACTTTTTTTCGAATACAATTTATGATTTACTTCTACTTTTGTGACTGCCTTTCAGAGAATAATAAAGCTGTAATTGAGGATCCTACCAATTGCATGTGGAATAATCAAATCAAAAGGCCCACAAAAGATTAATCTAAAAGCCAACTCAGCCAACCCCATCAAACAAATGTGCTTCCTTTTGTCACTATTCATTATCTATCTGTCTTCTCACTGACTTCAAATCATTTTTATACATATCAAGTGATCATATCATATGTATCTAATAACCTCTGCGATTCAGAATCAGTAGTCACATAAGGTTTCTTGCAGAGAAAACAACTGTTTTGAAACTCTAAACCTCCAAATCCTTGTTTCTCCCAGATTCAGAGACTCTTTCCTGCATGAGAGATGGAAACTGGAGTTGTCATCACCCAAGAACCAGTGTTTACAAAGGTATGATGATGATGACACACACACACACACACACATATATATATATATATCATCTCCCTCTTTCAGAATTTCAATTTTACAAGTAGGTTAGATTATTGCTTTGTAAATTGGGTGACCAGCAAGTTTAATTATATTTGAAAAAGTAAGTTTCTTCTTTCTTTTTTTTTGTTTTCTACTTTTTACTTTCCTTTTGCAGTCTGATGATTGAAAACTTTAAAATGATCTTAGAAACTAGATCTTGTAAATCTATAGATTCTGTATGCTTAGAATACCTTTTCATCCAAACACACATAAAAGTAGATCTTTCAAGAACTTGTATGTCTGAGAATATTACATCAAAAGTTGATAAGTTTCAACACAAACTTTTCTGACTTTAGACGAGTCTGTGATTAATCGATGAAATTATAAAGTATTGAGATACTAACATGTTTCTTATACACAGACAAGTGTTGAAGAAGCTCATGCAGGAGTAGTACTTGACCACTCAACCATGCACGCAGAGAAAGTAAACCTGAGTACTGTTCTTGATGACAGCAGTATGCAGGGGTCAACAGAAGTTGCTGAGGTTGTAAATCGTTCAGGTAATGGATCAAGAAACTGAGACAGTTTCAGAACGTTTTAGAGTTATTAAAAAACATGAAAATTTGTACTGACAAACTGTTCTTCGATATGCTCGGGGAATAAAGAAACAGAAGAATCAAAACACGAAAAAGAAGAAGTGATGAAGACTATTTCCGTCGTAGAAGACAGTAAGATTGTCAAAGAGAAAGAAGAAACGGATGAGCAAGGCACGGTCTTTGATCATGAACCCAAAAACACAGACGATGCGAAGGTAATCTTAACTGATATGACTTTAGAGAAGGAGAAAGAAGATGATACTACCCAAAAACCAGAAGAGGTATTTTTCTTTTGTTTTTTTTTTTTTTAAAGTTCCTTGAAGCTTAAACATCAGAGATGCTCAAAGTTCACTGAGATAGAGAGTAAATATTTTGTCCTATTTTGTGCAGGTAAGTGTTAAAAAACCGGTAATAGAAGAAGGTGAAACAGAAACCAAGAACTCACAAGAAGAAGAGAAGGACATCTCTAAGGTTCTGGTTGGTACCGCATATGTTTTTATTTTTATTTTTATGTTCCTCTCTATCTGCGGAACTAAGAAACCAGTACTCTACTGCAGGCCACACCAATAAAGACTGATGAAGAAAAAGATTCAAGAACTGTTGAGACTTCTGTAAATGGAACAGAGGCTGAGCACAGTGAAACCGTTTCAGTAGAAGAATTCACTGGGAACGATGAGAACATTGTCAAAGAAACAGATCCGGAACAAGATGTTGAAACCACAGAAAGTCTCCTTGTTGAAGAAGAAAAAGATGAAACTGAGACTGTAAATACAGTAGTAAAAAACCCTGAGATCGTTAATAATGAAGAAACTACAGGTAATGACCTGAAAGAGAATGAAGACGCAGTGGAAGCAATCAAGAACTCAGATGATGCAGAGCAAGTCTCACGTGAGGTGACTGGAGACAAAGAAAAAGAAGAAGACATCATCATCCACAAAGAAGCAGAGGTTTTGTCTTGATTCCTCAAAAAGCTAAACATTATATTTGATTGAGACAACTTAATTTACATCCTCTTCTGTGCAGGTGCAAGTAACTCCTATCGAAACGCCCACAATTCAGGGAGAGGACATTGAACCGAAAGCTTCAAAGGAGACTGAGGAACATGGACATGTGTTGGTGCGAGACATACCACAAGACGAGACCCTTGTACCTAAGGCTGA
The DNA here is from genome assembly GCA_016771965.1 of Brassica carinata. Lineage (NCBI taxonomy): Eukaryota > Viridiplantae > Streptophyta > Magnoliopsida > Brassicales > Brassicaceae > Brassica > Brassica carinata. Next base: position 11,304,364 of record CM028688.1, read on the forward strand.
GACTGTAGATACTTCAACAGTACAAGATTCTGCAGTCTTGAAGACTTTGGAGACGAAGAGTGGTGAAACAGATGCAGAACCGAGTCTTGACCTGAAAGAGGAAGAAGAAACCCTCACACCATCTGATGAGGTAAGGATATGATTTTCCATAGATATTAAGAACCTTAAATTTACAAATCAGTTGAGCTGATAGAGGAGGAAAAGATGGTAAAGTCTTACAGTTACATTTGTTAAGGCCAAAACTACTTTAGTCTTAATTTATCAAAAACCTGAAAAAACAGAAGAGAGTTTAGTCTTAATTTTTCAGGTTTGAGCAAATCATATTTCAGAAAACTTAATAAAACACTGCATTTTTTTTTTTTTTTTGTGCAGGTGCAAGAAACTAGTAAGGTAGTAACCGAACCGCCAAAACCCTCACCAGAACAAAAATCCAAAGATACTGAAGAAGATGAACATGTTTTGGGGAGAAACATGCCACAGGGTGAAGCTGAGTCTCTGGTGACCAAAGAAGACGGAGAGCAAGAGGATAAAGAAGAAGTGAAAACAGAGAAATTTGAAGTTCAAATAGATCTTGCATTGAAGGTAGATAGAGAGGAGCTGATGGATGAGAAGAAAGAGGCAGATCAAGTTGCTGGAGCGCAGAGTATAGAGAGAGGTCTAGCATTGAATGAGTCAGAGGCAGAGGAAACCCCAGCGATAAAGCATCCGGATGTAGAATCAGGGGAGCAGATGGAGAAGCGATGTCTTGAGTCTCCTTCTAAATTATCAGAGGAAACAAGAAAAACCTTAGACGAGAAGATCCAAGAAAAACCTGAAAAAGAAGTAGCATCACATCAAGAAGGACAAGAGGAAGGTTCTTATGGATCAGAGACAGTTCCAGCACCAGAAAGTATTGAGATTAAAGAAAAATCCCAAGAAGGAGGGATTCTTGATGCGGCTCCTTTGCAAGAAGAACCATGTCTGCCAATTGAACGAGATGAAGAAGTTAAATCTGATGAGGTTATACAAGTTTCATCTGCATCACCTGAAGGTGAGACACTTGTCGAAGCCAAAAAGCATGAAGTAATAAAAGCCAATGAGGAAGAAGTAGCGGACAAGATCCAAAGCATTCTTGAGACCGTTGATAGCGAACCTGTAAAATCTAATGAAGAAACAACAGTTCATGAATCTATAAGCTTGAAAGATGATTCAGACCCAGTGGAAGTAATCAAGAACTCAGATGATGCAGAGAAAGTTTCACATGAGGTGACTGGAGACAGAGAAAAGGAAGAGGACATCAACATCCACAAATCACAAGAGGTTTTGTCTTGTTTCCTCAAAGCTAAACATCATATTTGAGAAAGACACACTTAGTTTACATCCTCTTCTGTGCAGGTGCAAGAAAGTCTTACGGTTGTCGAAACGCCGACATTTCAGGGTGAGAACATTGAACTGAAAGCTTCAAAGGATAGTGAGGAACATGAAAATGTGTTGGTGAGAGACATAGCACAAGAGGAGACCCTTGTACCTAAAGCTGAGACTGTAATTACGTCAACAGTACAAGATTCTTCAGAACCAAGTGTTGATCTGAAAGAGCAAGAAGAGACGGTAAAAACAGTCACACCATCTGATGAGGTAAGGATAGGATCTTCATAGATATCAAAAACCTTAAATTTTTAAAATTTTAATTGGTGAATGGCTTGAGTTTGTTACGTTTGTTAAGGCCAAAACTACTTTTGTCCTAATTTATCAAAAACTTGAAAAACAGAAGAGGTTTAGTCTTAGTTTATCAAATGTAAAGATCAGATTAGAGTAAAACATGTTTCAGAAACACTATTTAACCTTTATTGTGCAGGTGCGAGAAAGCATTACGTTAATGGAACCGCCAAAACTCTCACCAGAACAGATATCCAAAGATAATGTAGAAGATGAACATGTTTCAGAGAGAAACATGCCACAAGGTGAGATAGTTGAAACTGAAGCTGAGTCTCTGGTGAGCAAAGAAGACGTAGAGCAGATTATGGACCTGAAAGAGGATAAAGAACAAGAGAAAACAGAGAAACTCGAAGAAGTTCCATCAGATCTTGCGTTGAAGGTAGATAAAGAGGAGGTTATGGATGAGAAGAAAGAGGTAGATGAAGTTGCTGCAGCTCAGAATATGGAGAGAGGTCTAAAATTAAATGAGTCAGAGGCAGCAGAGCTTGTTGATCAAAACATAACCGATGAAACAGAGGAAAAACTGGTGGAAAAGCCATCTCTCGAGTCTCCTTCAGATGAAACAAGCAAAACCTTAGACGAGAAGATCCAAGAAAAACCAGAAGAAGAAGTATCACCACATCAAGAAGTTCAAGAGAGAGTTTCAGTACCAGAAAGTAGTGAGGTTGAAGAAAAAGTACAAGAAGAAAGGAGTCTTGATCTGACTCCTTTGCAAGAAGAATCATGCTCGCCAACGGAGCAAGAAATGAAAGAGCAAATCCACAAGCATGAGCAAGAAAATGATGAAGTTACACAAGTTTCATCTGCATCACCTGAAGGTGAGACTGTTGTTGAAGCCAAAAAGAAAGAAGAAATAAAACCCAATGAGGAAGAACAAGTAGTAGCAGACAAGATCCAAAGCAGTCTTGAGATTGTTGATACCGAACCTGTAAAATCTAATGAAGATGACATAGCAGAGAGCTTAAACTCGGTAAGTTTTTTCGGTTTTTACATTATTATTCCCTGCGTTTCAGCCTCCTCCTCCTCTTATCAGCAGAACTAATAAAGGGTACTCTTACGCAGGCCGGTGAAGAGATACAGACAAAAAGCAAGGATGGAGAGAATGTAGAAACAGATGAGACTGGTGAAGAGAAAGCTTCAAGAACTCCTGAGACATACGTAAACGGAACAGAGGATGAGCACAATGCAACGGTTTTAGAAAAAGAGGTCTTAAAGAACAATGAGAGCATTGTGCCTGAAAAAGCTTCAGAAGAAATCAAAAACTCAGATGAAGCAGAGGAAAACTCACCTGAGGTGACTGGAGACAGAGAAAAGGAAGAGGACATCATAACCCGGAAAACAACAGAAGAGGTTTTTTTTTTTTTTTTATAATCTTAGTAGCGTAGAGAGTTAAGAAAAATATTATATGTTTCAGACAAGATTATTAACTATTAATCTCTTTTTGCATGCAGATGCAAGAAAGTCAGAATCTTCTGTTACAAGAAGAGAACACTACTATGGAACATCAACATGAGTTGGTGAGGGATGTGCCACAGATTGATACTCTTGTAACTGAGGCGGAGGATGTAAAGACTTCAACTGTCCACAAGTTCGAAAGTAATGAAGCTGAGGCAGGACAAGACACAGAACCGAGTTTTGACCTGAAAGAGGATAAAGAAAAAGTGGAAACAGAGACAGTCATTTCATCTGATGAGGTAATTCTCCATAAATATTTGATTTTCTCATGTGCTGCTTCTTTTTCTGTCTGATATTTGATGTTGAGGTTAGATTTAAGATACAATGAACGAACGACATGAGTTAATCAAGGCCAAAACTACTTTTGTTACTACACACCTAGCTTCTGATTCTGTTTAGTTCTCAACCTTATTGAATGTGCCTGTCTTTACCTTCCTCTGTATTCCTTGAAAATTTTGGTTTTAATTCGACAGGTGAGACCTTCTGATCAAGTTGATGATCTTCAGACAGAAGAATCCGTTGAGGTTAAATCTAAGGAAACGCTTCAAGTCGGAAGCACTGAGGAGAAGCATGATAATCTTCTTGATGTACCATCTGAAGACTCGGAAAAACTTCAACCCGAGACAGAAAGCCAGGATAAAACTGAAGACATTCCATCAGAACTTGTGTTGAAAGAGGAGCTTAAGGATGACAACACAAAGGTAGATGTAACTCATGTTAAGGGAGAAATGAGAGACCTAGAACCGGAGGAGCCAGAGGCAGACCAAATTGATCAAACCAAAACCGATGAAAAGGTGCTTGTAGAATCAGTAGAGAAGATGCAGACTTCATCTCTTGAGTGTCCTTCTGAAGTATCGGAGGAAAAAAGCACAACTGTAGATGAGAAGAAGAAAGAAGAAGAAGAAGAAGAAGAAGAAGTAACACTGCAACAAGAAGGTTCTTCTGCCTATGGATTAGAGATAAAAGAAGAGGAGACACTTTCGGTACCAGAAAGTAAGGATCATGGAGAAGAAGTATCAAGCCTGCCAAAAGAAACAACGTTGCATCAAGAGAATCTAGAGGAGTATGAACCAATAAATGACCAGCAGAGTCCAGTGGAAGAAAAATCTGATGAAGTTATACAAGTTTCATCTGCATCACCATCAGAGGAACATGAAGGTGGTATCATTGTTAACGCCGTAAAGCTTGAAGACATAATAGCAAATGAGGAAGAACAAGTAGTAGAAGAAATCCAGAGAAGTCTTGAGCCTATGGAGCCAGAGGAGCATGAACAAGATACAGTTTCCGAGAGGATAGAAGATGAAAAAGTGAAGGAGGAAGAACCTATTGTCCAAATATCAAGTGAGGAGGATGCAATAAAAAGCCATGTAACGGAAGCTGATAATGAACGTTTGTCTGAAGAGGCAAAGAAAGGAGATGAGGAGACAGACGTGAGAGAGACGCAACAAGGTGAGACCATTGTAAATGAAGCTGAGTCTGTAGATACTTCAACAGTCCAAGAAGCTACAGCGTTAAAGACATTGGAGACAAAGATCAATGAATCAGAGGCAGTGCGTAGTGGAGAAGAAGAAGAAAGACAAGTGACAAAAGAAGACACAGAACCAAGATTGGACCTGAAAGAGGAAAAAGAACAAGAGGAAACAGAGGCAGTCATTTTATCTGATGAGGTAAGGATACAATCTCCATATATATACATATTTATCCGATGAGACGGCTTCACTGCATTCCCTGAAATTTGTTAATATTTGAAACAACAGGTAAACAAAGATGAGAGTCAGGGAAGAGAAGAGTCTGTTGAGGTCAAATATAAGGAGAAGGATGCGAATCTTCTTGATGTACCATCTGAGAATATGCAGAGGCCATCCCTTGAATCTCCTTCTGAAGTATCAGAGAAAACAAGCAAAACTGTTGATAAGAAGATTGAAGAAAAAACAGGAGAAGAAGTAACCCTGCATCAAGAAAGTCAAGAGACAAAAGAAGAGACAGTAACAGTTCCAGAAAGTAGTGAGCTTGGAGTACAAGTCAAGGAAGAAGAAGAAGAAGAAGAACCATGCCCACCAAATGAGCAAAAAAATGAAACGAAAGAGCAAATGAGTGAAGAAGATAATTCTCCTATGGAAGAAAAATCTGATCAAGGTTCATCTGCACCACTTTCAGAGGAACGGGAAGCTGAAAAGATTGAAGACTTGAAAGAAAATGAGAAAGAAGAACCAGTTGAAGCATCTAGACCAGATGTGACAGGATCCTCTAAACTGGTTGAAGAAGAGGAGCTGAAGAAAGACAAAGAGATTCTTGAAGCAGAAGAAGTTCCTTCTAGTGAAACAATTCCACAAGAGACTCCATCTGATGCTACGGCGGTTCAACTAAAAAGAGAAGTTGATGCAACAACAACAGAAAGCCATGAGGAAGAAGCAACGGTTGCACAGACAAGAGATATTATTGAAACTTCTTTAACTGATCAATTCTCTATGGATCAGGAGGAGGAACAGGCCAAAGAGGAAAGCCCCAGAAATGAGCATGAGAAGGTCATTTCATCAGAGGAAGGAGAAACACAAACAAGAGAGCTTGAAGAAGAAAATATGGTTGATTCTACTGAGACAAAGAAAGAAGATGAAGACAAAACAGTGGTTTTAGATGCTTCAAAGACATCAGAAAATGAATGCACCAAGAAAGAAGAGATTGAGAATCTTGAAACCCCAAAGGTAGAGGACAAGAGCCAGGAAGTTTCCGAGACCATCCAATCAATAGAATCTATAGGTGATCAGAGTCCATCCTTTATTACAGAACTAGAAGACCAAATTCCAAAGCAAATTAAGGAGATTCATGAAGAAGAAATAAAGGAAGCTCAAGCTGTGGTGGATCAGACTTCATCCTTAGTTTCAGAACAAGTTGAAGAAGAAGAAGAAGAAGAAGAAACAAAGGAATCACGCAAGGTAGAAGCTATGAGTGGCCAGGATCTTCCAGTTGAAGCATCACATGCACATCAGACTCCGTCCTCAGAACTTGATGATAAAACTCCAAAGCAGGTTGAAGAGATTCATCAAGAAGAAACAAAGGCACATAAGTTACAAGAAGAAGAAATCCTCCTCCCTACTGAAAGGGTTTCAAGTGAATCATTTAGTGAAACACAAGAGGAACGGCATGTTTCTGCAGTAATAGAAGAGAGTGTGGGAGAAACAAAACCAAAAGAATCAGATGATCAGATTGAGACTTCAACTAAAGTCACAAAGGTAGAAGATACCCAAGTGGCTGAGATACTGAAAGGACAAAGCTTATCTGAAGATGCATCCCTGGAGCAGGAAGAGTTAAAGGACCTTGGAACGCTGCTACAACCCGGTGTAGTTATGGAAGATCAAGATTCTGTAATGAAAGAAAATAGCTCAGATGATTCTACTTTCTCAAAGTCAATAGGAGAGGCAGAGCATGGAGATGACAATAGCTCAACTCTTCCAGTTGTTGGAATCTTGAAAGAACTCCAGACTACGTTGGAGGAGAATGAGAGAGGAAATGATTTGAATTCAATCAATGCAGAACCAGACACCCTGGAGAAGAGTCTTGTCGTGGGGGCAACTCCAGCTTCTGAGATAATAGAAGCAAACATGTTACAAGACAGCATAAGCAGAGAGCTTGAAGTCAATGTAGAAGAGACACTACAACAAGAAACTAGAGAGATTGCAGAGTGTAAGGAAGAAACTCCAGCTGATTTGTCACTTACAGAAGTGTTACCTGGTGAGAAAATTCTGATTCCATCAAAACAAGAAGAAGGCAAGAAACAAGAAGATGCAAATGCTTCAACATCAGAGAAGATAAGCCTACAAGAAGAAGAGCATCCCAGAGATTCTGAAATCTCTAACCAGGTGCACAACGCAGAGGCTCAAGAAACTGTTAAAGAAGAAGATCAAACTTTTGATAGTAAAGAGGAAAAGAAGAATGAGGTGTTACAAGATGAGAAGCTTAGTACTCTTTCTGCGACAAGTGAAGCCTTTTCCCCAGAAATGAATAATAATAATAATAATAATCAAGAAGATGCAAGTGAGCTCGGAGTTGATCAGAGTGTGTTGGGGAATGATCAAAAGATGAAGGAGGTGTTAACATCAGAGAATAAAATCACAGAGCCTCTGAGCGTAGCTGAGAAAGAATTAACTAAAGGACATGTCCAGCCTCAGGCCGTATTAGATGATACACAGAGCAGTAATGATATGGATTTTACTTCAGAAAAAATACCAAATGATCAAAGGGATGAGGCTGTAGAAACTGCTGATGCTTTGATAACAAGCGAAAAAGTGCAACTGCAAGATCAGTTCAAGGGCGTTGGACAAGAGAAACAGTCTACTGATGAAATAAAAGATGAGGGCCATGTTTCAGTTTTAGCACATAAGAAAGATTCAGACTTAATAGAGGAGAAGAAGGAGGTTGATTTTGTGAAGACAGAGCAGGAAGATGCAATCAAACATGGAGTTTCCACAGAAGAGGTAATATTTAAAGCAGAGACACATAACTATATTTTTAGTTAACTTACACACTCTATATTTTGTCTTTCCTTGCTAACCAAACTTTTTAATGTGATATTTGTCAATGCAGAGGAACTTGTGTGAAAAAATTGGCCAAGAAGCAACAAAAGAGATCTATCAAGAGGAGTGCAAGCAAACAGATACTGCAACTGCTATCAAGGAAGAGATCAAACAAGAAGAGGTCTGAAAGAGCACATTATGCAGTTTTTTTTTATTGTTTTCCTTTTCTTTTTCACGATCATCGATATCTAAGCCGAATCAGTTATGTGCAGAAGGAAACAACAGAGGATAGTTTGAACAGTACGAAGAACACAGATGAAAAGATTAAAGATTATGGCCTTGATTCAGTTGTAGCACGAAAGAATGAATCAGGCTCAATAGAAGAGAAGAAGGAGGTTGATTATGTGAAGACAGAGCAAGAAGGTTCAGTTAAACATGAATTTTCCACAGAAGAGGTAATATCTAAAGCAAAGAAACATAACTATTTTAGTTAGCATTTAGATCCAATATGGTTGTACTAATTGTCTTTCATTGCTAACCGAACTTTTTATTGTTCTAACACAGAATAAAACCATGTCTGGAAATATTGGCCACGAAGCAACAAAAGAGATCTATGAAGAGGAGCGTAAGCAAACAAATACTGTAACTGCTATCAAGGAAGAGATCAAAGAAGAAAAGGTCTGAAAGAAATTCATTATAGTATTTTATTGTTTTTGTTTTAACAATCATCTATATCTAAACTGAATTAGTTGTCTTCAGAAGGAAACACCAGAGGATGTTTTGAACAGTATCAAGAACACCGAAGATGCCACAGAGAAAACAAAACCCGAGATTCAAGAGATTGACAAATTGTCTCCTGTCAGTGAAACACCACCAAAGGTATAACCTCCTTACCTTTTCATGAAATAATTATGGACACAAATTCTTCCAAAGTCACTAGTAACTCCTACAAACAAAAGCTGATCTTCATTTTTTTTTTCTTTTTTTCTGCAGCAAGGAGATGAAGTTCCAACCCAACAGAGAAGGGAAATAGCTGATGATGTTCTAAAGGTAGAGAATCTAAAGATTGCAGAAGAGGTGCAGCAAAAATATGGAGAAGATGAGACTGAGCCAATAGTAAAAGAACCAGCTAGGAAGTCGCTATCAGACCTCATCCAAAATGTGAAAGTAACAGACAAGACTGAAGTTGCAACAACAGAACCTCGTATCCACGAAGAGGCTAAGGCAGAGGAGGGAGAAGATGAGGATGGAGATGAACATAAAGATGATAAAACAAGTCCAGATTCCATTGTGATGGTTGAAGCTAAAGATACAGTTAGCATCATCAAAACTCAAAAGAAATCACATGGCATTCTCTCTGGTGTTGGCTCAAAGGTGAAACATTCAATTTCAAAGGTGAAAAAAGCACTCACTGGGAAATCTTCTCACCCAACAAAGCCTTCATCACCACAGTGAGAAAGCCAAAAACTAAATTTATAATGGTTTCTTTTTATTTTTCGTTTGTTTTTTTTTTTTTTTTGGCTAAAGTTATTTTTCGTTTGTTGATTGGTTTGATTGGTTTTTGTGAATATTACAGATTTGTTTGTGGCTTTTTCTTTTCATAATCTTTTTCCAAATAAATTTCAGAATGAACAGGTGTTATTACATTTACGTATGCTTTCAGAAAAAAATACTAGGTCTTCTTCGTATATGGAATCTGATCACCAGAATTCGTTTACTAGCACTAATCGGCTAATTTCAGACCACAACAATCAAACTCTAATCAATAGTCACCTAGGTGTTGGGTGGTTTGGCCCTAGCATTGTATCTTTATCTTACTCTTTCATATCTATCTCGCTGTGGTTTCGACTTGAAACTTTATTCTTAGAACAAACAGATTCTCGATATACCATTAGTTGGAAGTTGAAACTGATATCTAAATATAGATCTAAACTAAGAATCAGAAACTAATTTTTAAAAGAAATATAAAGAGTTAAAGACTAGAAAGTATGATCATGGGTAACAAGGAGGTGGTCTAGCCTTGTCTAGTTGATGGTTTCGTATTCTTTTGGAATTTTCCTTTGCTGTTCCGATGACAAGTATTCCTAAAAACTTTACAAGTTTGTTTTTGTAAAAAAAAAAATTATTTGTTTTACAAAAGTTTTCCAAACAAATTTATGAAATCTATTTTACAGAAGATTTTTTTTTTAGACGACAGTTTTTCGTAGTATTTTTTGTTTGGATAGAAGATTTGTTCTTTTCCAAGAAGAAACATACATAAGTTTATTCCACGTATCAATACTATACTCTTCTGTTTTAATAATATTTACAAGATTCTGCCACTACTATATTTTAAGCTATGCTTTTTATTATAGATATATTCAAAAAAATGTTTATTGTTTAATTTCCTTTTCTTTTCAACGTAATTAACTCAAATAATGCAACAAACTATAAATTTTAATTTCCTTACCTTTTAGCTTCGGCTCCAACTTCTGTTCACGTTTATGAAGTCCGGAATTAAGACTGAGGTGATTATCCAGATCTATGGTTTCTATGTTGGGTGTGAGGCGGATTAATCAAGGTCTGTGTATTCTTTCGGTGATTTCTGGTATCGACGATGATACCTTCGATGAAGATCTAAGACCATCTCCATCCCTATTGTACATTTTTGGGTGGTTTGACTCTAAAAATATGCTATTTTCATCTATATTTTCCTCTAAAATAGAGGAATTCTATTATAGAATCATACATTGGAGCAAATTCACGATAGAGATCTCTACTTTAGAGGAAAATATAAGGGCATACATTGGAAATGCTCTGAGGCTTTGTAATGGAGAATCTGCACATATCTGCAGATTGGTGGTTTTGAGAGTGTATTCAATCATTTTTTAAAGGCGACAACGAAGGTACTGAGGTTGGGTCTTTCCATTGAGAGTACTGAGATTAATAGATCTCAATACCACACCATAAGGTTTTAAAAATAAATAAAATTAAAGTAGGGAGATAAAATCCACCACCTCAAGATAGAGTTAAAATGTTTACATTTTCGTTTCTCTTACTTAAAAATAAATAAATTAAAATGTGCCTTTTTCTTCGAAATGTAATATTCATTAACGATACTGAATGTTTAATATTTTCAAAATATTTGAAAGAAGAACAGAGCAATTATTTATGTAGAAAATGGAACCTTTTCCTTCACCTAAATGTTCACGTATTTAATCGTGGCTGAGCGATAATCCAGCAACAATATATGATTAAACGCGGCTATTAAAGTTAGCTTCTCGTCTTCCATTCTCATTGTTTTTTTAAGATTCAGTTCCGCAAATGAGTATAATCCAATGAAAATATACAATGGTACAATGGAATTGAAATAAAGAGAACTGTCTCGTCAATGGAAACTCTCCAGCTAGCACCTCTTGAAGCGGAAGTCTGGAAGAAAGCTAACCTTAAAGAAGACACCGAGGAAGATGACGACCACCACCACATGTCGTCGCTTCAATCTTCTCCGTGGATCCCAAATCCAGACTTGTTAAATTAACGCTTCATGGGTTAATCATGGTTCATTCAGTGGACTATAGCGGACCTACTTAGATCAAATAGGATTTGAACGTTTTAGACTACAAGGCTGCCACAAAAGTCTCTCGTCTCTTCATGTTAAAATAGAAAGATTATTATGGAAAGTGTCTTGCTTAGGAGGTATACAAATTAAACTATCTAGTAGAGTTGGATTGTTTAGATTTGGTGGACATGATTGTTAACCTAACTGATTGACCGGACTTTGCCTCTAAGATAATCTCATTCTACTTTTTACATGACAGATTTTTGAAGATTTGGCATTTCTTATAACCTCATAATTAAAAATTTACGTGCATATTCTCTTGTCCAGAAGACGAAATATTGGTATCCTTTTATCATGTAAATCAGATCGCATTAGAGCGAACAATCTATTTGGAATGACTTGATCTCAGCTACCACTTGATCTAAACATATTGAGCTAGGATGCTGACAAAAAAAGAACCAATCCACTGTAAAACGGCAAATAAATCTAGTATGTACATAGCGAGTAACTTCTAGATAAAAAATGCATTTTTCAACCTAAACTCAATGAACGCTGAGAACACTATAATACTATTCCTCAAATGTGAAATCTACTCTATTAAAATAAATCATTGTTTTTATCTACCACAAAAGAGTCATATCCATTTTATTAATAACATAGAGTCATATCCATTTTATTAATAACATCTACTCAGTTATATCAATAGAGTGTTCTTTCTTTTTAAACTAATATGAATCTTAAGTAAATATTACTCATATCCCCATCCTTATTAATCTGAAATCAAACCCTGTATCGTCTAAAGCCTATCTGTATTGTATATATCCTATCAATCCCACAACTCTAAGTCTCTAACGACACACTGCAAACACACCAACTAAACATTCCATTTTTACTATGGTGCTTCCTGAAAGTGTTGTAAAGAATTTAATTAAGTCACACATAAGCATTTCAAGAATAAAAAATTTTAAAAAACAAAATCCCTGATAAAATTATTAATAAATCATCAAAAAAATGTTTTAAAATAAATTTTTAAATATGATGTTATAATTTTTTTAAAAAAAATATGTTAACATAGACCATGGCATACAAACCGAGAACCCAAAACAAATCTAAACCAAAGCAAATTTCATAAAATAATAACGCATAGAGTTTTTTAGATCTATATTAACATATGAATATTAGATTCATCTAAATAATATTTTCACCAAATATAAAAGTATCAAAATAAAATTTTGTACAAAACACAAATTTTTTTTTATAAAATTATATTTTCATAACATTTTATATTCAAAATTTTATTTTTAAAATAAAAATATATTCGTGCAGGCGTGCGGTATAGTATGAAAGTTAAGTTCCTGATTTTAATTAACGTACATTGCCTAACAAACCATATTAATTTCTACCGTACCATTTTGTTTAGAAAATGAAATATTTTTCTTAGTAGAACAATATATCAAGTTTAGATCCAGAAAACACTAAGCTGATATGAGATTCTTCTACTATTTTCGTTATCTCCTTTTTTTTTTTGGTTTCTATGATAAAACTATTTACTAACTTTTGATAACTAAAAGGGTAAATACAGAAAATTTGATAAAACAATATTTTATTCCATTAGGAGAATAGTAATGAATTTTTGTTCTATGTTTTTCAAATTTCCCTAATAAATTTTCTTTTTATTTGTTTTGTTTGAAAGAGTACAAAATGGATAACACTAAATTGCTATAATCACTAAACTTCAGATAACATTGTGCGTTTGTGACCAATCACATAATCGATGAATATTCAAAAAAAAAAAAATCACATAATCGATACATTATAAAACGGCAACAATTAGTGTCGTTTCCCGTCCAAAGTAGAGAATCTCTTTGCTTTTACTACCGCTAAATGCAGACCGTCGAAACACTGACACCTGTCGATCACCGGAAACATGTGAGTCGTCATCTGTATTTCATCCCACTAGCGTAACAGGGAACGTGTTTTACAGCCTCCAATCCTTTTATGCCACGTAAGAATCTGGATACCGACGTCTCGCATAGTAACGTAATTAGCGAGTAAGTTATAGGCGTATACTCGCGCAGCTGTCGCTTTGTCTGCTTGTTAACGTGAATGCGACCGGTTGAGTAATTTTTTTTTTTTTTTTGTTTCTCTTCATCTAAAAACTCAAGTAAAAATGATTAATTACGAAAGTACCCCATCCTTTAATGTGTGTTAATTTCCCGAAGATTTGCGCCGCGTTACAACCCTCATTCATAGTTATCTCTTTCAAATCCAGAGAGAGAAAAAGAAATGATTTTTCTCATGAGATTCTGATTTTTCTCTTTGTGGGTCTTGTTCTCGCGAGAAATCCAGAGGATTCGCTGCTGGAAAGTTTTGTTTTTTTTCCTCTCTCGAGCTAAGATTACTCAGGTGATTTTACTTGTTTATGTTTCTGGAGATTTTGTTTGACTCTCATGGAACCCTAAGTTTCTGTAGATGTTTAAAAAATGTTTGTGTCTCTGTTCGGCTGTCTTTTCTTTTTCTAATTAGTTTGTCTTTTTTCTGAATTTTATTTTGTCTGTAGGGGATATATGGAGATGGAAACTGTTGTGGGAGTCGGTGAAGAGACAAGACCGAAAGCCAGCTCTTCGGAAACTGGGTCAGCAAAACAAAACGACGACGTCGCCTCAGGCGAGAACGGTGTTAGGGTTTCTGAAAACGGAGAGCACAAGGTTGTTGATGAGTCTGGTGTTATTGAAGATTGTGTGATGATGAATGGAGTTTCGTCTTTGCTAAAGCTGAAGCAAGATGTCAGTGATAACAATGATGCTAAAGAAGAAGAAGAGGAGGAAGAAGAGCATGGATACCATGTAGGAGATTTCGTTTGGGGCAAAATCAAGAATCATCCGTGGTGGCCAGGTCAGATATACGATCCATCAGAAGCTTCGGATTTGGCGTTGAAGATGAAGCAAAAGGGGAAGCTGCTCGTTGCGTATTTCGGTGACGGGTCGTTCGCTTGGTGCGGTCCCTCGCAGTTGAAACCCTTTGCAGAGAGCTTCAAAGAGTGTTGTAGCGTGAGCAACTCGAGGGGGATTGTAACCGCGGTGGAAGAGGCGGTTGAAGAGATGGGTAGACACATGGAGCGTTTGCTGCTGATACGCGATGATTGCGCAGAGGGCCGTGTGGTTAAGAACGCTGGGATAAAAGAAGGTGTTGTGGTTCGTGATGTGAGGAGAGAGATGATTTCTTCCCTGCTGGTTGGTAAACCTGAAGGGATTCTTCGAGATGTTAGAGGTTTTGCGGCGACGGTTAGTTTCGGCGGTTTGCTTGAGCTTGAGGTTGTGAAGAGGAAGGTGTCTGCGTTTTACCGGTCTAAAAGAGGATACGGTTTGACTGAGTTTCCTGAGCCCCAACCAGTCCCGGGACTTGAAGACAAGAACAATGATGATGATGATGAGGAGGAGGAGGAGGAAGACGAGGACTTTGATGATGGTGGTGCTAGACGTTCAACCATTGAAAAAGGAAACGAAGAAGAAGAGTTGGTTCCTGAATACTCGTCGATTCAAAGACCGTTGGAGAAGTGCTCAGGGTTTCCTGATCATAGGCTGCAACACAGAAGGAAGCAGAAGAGCATTGCTGAGATATTGGAGAATGAGTCTTGTGCTATGGTGAGATTTGAGATGGAACCAGAGGATGCTAATGGGAAGTCGAGTAGGAAAAAGGTTAAACGTCGCGATGAAGTTAAAGGTGAGCTTGGACTTGTAGCAGCCACCAATCCGAGGAGTAGAAGAATGAAAGAAGTTGCTGCAATTGAAGAAGATAGCAAAGGCAAAAGGAAGAGGAAGAAAAAGGATGAGGATGGGAGTGGAGAGAGAGAAGAGGATGAAGCAGATAATGATTCAACTCCGTTAGCTTCACTGCGAAAGAGGGCAAAGGTTGATGATGCTTCAAGTGCTGGAAATGGAGAGACCTCCATACAAACAACAAAGAGAGAGAGGAAGAAGAGCAAGTACTTTTCACCTGAGTTCTTGTCAGATTTTTCATCAAAAGGGAGAAAAAAGACCAAAACCGAACCTGAAACTTCCGTAGTTCCAAACCAGAGCCAAGTAGGAGAGCTAATGGCCAGTGCGAGTAATAGCCTCGTGGCGGTGGAAGAGGATAACCCTCGTGAGTTATTACTATTGGGGAATGGTGAAGTTCATCAGGAACTGTCGGAGGAACTCAGTAACGCTGTCGATTTTCTGAGGTTGGGAGCTACAGCTGAGGAAATTAGGGATCTGATTCGTGTATCAGCTCTTGGCACAGAATATCCAAAAGACAGTAGCTCAAGAGACATGGTAAGAGAGTTCATGTCCATCTACAGAAGCTTCACATATCGTGAGGGTGTTAATAGCAAGTTTCTAGGGAATTATAATACTACAGATTCAGACAAGGAAGAAATAAATAGGACAGGCAAACCTGAGGAGATTGAGCAAACTGGAAAAGAAGAGAATGAGACAACAAAGAAACAGAGAAAGCCAAAGGCGCTAGCATCTAAGAAGCAAGAAGTAGAAGAAACCCGCAAAGAGATGGCTGAGACGACAAAGAAAGAGAGAAAGCGTAAGAAGCTTGAATCAGAGAAGAAAGCTGATGAAGAAGAGGAAACCATAAAAGAGAGAAAAGCTAAGAAGCCTATATCAAGGAAGCAAGAGGGTGAAGAAGAGGCGAGTGGGTCAACGAAGAAAGAAAAGAAAGCTAAGAAGAAGGAAAGAGAGGGGAAGACGAAGGAGCAGGAATCTGAGAAGGAATTTTCAGGAGCTGAGCTGTTTGTTACATTTGGTCCTGGTTCAAGTCTACCTAAAAAGGAAGCGCTTATTGAAATCTATGGAAAGTTTGGAGCTTTGGATGAAGAGAGATGCTATGTTTCAGAGACCGACTTCTGTGCCCGTGTTGCCTTCTTGAACGTGGACGAGGGAGAGACAGCCTTTGAGTCTTCACTAGAGAACTCTCCTTTTGGTTCTACTTCCACAGTGAAATTCAGACTCAAGTATCCTAATGAGAGAGCAGGGAAGAAGAAGAAAGGTGAAGCTGAAGTTGCAGAGGCTAAAACTGTGGAGATGGAACATTTGAAGAAGAAGTTTGAGGAGATGATATCATTGGTGGATAAGTCTCAAGGAGGAATGACTGAAGAAGTGAAGGTGAAACTCGAAGAGGAGATGGTGAATTTACTCGAGGAAGTAAGAAAGATGCCATTGTCTTAGGATTATGTTTTATGTTTTAAGTTGGTTGAGACGTTTACAGGAGATTGTGAATTTGCTGGAAAATGCAAGGTCTTAGGATAATGTCTCTTATGTTTGTTGGTTTGAGAATTTTCAAGAGACTTTTACAGGTTTTTAGGATATTATGGTCTTCTGCAAAAAGAAAAACAAAACTATTTGTGAAGTTGATGATACTGCTATGATCGTCTCTTAGGTTAAAAATTTGGTCAAATGTCTTTGCTTTCACATGATAAATTTGTCGATATTATTTCATAAGCATGTCAGTTTTCCTGAGCGTATATATACACACATCCACATCAGCAAGCAACCCCCACATCAAATGCATAGCCGGCTGCAACAGAATAGACCTTATCATTAAATTTTATTTGTCAACAATCTCTAATTTCTAATTTTTATTTCACTAGTTATGATTATTTTTACTCTCTATGTTCCCGAAAGTAAAAATTTTTAGATTTATTTTTTGTTTTACAAAGATAGATTTTCTATATTTTTAAGTTATTTTTCTATATTTCTGAGAAATATTAATTATGAATATTTGAATTGATTAAATTTTATTGATAGATAATTATTGGAAATTGAAATAAAAAAGTAAATAATAAATTAAACTGTAAAGATTTATTGTTTTTTAATAAGCGTAAACACTTTAGAAAATTTTATTCTCGGAAACTGGAGGAGTTTTATTTTGTTTTTGTCATTTTGTTGAAGCTGATTACTCCATCCACCTAATTTCACAAAACGGCCGTTAACATTTCTCCTTTCAGGGCCAAATCCTCGCTTCTCCTGCGTTCGGCGCTCCTCGCCGTTGCCGGTAGAGGCTCCTTTTTCTCTCCTTTATCTTTGTTTGACTTCTTTCTGCTTTTCAATCAACATATAGGTCTTAGAGATCTTGTAGTGTTTTGGCGTTTTCTTGTTTTAGTGGTAGTGTTTTTCACCGGCAAGGTTATGTGTCACTTTTCTGTAGCTACTCATGTTTGGTGAAGTCTGTTGTGGAGTTGGAGCGGTTGATGCCGAATATTCTTGCCTTAGCCATGTTCTTAACGATGGAGGTTCCGGGTTTGTTCAATCAACGGTGTGATTATCCCGCTTGTAATCTTGATATCATAGTTCCATATTCGATCAATCAACGGTGTGACGATGGAGCTAGCCTTGTATCGCTTGTCTATGGGTTTTGGTTGTTTCTTTGCTATGTATGTCGATTTCTCCTCTCTGTTGTGAAGATATGGGTGAAACGTGAAGGTGGTTTCAGATTCAGTGACATTTGTGCAGATCTGACGCCATGGAGCGGCATATGCTCTTGAAGTTTAAGGATTGTTTTCTTCTTCGGTTTCTCTGTTTGTTATCTTTAATTGTGCAGATGGTTTTGTTTCTGTTTGAGGTGGTCTTGAAGTGAAAACATTGGTTTTTCTCAGCTTTTAACTCTTTAGAAAATTGGACACATTGGACCATGTTTTAGAAGAAAGAAATAAAGTAGCTAATCTGATTGCTACAAGTGTTTCTAAAATCATGGTTTCAATCATTTGTTGCTGTGGGAGGTCTGCAATAGTCTCGTGCCATCAAGAATGTCTCGATTTGAGACGTCCATGCATTTGTGGTAGAGTGTTCGGTTATCAGGTGATCTGTCGAGCGTTTTCTACCATGCCTCAACTCTCGAGTCTTTGGTTTATGAGTCTGGAAATCTCAACCTGCCTGTGTTTTTTTCATTTAGAAGTTTTTGTTTTGCCTATATTGTAGGCTTTCTTCTCTATTTTTTACATTTGAATTCCTTTATGTTTCTCTCCTTTTGGAGTTGTAGTTTCTTTCTACTTAATAATTCATATATACTGATTTAAAGTCTTATAAATATTTAAAATAAACAAAAAACCATTTTGTATAGCTAATGTAATTGCTAAAAAACGATAAGAATGAATATGTGCTACGTACATTAATATTCTTTTTGTTTTCCGAGAACCTTTATTTTCTTCTCTGAAGTTCCAATTATTCTCTCTCTTTTTTTGTCACTTTCTTTATTTATTCTCCAACAATTCGTTTATTCTTCAAAAATTCAAAACTCCATGTACAAACCGCGTAACGTGCAAAAATGTAATTCCAAGTATAAACTCTTATAAATACATTCGCCAGTCTTCCCCCTAAGCTTTACCCGCGAAGATCTATACACAAATCTAACTCTCTCTTTCTTTTCTGTCACTACCCAAATCTAACTCAAGAAAATAAAATAAAAATAACCTAGAAATATTCTCTGAGATGAATGAAGATTCTCTGGGAGTGTTTCTATATTAAACTCCATCTTTCGTTTTGATCTTGTTTTTTCTTTCTCTTAATTTCTTGTTTCTTGATCTGTTTTTTCTTTTTTCTTTCAAAAACGATGGGACTTTGCCTCTGTTTGTTAGCAACTCCGGCGACATTGTTGTGGACAACGAGCTTCTTCCGCCACAAACTCTTGATTTTCTAACGCATTGTTTCGCCACATAATCCCACTTAGATTCACATTTTAGGTTTTTCATTTCTTCTTGTTTTTTACTTTTAAAGTTTAAACATCTCAATGGATCCAAAACACGATCAAGAATCAAGATCACGATCGGCTCCAACAGGTGAAATCAATAATCAACCGGCTGAGAAAAAGCGTCGTCTAACGTTTGAACAAGTAAGTATATAGTAAGACAAGAGTCAGAGAATGAAACGGTCTTTGCCGCTTTAGGTTTTTGATTTCCTTTATGTTAGGTGAATATGTTGGAGAAGAGCTTTGAAGAAGAGAACAAACTGGAACCAGAGAGAAAGACTGAGCTAGCTAAAATGCTTGGATTGCCTCAACGACAAGTAGCTGTTTGGTTTCAGAATCGAAAAGCTCGGTGTAAGATCAAGCAGGTCGAAAGAGATTACGATGTTCTCAAGGCTTGTTATGATTCCCTCCTGGCTAAACATGAATCAGTCATCTCAGAGAATGAGAAACTCAAATCTAAAGTAATAGCAGACGCTCCTCTTTTTATGGCTTTTCATTGAGCTCAGTTTCTAACATTGGAGACTTTGTGTTTGCAGGTCTTAACTTTGACTGAGA
Source organism: Brassica carinata (assembly GCA_016771965.1). Taxonomy (NCBI): domain Eukaryota; kingdom Viridiplantae; phylum Streptophyta; class Magnoliopsida; order Brassicales; family Brassicaceae; genus Brassica; species Brassica carinata. The sequence continues at coordinate 11,323,849 of CM028688.1, forward strand.
TGCTTCTTCCGGCAACACACCAAACCCAAAAAAACCTCCAAGGCAAGCTTAACTCTAGAGGTGATGATGAAACTGTGAGCTCTTCCACAGCTTTAGTTCCATTGGCAAATGACCATTACTTCACCAACGTTGATGAATCATTCGGCTGGTGGGTCTGGCCATCAAATCTTATGTAAAAGTACCAACTTAGTATTCTATTAGCTTACGTTCGAAACATGGGCAGAGGTTGAATAGACTATAGAACATAGTGTTGACATATGAGAAATAAGAATCTTAGAAAGCTATTACAATCACTATTTTAAATAAATATATTATATGAAAATTCACTAGAGTTTCCACAAATTGTTCATTTTTATTTTATTTTTTGAGTTGTTTTTATTTATGTACATTCAATCAAAATCTAGTGGGTGATGGTTTATTTTAGGAGTCAAAGGAAAACATATTGACCCTACAACAACCAACATAAACCATTAGAGCCACAAACTTTGAAATTAAAGTAATTGGTTTATGCAAGATTTCATTTTTGTTTTGGCTAACACAAAGAGCCAAAAACTCTTAACCTAAACCAAAGACTAGATTTAGAGTGACCACAAGTCAAAAGTTCTAGTTTGTTTTCTATCCTTATACTTGAGTGTATATCACTTAAAATTCCAACACTAATCAAGAAACTTAGAAAAATATACAAAAGTAAATCATATCTAATCAAGAAGCACCTACTGTTTACAAAGATATGTATATTCAATAGTGAATTTGTTGAGAGAGTAAAGGAAAGTGTATTGAAAAGAGAAAAGAAAAGAAAGCAGTGACTCTAAAGTGAAGAAGAAAAGAGGCAAAGATATAATAAAAATAAAGCCAAGGCATCATCAGTCTTTAGGAATCCATTTAACTTTGATCTCATATCATTAACAACCTTTTAATCAAAATATGTTACAACAGATGACTGGCAAACACCCCCCAAAATATTAATCAGTAATCCCTAAATCTTTATCCATGATTCAGATTGAAAAACAAAAAATGAGCAAAAGATAATACTACTACCTTTCATCGCTCTCCAGCTTCTTATGATCTTCCAACCATGGAAGTTTAGGAAGATCATCAACGTTAAGTGATGAAGAAGGCAACCTTCTCTGAGCATCCTTCTTTGGCCACAACCAAATCTTTGAAACTGAAAAGCTCTCTCCTTTCGCCACAACACTACTACTGATCTTCTTCTCATCTGATGATGATGATGATGACGAGTCCCCAATCTGCTCCTGAGATTCTCCGTCTTGAGGCTTCAAAACCCGTTGCTGCCTATCTTTGCAGAACGGGACTTTAAGCTCAGAGTTACCGAGTACATACTGATAAGAACCCATCGAGAAACACCTCCTCGCATCTAGATTACTACTACTAGTCTCTCCACCAGCAACAACACCAACACCAACATTGTCAAGCCTCTTGAACTTCCCTAACCTCACCGGTAAAACCCCTTTCTCCACAACGATCTCTTGAATCTCCGCAGCTTTCTCAGCAGCCACGCACTCTTCTTCGTCATCTCTCATGTCATCGAAGTCAAACATGGGATTCTCCATGGAGAAACCAGGGGAGAAGAGAGTGGCACGACAGAGAGGGCAAGTGGAGTTAGACTGAAGCCAAGTATCAATACAGTTGAGATGAAAAGCGTGGCTACACATCGGCAACAGCCTCAGCTTGTCTTTCTCAGTGAACTCACAGAGACAGACCGCGCAATCAAACGGCTCCTTGGACGCACCACCGACCACTTCTTTGTAGTGAAAGACAGGCAGAGCGTCGATGAAAGCTTGGTCGAGACCAGAGTCGTTAAGATGGAAGAGCTGTTGAAGCTGTCTCTGAAGAGCATCGCTGGTGGAGATCTCAGGGTATCTATTAGACCTCGAAGGAGGATGCTTTGTGAGAAACCTGACGAGCAGATGGAGGAGGCCGGAGATGAAGAACAAGACGGCTAGAATCACGATCACGAACAGAACCGCGGGGCTGATTCTGTTACCGGAGGAAGACGGTGGTGGCGGCGGAGGGAGAGTTGGGTCTTTGTAGAACGGTGGTGGGTACGCAAAGGTACCGTCTTTTTGCTCGATTGAGAATCGAACCCAAGACATGTTTGCAAGAATCAAGATCTAGAAAAATGGAAGTAAAATAACGACAAGAGCTCCAAGTTTAAGTGGAGGAAGAAGAGGAGAGAATTAGAGATTACGCAAACACTCACCTCAAAGCCCCCATAGATTCTCAGATTCACGTGAAGTAAGGACCTTAATCAAAGAGGGGCTTGGTTCTTCTTCTCCTCTGTCAGATTTGCAGAGGAAGAAAGAGAGTAAAGTAACTCTTCTCTCTCTCTCTTAAACTTTTTTTTTTCTGGAGCTTTAATGGTGGAAATAGAAAACCACAAGAAAATGGCAATGTGATGTTGTAATTTTTCGAAGTGGGAGGCAAAGTTGGAAAACAACATGTAATAAGAAAATAAAGTAAAAGCTTTGAAAATGAAAAACAAAAATTAAATTAAATTAAACTAAAGCTTTTAGATTTGGGCCCACGTGCATAAATGAACGAGTTGATGTCAGATGGTCAACTCCAAAGACAAAAAATGACGGTTTCCTAAGTTTTTGGTCTTTTGTAAGATCCGTACTGGGCCGGACCACACAGCCCAGTTATATCGTCCCAATCTAACCGTTGAATAACCGGACACGCGATCTAGTTTGCGGTTAGGCGATCTGGTTTGCGGTTATTAAATCGATTTACAAACCAATTACATTCGATTTTATTTTTTGTTATTTTGGTTTGCTTCGGTTCTGAGCTGATGACACTGATGCAATTGCAGCAGAACTGAACTTTCAAAAGATTTGAAAACACCAAAGCAAAGTCTCTTTGTCAATCATCATCACTGGATTCCGGTTCGATTTGTTATGGGTAGTTTGGTTTGGTTTGGTTCAGTTTTGTCTTTATCAATCATCATCATCGGAGCCGAAAATGTTCAAATGGAAGTTCTAATCTTCAGTTGGATGGTTGAGCTAAAACAGGTTAATAGAGAGCCATATAACTAGGGCTGGAATCATTATTCGAGATCCGGATCCGATCCGAGATCCGATCGGATCCGGATCCGATATTAAAATCACGGATCCGGATCCGATCCGAGATCCGATCCAGATATTAAAATGCCGGATCCGAATCCGGATATCTGGAATTTTAGGTCCGGATATCCGGATCCGGATCCGTTTTTTTAATATATATAAATTTAAATTTTTATTAATAATTATTGTTGATTTATTAATATTTATACATAAAATTAGTCTTATGATATTACATTTTAATTTTAATAATATTATATGCATAAATACATTTATAATTTTTGTAAAAGTATTTAATTTATGTAATTTTTATAGATTTTTTTGTATTTAAAAAAATATTTTTATTATTTTTTAATTATTTTGACGGATCCGGAGCTGAATCCGGATACTCGCGGATATCATGATATCTAGACGGGTATCCGGAATCTGGATATCTGGAAGACACGGATCCGGATCCGGATATTAAAATCACGGATCCGACGGATACGGATCCGGATCCGGATCCGGATATTAAAATCACGAATCCGGATCCGGGTATCCCGAATATCCCGGATATCCGGATCCGTCCCAGCCCTACATATAACGGCTAATATAATTCTTATGGTGTGTAATATTGCTCAAGTCAAGTTATAATTTCTATTTATGGAATATTACTATTTTCATATTGTCTTCCACTGATAATATCTTTTGTTGTAAATAAGATAAACGTTACCAAGCGTGGTGGAACTGATCAACCAACAACAGGTTTGCTTCTTAAACTCATTTTAGTTAAGAGAGAGTTTATTTTTCTGAGAACCTATCTATCATGAGAGGAGAAGAGCCAGAGGCGTGGAGGTACTTTAGAAGAGATGTTGTGCCTTTTGCTGCCATGTTTGCAGTGGAGTGTACCACGGTTGGATCAAGCACGGTGTACAAGGCTGCTACCTTAAGAGGATTGAACTTCTATGTCTTTATCTTCTACACTTATCTATTTTCAACACTAATCCTTCTTCCACTTTCCATCATATTTGGAAGGTATTGATCTTTCCTCGTCCACTCTTTGATGAGCTGTATAAGCTTTTTCAAGAAAAAAAAAAAGAACTCTTTTTTTTTTTACATATATGTAGGTCAAGAAGATTGCCTTCAGTCAAGTCTCCTCTCTTTATCAAGATTCTCTTACTTGGGCTTGTCGGGTAATAATAATATGGTTCTATTTCTAGATTTATGGGCTTTTCATGGTGTCTGTTCTGTAGTTTTCTAATTTGGGAGAATCAGGTTCATGGCAGTGATGGCTGGTTGTAAAGGAATAGAATATAGTTCTCCTACTGTTTCCTCTGCTATCAGTAACCTCACACTAGCTTTTACCTTCACCCTTGCCGTTATCTTCAGGTTACACCTCCTTCTCTTTCTTTATGGTAGGCTATTTTTGTAACTCTGACTGGTTCTGGTTTCTTGGGTGGTTCTTAAAGGATGGAAAATGTAAGGTTAAGGAGTTCGGCGACTCAGGCTAAAATCATCGGTGCAATAATATCTATATCTGGTGCTCTGGTTGTTGTTCTCTATAAAGGCCCCACAGTGTTCGCTTCTGCATCTGTTTCACCTACCATTTCAGTTCAGATGCACTTGACTTCATCCGAGTCAAACTGGATAATCGGTGGCCTTTTGATTTGTTTACAGTACTTTCTTACATCAGTCTGGTATATTCTTCAGGTACAAACACTTGAAAAGTTGGTTAAAATATTTTTAGGTTGCACATTAAAATCTTCCTAAACATCGGTAGCTGTTTGTATGTTGCAGACTCGAATCATGGAGATATACCCTGAAGAAATAACTGTTGTCTTCTTATACAATCTATGCGTAACACTAATCTCAGCACCAGTATGTTTATTGGGGGAAAGAAACTTCACTATTTGGATTCTTAAACCGGATATTTCACTCGCTGCAATAATGTACTCGGTGAGAATCAGTTCTTACAATCTGCTTTCATGTAATGTTGTAACCGGTAAGCTCAGAAAGTAACACTTTGTTTCAGGGAGTTTTCGTTTCGGTATTTAGTGGGCTTACCCACACATGGGGTCTGCATCTGAAGGGTCCAGTATACATATCCTTGTTCAAGCCATTGTCTATTGTTATTGTAGTAGCCATGGGTGCTATATTCCTTGGCGATGCACTTCACCTCGGGAGGTATCATTATCTTTCATCTTCTTCTTCCTCTTCTGTAACTTGGCCTCCACGTTTTAGAAAGTAATTATAATAACGAATATGTGTTTGCGTGCAGTGTGATTGGATCGGTGATATTGTGCATTGGATTCTACACGTTGATTTGGGGAAAAGCAAGAGAGGATACAACCAAAACTGTAGCTGGCTCTGAGAATTATTCACCTTTGCTGCTTACACACATCATAGAAGATGAAGCCTTGCCACTAAGATAGGATTGATGCAAGTTAATATTATGCATTGTAAATAATGAAACGTGGAAGTCTCAAAAACAACACAACTCTGAAAATATTAAAGTTACCAACCATAGCAAATAGAATTTTAACTTTGTAATATTAATATTACCAACACAATAGTGGTTTGATTTGGTTTGGTACCTCCATCTTATTGTAACGCTTCTTTCCAACCAACTGTCAGCTAAAAAGAGCGTCTTCTCTGACAAGTGTCTTTGGTTGCTAAATATGACCATATAAATACTTAACCCACCGACACCATAACTGCATCTTGACTCATTCTGAGATCAATCTTCTAAGCCACTGATCATATCAATATCATATATATCATGAGAGGAGTTGGAGAAGAGACAGTGGCGTGGAGGTACTTTAGCAGAGATGTTGTCCCGTTTGCTGCGATGTTTACTGCGGAGTGTGCCATTGTTGGGTCCAACACTCTGTTCAAGGCTGCCACTTTGAGAGGATTGAGCTTCTATGTCTTTGTCTTTTACTCTTATCTTGTTTCAACACTTATTCTTCTTCCATTATCCTTCATCTTTGGAAGGTACTTGATCTCTTCTTCCACTGTTTCCCCAGTATAAACTTTTCAAGAATATGAACTTCTTTTGCATGCAGGTCAAAAAGATTGCCTCCATCCAAGTATCCTCTCTTCTTCAAGATTTTATTAGTTGGGCTTCTCGGGTAATATATAGTATACTACTGCTTATAGATTAGTGTTGAATTTTTGGTTGTTTTGGTTTCTTAACTTGAGGGGGAACAGTTGCATATCGCAGATAGCTGGCTGTAAAGGAATAGAATATAGTTCTCCTACTCTTTCTTCTGCTATCAGCAACCTCACACCAGCTTTCACATTCACCCTCGCTGTTATCTCCAGGTTCTACCTCCTTTTCTTTGGCTTTTTTTTTATTACCGTGCATGTCAGGCTAACTTGGTCTACTCCTTGGGTGACTTTATAAGGATGGAACAAGTGAGGTTAAGGAGCTCTGGGACTCAGGCGAAGATCCTTGGTGCAATAATATCTATATCTGGTGCCCTGGTTATTGTGCTCTATAAAGGCCCAAAGGTTCTTGCTGCTGCATCTTTGACACCTTCATCACCTCCCACCATTTCACTTCACCACCAGCAGATGACTTCATTCGAGTCAAGCTGGATTATCGGAGGCCTTTTGCTTGCTTCACAGTATTTTCTTATATCAGTCATGTATATTCTTCAGGTACAAGTACTTGAAAATTTCATTAAAAAACTTTGGGTTGGAAAAAAGAAAGACTTTGGGATGTTCTTGGCACATTCTTGCTAAGTAGCTGTATATGGTGTCAGACGCGGATCATGGAAGCATACCCTGAAGAAATAAGAGTAGTCTTCTTCTACAACTTAATTGCAACGCTAATCTCTGCACCAGTGTGTTTCTTTTCGGAAAGCAACTTGACTTCTTGGGTGCTTAAACCAGATATTTCCCTGGCTGCAATCTTATACTCGGTAAGCATCAAATCTTATAATCTGCTTCCATTACTGACCATGTTTTAAGCTCAGAAACTAAAAATCTTTTGTTTCAGGGAGTCTTTGTTTCATTGTTCAGCGCACTTATCCACACATGGGGTCTGCATCTGAAGGGTCCGGTCTATGTATCTTTGTTTAGGCCATTGTCTATTGCTATTGCAGTTGCCATGGGTGCTATTTTCCTAGGCGCTGCACTTCACCTTGGGAGGTACCATATCTTTCATATTCTTCATTTCTGGCATGCTGTGAAGATTTTATCTATGCTATAATAAGCTTATTGATCAAGTAATACCTGATTATATTTTACCATTCATGTGGTGTGGCTAGTGTCATCGGATCAGTGATTTTGAGCTTTGGATTCTACACTGTGATTTGGGGAAAAGCAAGAGAGAATTCAACCAAAGCTGTTGCTGGCTGTGAGCATTCACCTTTGCTGCTTACACACGTCGTTGAAGACGAACACTTGTTAGTAAGATATGATTGATGCAAGTGATAATCCTTATGTTATTAGTTTGTAAAAAGAGAAAACGGTCAGTAAAATAAAAGACGCACAAAAAGTTTTCAGTAATCCAGAAATCATAAAATTTTGTGTTGACTGAATAAATTTGGTTACCTTGTTTTGACGTCATTTGGTTAACATATTAATTTTAGTTAACACTTTTGAGTTTTAACGGATACTAGATTTTGCAAGCGAGGGATTTATTTCTTTTGAAAAAAATTATTTATAAGAAACAAAAATTAATTATTTATAAGAAACAAAAATTTGGTAATTATAAGTTTTTAACCTAATACATTTATCGTTGTGTTAACCTGACCTAGATTTATGGTAGAATCGCTAAATTCAGTGATCCGTATATAAACCACTACTATAAATCTTGGTAAAAATCTAAAATTCGGTATTAACCTATCATCTGACACTGATTGACCAGTGTAAAACATATATCTAAAGATAAATAAAAACACTAAACAAACTATTTTTTTTTTTAAGTTTACTATGTCATATAAAATAAAGAAGACCAAAAAATATCGATAAATTTTGATCCGCTCTTTGAAAGCACGAGATATTTTATGATCCAAAATTTCATTAACAATGCTAAAAATGTTTTGTTAATTTGTAAGAATTTTTTTTATTTAAAATATTTTTGTATTTAAATCAGCATTTTTAAATTTAATTCAGATTCGTGGTCGAACCGGTAAATCTAATGACTAATATGAAATCTGATTTGGGTTTTAATAAATATTCATTATTTAAAAATCCGATAAAACTGAGATCTACCGGTTCAATAAATATATAATCTATTGATTTATATTGTTATATTCAAAATATAAAATTTAATTTCAGCATTTGTATTAAATATTAAATAATTATTAAGTATTTAAAACTATGTGGTATTTTAGAACTCATTTTTTGGTGTTTTATTTTATGACTAATATCAGTGGACAATTTTAGAACTCATTTTTGAAACACATAGGATTTACAATTCGATTTATATAGGTTTTGTTTATTGATGCTATTCGCTATCATTTTCTATACGTGGCCAACATGGCTTCTATTTTGAAACAATATAGGTTAGTTAACATGAGTATTGTTAATGAAAAATAAATAATATATGAGAGAGATTGTAGGTAAATATTTTTAATATTTTTGTAATTATCAATTGGTAAAATAAGTCCAACTACCTTGTTTAAGTAGATTTTTCAGAATTTTTATCTTTTAATAGTATAGATTAAAATGTTTATTATAATAATGTCGTTTTGAAATATTTTATAAACGAAAGTCTTTAAATCTAAAGTATATGTTTGTTAGCAGATTTACCTATGTGGATATCTAATTTCCACATAGAACAAACAGGTTAAAACTGTTAGTAATTTTATCGGTGAACCGACCTGCGGAAAATAGGTAGGATCTTCGGATTTGGATATCCCCAAATTATCAAGAAGAAAAAAACTGTTAGTAATTTTTACCTAATAGTCATTTCTTTGTAACGAGAATCTGCATGGATTTTGTCTTTTAGAGTTTTTCCTCTCTTCTCCGGCTAACCGATACTCCACTTAGTCTTTTTCCGGTGAATTATCGTTTTTCTCTACTCTGGTGGTAACAGCTCCGAGGGGCTATAGACATACGGTCTTTCCGAATTGTTTCTTTCTCATTGTCGTGGCGGCTCTGGCGCGACAGGTGAAAGAGTGAGCGCTAGGGTTTTCTATTCTGCATCAGTTTTGAGCAATTTTTCTTTTTTTTTAGGCATTTAAATAACATGAACTTGCGGGCATATTCTCTTGATTTTATGGGCCTGTAATTGTGATTTTCTTCTCAAGTCATAGTTCACCAAACTTCATGTATCGGTTGATATATCATGGTTTTAATAGATTTTGACCATGATATAAGTCATATTTTAGAATCTATATTATATTTCCGGAGTTGATTTTAGATTCTCAATAAGTTCATGTAGGTTTTAGAGTGTTTTGGAAATTTTTTTGGGAAAACTTTGGAGCTTAGAGAGAAGTTGTGCTGAAAAAAAAAACAAATCGGAATCCGTAATTAAAGATGGTTTGATACCATCCTTAGTATCGGTCGACACCCACTAAAAAATTGACGAGATTTATCAAGTTTCAAAAAATTGCAATTTGGCCCTAAAATTATCAGTATTGTGTATTGGGATTACAGTTGCCATGGCCCATGGGTATTATATTCCTTGGGGATGCACTTCACCTTGGGAGGTACCATTATCTTCTTCTTCATCTTCTTTTCTAGCATTTTTAAGAAGGTAGAGTTCTAATATTTTTGTGTTGTGGGCAGTGTGATTGGGTCAATGATATTGTGCACTGGATTCTCTACACTGTGATTTGGGGCAAAGCAAAAGAGGATGCAATCAAAACCGTAGCTGGTTCTGTGCCTTTTGCACTTACATATATCGTAGACTGATTCATGCATTCATTTGTAAATGATTGCATTGTACAAGTCTCAGAAACATTCTTTTCTCTGTCTTTTGACGAAGCAAAAGTAATATTAAGGCCTCGATTGATACAACTGATGAAGAAGCAGTAGCAGAATGCTGTGAAAGCAGTATGCTGCAAAAACTCATTAAAGTTTTTAATAAAGTGATTGGTAGATTAGTAGCATTATACAATTTTAAAATTATCATAAGAGTTTGTATATAATATATTTATTTTAAAATAGTATATATTAAATTATAATATATATAATAATATATTTGTTATTAAAAATAATGAATATATTTTAATTATATAAATTAAATTATTTTTAAATGTGAAATATTATTTTTTTTTAAAAAAATAAATGTAAATTTATTTAAAAATATAAATTTTATTTATGGAAATAAAAATAACTTTTGATATTATTAAATAAAATAAATAAATTATATATAATTTATATAAAAATTATCATTATTTATTTATTGGTATAGCAGTAAATGATTCATATATATATAATATTATCATAAAAAAATCTATGATATATAATTTATTTATTTCTAAATAATATAAATGTGTTTTTTATAATATATAATATATAAATATATATTATGTTATGTTTTTATTAAAAATAATGATTGATATGTGAAATTATGTAAATTATATTATATTTTCAATGTGAAATATTGTTCTTTCTTAAAAAAGTTAAAAAATATTTAACCGCAACTTTTATTTTTTGAAATATAAATTTATTTTTGATTATAAATATAATTTTTATATTATTAATTTAAAATAAATTAGTTATGTATAATTATTTTATAAATTTTCTATATTCTAACTGCAAATGCTCTACCAAAAGCTTCATATGAGAGCATTAAGCAAAGAGTATTTGGAAAGCATTAGCATCTTGTAAATTATTTTCTAAATGCTTTTGTGATAAATGTTGATTGGATAATAATAAACATAATGCTCATACTAATGCTCATGCTCTGCCAATCAAACCCTAAGTTAAAAACATGTTTGGAGTTGGTTTTGTATTTTGAAATTTTAGTTTGGTTCGGTTTAATTTTTCTAGTTCGGTTCCGGGCTTTGCTTCGGCTCGATCCTAAAATAAGATCAAAGCTGTTGGATCACATCGACAACGAGTCGTTAGATCAAAACGAGAAATCGCCGCTGCACAGGTGACGAGAGATTTCCTCCGCGTGCTAATGTTTCAGTTTAGCCATCGAGTAGGAGTGGACATTGATGCATTTCTGGAGATCCGTTAATCGAGCGAGGTGATCTCCTCAATGAGCTTATCATCATTGTCTGTGATAGATTAGGGTTTGTTGGATCATTGACAATTGAGGATTGGTGTTACTGATGTGTTACTTTCCTGTTGATGGAGGCTGCAGAGTTTGGGATTAAATCTCTGAAGCAAAGCTATAAGTCTTCATCAATGGAGGAGAAATGTGCAAACGGAAGTTGAGAAATTCTTCAGTTTTTATGTTGAGCAGATAGGCTGCAGCTCTAAGAGGGTTGAGTTTCTATGGGGTTGTTTGATTGGACATAAAATTACAAATCATCTGAATGGTTATCTAGATGATTTTTAAAAATTTAAGCTTAATTTTTCAAATAGTTGGCTTATCCAAATTGAACCATCTGGTTGGATATAGTTTAGCTAACACTATAAAATATCAATTATACCCCTAAAACAATTCACAACTTACATGATCATCTAAAAACAAAAAATCACATTTTTCACCAAAACAATAAAATCGTATTTTCTCACCAAAACCAAAAATTGTATTTTCCCACCAAAACCGAAAAAATCATATCTTCCCCTAAAAATAAAAAAATCTCGTTTTCCCGCTAAAACTAAAAAATCTCGTTTTTTGCAAAAACCAAAAATTGTGTTTTCCTTCAAAAACCAAAAAATCGCATTTTTCCACAAAAAAAAAATCAGATTATACCGCAAAAGAAAACCGAAAAATCGTATTTTCCCGCCAAAATTGGAAAATCTAGTTTTCCAGCCAAAAAAAAAAAAACTCGTTTCATCTAAAAACCAAAAATTGTGTTTTCCTGCAAAAACCAAAAAAAAATCTCTTTTTCCTACCAAAACCGAAAAATCTCGTTTTCCCGCTAAAGCCTAAAATCGTATTTTCCTACCAAAATTGAACAATCTTGTTTTCCCGTTAAAACTGGAAAATCTCGTTATCCCGTCAAAACCAGAAAAAAAAAATTCCCGCCAAAACTGAAAATTGCATTTTTCGCCTAAACCGAAAATTGCATTTTCTGCCATAACAAAAAAAAAATCTCGTTTTTTCACAAAAAATGCAAAACTAATTCTAGATATATTTATTGAATATTAATCAATTTATTATTAATATCCTTTTTAGTTTCAAACTTTAAAAATTTATTACATGTTTATCAAATTTTTTGTTTATTAGAAGTTATAATTGTAGTAAATTTTAATTCAAATCTAAATAAAAAATTTTAAATTTATATTAAATAATAAACTATGAATATTAAAATGCTAATTTTAAAATAATTTCAGTGTAAACATATTTGACTGAGTAATAAAAATTAATATAGTTAAAAGTAATATCAAACATATGATTAAATCATAATAATGGTATATTAGACATTTGTTTACTAAAGTCTTCTAGATGGAAATAGAGATAAATATATGAATGTAAGTCCTTTTAGATGATCTATCTAGATGAACCAAATGGATTGACAAACTAACAGTCCCACAAAAATCTGAATGAATCATTAGGATAGATCATGTAAATGGAATATCCGGATGGAAATGCGAAACATACAGGCTGTATGATACAGCCCTATATGTTTTATCTTGTACAATTATGTTGTTGCTATTTTTGTTTGGTATCCTGCTAATAAGCTAGCAAACCTATGTATGGTTGAGGACGAATGGCTTCACCTAACTCTGCTTTTTATACATTAATGGAAGTTTGTGTTTCAGAAAAAGAAAGCGTGGCTTTTCTATCCGTAGTGCCTTTATTATTATTTTTTTGCTTAATTGAGAAACAATTAGTCTCTACAGTTCCATGGTATATCAATATATAAACTGCAATAAGCTTTTTGAGCTGGTAATAACCAATATAGGTTTTGCGCAGTGTGATTGGATCAGTGATATTGTGCCTTGGATTCCACACTGTCATTTGGGGCAAAGCAAGAGAGGATTAAACCAGAACTGTAGCTGGTTCTGAGCATTGTTCACCTTTGCTGCTTACACATATCGTAGAAGATGAAGTCTTGTCAGTAAGATAAGCTTGATGCAAGCGATTATCTTTTATATTATTCATTTGTAAATGATTGCATTGTGCAAGTCTCCAAAAGACAAAATCGCAATACAAATGTTACCAAAATCTTCATCACGCTGTGTAATGTTGGGAATTGGTTTGGTTATATCCTAACCGTTGGATTAGTCTACGCTTGAGAAGCGTGTCATTGTCAAGAAGATTACCTCCAGCCAAGTCTCCTCCCTTCTTCCAGAAATATTAGTTTTTTCTTCTTTTTTTTATAATCCACGCAATTCGTCCAATGGCCTTGTTTAGGTCTATAATAGAAAATATTATTAGTCAAGTTGGAATATTTATCTTTTTTTTTTTGGTCCACAGTTCGAATATTTATCTAAATAATGTAAAGTATTAGTAAACGTGGTGGGTTAACCACTATACCTTTGAAACTCGGATCACTTTGACCTCTGAGAATTATTTGAAAAGTCTGTAGACAACAGATCTTATGGCAAGAGGAGCAGAAGAAAAGACAGTGGCATTGAGATACTTTTGCGGAGATGTTGTGCCGTTTGCTGCGATGGTCTCAGTGGAGTGTGTCATGGTTGGATCTAACACACTATTCAAGGCTGCGAACTTGAGAGGATTGAGCTTCTATGTCTACATCTTCTACTCTTATGTTGTTGCTACAATTGTCCTTCTTCCACTTTCCCTCGTATTTGGAAGGTACTTGATCTTCTCAACTAATCTTGTCCTATATATATACCTTTTTCAAAAAGTATGATTTACATTTTTGTGCAGGTCAAGAAGACTACCTTCAGCCAAATTTCCTGTCTTCGTCAAGATTTTCTTTCTTGCGGTTCTCGGGTAACCATACAACTCTAGATTTATGGCCTTTATGAGCATTTCCGATTTTTTTAAAAAACAATTTGGAGGGAACAGGCTCATGGCGGGGTTAGTTGGATTGAAAGGAGTGGAATATAGCTCTCCTACTCTTTCCTCTGCTATCAGCAACCTCACGCCAGCTTTTACCTTCACCCTCGCCATTATCTTCAAGTAAACTCTTCCTCTTCTTTCGATTCTGTTTCAGGAAGCTGCTAAATTAGCAACTGGTGATCCCATTGTGTGGACTGACCAAAATATATATGTTTTTGGCATCCTATTCCTTACTTATTCTGTTTTAGAAGATGTATAAGCCAATCATGTAATTTTAATTGGTTCTGTTTTCTTCGTATAGGATGGAACAAGTAAGGTTAAGTAGCACCGCGACTCAGGCTAAAATCATTGGCACGATAGTATCTATATCCGGTGCTCTGGTTGTTGTGCTCTATAAAGGCCCAAAAGTTCTCACTGCTGCATCTTCGTCATCTACCATCTCACTTGACCAGCACTTGACTTCCTCCAATTCAAGTTGGATGATAGGAGGCCTTTTGCTTGCTTCACAGTATTTTTTTATATCCGTCTGGTATATTATTCAGGTATATGTAGACACTTGAAAAAGTTCAGAAAAGGACTTTTGGTTGTTCTTAGAGTATAGATCTCTTTGCTAAATAGATAGTTGTATGTGGTTTTAAGACTCAGGTCATGGAGGTATACCGTGAAGAAATAACCGTAACATTCTTCTACAACTTATTTGCAACGATAATCTCAGCACCTGTATGTTTTTTGGCGGAAGGCAACTTGACTTCATGGGTGCTTAAACCGGATGTCTCCCTCGCTGCAGTCTTGTGCTCGGTGAGAATCAAACCTTATATGTTGCTTGTTTTTATGAAAAAAAGAGAGACACTGTTTTTTTTTTCAGGGAGTCTTGCTTTCATCATATGGCTTAGCTATACACACATGGGGTCTGCATCTGAAGGGTCCAGTCTATATATCCTTGTTCAAGCCATTGTCTATAGTCATTGCAGTCATCTTGGGTGCTATATTCCTCGGCGATGCACTTTACCTTGGGAGGTACTATATGCCTCTGTATATATGTTTCAAGGAAGTAATAACCAATACAGATTTTGCCATGTATGTGTTTTGGGCAGTGTCATCGGGTCTGTGATTTTGAGCTTAGGATTCTACACTGTGATTTGGGGAAAATCAAGAGAGGATGCTAGCAAAACCGTGACTGGTTCTGAGCAGTCACCTTTGTTGCTTACACACGTCGTAGAAGATGAAGCCTTGTCATTGAGATAAGATTGATGCAAGTGGAATCATTATATATACTGTTCGTTTATCAATAAAGATCCTTTACAATATGGCCCTTGTTTATGTTTAAATGTCTATTTTACCTATAAGATGTTACTGTTATTTTTTTTTTCTAGTATTGTTTTGAGGTTATATAAGAATTGAGTTAAAAAAATCTTCTGTTTCGTGTTCTTTAATTCATGCAATGAATTTGAAAAGGGACATATGACCAAACATATGAGGATCATAAATATATTAGCTGTCTGGTCAAGTTGAGAATGATTAATTTAGCATTTAGCAAACGTGTTGGGTTTAATTACTATGGTTGCTGAAGACGTCCCTTTGACTTCTGAGATTTTTAGAAATTCTGAACATCAGATCTTATGGCAAGAGGAGTAGAAGAAGAGGTTGCATGGATATACATTTGCAGAGATGCCGTGCCATTCACTGCAATGGTCGCTGTGGAGTGTGTCACGGTTGGATCTAACACACTGTTCAAAGCTGCGACCATGAGAGGATTGAGCTTCTATGTCTTTGTCTTCTACAATTATGTCGTTGCTACACTTGTCCTTCTTCCACTTTCCCTCCTCTTTGGAAGGTACTTGATCTCTTAACACTACTCTTTATTACCATGAGCCAAATCTTTATAAAATTTTCAAGAATGTGATCATATATTACAATGTGCAGGTCAAGAAGATTACCTTCAGCCAAATCGCCTGTCTTCTTCAAGATTTTCTTACTTGCACTTGTCGGGTAATTTATATATACTCCTAGAATTATGGGCATTTTCATATTATGCACTTTTCTGACTTAGAGGGAACAGGTTCATGTCGGTGATAGCTGGCTGCAAAGGAATAGAATATAGTTCCCCGACGCTTGCCTCTGCTATCAGTAACCTCACGCCAGCTTTTACCTTCACTCTCGCTATCATCTTCAGGTTACACCTTGTTATCTTTCGATGTGTGTAGTGACAAAGATATGGTTTGCTTACTAATTGGTTCTTCTTCCTTTGGATGACTTGTAAAGGATGGAACAAGTCGTCTTAAGAAGCTCTGCGACTCAGGCTAAAATCATTGGCACGATAGTATCTATGTCTGGTGCTCTGGTTGTTGTTCTTTATAAAGGCCTCAAAATTCTAGGTTCATCAACAACCGTCTCGCATGACCAGCATTTGACTATATCTGAGTCAAGTTGGATCATCGGAGGTCTATTAATAGCTGCACAGTATTTGCTTGTTTCAGTCTGGTTGATTCTTCAGGTAGATGAGAAAATACTTTGGATTTTTTGGTGAAACATAAAACTTTTTTTTTTTAAATTCAGGCTCATATATATGTGATTGTAGACTCGGGTCATGGAGGTATACCCTGAAGAAATAACTGTAGTCTTCTTATACAACTTATGCGCAACACTAATCTCAGCACCTGTGTGTCTATTTGCTACAAAAGACTTGAGTTCTTTTCTGCTTAAACCGGGTCTCCCCCTCGCTTCAGTCATGTTCTCGGTGAGAATCAAACCTTGTATGTTACTTCAAATAGTCACAGCTCTGATTTTTTAACACTCTGTTTCAGGGAGGCTTAGTTTCATCGTTTGGGTCAGTTATACACACTTGGGGTCTTCATCTGAAAGGTCCAGTCTATATATCCTTGTTCAAGCCATTGTCTATTGTCATTGCAGTCGCTATGGGTGCTATCTTTCTCGGTGATGCACTTTACTTGGGGAGGTACTATATCTTTCACAATCATCCTTTAATTAATTGCACACTCTGAAGAATTTATCTATATTGATCTTCATGTATCTATATATATCTAAGGAATCAAATCTAATAGAGTTACATGATTTCTAGTTCTATATGCCAAGTCACACTTAGCCTCCATACTTCATATGCAGTGTCATTGGATCAGTGGTTTTGAGCTTAGGCTTCTACACTGTGATTTGGGGTAAATCAAGAGAGGATTTAACCAGAACTGTGGCTGGTTCTGAGCAGTTACCTTTGTTGCTTACACACACCATAGGAGACGAAGCCTCATCATTATGATATCACTGACGCAAGTGGATGACCTTTCTTCAAATTTTTCTTACTTGGGCTTATTATGTAATATCATCCTTGGTGCGTCACGTACGATTAAGAAATTAACATGTATATTGATATTTCCTCCGCATATTCACACAGATTAAAAAATCGATTAAAAATGTTTTATGTTCTTATTAGTTACCATAATTCAATCAATAATATTTTAGATAAATAAAATTATTTATAAAATCAAAGTATTTGTAATTAAAACTAAATTCAAAGTTGCATTGAAAATCTAAAATAACATTCTTTCAAAAAAAGGAATTGGCTAGATGAAAAAAAACAAGAAATTGTCTAGATAACCATTTTAAGAACACTACAACTAATGATGTTCTTAGACACTTTAAATGATTAATTTTTTAAAAAGCTTAATTTGTAAAAAAAAAGTTTTAGAGACTTTCTAATCCCACAAGCGCATCATTGTTCTAGGAGACAAAATTTCTCGAGCTTGCGGAGGACTTGATGGCCAGAGTAGAGAGTCAGAGGAGAAGTATAACATTTGAAATCTCAAAATTGCAATATGAAAATCTGTGAAAATGTGACAACTACAACAATACATTAATCTGTTATAATATGCTTCCCAAGAGCCAAGGCCTAAACTGTTCCGTGTCCTCAATTATACTCTTTGACTAAAAGACAGAGATTCCATCAGATCCTAAATCACATCTACTCCCAAAAAGCTGCTAGATCAATCTCTGTGATGTTCTGCAATGTGATTTACTTGCATTGTTTTGGTCGAAAATTCTCAGTAGATAACAGCGAAGTAACAAGACTCTCCAGCCGTCTAGCACCTGGACCAGGCCTGATAACATCAGTATCACCAATAACAGCACAAGGGTCAGTCCCGTTTTCGTGGCTCCCGATGCACCACCCACCAGGTGTAGGCATCCCAGAACCTCGGTTAAGAAGCTCCTCATCAATCTTGTCAAGAACAGGATCTTCTCTTCTGAACTTTCTAGCGAAGGGGCATTGCTGTTGACCATTCTATCCATGTCTCCAAGATTGTAGACTCGGGTCATGGAGGTATACCCTGAAGAAATAACTGTAGTCTTCTTATACAACTTATGCGCAACACTAATCTCAGCACCTGTGTGTCTATTTGCTACAAAAGACTTGAGTTCTTTTCTGCTTAAACCGGGTCTCCCCTCGCTTCAGTCATGTTCTCGGTGAGAATCAAACCTTGTATGTTACTTCAAATAGTCACAGCTCTGATTTTTAACACTCTGTTTCAGGGAGGCTTAGTTTCATCGTTTGGGTCAGTTATACACACTGGGGTCTTCATCTGAAAGGTCCAGTCTATATATCCTTGTTCAAGCCATTGTCTATTGTCATTGCAGTCGCTATGGGTGCTATCTTTCTCGGTGATGCACTTTACTTGGGAGGTACTATATCTTTCACAATCATCCTTTAATTAATTGCACACTCTGAAGAATTTATCTATATTGATCTTCATGTATCTATATATATCTAAGGAATCAAATCTAATAGAGTTACATGATTTCTAGTTCTATATGCCAAGTCACACTTAGCCTCCATACTTCATATGCAGTGTCATTGGATCAGTGGTTTTGAGCTTAGGCTTCTACACTGTGATTTGGGGTAAATCAAGAGAGGATTTAACCAGAACTGTGGCTGGTTCTGAGCAGTTACCTTTGTTGCTTACACACACCATAGGAGACGAAGCCTCATCATTATGATATCACTGACGCAAGTGGATGACCTTTCTTCAAATTTTTCTTACTTGGGCTTATTATGTAATATCATCCTTGGTGCGTCACGTACGATTAAGAAATTAACATGTATATTGATATTTCCTCCGCATATTCACACAGATTAAAAAATCGATTAAAAATGTTTTATGTTCTTATTAGTTACCATAATTCAATCAATAATATTTTAGATAAATAAAATTATTTATAAAATCAAAGTATTTGTAATTAAAACTAAATTCAAAGTTGCATTGAAAATCTAAAATAACATTCTTTCAAAAAAAGGAATTGGCTAGATGAAAAAAAACAAGAAATTGTCTAGATAACCATTTTAAGAACACTACAACTAATGATGTTCTTAGACACTTTAAATGATTAATTTTTTAAAAAGCTTAATTTGTAAAAAAAGTTTTAGAGACTTTCTAATCCCACAAGCATCATTGTTCTAGGAGACAAAATTTCTCGAGCTTGCGGAGGACTTGATGGCCAGAGTAGAGAGTCAGAGGAGAAGTATAACATTTGAAATCTCAAAATTGCAATATGAAAATCTGTGAAAATGTGACAACTACAACAATACATTAATCTGTTATAATATGCTTCCCAAGAGCCAAGGCCTAAACTGTTCCGTGTCCTCAATTATACTCTTTGACTAAAAGACAGAGATTCCATCAGATCCTAAATCACATCTACTCCCAAAAAGCTGCTAGATCAATCTCTGTGATGTTCTGCAATGTGATTTACTTGCATTGTTTTGGTCGAAAATTCTCAGTAGATAACAGCGAAGTAACAAGACTCTCCAGCCGTCTAGCACCTGGACCAGGCCTGATAACATCAGTATCACCAATAACAGCACAAGGGTCAGTCCCGTTTTCGTGGCTCCCGATGCACCACCCACCAGGTGTAGGCATCCCAGAACCTCGGTTAAGAAGCTCCTCATCAATCTTGTCAAGAACAGGATCTTCTCTTCTGAACTTTCTAGCGAAGGGGGCATTGCTGTTGACCATTCTATCCATGTCTCCAAGATTGAGATGGTGTGGATGCTGCTTAGGCGGATTGTCCCACGTTATGAAGTGCAGGTCGCTGTTTACAGTTGTGTTTCTGAATTCCTCAGCGTTGCAGAGAACGGTGTGAAAATATCCTTCCGGAGAAGAGAGAAAATTCGAGTAGTACATTAACACAGTACGAGGTAGATTATCCCAACCCCAAATACAGTAGTCGATGAATGGCCGAGATAACGCCATCCAAGCAGAGCCTGTTTCCAATAACCACATGTTAGCTTAAGAGAATCAAATGGCTGACTGATCCTGACAAGTCTTCCACACAATCAAAGGCAACAAACAACAGACATTTTCTTACAAGGTTCTGAAGAAATCATGAAAGTTTTGCAAAGCAATCTAAGCACAAGGATTCAGTGTGGTTCAACCAAGGAGAAATGGAGCAACTCTCAGAAACACCGACCAAACTAAACAGCTATGGAATCTAAAGATAACCAATCAAGTACGCATATATGCCTAGCAGTCTAGAAATGGAGCAAATATGACTCCAAACTAAAACTCTAGAACTTGCTCAGTGATGATTAAAGTCTATCAAGAACCTGTGAAGAGCTTGAATGCAGTTGGGATGCTTCGTCTTTGCGTAACCCAGAAAACATCAGACTTCTTGTTCAAATACAGTCCAGGATCTATAATCACCGGCTTTGCTCTTTGTGATCTGAAAGAAAAACAAACCAAAACAACTTCAAAAACCAAAGCTTTTTTTACCCTACAGAACTTTAAAAACTAAGTCCTCTCTTACGCTTTCCATCCAATGTTACTAGTATGATCAATGAAGTTCAAATCCCGCGGCAAATGCGAGAATATATGCAACAGATCTGCTTATTACAAAAAAACACCCAACAAGACAACAAAAAGTTAAAAATCTTGTAATAGTATCAAACTTTAAAACCATCTCTCACCATCTTGAGTCATGAGAGGATAATCAGAGGAGCTGAGGTTGATGAACCAGTCCCACTCAGCTCCTTCCCTTAGCAAAATCGCCGCCGCGTGAAGCGTGTTCGCCACCATCGTGGGCCCACGATACGTCACGAGGTTGGCTTTCTCGATCACATGAACGTTCCGAAACCTTCGGAACAAGGAAGAGTTTCCGACGTAGCCACGGAGCTCCTCCCTCTCCTCATCCGAAGAGGCTCTGTCCAGATGAACGACGTACCGGTTGCTCGGATGGTAGAGAGCCAGGAGGGTACGCCGGAGAGACTTCCCGTCGCCGGCGGATCCGGAGATCAAGTAGGCGAATCGAGGCGGGGAAGGGAGGGAGGAGACGGGTTTGGGTTTGATCTTGGACTCGGCGAAGGAGGACGAGGACCCGGATCCGGTTAGCAGAACGGGTCGGGTGAAAGGGAGGAAACGGGCTGGTGAAGTTAGGGTCGTGAGGAAGAGTAAGAAGAGAGCGAAGATTGAAGCGATCGCTATAGGGAAGAGGATCCATCTTCTCTCTGATGAGTGGTGGTGGTGGTGGTGGTGATGATGCCTCGCGTTCGAGTAATAGCTTCTTATTTTCTTCATCGTATCTTTATTCAGAGTTGTTGATACAGTTTTTTCATTGTCTTCTTCGGAAATAAAAACCCATTTTTTAGAAAACTGAAACGTGGAATGTAATTAGGGTTTTTGTTGGGATGATCGATGAGGGAGAAGGAGTAACGTTGGTGGAGAAGAGACAGAGACCGAATATATGGAAATAACGAAAAACTGTAAGGTTTACTGGTCAAGTGCATTGATTAATTTCATCAGATTCAGATCTTAATGGGAAAACGGGAAAAAAAAAAAACATATCTGGAATCTAGATGACAGGCCAATCTAAAAGCCCATTAAACTTGGAGCTTATTAGCCTACGTAAGGATTTTGTAAAAGTCGCACACATTTTTTCCAAGGAAAGCTTAAAATGCCACTAAAAATGCACACATGAGGGACCCAAGGCAGGTCAAGTATATTGCACCTGAAAACTTCAGCCCAAACGTCCTCCATCCTGAACCCACATAATATTCTAGTTGTTTCTCTTGTTGAAAAGTATAGCTTTTCTCAGCCAAAACATTGTCATATTGCATGCACTCTCATGTATCACATTTTACTTATAGCTCAGATCAGATCAACTTTTTCAGTTTAATCTTCTTTCACCCCTGATCATGGTCATCACACTATTTATTCATTTTCTTGGTTCTTTTGTTTTTTATTTTTGTTTTCTCTGTTTTAATAGTTTTTATTCATGTTAGCTTTTTCCTCAACATGATACTATGATCCAGTAGAGATTGTAGCAGAAACATTCATATCTTCTCCTGAGCCTAACCAACACTACTGAATTAAAGATTACTAATCCTCCACTTTAGGTTCTTCTTGGCTCAAGACACAACACACTTCCCTGAAAATTGCAACAGCTTAGTTAAGCTTGAGTGCTCATCTCACAGAGGCTAACGTGATATCACTGATTTTTAACCATAATAGGTTGGCGATTTCCATGAGCGAAACACTAGAACTACTAACAATGGAACTTGTAGCTTTCAATGGTGTATGCAATCGTTTTGGAAGGCTTAGCAGGAGAGTGGACATCTGCCTTTCTCTTGCCTTTCAACTTGACCGTGTTGACACTATGCTCTTTCATGACGACCTTGTCAGCATTTTGGTTCATGGCTTCCATCTGAAGCCTCATGATGAGATCCTCAAGATTTATCTTCTTCTTTTTGTGTTTCAATTACACATGTACGAATCATTCATTTACTATTTATTGTAATACAATATATAATTATTATGAAACTGTTTAAATTTCAATTATTTGATGTAAATCAAAGTAATAGTTTCTAAAAATTATTTAGATTATATTCTTGCGCGGATTGTAATTTGGTTGCAGTATTGTTTCAGGATGTCTACCAAAGTAGCTATTTAGGGTATGCATTTTGGTTTAGTTGGGTACCCGATTGGTTCCGATAAAGAAATGGAGCAACTCTCAGAAACACCGACCAAACTAAACAGCTATGGAATCTAAAGATAACCAATCAAGTACGCATATATGCCTAGCAGTCTAGAAATGGAGCAAATATGACTCCAAACTAAAACTCTAGAACTTGCTCAGTGATGATTAAAGTCTATCAAGAACCTGTGAAGAGCTTGAATGCAGTTGGGATGCTTCGTCTTTGCGTAACCCAGAAAACATCAGACTTCTTGTTCAAATACAGTCCAGGATCTATAATCACCGGCTTTTTTTGTGATCTGAAAGAAAAACAAACCAAAACAACTTCAAAACCAAAGCTTTTTTACCCTACAGAACTTTAAAACTAAGTCCTCTCTTACGCTTTCCATCCAATGTTACTAGTATGATCAATGAAGTTCAAATCCCGCGGCAAATGCGAGAATATATGCAACAGATCTGCTTATTATTAAAAACACCCAACAAGACAACAAAAGTTAAAAATCTTGTAATAGTATCAAACTTTAAAACCATCTCACCATCTTGAGTCATGAGAGGATAATCAGAGGAGCTGAGGTTGATGAACCAGTCCCACTCAGCTTCCCCTTAGCAAAATCGCCGCCGCGTGAAGCGTGTTCGCCACCATCGTGGGCCCACGATACGTCACGAGGTTGGCTTTCTCGATCACATGAACGTTCCGAAACCTTCGGAACAAGGAAGAGTTTCCGACGTGGAGCTCCTCCTCTCCTCATCCGAAGAGGCTCTGTCCAGATGAACGACGTACCGGTTGCTCGGATGGTAGAGGAGGGGTACGCCGGAGAGACTTCCCGTCGCCGGCGGATCCGGAGATCAAGTAGGCGAATCGAGGCGGGGAAGGGAGGGAGGAGACGGGTTTGGGTTTGATCTTGGACTCGGCGAAGGAGGACGAGGACCCGGATCCGGTTAGCAGAACGGGTCGGGTGAAAGGGAGGAAACGGGCTGGTGAAGGGTCGTGAGGAAGAGTAAGAAGAGAGCGAAGATTGAAGCGATCGCTATAGGGAAGAGGATCCATCTCTGATGAGTGGTGGTGGTGGTGGTGGTGATGATGCCTCGCGTTCGAGTAATAGCTTCTTATTTTCTTCATCGTATCTTTATTCAGAGTTGTTGATACAGTTTTTCATTGTCTTCTTCGGAAATAAAACCCATTTTTAGAAAACTGAAACGTGGAATGTAATTAGGGTTTTTGTTGGGATGATCGATGAGGGAGAAGGAGTAACGTTGGTGGAGAAGAGACAGAGACCGAATATATGGAAATAACGAAAAACTGTAAGGTTTACTGGTCAAGTGCATTGATTAATTTCATCAGATTCAGATCTTAATGGGAAAACGGGAAAAAAAAAAAACATATCTGGAATCTAGATGACAGGCCAATCTAAAAGCCCATTAAACTTGGAGCTTATTAGCCTACGTAAGGATTTTGTAAAAGTCGCACACATTTTTTCCAAGGAAAGCTTAAAATGCCACTAAAAATGCACACATGAGGGACCCAAGGCAGGTCAAGTATATTGCACCTGAAAACTTCAGCCCAAACGTCCTCCATCCTGAACCCACATAATATTCTAGTTGTTTCTCTTGTTGAAAAGTATAGCTTTTCTCAGCCAAAACATTGTCATATTGCATGCACTCTCATGTATCACATTTTACTTATAGCTCAGATCAGATCAACTTTTTCAGTTTAATCTTCTTTCACCCCTGATCATGGTCATCACACTATTTATTCATTTTCTTGGTTCTTTTGTTTTTTATTTTTGTTTTCTCTGTTTTAATAGTTTTTATTCATGTTAGCTTTTTCCTCAACATGATACTATGATCCAGTAGAGATTGTAGCAGAAACATTCATATCTTCTCCTGAGCCTAACCAACACTACTGAATTAAAGATTACTAATCCTCCACTTTAGGTTCTTCTTGGCTCAAGACACAACACACTTCCCTGAAAATTGCAACAGCTTAGTTAAGCTTGAGTGCTCATCTCACAGAGGCTAACGTGATATCACTGATTTTTAACCATAATAGGTTGGCGATTTCCATGAGCGAAACACTAGAACTACTAACAATGGAACTTGTAGCTTTCAATGGTGTATGCAATCGTTTTGGAAGGCTTAGCAGGAGAGTGGACATCTGCCTTTCTCTTGCCTTTCAACTTGACCGTGTTGACACTATGCTCTTTCATGACGACCTTGTCAGCATTTTGGTTCATGGCTTCCATCTGAAGCCTCATGATGAGATCCTCAAGATTTATCTTCTTCTTTTTGTGTTTCAATTACACATGTACGAATCATTCATTTACTATTTATTGTAATACAATGTATTGTTAGTTCAAAGATCAAAATTTTAAATTTAACATTTAATTTATAGTATTATATGAATCTTTTAGGTTCTTAACTTTTTAGTTTTTATTGATTTAAAAACATTATTTTTAGATAAAAACATTTATATTTTCATTTTAAAATATGTTGTTATCTTTAACCAGTTTTTATTATTTTAGTTTATAAATAATGATCTAATTAAATAAACAAATATATAATTGTTGATATAAAGTGATGTTATTAAACCAATTTTTTTGAATTACCAAAACCTACAAAATATGAACATAAATCAAAAGCATAAGAATATAAAACTGAACCCAACTTTACATGTTATATTAATCAAAGCAAATAAAATTATTGATATATATATATATATAAATAATTATATTGTGAACTACCTCTTATAATAACTGAATAAACACTCAAATATACCAACCATGCTCAAAAAAAATTAATATATAACGTATAAGATCATAACATTTACTCTCTGTTGTTATTTTCATTTTTAAATGTTATAATAGAAAAAAGCTATAATCAATTTATATTTTTTACTTTAAATATAGATTTCTATTTTCCTATAAAATAATATTTATTTATTATAAAATCATAATTTTTATTTTCAAATGGTCTTTTAACTTTAAAACTTTAATAACTATACCTAAGACAAATCATTTGGAAAATACATTTTTTATTTAAAAAACTTTAATCACATTTTCTTTACATAATACTCTCTTAAAAAATAATTTAAACAAAGTTATAATTATGCGAGACTCTTGGAAAAACAATTAAAAGAAATACAGTTAATCTTCAATTTTCATAAAAATTTGTTGTAATAAAAAATTAATATTTTGAAAATATTCTCTTTTGGTCATTTGAGGTAGATATTTTGAAAATATTTTAAAATAAAAAGATAATTACATTCCCAATAATATTAACAAAAATAAAAACAAACAAAAATTAAAATTTTCAGCTTAAATAACAAATAAATATTATTCTTGATGCTGAAGAATAAAATAAAAATGTAAATACCACGAAAAATCAAGTAAAAATAAATATAAATCAAATTTATTGTTATTGTTTATATAACTATATTAGTATTTTAATACTAAAATAAATTTAATAATTTAAAAATACATGTCACGACATATTATGTTTACAAAAAAATATAAAAATTATATGTGTATATATACTACTAATTATAAAATTAACAAATAAGAAAGAAAGATGATAAACACAAAATAAATACATGAAATTATCTTCTTTTTTTAATCAAAAACGTTTTCCATTTATTTTTGAGATAATTTTATAATTTTAATTTGCAATAAGTTAAATAGTTAATTATTTAATTATTTATTAAAGATGTTAAATTTTAATTAGTCTAATTAAAAATTTTTATTGCTAAAATTAATTAGTTAGCCTAAAATCATGGAAAAGATGACAAGTAAGCAAATTCACTTCTCAAATAATAGTATAGATTAGAACCACTAGATAAAAATATCCAAAACCAGTCGATTTAGGTTGGTTCCAGTTTGGGTATCATTAAAATGCCCAGAGCTACCAAGGACTATCCAAACTGATTCAAACCAAAATTTTCACCGGTTCTTAAATGGATTATAAAGAGAACTATCCGAAATAACTAACTCGAAGTGAACTGGATACCCATGCCTAATTTGATTATCAACAAACTAAAATAATAAATAAGTGTAAACTGATGATGAACAAACATACAGATTGTTTTACTCAATGTTAGCACAAGAAGAATCATGTTACATGATTTCATCCAGAAAACGGCTTAAGAAGTCCTCGTTCTCTCATTCGGTTCATGACTCTTGAAGCATCGTTTAGTTTATCTGCTCTCTCATACAAAGCCGCCACAACCAAATGCAACTCCTTGCTATTGACGTTAGGATCAGACTCCAATCTCTCAAACAAAGATTCAACCATCTCGAAATCTTTCTTGGACGAGTACAAACTCAGCATCTGGAAATGAACTTCATCAGGAAAAACACATCCTTCCTCTTGCATCTCTCTGTAAACCGTATCCGCCTTCTCGAACTCTCTCTGTTTCCCATAAGCGTTCAACACTATAGCTATCGCGTTTGAATCCGGAAAATAACCAGCGCTTCTCATTTTCTCAAACACTTCAATGACATTCACGTACCTTTGGTTTCTCGAGTAAAGATTGATCATACAGCCAAAAACAGATATGTCTTTTACCTCACCTGAATCAAAAGCTTGTCGGAAAACCCATGTGGCCTCTTCTATTCTCCCAGCTTTAGCAAGAATGGTGATAGCGGTTTCTCTAGGTATGTTATCAGGACGCTTTAACTCCTGTAGCAGACGCTTAGCATGACCCATTAGACCAACTCTTTCGTAAGCCACGATCATTGTCTGATACAGAACTTGGTCAATCTCAACACCTGAGCTCCTCAGTTTCTGAAACAGTGTCGCAGCTCGGTCTAACTTACCAGCTTTCCCCCATATCGAGATAATAGTAGAGTACGTAATGGCGTTAGGCTCGATTCCTCTGCTCTGCATCTCCTGAACAAGATTCGTTGCCTTCTCGTGCTCCATAGTCTTCCCATAGATCTTAATCATCGTGTTGTAAGTAACAACGTTCTGCTCAATGTCTTTCCTCTGCATCAACCTGAAAAGATGAATCGCTTCACCGAAAAGCTCAGCTTCACCGTAAACACGGAGGATCGTGTTGTAGCTAACAACATTTGGTTCAATATCCATTTTCCTCATACTCCAAAACAACCGATCAGCTTCTTTCACCATGTCAAGCTGACCATAAACATCAATCATCACATTACAAGTCGTGAGATCCAACGGACAATTCACCTCTTTCATCTCCGCGAACACGGACAGAGCTTCAAGAAACTTCTGATTCTCCACATAAACACTCAGAAGAGTCGAGTAACTAACTGTGTTCGGTTCCACACCAGCTTCCTTCATCTCCTTCACAAGCAAACGAGCCTCTCTGAACAGCTTCGCCTTTCCATAAACATTAACCATCGAATTATACGCGACGAGATCAGGCGTGATACCAGATCTCTTCAACCTCGAGAAGACCGAAATAGCCTTGGAATAATCACAGAGCCTCCTAGACAACTCGATGAGGTTACTGTACAAGACGAGATCACCCGAAACACGGTCCTGTTCCATCTTCTGAAGCCAAGACAGAGCCGAATCGAACATACCTTCTTTACCGAACGAAGTGATAAGCGTCGAGTAAGTATACCGATCGGGGGCGAGCCCTCTCTGACGCATTTCGTCGAACAGTCCGCGTGCAACGTCGAAACGCTTGGCTCTCAGCACGTTTCGGAGAACGACGTTGTATGCGAAGACGGAAGGTGTGTACTTGGCCTCGTCGTGGACCCAGTCGAGCAAAGCGAGCGATCTCTGCCAGTCTTGCTCGCGAGAGAGGAGCGAGACCATGAAGCGTATGGACAGTTGTCTGTCTTTGTAGAGAGAGAGGAGAGAGAAGAGCTCTTCCTCGTTGTGGGTTTGGTGGATCGAGGCGAGGAGCGAGTCCATGTCGACTTTGTGGTCGAGGAAAGTGGATCTCTGGTACCTCCGATGTTTCTTCGGTGATGTTGTTGAGTTCTCTCTCCATAAGTTTTTGGTTTGTGTGGATTGTGAAGATGATGAGGAGGAGGAAGAAGCAGAGACTGTGGAGATGAGACTGCGATGTTGGGTTGGTTCGGGTGTGGTGAAGAAGGGTAGGGGGGTGTAGATATGAGGTCTGGTTAAGGGTATTGATGGAAGAGAAGGAGAAGATGGTGATGAGCAGATGTGTATGTACAACATCTTCCACCTAGGAAAAGTTGCAAACCTTTCGAAATTAGCAACGTTATCTTTTTTTATATCATCCCAAAATCGTTGTCGACTCTACGACGTCGTTTAAAACAGATTTTCGCAGGTATCAGAGTAATCCTCTCAAGTGTCACCCGATTATATTTTTCTTTGCTTTTTTAAATAGCTTATAGCATAGTTTACATCGTCTTCTTAATAGTTAAACGATGACTTGCTACATGCTTCTTTAGATGACATGTATTTAAATTAATGGTATAACTTTAATTGTTTCGGTGTGAGGTAAATTATGTAACTTTAATGGATCTTTAGATGGCATGTATTTAAACTAATGGTATAACTTTAATTGTTTCGGTGTGAATGGATCCTCATGATCATGATATTGCTATCGTTTCGATTAACAGAACTTATTTGTTATCTAATTGATTTACTTTTTAAAACCAGACCGGACCAATCCGATTGTTGGACCGGGTTCGACCACGAATAAATTATATAGTCAGGTTGGGTCTAATAATTGGTTTGATTATGAATCGGTCACGTAATCGGATTGGATATTTCAAAGGTTTTAAACTGATAAAAGCCACTAAAACTATCGAAAATTTATGAATCATCCATATGGACATAAAACTAATCTATATTTATAATGTTTTATGTTTAAAATTTATTTAAATTTTAACTATATATCATATTAATTAATATTACTTTTAAAACAACTACTTACAATCTTGTTTTACTCAATGTTAGCACAAGAAGAATCATGTTACATGATTTCATCCAGAAAACGGCTTAAGAAGTCCTCGTTCTCTCATTCGGTTCATGACTCTTGAAGCATCGTTTAGTTTATCTGCTCTCTCATACAAAGCCGCCACAACCAAATGCAACTCCTTGCTATTGACGTTAGGATCAGACTCCAATCTCTCAAACAAAGATTCAACCATCTCGAAATCTTTCTTGGACGAGTACAAACTCAGCATCTGAAATGAACTTCATCAGGAAAAACACATCCTTCCTCTTGCATCTCTCTGTAAACCGTATCCGCCTTCTCGAACTCTCTGTTTCCCATAAGCGTTCAACACTATAGCTATCGCGTTTGAATCCGGAAAATAACCAGCGCTTCTCATTTTCTCAAACACTTCAATGACATTCACGTACCTTTGGTTTCTCGAGTAAAGATTGATCATACAGCCAAAAACAGATATGTCTTTTACCTCACCTGAATCAAAAGCTTGTCGGAAAACCCATGTGGCCTCTTCTATTCTCCCAGCTTTAGCAAGAATGGTGATAGCGGTTTCTCTAGGTATGTTATCAGGACGCTTTAACTCCTGTAGCAGACGCTTAGCATGACCCATTAGACCAACTCTTTCGTAAGCCACGATCATTGTCTGATACAGAACTTGGTCAATCTCAACACCTGAGCTCCTCAGTTTCTGAAACAGTGTCGCAGCTCGGTCTAACTTACCAGCTTTCCCCCATATCGAGATAATAGTAGAGTACGTAATGGCGTTAGGCTCGATTCCTCTGCTCTGCATCTCCTGAACAAGATTCGTTGCCTTCTCGTGCTCCATAGTCTTCCCATAGATCTTAATCATCGTGTTGTAAGTAACAACGTTCTGCTCAATGTCTTTCCTCTGCATCAACCTGAAAAGATGAATCGCTTCACCGAAAAGCTCAGCTTCACCGTAAACACGGAGGATCGTGTTGTAGCTAACAACATTTGGTTCAATATCCATTTTCCTCATACTCCAAAACAACCGATCAGCTTCTTTCACCATGTCAAGCTGACCATAAACATCAATCATCACATTACAAGTCGTGAGATCCAACGGACAATTCACCTCTTTCATCTCCGCGAACACGGACAGAGCTTCAAGAAACTTCTGATTCTCCACATAAACACTCAGAAGAGTCGAGTAACTAACTGTGTTCGGTTCCACACCAGCTTCCTTCATCTCCTTCACAAGCAAACGAGCCTCTCTGAACAGCTTCGCCTTTCCATAAACATTAACCATCGAATTATACGCGACGAGATCAGGCGTGATACCAGATCTCTTCAACCTCGAGAAGACCGAAATAGCCTTGGAATAATCACAGAGCCTCCTAGACAACTCGATGAGGTTACTGTACAAGACGAGATCACCCGAAACACGGTCCTGTTCCATCTTCTGAAGCCAAGACAGAGCCGAATCGAACATACCTTCTTTACCGAACGAAGTGATAAGCGTCGAGTAAGTATACCGATCGGGGGCGAGCCCTCTCTGACGCATTTCGTCGAACAGTCCGCGTGCAACGTCGAAACGCTTGGCTCTCAGCACGTTTCGGAGAACGACGTTGTATGCGAAGACGGAAGGTGTACTTGGCCTCGTCGTGGACCCAGTCGAGCAAAGCGAGCGATCTCTGCCAGTCTTGCTCGCGAGAGGAGCGAGACCATGAAGCGTATGGACAGTTGTCTGTCTTTGTAGAGAGAGAGGAGAGAGAAGAGCTCTTCCTCGTTGTGGGTTTGGTGGATCGAGGCGAGGAGCGAGTCCATGTCGACTTTGTGGTCGAGGAAAGTGGATCTCTGGTACCTCCGATGTTTCTTCGGTGATGTTGTTGAGTCTCTCTCCATAAGTTTTGGTTTGTGTGGATTGTGAAGATGATGAGGAGGAGGAAGAAGCAGAGACTGTGGAGATGAGACTGCGATGTTGGGTTGGTTCGGGTGTGGTGAAGAAGGGTAGGGGTGTAGATATGAGGTCTGGTTAAGGGTATTGATGGAAGAGAAGGAGAAGATGGTGATGAGCAGATGTGTATGTACAACATCTTCCACCTAGGAAAAGTTGCAAACCTTTCGAAATTAGCAACGTTATCTTTTTTTATATCATCCCAAAATCGTTGTCGACTCTACGACGTCGTTTAAAACAGATTTTCGCAGGTATCAGAGTAATCCTCTCAAGTGTCACCCGATTATATTTTTCTTTGCTTTTTTAAATAGCTTATAGCATAGTTTACATCGTCTTCTTAATAGTTAAACGATGACTTGCTACATGCTTCTTTAGATGACATGTATTTAAATTAATGGTATAACTTTAATTGTTTCGGTGTGAGGTAAATTATGTAACTTTAATGGATCTTTAGATGGCATGTATTTAAACTAATGGTATAACTTTAATTGTTTCGGTGTGAATGGATCCTCATGATCATGATATTGCTATCGTTTCGATTAACAGAACTTATTTGTTATCTAATTGATTTACTTTTTAAAACCAGACCGGACCAATCCGATTGTTGGACCGGGTTCGACCACGAATAAATTATATAGTCAGGTTGGGTCTAATAATTGGTTTGATTATGAATCGGTCACGTAATCGGATTGGATATTTCAAAGGTTTTAAACTGATAAAAGCCACTAAAACTATCGAAAATTTATGAATCATCCATATGGACATAAAACTAATCTATATTTATAATGTTTTATGTTTAAAATTTATTTAAATTTTAACTATATATCATATTAATTAATATTACTTTTAAAAACAACTACTTACAATCTTATTTTGGTAATCCAGTTTTGGATATGCTTACAGCTAGACAGATTAATAATCATCAAAATTTAAACTTAGCAACATTATAACCTTCATGTTATCAACAAGGTTGTCAATTTTTTCATCTGACCAGCAAAGGTGAAGTTCCGCAATTGCAACATGGGCTGCTAGTACGTAAATACCTGATCTATTGAAGATGTCTCACGCAGTCACGCTTATGATATGTATTGTTCGCTTGATTGTTGGTGCACCTCAGGATATTGTGTCAATAGAATTAGTCCCAGACATTTGCCTCTCTACTATGTATGTTTAAACATGTTCCTTTTCTCTGTAATGCAACCAAAAGAAAACACCAAACTAATAAACTTATTACAAGAGTACGAATGCTGTTGTGTAGTTGTTGAGATGATGATGGAGACGGCGGAGAACGTTCAGGCTGTCGTGAAGGAACCAATGAAGTTCGGTTTTCAAGAGAGCAATGGAAGTTACAGCGGCTCGGACGAACGATTCTGTAAAGGCCAGAGCTTGCAAGTAAGTAGATGTCTTTGTTGTTGTCTTGTCCAAAGGAGAATATAAATCCCAGGGGTGGAGATGATGATGATGATGACGAAGAAGAGTCTGTATCAGATGAGCAAGAGATCGGTGAATCCGAGGCGCATTGTAATGGAATATGAGAGCTCGTGAAGTTTCCACTGCCCAGTGGCGTTTCAGCTCCACCCCAAATGACTCCAGCGTATAAGTCCGCAAATAGATACCTTAAATAAACAAAACAAACATCATCACAAACTTTATCTGCAATATTGGTTAAAATATTTTTGTCAAAAACGTGAATGCGTGAACATACGTTCCATACAGGCATGGATCAGTAGATGAACGATAAAAGTATCCGCCAGTTATTGATGCAGACCCTTCTTTCTGGTTTACGTCCGAGTGTTTGTACCACATAACCGGGGAGATCGGATTTGTAATCTTTGTTGAGTTCTTGCTGGTTTTAGAAGAGGTCGAGAGATTAAATGGTAAAGGTCCCTCGTAGTAATGCCAACCATAGTTTCCTCCCTTGGTGATCACATCCACTTCTTCATACTTGTCCTGCGAGTTAACATTATCAAGAATCTGAAAGAGTGAATATCAAGAAAGTGTTGGTTTCAGGCTTAGTGATACCTCTCCAACATCTGCACATAGAAAGTAAGACGGCCTCTCTGAATCAAAACTGCATCGCCATGGGTTTCTAACACCCATGGCCCATATCTCAGGAAGCATATTCTTATCTTGTGTAAACGGATTGTCTTTTGGTATAGTATAGTTTCCCCATAGCTGAAACTCGCTCATTGCTTTTGCATCTAGAAGACAAGAACCAAGATCAAACTTACAGGTTCATATGTGTGAAGATGCTTCTACTGTATAGTACCTGGAACATTATTCACATCGAGTCTCATAATCTTCCCCAACAAAGATCTCTTGTTCTGTGCAAAGTTGTGTGGATCTCCTTTGCTTCCTCCATCTCCCATCATGAAATACAAGTACCCATCTTTAGGTCCAAACAAGATCTGTCCACCGTGATGTGATGTAAAAGGTAGACCCATTGTAAAGATTCTTCGTACCTCCACCGGGTTAACATAAGTCCCTGAAAACATATCAATAACATCTCAGTGACACGAGCTGAAGAGAAAGGCAGAGATAGTTTGATACCATTGGTAAAGAACTCTGATATGACGCTGTGGTATTGACATGGGGTTGCTCCATCATCAGAATCTAGCTTTGAAGGGTCACATTCAACATCTGAGTTGCATGCGCATTTGCCAGAGCAGTCTGGCAATTTAACTCTATCACAGTTGAAAGAAACAAAGAATCTACCGTTCTTCAAGAAATTAGGATGAAAAGCTATTCCTAAGAGACCAAGCTCAGCATCAAAGTGAACCTCTTCAGTAAGATCAAGAAACAGATTGGTCTCGTCTATTGTCAAAACTTCTCTAGATCCTTGAGATGGGATTGTCGCCAAGTATATCATCCCAGCTTGATCAGACAGAAAGACGCGATTCGAGCCATCAGGATGAGGTTCCATGTTAAGAAAAGAGCCGTTTGCAAGCTTCTCAAGGCATATGCCTGAAGGAGATGGACCAGTAGCTTTTGAAATGTTGAATGAAACCGCCTGGCCATTGAAGCACACAGAGGATTCATCTGAAGATCCACCAAAAGCCTTACAGAAGTCATTTCTTGATTTCCATATCTCAGATATTGTGGAGTTGCCTCTATCTCCAGATTGAGACGCAAAAGGAGTGTTGGTTACAGGGAGATTCTGACATTCACTCCAAAACCTTGCGCAGAAATCAATGTCGGCAAGAGATTGTGTTGACTTGTGAGAAGATACTGTGGAGTTGCAGAGCACAGGGACTAGTCTAGATTCTGACTCAGCACGGAAAAGCTCTGCTGCGAACGGATCACACTTCTGCAACCAGAGAAGGTAATCATCAAGATAGGTCTTTAAATCAAGGACATCATTATTATCCATCGCATAACGTTTTATTTGAACATGTGTGTAGGGTCTTACCGAGCAAAGCAATGACTTGAGAAGCGAAGAACAGCTACCAGATACATTGACTGCTTTAAACTGCTTCTGCAAATTCAAGTCCTCGTGGGAGTTACAGCACACACTTCCATTGAATTTACAAAAGGAGAGCGGCTGCTTCAGATGAAATGGAGCAGCTGACCAAAACAATTCCAAAGAATCAGAAAAAAAAAAATTAGCTGTATCAAAACAGAGCAGCTGACCAAACCAAATAAAATCAGAAAAAAAAAGAAACAACACAAAACACAATGTCGTCATCAATCTGATATCAGGAGAAACAAAGAAAACAGACACCTACTCAAATCATTACATAATGGATGTGACAAAGATTCTTTGGCAAGAAAGAACAACACAAGGCAAGAAAGCAAGACTGCTACTGAACAAAGAGAATCCATTTCTTCAACAACACGTAATAATTTGTTTTTTTTTTTTAGTTTTCAGCAATACTTTTAGGATCTGAGATATGAAAAATGATACAAAAATAACTCATACAGGTTGCTTCCACAGATATGTAACTCTTACCCAGAAAGAAACCAAAGAGAAGACCATAGCTCCAGACAAGAACTGATGATACATATAAAAATAATTGGAGATCTTTAGTTGACAACTAGCAGAATCTTTAATTATGTAATCCGCAAATCGGTTTGCGCCAATAAAATAATATTAGAATGAATTATTGGCGCAAACAAATGTTGACTAAAATAAGATGCTACAATAACCTTGTTTTTGAGACCTAAGTCTTCCTCCAAATCTTATAAACTTTGAAAGATTCTCTAACCTCTTCAAGACTTTCAACTATGGTGATGTTCAGAGTTCAGACACCTACTCAAATCATATTACATGTACCAGAAATGGTGGAAAGGCAAAGAGAAAAGATACCACAACAACCAACGTTTGAGATTGCGCTACGCGGAACCCTTGTGGTTGATTTGCCGGCCAAATCAATACATAGGAGATTATGGGACTCTTTTAAAAGTCCTAATATAAATCTCAAAATAAATTTTATTGAAATTATAACTTTCATTTAAACTAAAAAATAAAAAATGTAACATTGTTATTAATTATATTATATTAATATTTATCATATTTTATTATAGTAGTATATTTTTAATATTTTTATAATGTTAAAATGTATTAATACTGCTAATTTATTATTAAATCCCAACATTATCTCTTAATTAACCAGTCAAAAATATCCCGTAAATGCAACAATTTTTAACCGATGTACCAGTTTTACGAATCGCTTAATAACTCTAGAAACCACAGTCATCCACATCACAAACTTGCACAACCGCAACTGCAAACGCTGTGTTTCAACCAGTTAGACCCTTCGTATCTTTAGGGTTTCTGCAAACAATTGCTCAATTTTTTTTTTTTTGTGAAACTGGTTTTCTATTAATTTTTTAAAATATTTTTTGGGTTTTAAAAAAATACTCTTACAAATTCTCAGAATTGAGTCTGAATCATATGACCTAACAACCAAACCCAAAGCTTAAAGCCCCTACCCAAACCCAACAATCACAGAAAGCCCAAAATAGGGCGAAAATCTAATTTTTTTTTTTTATCAGTTTTCTTTGCTATTTTTGTCCAAATTTTCTGAATAAGAAACCCAACCTTGACTTTGATACCATAAATATATGAAACTTTTTCTGTATTAAATTTTGCTATCCTTTATAAAGCAACATATTGACTACATGTACAGAACTTAGTGTTACAAAAAAAAAAAAGACTACATGTACAGAACCCTAAAACTATTAAAAATTATTTACAAATCTTAATCCATAACTGTTGCATAATATATATATTATAATCTCTTTAAATTAATACTATATTAAATTAATATATATGAAAAATCTCTATAAAATAATATAATTTTATACTCCCAAATTGAGTTTTGGTTGGTTAGTATATGTCTCAGTAATTAGTTTCAAAGATTTTCCTCTCTCCTCTCTTTTAGACCACAAAAAAAGATTTTCCTCTCTTCGTAAGCAAAAATCTAGCTTGCATTTTCACCAATTCCATAGACAATGGAAGTTACATCTCTTTCATTTCATATAAATAGTAAGCATGATGTTTTTCTCCCTTTACAAATTACAATTGACATTATGTAGTGCCCGAAAAGAAAAATTGACATTATGCATCTTTGACGCTCATATACATACATGATACACCGATTTCCTTAGCGTCCAAGAAACCCGAAATTTGGCTTCATGCGGCCATCCCTATGCCACAAATTCCCATTCGTGAAGCTCTTCACAGGATCTTAGCTATAGTGTTGGTTCCTTGATAGTCCATGTCTTGAGAGGAGAGAAGGAAGCATAATGAAAGTTGATTTGGTTGCAAGCTTGTAGCTACTCACACAATACTTGTTTTTTGGTAACACTTCTGTTCTCATACAATACAAAAATTTAAATAAAGAAAAGCATTAAAGAAACCGCATTGCGAGGAGGAATAAATGACCGCATCGCGCCAAGGGAAGAAAAGCATATCTTAAGCCATAAGATAATTCTGAACAATAGTCAGGACTCAGGAAAGCGACTAACGTTTAGTATAGGACAATAATGTATGATATAAAAGTAACTCATTTTGAAAATAAAAATTTTAAAAGTGCTTTCAACTGTTTCACTCACCTTTAATTGATTATAGAGACTTCTTTATACTTGTTGTTCAAAAAAAAAGGAAAAATTGTTTTTTTTTTGGACCAAAAGAATGGTAACTAAGTCTCATTAGACTAATCTCATATAGTTTATAGTCTCATTAGACTGATCATATTCAAAATGGCATAAAATTTTAATTTTAAATTCATAACTAAAATTAATGAATCCAAATTTCTATTTAAAATTCGTAATTACAGTTAATAACTCACTAGGTGATTTTTCCGTGCTCATACACGGGTATAAATATTTATAAAGTAAATATATATAATAATAATTAGTGCTATTTAATTTTGATTTTAAATTAATTTATAACTTTTATGCATAATATATATTAATAATATTATATTACTTTAATTAGATATATGATTTTAGATATGTTAGATTAGATCTAGTCGATTTAACAATCATTTAAGTATATTGGATTGCATCTATTTCTCTGAATTCAACTATAATATTTTTTTATTCAAAATCTATTAAAATTTTGATTAATTTTCTTATTTGCATTTAGGTTTGTTGTTTTCTTAGATATGTAAATATATATTATGAAGATTATGTATAACTTAAGATATATTGTGTTTAGGATGAAATAAAAAATAAACTAAAATGTTTGATTCCAAATTACGTAAATTAGTATAATGATATTATTCTGAAGTTTCATGCATATATATAAATTTTACAAAAGAACTAAATTGTAACAGTTGGTTAATATTTTATTTTCATTTGTTAATGTATTTTGAGTAGGGGTGAGCGTTCGGGTACCCATTCGGGTTCGGTTCGGGTCTATTCGGGTTTCGGTTTTTCGGGGTCTAAGATTTCAGTCCCATTCGGGTATTTCTAAATTTTGGTTCGGGTTCGGTTCGGATCTTTGCAGGTTCGGTTCGGGTTCGGATAACCCATTTAAATTATTTCTAAATTTTTAAAATTTATTATATACCTTAAAAATTTTCAAAATCTATAAACAAAATAATATATTACATATAATTTGATAACATATGTCAAAATACATAAAATTAACATATAAGTTGGTTCGGTTTGAATATTTGGATAGAGAATCAACATATATTTGGTGTAGTAAGTATACTTTAGCTATTTTAGACATATATTTTTTACTATTTGTATATATTTTCAAGTATTTTGGACAACTTAAAAGTATCTTATATATTTTGAATGTTTTCAATATACATTAAATCTTAAAATAATTGATATATATAGTTATATAAATCTAGTTCGGATATATTCGGGTACCCGAAATACTTCGGTTCGAGTCGGGTTCGGTTTCGGTTCTTTAAATACCAAAATTTTGAACCCATTCGGATATTTAATCAATTTCGGTTCGGATTCGATATTACTTTTTTGGATCGGGTTCGGTTAGGTTCTTCGGATCCGGGTTTTTTGTCCAGCCCTAGTTTTGAGTCTTCCTATAATTTATATTTATAAAATAAATTATTATTATTACAAAATTATATTTTCTTATTGTAGTTAAATCTATTATTTTATATCTAAGTTGGATTAGTCGAGTCACTCATATTATGAGTATATTGAGTTACATATATTCTTTTAAATTCAAATGGAAGTATAATTATTGTTATTATAATAAAGCCAAGTCAAATTAATTTTATTTATCATTAAATATGCATGTATTTTCATAATATATATCAAATTAAATGTTATATTTTAAAGATATTAGAAAATAAAGTGATGATCTATAGGAAGTTACATACATAAGTAACTGATACTTTTTGGAAACTCATGAAGACATATCAATATTTACAATAATTAAAATATTTTTATAATTTCTAAATAATTTTATGAATATTTATTAAATTATTTTTTTGCTGTAAATGAAAGATATT
Organism: Brassica carinata; assembly: GCA_016771965.1. Classification (NCBI taxonomy): domain Eukaryota; kingdom Viridiplantae; phylum Streptophyta; class Magnoliopsida; order Brassicales; family Brassicaceae; genus Brassica; species Brassica carinata. The sequence goes on from CM028688.1 coordinate 11,363,684, forward strand.
ACAATCAACTAAATATAAGAAAAAATAAAATTTCAATAATACTAATTATAAACTATTTTTAGTCAACTAAACATATATCAGCTTATGTTATTTAATTATTTTATGTAATCATCCAAAACAATAGATATATATATTAAAAATATTTCTATTACTTTAAAAATATATTGTTGTACTGTTTAAAATTGTGTTTTATAAGAAATATTATTTCTTTTTATAATACCAAGATTATCTGTGAAAATATAATTATAAAGAAAGTATTTATTAGTATATTTTATGTTATCAATTTTTTTTTAAAATGTAATATTACTATTTTGTGAAATTTTCTTTTTAATGAAATCTTATTATGTATACATATAATTTCGTTTTTAAATTCGTTTTTTAACTTTATAAACATTTTCTTTTTTATTATATATGTTATTTGGAAAATTTTATAAAGGAAACTAAATAAAAATTCAATAATAGTATTTAAATATAATATTTTTAATTCATTTAGGGTATCAATGTAAACAACCATCGTGAGAGTTTACGTGAGCGCGACACATAGGAAACTGACTTCTCAAATAATATTATAGAGATTATAATGTTTTGATCAAAAAAATTTGATAAAAAAATCGACTTTTAATACTTTTTGAAAAAATCGATTTTTTAAGTTTTTTTAAAAATCAATTTTTAAAAAATTTAATAAAAAAGAATATTTCCATATATTATGATTTAAAAAAAATATAAGGAAACTGAATATTTCCAAAAAAAAAATCATAAGATCATGATTTTTTTATTTTTTTGAAAAATCAAGTTTTAAATATAAGAAAACTAAATATTTTCATATATCATATTTTTTTTAAAAAAAATTAAATATAAGGAAACTGAATTTCTCCAAAAAAAATCATAAGTTTATGATTATTATTTTTTTTTTTTTTTGAGAATTTTTTTTTAATATAGGGAAACTGAATATTTTCAAATATTCTCTTCCCATATTTTCGGAACTGATTATCTTTATCCGTAGAATTCAGTAAATTTGAAGAACTCGGTTTCTACAGATTTTTTAGATTTATAGTATTGTGTAGATTTCGATTTCTACAGGTTTTAAATTTATTGTAACATGTAGATTCCGATTTCTACAAATTTTAGAGCTATAAATTAAGCGCAGAATGTGTATTCTAAATATTTTTAGAGCACTATTATTTTTGTAGATCACATTTTCTAAGCATAGTAGATTCAATGAAAAAATGTGGATTTCATTTTCTACTTCGTAGAATGCCAATTGTACTTTCTGTAGAACATAATCTGAAATTATGATTTAAACATTTTTAGATCTGAAAAAATACTACTAAATTGATATAGGTATTTAAACAGTAGTTACTATTTTTCTACATTTTTTTGTTTGTAAAACTATTTATTTCATTTATTTTCGAAAATACTAAAGGGTATTAGAGGCAAAAATGATACTAAATAAAAATTAGCCTACTGAGACATAGTTACCATATTCTGGCGCAAAAAAAAAATATTTTTCCCAAAAAAAACAGACTTCTTTATACTTTCTACCATGTATAAAATTCATTGATAATTCGAAAACATATATTGGTTATATAAAGAAGCCCAAAGAGTCTGAAAGGAGAGAACTTGAGTACCATTGGCACAATATGGAGATTTCTATCACGACTGTGAATGGAAAGACTATAAACCTGGAGGTTGATGATAGGTCTGACACCATTGACCTTAAGTTCCATGGTCCAACCCGTCAACTGGTTCTTCGTCTGGATCCGGAACCAAATTCGGATTTTGATCATTTGGAAGTGATGCGGATTTTTGTATCGACACTTGGGGGAAAAACATAACAACAAATTGGTATCAGAGTCAGGTTATGTGGTCCTTGGTTTGAGAGGAGGATTGTCAGAATAAATAAAAACCAAGTCCCACATCGGATATTAGACAGAATAAAGTCTAATATATATATCTGGTCAAATCTCACTTAATATGAGATTTTTTGGAAGTAACGATCCAATAACAAATCCGTGAGGGACTAGATCCAAAACGGACAATATCATACTAAACGAGGAATTGGACATCTGGTGACGGACGTCTGGCTCTAGTTGAACGTTTGACCTCCAAAGATGGACATCTGGTGACGGACGTCTGGCTCTAGTTGAACGTTTGACCTCCAGCATGGACATCCGGTCTGGCTCTAGTAAAGCATCTGGCCCAGGAATGCGTCTGGTCCGTCACAACATAATCTTTGATAAAGGATTTCAAATTATACAACTCAAAGTTAAGACTTGAAAACAGTAGGAACACACTTCACAAATCCACACAAATATCACCAAGTAACATACCGTAACCAGCTGAGCTAACCAGGCTACATCTTTGATGCTTATTTGATTTGTATAATGTATATAATAATTTTATTATACGATTAAAAAGTTTGATAGTAAGAAACGGAAAACAGTATAGGAAAAGATGAAAAAAATAAATCATCTGTATTCTTGGCTGTTATTTATTTCTTTTGAAAAAGAATATCTTAAGCCACAACATGCGACAAAAAGCTACATCATCTGTATTCTCGTTCTAATAATGAAGCAACAGACACTTTGGCAAAGGGAATTTATTAGGGATATATATCCCACATCGGGAATTTTAAAAAACATTAACTAATATATAAAGGGTTATGGCCAATCTACTAATCATTAATTGATTTTAAGCTGGAAGCTCATAATTAAACCCGAATCTAACATGGTATCAGAGCAAAGATCCTAAAATACCCTAAGCTCCTAATTAATATTAATCCTTCCCGATCGGGTATAAAGGTCCATCATCTCGAAGAAGGGTATTAGGGATATATATCCCACATCGGAAATTCTAAGAAACATTAACTAATATATAAATGGTTAGAACCAATCCACTAATCACCAATTAGATTTAATTTGTAAGCCCATAATTAAACCCGAATCTAACACTCATCAACTCCCATTCCTGCTTGTAGTTGTTTTCGAATTAATGAAATCGGTTGACCAAAGAAAACCCAAAACATGCGTCTAATTAAGTCTAAACAACCGACGAGAAAAAACAATAAACCTGGGGCAAGACGTAAACTTATCAGCTTAGTTTGATTCATCTACTTTATTAATTCAGAAGTACACATATAAAATACCCCTAAGTTTTCACTTTTATTTACAATGGTATGCCACTGAAGTAATTAAATGAACCTATATTTAAGTAATCATTGTCTTTTCCTATTTATTAAACAATTTCCTAAATCAATTTTAACTTAATTTTCGTATTTAATATATTTCCTAAAATAAATTAGCTGATTTTTAGGAATATTCATATTTAAAATTGATTTTAACAATATATTAAACATGGATAACATTACCATTAATTATTTTGAAAAAAAATTCAAATTTAAATTTGATATTAAACAATATTATGAATATTCCTAAAATGTATGTTTAACTTACCATTAATTATTTTGAAAAATAAAATCTATATATGCTAAGATTTTAAATATATTTAAACTACTTATAGAACAAGATGAAATATTTGTAACTGAATATTATTTTAATATAATTAAATCCCACCTAAGATTATATATTTTTCAAGAATTTCTAGAATATATGTTTATCCATTTCAACAAGAAAATTCAATACTGAAATTTAAATATCTTTGAATTACTTGTAAAACAATATTTAATGTTTATAACCAAATATTTTTTTTTCTAATGTATTAAATTTTACCATATTATCCATATCTGATCAAAATATTTAAATTCTTTTTACATTTGACAAACAATTTCATGTTACAAGAAATATTACTCAAACTATCAATAGGTCAATATTAATTTGTCAAAAGTTTAATAACGGGCACAGGTTACTATTTTTACAGTAAATAAACTATTTGATCGTTGTGTTTATAAAAATTTAGAAATATAATATTTAAAAATATAAACCGATAGATATTTAAATAATATTTATTTATATATAAAAATAAAAATAAGTACCCGTCCGAACGGACGGGTCCACCTCTAGTGTTTTAAATAAAATTGCTGCTAAATAATGAGATGAGGATGAAACCATGTTTTAGAATTCAACTGAAAGTTTGGAGCCAGATTATTTGTCAATATTGTCCTCATCTAAAAATTAGTTATGTCTTAGCCCAGATGCACCACAGATTAAAAAAAAAGAAGACAATAACCTATCTATTTACTATTTTGAATTATAACCATTTATCTTTTATTATCATATACTTTTATTCTGATTATTGTTTGAACTTCCTGAATGTTATGCGCGTAATTCCGTATAGTCCAAAGTTTTATTTCCATTTACAGGAGACATCTAAATATTAAGAAAACTTATCGTTTATGATAAAAATGAGAGTTTTTGTATTAGGGATATTACATCACATATCGGAAATTCTAAGGAACATTAACTAATAAATAAAGGATTTGGCCAATCCACTAATTACCAATTAGTTATTAGTTGGAAACCTATAATTAATCCAAATCTAACATGGTATCAGAGCCCGGATCCTAAATACCCTAAACTCCTAATTAATATTAATTTTGGTTTTCCAAATTACCATTGAATGTAAATTTCAGTCGCTAAAATTTCAATTAACTGAAGTCTTTATTACTCCGGAGGGGGAAGGTACACTGAAATTATTAAAACCATTTGCGTGGTTCTAATTTTAGCGACTGAAATTTGCATTCGATGATTCAAAGTTGTGGTCACTTAAGTAATAATTCAAAGTTACTATCCATTGAAAAATTTATCCAAACATGATGCACAAAGCATCTTCATTCTAACCATTAGACAAACATAAAGCTTATCTTGTACTAAAGATACCTCTGAACGATAGACAAGAAAGTGGCTTTAACCTATTATAGTACAATGTCAATAATTCATTCATTTTTGAAAAAATTAATATATAGTAGAAATGTTAAATCGCTTTTCTAACACCAACTTTATAAAGGGAAAATAGAGTGCAGTTACATCGGACTTAAAATAGTAGATATGTTTAAACCCCCTTTAAATAAATATAAAGACTTTACTATGTAATTAACTGAAGTCTTAATTACTCCGGAGGAAGGTACACTGAAATTATTAAAACCATTTGCGTGGTTCTAATTTTAGCGACTGAAATTTGCATTCGATGATTCAAAGTTGTGGTCACTTAAGTAATAATTCAAAGTTACTATCCATTGAAAAATTTATCCAAACATGATGCACAAAGCATCTTCATTCTAACCATTAGACAAACATAAAGCTTATCTTGTACTAAAGATACCTCTGAACGATAGACAAGAAAGTGGCTTTAACCTATTATAGTACAATGTCAATAATTCATTCATTTTTGAAAAAATTAATATATAGTAGAAATGTTAAATCGCTTTTCTAACACCAACTTTATAAAGGAAAATAGAGTGCAGTTACATCGGACTTAAAATAGTAGATATGTTTAAACCCCCTTTAAATAAATATAAAGACTTTACTATGTAATTAACTGAAGTCTTAATTACTCCGGAGGGGAAGGTACACTGAAATTATTAAAACCAGTTACGTGGTTTTAATTTTAGCGACCGAAATTTACATTCAATGATTCAAAGTTGTTGTCACTTTAGTAATAATTCAAAGTTACTATTTGAAAAATTTATCCAAACATGATGCACGTACGAAAGCATCTTTCATTCTAACCATTAGACAAACAAAAGCTTATCTTGTACTAAAGATACCTCTGAACGATAGACAAGAAAGTAGCTTTAACCTAGTATAGTACAATGTAAAACAATTAATTCATTTTCGAAATAATAATAGTAGAAATTTTTGAACCTTCCTTTACTAACTAAGTCTTTATTACTCTTGAGGGGAAATGTCCACTAGCTTGTCACTCTATATAACTCATTCCTGATTCCCCTCTTTTAACTCAACAAATCCAAACACTCATATATTGACCATATAAAATATGAAGGGCACCGAGAGAAAAGATGAGAGTTCGACATTTTACGATACCGCCACCAAAGTCATAGGTGTGGTTGGAGCCATTGGAGCGGCCGTGAGTCTACTCTCGTGGATGACCTCAGGCTCAGAAGAGAACGGCCCGAAAGAGAAGATGATGAAGGCTCCTGGTGGGAATGGTTCTATAATTCCTAGGGCACCTTTCGAGGCCAACCCGGGAGACTACTTCAAGAACCAGCGTCAGCTTAATAAGAAATGAAAAAATGAGTGTGGAGATATTTAAAATTTCCCACTTAGTATTCTATAACTGCGTAATAAACCGTTGCATATGACAGATATATGTCTTATATGTAGCATGTTATATATATGTATCTGTATAATATTGCAACTTTAATTTGCTCGTGTTTAATTTCAATAAGTCAGTTTATGGATGTAATATTTGCTATTTTAATATATTCGTGTTTAAATTTGAGGATATCGGGAGCCGATTAAGAATGTTGACTGAGGCCATGAAATTTTGTTAATCAGTATAAGTCAAGTAATAAAACCGAAGAAAAGTAAAGCTGGCATGGCCAGAAGTTTGCAAATTATATATTGAATAGCGAAGGAAGCCTAAGAAGTGAATATAATATGGTGCTTAAAATCACCTTTGGCTTATCTTGTTCTCCCAGTCGTCGCTCTGGATAAACAGGTTCAAAATGCATTTGATTATGAAATGTTCAATCTTGATGGTGAAAGTGAATTCGAAAGCTGGCTCATATGGGACCATAGATAAGTCCTTTTGCCGAGTGGAAGTGAAAAGTGGTCGAACTACTTCGCTTTGGCATGAATCGTGATTCCTTCTAGAATGTATTTGGGACTCTCTTGAGGCTTGACGTCAGATCGACATGTGTATCTCTACAAATGCGACTGTAGAAGAAGCTATGATGAATCTGTAAGCACAAATGGAAACATGGACCAAAATGGAAAAGGGAATCACAGAAGAACAGAAGATTTCATCAACGTTTAACAATTAATCCCAGTATTGGAGCCGGGTTTCACCCCGCTCCAGACCCGACCCGACATCTTAATCCGACCATAATGAAGTCTAAAAAGGAACCATATACCCACGTAGGTCATCAAGGCCTGGCCCATGCTGAAAGAATCTTACACGCCGAACTCGGGGAGTCAAAGCATAACGTTAAGACATTGAAAGCTTTAAAATCACTATAAAAACGTCTGATCTGCGCTGGAGATCAAGCGGCCATCACGATACGTTATCAAAGACCTATGAAAGAAGGAGGACAAGTGAAAGAAAGGGTTCCAATTCTCTTCATAGCTAAACTATATATAGTCTCAATACATTCATACTCTCTCTTTAGATACCTATTATATTCACTGATTAATCTCGATATTATCATCAATAAACCATCATTTTCCATTGTTGAACAGAGCCTATAGATTTTTGTTTTTAGTTAACTTATTCAGTTAATCATCGAAAACGTAAACTCTATTTCCGAATGAATGTTAGGATTCAACATTTGGTGTTAGAAGAAATGAGAAATTCAGCATAATTATTCCTCTGGAGAATAGATAAATAGATATATCGTACGTTTAGTTAGTTTCTTTATGATTGGGTTTGGTTGGTTGGATTATTTTGGTTTATGGGTTATTTGCCATTTGGCTCTAATCAATCATCTCAGAGAATAGAGATAACTTGTACCAAAAGAAAAAAAAGATGACGGAAATACCCTTGTCTCTTACCTCAGACCTGCGATTTAATGGAAGCACTGTAGCCTAGTGATTAAGGTTTAAAAGCTTCTACACCCAGGTCTGGGATTCGAATCCCAGACTATGCAATTTCTTGCAGATTACAGGAAATCCAGGTTTCAAATCCCGGAGAGAGCGATTTATTAAACAATTATGCAGAACGGAAGAAAGATTTACAAGAGATCTTCAACATGGTGCAAGTAAATCTGGTCAGGAGTGGATCTTCATAGAACGGCTCAGATGATGCAGTTAGGCGTAGATCCTCATAAGGCAGGTACTATTGTCGGTTGTCGAATCATCTATGTAATCTTTCCATAATTATAATATCATAATAAATCAGCGTTAAAAAAAAAGAAAAAAAAACGTCAGGATGTGCATCCGTGTGGAAACAAAAGTAAAACGTCAGGATGTGCATCCGTATGGAAACAAAAGTAAAACGTCAGGATGTGCATCCGTGTGGAAACAACAGTAAAACGGCAGGATGTGTGCCTACCATCGTTGACCAGAGAAGAGAGCGTGGTTCTTAAGCGTAATTATTCTCCGCCGCCTACTTGTTCAACGCAGAGAGAAGAAAGAAGAGAGAAGAGAGAAGAGAGAATGGGAGGTGTATTATCATCTGTGTTTGGAGGTGGTGGAGAAGAAGCAGTTGCAGGGAATGAATCCGAGCAAAGTCGCGTCATGAAGTTTAGCTCATCGGCTCGGTGGCAGCTTCACTTCAACGAGATCAAAGAGACCTCGAAACTGGTACGTGTCGATCCGATCCGATCCTATTCTTTAGATGTGGAAAATTCGATTTTGACTGATATTTGGGTTTTGAATTGTGGGAGAAAAGCTGGTGGTTGACTTCTCAGCATCCTGGTGTGGACCTTGTCGGATGATCGAGCCTGCGTTCATCGCCATGGCTGCCAAGTTCACTGATGTTGAGTTCGTCAAGTTGGATGTCGATGAAAACCCCGTAAGTGTATTCATTCATTCTTTTGTTCTCTATAACTCATCACTTTGATTGATCCATTGATGAAAGTACATAGCTTTATAGTATTGATGAAAAAGATTGAAACTTTACTGCATTTCTGTCATGGTTATACTATAATATACAACCAAGGTTTCAACTTTCTGCTGTCTCTAGACATTTGTATACATCATTACTTGGATTGATCTCCATTGTTCACTGTTTCTGCTAGTATGGAGTTTGTAAAGTACATCCGCAGATCACTCGAGTTGCTTGAGATGGACTCAGCCACCTGCTTCTGTTTTCCACATTTCGTGTGTGTTTTTGTTATGAGAACGAAAGTTTTTTAAAACTGACTACATGATCGATGTTTTTCAGGATGTGGCTAAAGAGTTCAATGTGACGGGGATGCCAACTTTTGTGCTGGTGAAAAATGGTAAAGAGATTGAGAGGATAGTTGGAGCCAACAAAAATGAGCTTGAGAAGAAAGTTGTCAAACACAGGGCATAGTGATCCATTAAGTTAACACATTCACCAGATTATAGCCATTGTGTAAAACCTATTACTATTAATAATTGGCTTTGTTGATCCCTCTTTGTCCCTTCTGTGTGATTGATTGAAATGGTTTGCTGAAAAATGGTTTAGACTGCTCTATGATAATTAAGTTTATGCATCTACTCTTGATTGTATCACCTGAGCTCCAAATTTGATAGTACGGACCATATCAGTATGGTTTAGCTCTTCATAAACTCCTAAAATTGCGGTTTGAAAAATGAGCTTACATCTCGAAAGACATCCGGTTCAGTTAAACCACGAAGCATTAACATCGGTTTATTGTAAATCTCCAATGAAACTAAACGGTGTCGTATAGACGATGAGTTCTCTAATCTTCTTCGTGGTGTTGAAAACTTGAAACTATCCAAATCTCACTGCTGTCGCAAAACCCCCAAATGGGTTCTATGTACAGAGCCTCTAAAACCCTAAAGTCGTCGAGACAAGCATTCTCACTCTTGTTCAATTCAGTCAAACCCAACCGAAGAGATCCGTTATGTGTCGGATTGCAACAAGCTTACGGTTTCAGCTCAGATTCTAAGCAAAACTCCAGAGAACCCGCCGTTATTGATCTGACACAGTTTCCTTCCGACAAGATCCGAAACTTCTCCATCATTGCTCATATCGATCATGGCAAATCCACTTTGGCCGATCGTCTCATGGAACTTACTGGTACCATCAAGAAAGGCCATGGCCAGCCTCAATATCTCGACAAATTGCAGGTACGGTATAAGTTTCATAAAGGTTTAAACTTTATCTGTTTTCAGAGTTGTTCATATGTTTCTTGGTGATGGTTAAGTAGCTATGGATGTTTGTTCTAGTTGGGTTCAGAGGAAATGATTCATAAAGGTTTAAACTTTATCTGTTTTCAGAGTTGTTCATATGCTGCTTGGTGATTGTTAGGTTAGTTACAGTGGATTCGTTTCATAAAGTTTTGATTTTTAAGTCTGTGATATGATAGGTAATGAAGTAGTTGTGGATGTTTGTTTTAGGTAGAGAGGGAGAGAGGAATCACTGTGAAAGCTCAAACGGCGACAATGTTCTATGAAAACAAAGTTAAAGATCAAGAAGCCAGCGGTTTTCTTCTGAACCTGATCGATACGCCAGGCCACGTTGACTTCAGCTATGAGGTCTCTAGATCGTTATCCGCTTGTCAAGGAGCTCTCTTGGTCGTCGACGCGGCTCAAGGTGTTCAAGCGCAGACCGTGGCTAACTTTTACTTAGCGTTCGAAGCTAACCTCACTATTGTACCCGTGATCAACAAGATCGATCAACCAACAGCTGATCCCGACCGTGTCAAGGCTCAGTTGAAGTCCATGTTTGATCTTGACACGGATGAGGTTCTTCTAGTCTCTGCTAAAACCGGCTTGGGGCTCGAGCATGTGCTTCCCGCGGTTATAGAACGGATACCTCCTCCTCCTGGGGTCAGTGACTCTCCTCTGCGGATGCTTCTGTTCGATTCCTTTTTCAATGAGTACAAAGGTGTCGTCTGCTATGTCTCTGTCGTTGATGGGATGCTGAGGAAAGGAGATAAGGTCTCGTTCGCCGCGACGGGCCAGTCTTATGAAGTGTTGGATGTCGGGATTATGCACCCTGAGCTTACTTCTACAGGAATGCTTCTTACGGGACAGGTTGGTTATATAGTAACCGGCATGCGAACCACCAAAGAGGCACGTATTGGTGACACAATCTACAGAACGAAAACCACTGTGGAGCCTCTTCCAGGTACTTTGTTTCTCTCTCTCCTATGCTACTACTCTTGTAACTGAGAATTGAGAATCTTGATGATGGGATGTAGGTTTCAAGCCGGTGAGGCATATGGTGTTCTCAGGAGTTTATCCTGCTGATGGATCTGATTTTGAAGCACTTACTCACGCCATAGAGAAACTGACATGTAACGATGCAAGTGTCTCGGTGGCTAAGGAGACAAGCGCAGCTCTTGGGATGGGATTCAGATGTGGCTTCCTCGGTTTGCTTCACATGGATGTATTTCATCAGCGGCTTGAGCAAGAGTACGGTACACAAGTGATCTCCACGATCCCTACCGTTCCTTACACGTTTGAATACTCAGATGGAAGCAAGTTGCAAGTTCAGAATCCTGCTGCTTTACCTTCAAACCCCAAGTACCGAGTCACTGCTTCTTGGGAGCCAACGGTGATCGCCACGATCATCCTTCCTAGCGAGTACGTAGGAGCTGTGATCAACCTCTGCTCCGACCGAAGAGGTCAGCAGCTAGAATACACCTTTATAGACGCACAACGTGTTTTCTTGAAGTACCAGTTACCTCTGAGGGAGATTGTTGTTGATTTCTACGATGAGTTGAAGAGCATAACATCAGGTTACGCTTCTTTCGACTACGAGGATGCAGAGTATCAGAAATCTGATCTTGTGAAGCTTGACATCCTCTTGAACGGTCAAGCAGTTGATGCGTTAGCTACTATTGTGCACAACCAGAAAGCATACCGTGTGGGTAAGGAACTTGTTGAGAAGCTTAAGAACTTCATAGAGAGGCAGATGTTTGAAGTGATGATACAAGCTGCTATAGGTTCAAAGATCATTGCGAGAGACACAATCTCTGCGATGAGGAAGAATGTGCTTGCGAAATGTTATGGTGGGGACATAACTAGGAAGAAGAAGCTTCTTGAGAAGCAGAAAGAAGGGAAGAAAAGGATGAAGAGAGTTGGTTCTGTTGATATACCACATGAGGCTTTTCAACAAATACTCAAAGTCTCTTAGAAGACAAAAAAGACTGAAATCAAATGTTACTGGTTATAATGTGCAATTCGAGATTATTTTTATTTTCGGAAAATTAATAAAACCGTTCCAAGAGTTTTTTTTTCTTTTCTTTTCACAAATTCTATAACCAAATAAACCAATAGTTGTTGTTATGAAAAATCAACTGATGCAGCAACGGAAAATTACTTTTGTACATCTCTTGGATAGTAGCAGTGGCGATTGATCCTATGTATTATTTTGTTTTATCTTAGGTCACTGTAGTCAACAAAGTTAATGAGTAGTCCAGTCACTGGTTTACCTAAACCGGGTTTGGCAGATTTAATGATGGCGTTGGTCTTTCATTGTGTAATTGTTGAAGACAGGATTAACTCTTCTAATGTTTATAACTTTTGGTGCTTAATGGTCTGATCGAACGTTCTTAGTTCAGTACACATAACACTTCCACGCTTTTGTTTTATCCTCTGATCGGTAGAGAGACTCCCAACTCGCGACCGGCTGATCTGATGGGGAAATAATGTAATACATATCTAAAGGTATATTTTCACTACTGGTAATGTAAATACCACAATTTCAAAATATGGAGTGTTTTAGAAAGAATCTTGCAGTGGAAGCACCCAATCTAGTGTTTAAGGTTTAAAGGTTTTTATACCAGGTTTTGAAATGTTTTGAACCAAATTAGAATTGGGTTAATCATTATTTGAATCAAAACGGATTTGTTACCTAATCTAGCAAATGCCATGTCAAAGCAAGTCCTTAAGGTTGAATCCTACGTAGCTTTGACGTCAAATTTGACCCAACAATACATGTTATCTTTGCCATATCACAATTTTTTTTGGATAATCAAATTATCACGTTTTACTGTGGGTTCTAAATAATTTTTTTTTTTTTTTTTTTTTAATGATTCAGACAATTGATGTAAATTTAATTTAGTTTCATATTAGATAAATATATTACGCCAACTTTCCTTCTCTCTTACTTTTACTAGTAATAAAAGTACAAAAAAACAAATATGGATGAACTCATGGCTTCCTTCGTCTTTTGTGATGAAATGCATGATATTATGCCTCCTTGGAAACAAATAGTTTATAATGTGCCCGGTTCAGTGACCTGAATCCATCTTTTCCGGCGACTTTCATTTTCCCAGCGGCATCCATCTGAACTTTTTCATTACCATAGAAGTTGAAGAAATCTTCTAATGAACCTTTAACTACTCCACTGCCCTGAGCTCCGTCATTGTCTCCTGCTTGATCTTTTAGTAGTTTTCTTCCGTGATCTTTACCTCCAAGGGAAGACATATATTTAGCGACCTCTTCATACCAGTTGTTGACCTTTCCATCGGCCTGAGATTCGGTTAACTCTCTTCCGTGTTGCTTACCTTCGAGAAAAGAACCAAAGAACTGGAAAAACTTGTCATGATGACTACTTTGGTCCGAACTGTTGACTTTTTCAGTGGTGTTGTTCCCTGCTTGTTTTTCGGTTATTTCTCTTCCGTGAGAGATTGCTCTTCCTACATCTTCATCTTCTTCAAGTGATCTTGCATGATGAACGACTTTCTTCATCTTCTTCTCCTCAAAATCGTTAACTAGATCCATAAAATCATTGATCGAACTCCTGAAATATAGGATAGCATCTGTGATCTGTTTTGATTCACGGAAGTTGATGTTAGCATCAGCCTTGTAATTATGTTTGGCTGAGATCTTTACGATTGCCTTTTGAATATGAAGAAAGCTTTTTGTAAAACCAGCACAGCTTTTCCTTAGCTGGAAGGAAGTTTTCTTATCAACTTTACCGCTAATACTAGCTTGCACCGCAAAAATTGCTTTGGTTGTTAGGGCATATTTGGTCTTGGCAATACCCAAAACGTCTACAATGTGATTCTCAGATTTGCAGAGGCTTTCAAGGTACTCGACATAGCCTTTGCACATTGTGAACATTGCCTTAATTTTGGCGGTTTTTGGGGCAAACTTTTCTTTATGGTTTATGATCTCAGTGATTTTGGCAAAGGGTAAGGTCTGGAGTTCGGATACAGTTTTTGGAATTAATGGTACCGGAAGTGCGTGACTGGAAAGGGAAAGTAATAATGAGCCAATGGAGAGAGCGAATGCAAACGATAACAACAGAGAGATTCTTGCCATGATTGTATTTCTTATGGCAGGGAATGAGATAATTAAAGAGAAAGAAAAGAAGGAAGTGTGTTTTCAATGTGAGACACTGGAGAGTTTTATATATACTTTTTCTGAATTTTAATACGCTAATTATAGGATGAATAAATGGTAGTTGCAATGAGAAAAGGAATCTACAGAGAGGTTAATGGAACTCTGTTATTTGTTTTCCTTTTTAAGAATTTTTGTGAATGATACAAGAAATAGGAGGACAACGATATCAGTTTCAATCAAATCGTTACTTAAGTTAAAAACAAACAAAACAAAATCCATTTTTGGTATGAAATAAAAAGAAAATGTTACCTAGGTTTTCCGTGTCAGGGTTTTTGTTTCCTTATATATGTGTGCGTACTTCTTTAACAGATAGTAAATGTTTATTGCTTCCTCCGGTATCAGATCATATGTTATTTAAGAATTGTTGTCCTTTTAAAATAAAATAAAAATTATCAAGTAGCTTTTGCATTTTCAAGCATGAATTATCAGTGACCTAGACAAAAATTTAAAAATACTGAGTTTAATACAAAACAAGGGATGGTGCTGCGAGTATATTGAAGGCAGTCAATGTGATTGGACATGCAATGGAGGGTTTGGATGAGGAAGAAGCAAGAGTATGAAGAGGAGAACTGATGTTTGTGTTCCTAAATTCTTTCTCTTACTTAAGACTATAAAAATGCATGCCTTGATTGGAAAGACAGAAGTTATTATTTCTGTGTACTGTGTCTATGGCTATGCCCTTGGCTTGACCACATTTTTTGTCTTATCTTGTTGATACAACTGTTTTCATCATTTTGTGCTCACACTACAAGAAAACATACCGGATTCCAACAACAAAAAACCGTCATATTTTCGTCTTAAATGGCTTTTCGATGAACAAATTGACGAAAACATTAGTCAGCCTTTTAAAAAAAAAATTGACGAAAACATTCATTAATTCTGCTTTGCTCGGAGGTAAAACTAAATTTCCAAAAATTTCCTATAAATTTCTAACAGTGATTTGCGAAAACAATCTGTCAATATTTTCTTTCTAATTTCCGACAATATCTTTCAATTACTAATTAAGTAATTAATAAAAATAACACTCAAATAAATGATAAGTAAATTTAACCTACACAAAACTAGAACTAATTTTTTAATTAAAAGTAAATTAAATTTCATAAATTAAATTATAACAATTGTTTAATTACTAAAAAATGTAAAATAAGATTTACTAAAGTAAAAATCTTCTAACTTCTCTTCTTTGATCTTTAAAGTTGTCTTCTAATTTCTCATCCTTGATCTTCTAGCTTTTCTTCCACGCGTTTTCTGCAACAAATTCAAAGATTTTGGTTTAAAGTAGGAAAAAATGATTGTCAGTTACACGAATGACACAATTCCACATGGTTCCACATCTGAATAAGTAATGTATATAGAAATATACGATTCACATGACAACATTCCTAACTATTATGTGTTATGTTGCTAACACCATCAACATCATTCAATATCTAAAAGAATATTTGATGAAATTCTGTCAACCAAACAATTAGAATGATATTGATCGTATTAGCTGCATAACACATAATATTTGTGGAAATTATCATGTGAATCATATAGTTCTTGTAATTTTTGATACATTACTTTTATCCATAAGTGACCATTTGGCGGTGTCTTGTTCATGTAGGCGGATAATCGTTTTTATTTAAAAGTGAAACTAAAACATTTTCTAAAGAATGTTTTATTGTTTTTTAAATTAAGAACTCTAACCAACAAAAAAATATTTTAAGTTATAATATTTTATTTTTAAACGAGTAATTTAAAACAATTATTTTTAAAATATTTATATTAATTAAGTTCCTAAAATATTTTTTTCCACAGCTTTTAATTAATTTTAAAGCTACATATTTAATAAACAGTTTTATAAAAAATCAAAAAAATTCAACATTAAACATCTTTTAAAATTATTATGTGTTATGTTGCTAACACCATCAACATCATTCAATATCTAAAAGAATATTTGATGAAATTCTGTCAACCAAACTATTAGAATGATATTGATCGTGTTAGCTGCATAACACATAATATTTGTGGGTATTATCATGTGAATCATATAGTTCTTGTAATTTTTGATACATTACGTTTTTCCATATGTGACCATTTGGCGGTGTCTTGTTCATGTAGGTGGAAAATCGTTTTTATTTAAAAGTGAAACTAAATCATTTACTAGAAAATGTTTTATTTTATTTTTAAATTAAGAAATCTTACCAACAAAAAAATATTTTAAATTATAATTTTTTACTTTTTTAAAAAAAGTAGTTAAACAAATATTGTAAAAAATAATTCTATGAAACTATTTATATTAATTAAGTTCTTAATAAATATATTTTTTCCACAGTTTTTAATTAATTATAAGGCTGCATATTTAATAAAAAGTTTTATACAAAAAATCAAAAAATTTAAACATTAAACATCTTCTAAAATTATTTTCCACTGTAAAAGTAATTTTATTCCAATATTAATATTATTATTAATTTTTTTTACTTAAACAGATTTTAATTACTTTTAAAGTTAAATGTTCAACAAACAGTTCTATACAAAAAAATTAAAAAAATTCAACTCTGAAACTTGTTTTCACAATATTATTAAAATAAGTTTTATAACCTAAAATCTAACAAAAATTTTATAACTAATCAAAAGTCCTTAATGAGTACAATAAAAATAAATTTCAAACAATATTGCAATCTTTAATCTAATGAAATTTATAAACTAATTCACAAAAATCAACCTAAAATCAAGAAAAATAACTAACATCTACATTACATGAAAACAAGCGTTTCCCAGCAGATAAATTTAATATTAATATGTAAAGATGAAGATTACTGTGAAATTTACAATGAAAATATAATGACTTTGTCTGAGTCGAGAATTTCCAACAAAATTCTGTAAACATTTTTTTTATCAAAAAATCTATGAAATTTCATAGAAAAATTCCAATGAAAAATATATTGTCAAAAAATTTGTCAAAATTTGATATGTTTTCTTTCTTGTAGTGTTAGTACTTACTAACTTGTATCTTCTTAAAAATTAGTTTGGTAAATATGGTTTTAATTGTATGTATTTAATTTATGGCATGTACTATCTTGAATCTTGGTTCTACATTTTGTCGGACACTAAAAACATGAATCAACCAAATTTTTGTTTTTAGTTTTATGTAATCAAGCTATGCCATATACTATCCTGAAGCTGGTCCCTATAATTTATCGGGCACTAAAAACGGCGACTAATGACAAACATTTTTGCGACTAAAACTAAAATTTTATGGTAACATGATCAGTACATTAAAAGCCCTTTCTCAAAAAAAAAAACATGATCAGTACAAGTCCTGCCTTATAAAGGAACTTAAGCTATCTTTAGAAAAAAAGCTGATGATGACACAGCTGCAGTTAGAACTCAGGATATTAGGGTTTTAAATTCACTATAATTCGACTAAACTAAAAAAGACTTAGCAAAAAGTCTGAATTTTGATATATATTTTGTGGGTTGGAAGTCCATGCTTCGAAAGCTTTCTCTAAAACTTAAATTTATATGAGTGTGACTATTTTTTGTGCATGCACGGTTTTGCTATATATATTTTCTGGTTAATTTAGGCTATTATAAAAAATATAACTAGTGGGGTAGAATACAATATATAACTATATAATTATTGTATTAGTTAATAAAATAAGAATTTATTAATAATTTTTTTTACAGTATACAATTTTTTTGAATGAATGATAATTTTTATTCATTAAAAATGCTCTTTACATCTGGTCTACTGTAATTTAAACAGTGAATCACCAACTACTGCACTGCTAAGAAAAATACATTCTTGTGCTAAACCAGTACAGTATTATCCCTTCAGTTTTTTGACTCTGTCCATGCTTACTAGTCTGAGTTTATTCCTGATACCTCTGTTAATGTTCCTTCATATGGCTTGTAGCTGCATTGGCTGTTCATCATGTCTGTGTGTATTATGTTCTCTCTACACAGCGTGTAACTTATATTTTTTTAATAAAATATTAACATTTTATATTATTTGGGTTTTAAATTAATGTTATTTTATTTGTACACATCAAGTCTGATATCCGGTAAAAAATATAAAACTTTTTAGATAACCAAACACAGAATATTTGGGTAGCTACATATCAAACCAAATCGGATCATTAATTATTTGGACGAAATTAATTGGATCACTGATACCTTCATAAATCCAAATATTCGATTTGTGTCCACCCTTAAATTAGGGTTTATCGTCCCATGTTATATAAATATATGAAATGATTGTTCTGACCACTTAACTCCAAACCGTGAGCATCCAAAACTAAAACCTATATATAACTATACTCTATGCTTAAACTATAAACTCTATATTAACGTAAGAGTTGGTTATATATTTTATCGAACCATGATATCTAAATCTTTCAAATGATAGTTCTAATAATTTAATTCTAAACCCTAAAAAGAAACACTACACCCTATATATTTGATTAACAAGATGATTCAGTTAATAATAATTAGAACTCATATTCTTTACAATATGATTAAAATAAGAATTCAAACTCATAATCTAGTGATATTAGGTTTGGAAAACCAAATGTTTTGAACCAAATTGGAAGTTGGTTAATCATTATTTGAATCAAAACGGATTTGTTTACCTAATCTAGCAAATGCCATATCAGCAAGTCCTAAGGCCGAATACTACGTGGCTTTGACGTCAAATTTGACCCAACAATAGATGTATTGCCAGATCACAGTTTTTGGATAATCAAATCATTACGTTTTCAGTTAAGTGGGTTCTAAATGAATTATATACACAAATTAATATTTTAATTAAAATTATGTTAGTATCATTTTATTATTGACGTGAAATTTGTAACAGTTTGAAATGATGTACTATTGTTTCATTTCTATAAGTGATGTTAACCCAAATTAGTGAATATTGTATTGATCATTAATTGATGTAAACTTATATTTTCTATCAATTTTTTTTAAAGTGATGTAAACTAATATAGATTTGTATCAATTCCATGGAAGTGATGTCAAATAAATTAATAACATCATCGTTTGCTAGAACTGATGTTAAGACACTTATTTTGAATCATTTTCTGATAAATAATTCAAATTAATAACATTTATTTTTCTCATTAAATTTAAGTGATGTGATACAGTCTTTATTTTGTAGTGTAAATATTTTTTATGATCCAGACAATTGATGCACATTTAATTTAGTTTCATATTAGATAAATATATTACGCCAACTTTCCTTCTCTCTTAGTTTTAAATAGTAATAAAAGTACAAAAAAACAAATATAGATATGAACTCATGGCTTCCTTCGTCTTTTGTGATGAAATGCATGATATTATGCCTCCTTCGAAACAAATAGTTTATAATGTGCCCGGTTCAGTGACCTAAATCCATCTTTTCCGGCGACTTTCATTTTCCCAGCGGCATCCATCTGAACTTTTTCTTTACCATTGAAGTTGAAGAAATCTTCTAATGAACCTTTAACTACTCCACTGACCTGAGCTCCGTCATTGTCTCCTGCTTGATCTTTTAGTAGTTTTCTTCCGTGATCTTTACCTCCAAGGGAAGATATATATTTAGCGACCTCTTCATACAAGTTGTTGACCTTTCCATCGGCCTGAGATTCGGTTAACTCTCTTCCGTGTTGCTTACCTTCGAGAAAAGAACCAAAGAACTGGAAAAACTTGTCATGATGACTACTTTGGTCCGAACTGTTGACTTTTTCAGTGGTGTTGTTCCCTGCTTGTTTTCGGTTATTTCTCTTCCGTGAGATTGCTCTTCCTACATCTTCATCTTCTTCAAGTGATCTTGCATGATGAACGACTTTCTTCATCTTCTTCTCCTCAAAATCGTTAACTAGATCCATAAAATCATTGATCGAACTCCTGAAATATAGGATAGCATCTGTGATCTGTTTTGATTCACGGAAGTTGATGTTAGCATCAGCCTTGTAATTATGTTTGGCTGAGATCTTTACGATTGCCTTTTGAATATGAAGAAAGCTTTTTGTAAAACCAGCACAGCTTTTCCTTAGCTGTAAGGAAGTTTTCTTATCAACTTTACCGCTAATACTAGCTTGCACCGCAAAAATTGCTTTGGTTGTTAGGGCATATTTGGTCTTGGCAATAACCAAAACGTCTACAATGTGATTCTCAGATTTGCAGACGCTTTCAAGGTACTCGACATAGCCTTTGCACATTGTGAACATTGCCTTAATTTTGGCGGTTTTTGGGGCAAACTTTTCTTTATGGTTTAGGATCTCAGTGATTTTGGCAAAGGGTAAGGTCTGGAGTTCGGATACAGTTTTTGGAATTAATGGTACCGGAAGTGCGTGACTGGAAAGGGAAAGTAACAATGAGCCAATGGAGAGAGCGAATGCAAACGATAACAACAGAGAGATTCTTGCCATGATTGTATTTCTTATGGCAGGGAATGAGATAATTAAAGAGAAAGAAAAGAAGGAAGTGTGTTTTCAATGTGAGACACTGGAGAGTTTTATATATACTTTTTCTGAATATTAATACGCTAATTATAGGATGAATAAATGGGAGTTGCAATGAGAAAAGGAATCTACAGAGAGGTTAATGGAACTCTGTTATTTGTTTTCCTTTTTAAGAATTTTTGTGAATGATACAAGAAATAGGAGGACAATGATATCAGTTTCAATCAAATCGTTACTTAAGTTAAAAACAAACAAAACAAAATCCATTTTTGGTATGAAATAAAATGAAAATGTTACCTAGGTTTTCCGTGTCAGGGTTTTTGTTTCCTTATATATGTGTGCGTACTTCTTTAACAGATAGTAAACGTTTATTGCTTCCTCCGGTATCAGATCATATGTTATTTAAGAATTGTTGTCCTTTTAAAATAAAATAAAAATTATCAAGTAGCTTTTGCATTTTCAAGCATGAATTATCAGTGACCTAGACAAAAATTTACAAATACTGAGTTTAATACAAAACAAGGGATGGTGCTGCGAGTATTGAAGGCAGTCAATGTGATTGGACATGCAATGGAGGGTATGAGGAAGAAGCAAGAGTATGAAGAGGAGTACGCTATAGCGGCACAAGAACTGATGTTTGTGTTCCTAAATTCTTTCTCTTACTTAAGACTATAAATATGCATGCCTTGATTGGAAAGATAGAAGTTATTATTCCTGTGTACTGTGTCTATGGCTATGCCCTTGGCTTGACCACATTTTTTGTCTTATCTTGTTGATACAACTGTTTTCATCATTTTGTGCTCACATTACAAGATAACATACCGGATTCCAACAACAAAAAACCGTCATATTTTCGTCTTAAATGGCTTTTGGCTTTTTCGATGAACAAATTGACGAAAACATTAGTCAGCCTTTTTCAAAAAAAAAAAAAAAAATTGACGAAAACGTTCTTTAATTCTGCTTTGCTCGGAGGTAAAGTTTTGTCACAAATTTGTGACAAATTATAGAGGAAACTAAATTTCCAGAAATTTCCTATAAATTTCTAACAGTGATTTGTGAAAACAATCTGTCAATATTTTCTTTCTAATTTCCGACAATATCTTTCAATTACTAATTAAGTAATTAATAAAAATAACACTCAAATAAATGATAAGTAAATTTAACCTACACAAAACTAGAACTAATTTTTTAATTAAAAGTAAATTAAATTATAACAATTGTTTAATTACTAAAAAAGTAAAATAAGATTTACTAACGTAAAAATCTTTTAACTTCTCTTCTTTGATCTTTAAAGTTGTCTTCTAATTTCTCATCCTTGATCTTCTAGCTTTTCTTCCACGCGTTTTCTGCAACAAATTCAAAGATTTTGGTTTAAAGTAGGAAAAAATGATTGTCAGTTACACGAATGACACAATTCCACATGGTTCCACATCTGAATAAGTAATGTATATAGAAATATACGATTCGTATGACAACATTACTAACTATTATGTGTTATGTTGCTAACACCATCAACATCATTCAATATCTAAAAGAATATTTGATGAAATTCTGTCGACCAAACAATTAGAATGATATTGATCGTATTAGCTGCATAACACATAATATTTGTGGAAATTATCATGTGAATCATATAGTTCTTGTAATTTTTGATACATTACTTTTATCCTTTTTTTTGAAACACTTCCATATGTGACCATTTGGCGGTGTCTTGTTCATGTAGGCGGATAATCGTTTTTATTTAAAAGTGAAACTAAAACATTTTCTAGAAAATGTTTTATTGTTTTTTAAATTAAGAACTCTTACTAACAAAAAAAATATATTTTAAATTATAATATTTTATTTTTTAAAACGAGTAATTAAAAACAATTATTTTTAAAATATTTATATTAATTAAGTTCTTAAATATTTTTTTCCACAGCTTTTAATTAATTTTAAAGCTACATATTTAATAAACAGTTTTATACAAAAATCAAAAAATTCGACATTAAACATCTTTTAAAATTATTATGTGTTATGTTGATAACACCATCAACATCATTCAATATCTAAAAGAATATTTGATGAAATTCTGTCAATCAAACTATTAGAATGATATTGATCGTGTTAGCTGCATAACACATAATATTTGTGGGTATTATCATGTGAATCATATAGTTCTTGTAATTTTTGATACATTACGTTTTGGGAATTTGTCAAAAATACCTCTTTCCTTGTACCCTATTTCATTTCTATATTAACCAACTTTACCACTAAAATTTTAATAGGCAAAATACCATTATACCACTAACTAATTAAACCTAAAACTATTATTTTTTTCCCCAATTTTTTTTTTCAAATCTCAGATCCAAACTGGACGACGATGACGATGAGTTCTCCGGCCAGATCCGACAACGCTGACGAGTTCTCCGGCCAGATCCGACGATGCTGACGAATTCTCCGGCCAGATTTGACGACGACGATGACAAGTTCTCCGACCAGATCCGACGACGCTGACGAATTCTCCGTTGCTGAGGAGTATTCCGGCGAGATCCAATTAGCTGGTGAGTTCTACGGCGAGATCCAACGACTCTGACGATCTTATACGAACAAGACAATCTCTGTGACAAACGGGAACAAAGGTGACCGGATAACCAATAGTGATCATTATCTCTTTGATTAATTTTAGCGTGGTTTCTCAAAAACAGTTTCTGGGAAGGGAGACGGATATTTTCCCATGAAGTTTTAAAATTTTAAATTTATAAAACCTTATAAATATTTATTGACGAAGAACATTATGTTTATGTATTATCGTTTTTGATATATCTTGTTGATCTTTCATGTTTTGTCAAGTAAGTAATCTATCTTTAACGCTCTTCGCTTCTCTCTTTAACGCTCTTTGCTTCTCTGTTTTACTGATTGTTAATGTGATAATGTAAGAATAAAGAGCTCTTGTTTCTGTAATGTTACAGTTTCCTGTTTTCATGTATAGGTAAATGGTTTTGTAGAAGATGTGGATGGGCAAAAAGTTGCAACACTATTTGGTAAATGGGATGATAGTCTTTACTATGTTGCTGGTGATGGAGTCAGTAAGACGAAGTCAGCGATCCCGCATCAAATGCCTCGTTACTGTGGAGAAGGACTAAGCCACCGCTTAATGTGACTAGATACAACTTAACCTCATTTGCTATTACACTGAACGAGCTAACTCCTGGTTTGAAGGTATGTTCAATTTTGTTATGTGCATGGATTCCTGTTTCTTCTAGACATGCTATGTCTAAGTCTTTGCCTTTTTCTGATCTTGTGTAAATAGGAGATGCTTCCTCCAACAGACTCAAGGCTAAGACCAGATCAAAGGCATCTGGAGAATGGTGAATATGAGAAGGCCAACTTAGAGAAACAACGGTTAGAAAGAAGGAAAAGAATGGTACGTTACCTTTTAACATTTCACTGGTCCATGAAATTGTCGTTTTTGAAAGTCATGTTTTAAGATCTTTGGTTTCTATGCAGTCGAGGCAACTTCAGGAAAGCGCGTGGCGACCAAGATGGTTCGATAAACAAGGAGAAAATGAAACGTTCAAGTACACTGGCGGTTACTGGGAAGCAAGAGGACACAGGAAGTGGGATGATTGCCCAAACATCTTCGGCGAGTTCACGGACGAGCAGCTAACTGATTCTGCTTAAAAAGAGGGCCTTTAAGTGTTTCATGTTCAGGTAACATTACTCATCCAACAAAATCTTTGTCTAAACATAATATAATCCCTTGTTGTTTTTAAATAGAGAACTCGAAACAAGAAGGTATGTTTTTGATTAATTATTTTGTTTCTTGCATTGGAAAAGTCTGCTTAAGAGAAGATTTGCATGGGGACAGCATTGGAGTTATTTTACACAGAAGAAACGTTTTCTCGCATGTGAAGTATCAAAAGCCAATTTCTTTTGTTTCAATTTTCTGTTTGAAAGAAGGGCATAGAAGTATAGAACAAGATATCAGAAAGGCTTTTGGTTATAGTACTTTCTTTCTGGTGATATTGTGTAATGTTTTATCTCCTTCTGGTAGAGTGTCTCTGTAAAGTCTTATATCTTTGTCTCTTTCATTCCTCGTCAAATACAAACTGTTAAATCCAGATAGACAATTTTCAACAAGAGGTGATCCCACTAGCTGAAACATATGTTCCTGAAAACAATACAAAATAAAAGCAGTAGACAGAATTAGACATAACTTAATGTCACCTCCAAGAATCATTCAAACAGATATTTGCTTATAAATAGTTTTATAAATATTTCTAAGTGGTTTATAAACTTTATTATCTATTATTATAAAGTTGAGTTTCCTCACTCCTAAAACATACCACATGGGCATCCACGTCACTAATTCGGTGTTTGTGGTGGCGACACGTGTCATGGCCAATCAAAACTTAATGTTTTATTAATTCTTGAGTTTAAATGGTTTTATGTGTTTATTACGATCCAAATGCATCTTCTCCAGAAAACTGTATACAAAACCTAGGGAAAGTGGCCATCGTGCAACAATTTCCGTTCATCAACTGTCAATAAAAATCTAATGGTTTCACGGTGACGAGCGATTCGATCAATGTCGGTTGGAAGCTGAATAGACTTCTTTAATCTGGCACCATTACGAAATTAACTTGGTTTCACGGTGTGAGCGATTCGATCAATGTCGGTTGGAAGCTGAATAGACTTCTTTAATCGGCACCATTACGAAATTAACTTGGTTCATGCATCTTCATTAACATTTGCATTAATACATATTCTCTACTTCTCACACGACCTTACATTCAATGAATCCCTTCATTTATTCTTACGTGTTAATCCTCCATTATAAATATGAAAGTTTTCTTCCAACAAGATCATCAGTTCATTTCTCTTAATAAACAACACAAAAGGTGATGAAAAGATATGTTAAGTCCATGGTTGTGCTTAACGGATTGTGACAAGAAAGTGATAAGAAACAAAAGAAATGAGATGAAAGCGAGAATAAACAAAGATGAAGAGAAATGAGGAGAACGATAAGAGGGAGATAAATTTTTTAGTGAACCTTTTTAAAAAATCTATTTATCTTTAACTCATAATAATTTCCAACATCTTGGTGTTGTTTTTCATTATTGTGGCTCCCTAAAAGGTTGTTGGCCCTGATCTCAATGATCAACAATTAGTGCACACTTATGGATAAGAATCTTGTGTGAGTATGCATGATTGTGATTTGTGAGTATATTTCAATTACATCTTTTCCATATCAACTACTGGAATGTGAATTCTATTTAAATTGGCTGCTTCTGTGGCTCCAAAATGGGCTGAATTTTGATATATACGTAGAATGCATTTTTCTTATTATATTCTAAGTTTGAGTCTGCATATATCACAATAAAGCGTATTAGTTTTGTCCAAACATTAACTTATGCCTTATTTAGAACACTCACTTCCCATAACATATATATACTCTCTTCTCGACAAATTGACACCTGCTAACCTAATAAAAAAACAATAGTTTCAAATTTTATAAAGCTGAATCCTTTATTTTCGTGATGACATTTCATCAACATAAATTGTCTAAAAATTTAACACTATAATTTTTAAAATTTTATTAAGTATTCCGCATTTTAATCATCTTTTGTTTAAACCAAATTTATTAGTAAATTATTTAATAATCTAGAATTTATTTTTGATTATTATTATTTTTAGGTCTAACAAAACATTTGATATCAATCTAAAATAATATTTTATCACATAATTAACAATATAATATCAAATATGTAAGTTTTTTAAATATTCATAAGAAAAAAATTAATGTAAGATTTTTGTATCAAAAATTATTTTACTTATTATAAAAAATTATCATAATTACAGTAGAATAAACAAAAATAATATGTAAAACTATTATGTATCATGAACATTTTAATATTAAGATAATCATAATCTATAAAAAGAATAACAAAACATACACAATAAAAATTAATATCACCTTAAATATACTCTTTAACTGGTATATTTATATATTTTATTTCTTAACAATGATTCATAAATAATTATTAATGATTTACAAAGATTTCTAAGAAATTATAAACACTTGTAAATATCTTTATATATTCTTATAAATGATTTTCTAAATCCTTATAAAAAATTATAAAACCTTATAAATAGATTTATAAACGCTTATAAATTATTTATAAAGATTATAAACTCTTATAAATGATTTTCTAAATCCTTATAAAAAATTATAAAACCTTATAAATAGATTTATAAGCGCTTATAAATTATTTATAAAGATTATAAACTCTTATAATGTGCTTGTGTGTTAGCCCTTTAGAACAAAGTGACAATGTAGTTATAGTTAATTCATATTATGGTTGTACATAGAATTGTGTTAAAATGCATGGAAACATGAATTGAGATTTTCACAGAATTTTGCTCACATGGGATGATGCAAAAGTATATGTTTTGAAAAACCTATTCGTGTTCATTGTCTGTTTGGCGATTTTAGAAAAATCAAATTAAAAGCCATTATAGATCAGTTTATAAACCCTTATAAAACTATTTATTAATGATTTTATATACTTTTATAAGTGATTTTATTAGGTTTTCTAAACTCTTATATATGTATATTTATAAACCCTTATACATTTATTTATAAACCTTATAAATAGATTTATAAGCGCTTATAAATTATTTATAAAGATTATAAACTCTTACAAATGATTTTATAAAATCTTATTAACTATTTTATAAACCATTATAAAACAATTATTACTACATATTAATGATACATAATCACTTGTAAATGGTTTTATAAAACTATTATAAATATATATATTTTATTTCTTAACAATGATTCATAAATAATTATTAATGATTTACAAAGATTTCTAAGAAATTATAAACACTTGTAAATATCTTTATAAATATTTACTTATAATTTTTTGTAAAGATTTGTGAATTCTTCTAAATGATTTATTAACTCTTATAAATTGTGTTATGAAGATTATAAATTTTTACAATAGTTCTATAAACATTTATAAATAAATATATAAATGATTTATAAATTCTTATGTAAATGACTTCATAAATGAATTACCTTTTGAAATTCTACAAATCCTTATAAATGATTTTCTAAATCCTTATAAATGATTTTATAAACCCTTATGAATAATGATTTTATAAACTCTTATAAATGATTTTATAAACCCTTATAAATAACTTTAAATATTCTTATAAATGATTTACAGACCCTTATAAAAAATTTATATATATATATATTCTTATAAATGATTTTATAAACCCTTAAAAATAGTTTATATTTTAGACAAAAGTTTTCTACAAATCCTTATAAATGATTTATAAGCTTTTAAAATTAGTTTTAAGACCTTATAAGCAATTACCTTTAGATATTTTTATAAATCCTTATAAAAAATTATAAAACCTTATAAATATCTTTATATATTCTTATAAATTATTTATAAAGATTATAAACTCTTATAAATGATTTTATAAACTCTTATAAATTGTGTTATGAAGATTATAAATTTTTACAATAGTTCTATAAACATTTATAAATAAATATATAAATGATTTTATAAACCCTTAAAAATAGTTTATATTTTAGACAAAAGTTTTCTACAAATCCTTATAAATGATTTTATAAACCCTTATACATTTATTTATAAACCTTATAAATATCTTTATATATTCTTATAAATGATTTTCTAAATCCTTATAAAAATTTATATATATATATATATATATATATATATATATATATATATATATATATATATATATATATATATATATATATATATATATATATATATATATATATTCTTATAAATTATTTATAAAGATTATAAACTCTTATAAATGATTTTCTAAATCCTTATAAATGATTTTATAAACCCTTATGAATAATGATTTTATAAACTCTTATAAATGATTTTATAAACCCTTATAAATAACTTTAAATATTCTTATAAATGATTCTGAGACCCTTATAAAAATTTATATATATATATATATATTCTTATAAATGATTTTATAAACCCTTATAAAACTATTTATTAATGATTTTATAAACTCTTACAAATGATTTTATAAACCCTTATGAATAATGATTTTATAAACTCTTATAAATGATTTTATAAACCCTTATGAATAATGATTTTATAAACTCTTATAATGTGCTTGTGTGTTAGCCCTTTAGAACAAAGTGACAATGTAGTTATAGTTAATTCATATTATGGTTGTACATAGAATTGTGTTAAAATGCATGGAAACATGAATTGAGATTTTCACAGAATTTTGCTCACATGGGATGATGCAAAAGTATATGTTTTGAAAAACCTATTCGTGTTCATTGTCTGTTTGAGCGATTTTAGAAAAATCAAATTAAAAGCCATTATAGATCAGTTTATAAACCCTTATAAAACTATTTATTAATGATTTTATATACTTTTATAAGTGATTTTATTAGGTTTTCTAAACTCTTATATATGTATATTTATAAACCCTTATACATTTATTTATAAACCTTATAAATATCTTTATATATTCTTATAAATTATTTATAAAGATTATAAACTCTTACAAATGATTTTATAAAATCTTATTAACTATTTTATAAACCATTATAAAACAATTATTACTACATATTAATGATACATAATCACTTGTAAATGGTTTTATAAACTATTATAAATATATATATTTTATTTCTTAACAATGATTCATAAATAATTATTAATGATTTACAAAGATTTCTAAGAAATTATAAACACTTGTAAATATCTTTATAAATATTTACTTATAATTTTTGTAAAGATTTGTGAATTCTTCTAAATGATTTATTAACTCTTATAAATTGTGTTATGAAGATTATAAATTTTACAATAGTTCTATAAACATTTATAAATAAATATATAAATGATTTTATAAATTCTTATGTAAATGACTTCATAAATGAATTACCTTTTGAAATTCTACAAATCCTTATAAATGATTTTCTAAATCCTTATAAATGATTTTATAAACCCTTATGAATAATGATTTTATAAACTCTTATAAATGATTTTATAAACCCTTATAAATAACTTTAAATATTCTTATAAATGATTTACAGACCCTTATAAAAAATTTATATATATATATATTCTTATAAATGATTTTATAAACCCTTAAAAATAGTTTATATTTTAGACAAAAGTTTTCTACAAATCCTTATAAATGATTTATAAGCTTTTAAAATTAGTTTTAAGACCTTATAAGCGAATTACCTTTAGATATTTTTATAAATCCTTATAAAAAATTATAAAACCTTATAAATATCTTTATATATTCTTATAACTGAATTATAAACCCCATAGATAGTTTATATATATATTCTTATAAATTATTTATAAATCCTTATAAAACAATTTATAAATCTTCATAAGTAATTCATAAACATTTATAAACTCAATAACTCATGTCTACAACCTCTTGAGCGTTGCATCTGGGGTTTTGAATATGGATCAACCATCCATGTGTTTGATACTCAATGATATATAAATCTTTATAAATGTTATATAAATTCTTAGAAATTATATAATAACCCCTTATAAATGGTAAATAAACATTTATAAATATTTTATTAACTCTTATAAATGATTTAGAAGCCATTACAAGTGATTTATAGCCTCCTATAAATGATCTTCAACTCTTGAATTTTTCATGTGGGGTTTGAAGATGGATCAACCATCCACAGTATGTTGATACTCCAATGATATATAAATTCCTAGAAATGATATAAAACCCTTATAAATGGTAAATAAATATTTATAAAACAATTTATAAGTCTTTTATAAAATGTCTTAAGACTTAAGTAAATGAATTATCTTTTAAAATTCTACAAATCCTTATAAATAACTTTAAATATTCTTATAAATGATTTATAGACCCTTATAAATAACTTTAAATATTCTTTCTTGCCTTATAAATGATATAAAACCTTATAAATGGTAAATAAACATTTATAAATATTTTATTAACTCTTATAAATGATTTAGAAGCCATTACAAGTGATTTATAGCCTCTTATAAATGATTTTATAAACTCTTATAATGTGCTTGTGTGTTAGCCCTTTAGAACAAAGTGACAATGTAGTTATAGTTAATTCATATTATGGTTGTACATAGAATTGTGTTAAAATGCATGGAAACATGAATTGAGATTTTCACAGAATTTTGCTCACATGGGATGATGCAAAAGTATATGTTTTGAAAAACCTATTCGTGTTCATTGTCTGTTTGAGCGATTTTAGAAAAATCAAATTAAAAGCCATTATAGATCAGTTTATAAACCCTTATAAAACTATTTATTAATGATTTTATATACTTTTATAAGTGATTTTATTAGGTTTTCTAAACTCTTATATATGTATATTTATAAACCCTTATACATTTATTTATAAACCTTATAAATAGATTTATAAACGCTTATAAATTATTTATAAAGATTATAAACTCTTACAAATGATTTTATAAAATCTTATTAACTATTTTATAAACCATTATAAAACAATTATTACTACATATTAATGATACATAATCACTTGTAAATGGTTTTATAAACTATTATAAATATATATATTTTATTTCTTAACAATGATTCATAAATAATTATTAATGATTTACAAAGATTTCTAAGAAATTATAAACACTTGTAAATATCTTTATAAATATTTACTTATAATTTTTTGTAAAGATTTGTGAATTCTTCTAAATGATTTATTAACTCTTATAAATTGTGTTATGAAGATTATAAATTTTTACAATAGTTCTATAAACATTTATAAATAAATATATAAATGATTTATAAATTCTTATGTAAATGACTTCATAAATGAATTACCTTTTGAAATTCTACAAATCCTTATAAATGATTTTCTAAATCCTTATAAATGATTTTATAAACCCTTATGAATAATGATTTTATAAACTCTTATAAATGATTTTATAAACCCTTATAAATAACTTTAAATATTCTTATAAATGATTTACAGACCCTTATAAAAAATTTATATATATATATATTCTTATAAATGATTTATAAACCCTTAAAAATAGTTTATATTTTAGACAAAAGTTTTCTACAAATCCTTATAAATGATTTATAAGCTTTTAAAATTCGTTTTTAAGACCTTATAAACGAATTACCTTTAGATATTTTTATAAATCCTTATAAAAAAATTATAAAACCTTATAAATATCTTTATATATTCTTATAACTGAATTATAAACCCCTATAGATAGTTTATATATATATTCTTATAAATTATTTATAAATCCTTATAAACAATTTATAAATCTTCATAAGTAATTCATAAACATTTATAAACTCAATAACTCATGTCTACAACCTCTTGAACGTTGCATCTGGGGGTTTTGAATATGGATCAACCATCCATGTGTTTGATACTCCAATGATATATAAATCTTTATAAATGTTATATAAATTCTTAGAAATTATATAATAACCCCTTATAAATGGTAAATAAACATTTATAAATATTTTATTAACTCTTATAAATGATTTAGAAGCCATTACAAGTGATTTATAGCCTCCTATAAATGATCTTCAACTCTTGAATTTTTCATGTGGGGGTTTGAAGATGGATCAACCATCCCTGTATGTTGATACTCCAATGATATATAAATTCCTAGAAATGATATAAAAACCCTTTATAAATGGTAAATAAATATTTATAAACAATTTATAAGTCTTTTATAAAATGTCTTAAGACTTCGTAAATGAATTATCTTTTAAAATTCTACAAATCCTTATAAATAACTTTAAATATTCTTATAAATGATTTATAGACCCTTATAAATAACTTTAAATATTCTTTACTGCCTTATAAATGATATAAAACCCCTTATAAATGGTAAATAAACATTTATAAATATTTTATTAACTCTTATAAATGATTTAGAAGCCATTACAAGTGATTTATAGCCTCTTATAAATGATCTTCAACTCTTGAACTTTTCATGTGGGGGTTTGAAGATGGATTAACCATCCCTGTGTGTTGATACTCCAATGATATATAAATTCCTAGAAATGATATAAAAACCCTTTATAAATGGTAAATAAACATTTATAAACAATTTATAAGTCTTTTATAAAATGCCTTAAGACTTCGTAAATGAATTACCTTTTGAAATTCTACAAATCCTTATAAATAACTTTAAATATTCTTATAAATGATTTATAGACCCTTATAAATAACTTTAAATATTCTTATAAATGATTTATAAACCCTTATAAATAACTTTAAATATTCTTATAAATTATTTATAGACCCTTATAAATAACTTTAAATATTCTTTACCGCCTTGGTGTTCATCTCATTACCGAGTGGTTTCAGAACTCTGAGTTACTGGAGAAGCTTATAAATATATTTATAGACCTTGTAAATTAGTTTATAAACACTTATAAACCCCATTAAAACCTTTTATAAACCCTTATAAATCTTATATAAACTTTTTATAAACTTATTTAAACCCTTTATAAACCTTTATAAATTCGATATAAAATCTTTTTTAAACCCTTACAAATCTTATATAAACTTTTTATAAACTTATTTAAACCCTTTATAAACCCTTATAAATCTTATATAAACTTTTTATAAACTTATTTAAACCCTTATAAACATTTATAAACCCTTATAAATAACTTTAAATATTCTTATAAATGATTTATAAACCCTTATAAATAACTTTAAATATTCTTATAAATGATTTAGAAGCCATTACAAGTGATTTATAGCCTCTTATAAATGATTTAGAAGCCATTACAAGTGATTTATAGCCTCTTATAAATGATTTATGACCCTTATAAATAACTTTAAATATTCTTATAAATTATTTACATACCTTTATAAATTGTTTTATAATCCTTTATAATGGTGTATAAACTTTATAAATTATTCTTATAAATTATTTACATACCCTTATAAATCATTATTTACATACCTTTATAAATCCTTATAAATTATCATACAAACCATTATAAATTGTTTTATAAGGCTTTCTAAATGGTTAGACTCTTTTAGTTGATTTATAAACCTATACAACTCTTATAATACCCCTTATAAATTGAATATAAGCTTTCATAAAGTTTTATAAACCCTTATTAATAGTATACATACCCCTTATAAATCTTATATAAACTTTTTATAAACGTATTTAAACCCTTTATAAACATTTATAAACCCTTATAATTCTATATAAAATCTTTATAAACACATGTAAGTGATTTTGTGAATCCTTTATAAATTCTTATAAACCATTATAAACATTTTTAAAACCATGATAAACCTTTATAAATGGTTTATAATATATTTATAAGTTCTTATAAACCTTTTAAAATGATTTATATGAACTCTTTTAAATGATTTTTGAATTTATAAAAGATTTTTTAAAGTCTTATAAATTTTTGTAAATGGTTTTATAAACTCTTATAAATATATTTAGACTTTGAAATAATATGTTTTTATATCATTTCTAAGAATTTATATAACATTTATAAGAGTTTATATATCAATATCTGTGGAGCTCCTTGGGCATTGAGAACATGTGAGCTCAATCTCTTGTTCTCTGAAAAAAAAAACCACAACAGTATATTGAATGATATGCTCAATGCAAGACACAGAGGAGTTATTGATACTATAATGTTATAGTCTCTTACCGACATAAGAAAAGAGGTTATGATGGAACATATATGAAGCTATATCATCTGTCAGGTCAACCTTCTTACGGTTTCTTCTTCTCTTTGCTGCTCTTTTTCTGTAAAACGGATTAGAAAACGGCAAAGACTTTATCCACTTGCCACAGGTTTCCAACACAGATGGATCAATGTTAGCTCCAAGCTTTTCTTGATCCAGTGACTCAAGCTCTTTTGGATATTCTAATGCACGAGACTCTTACTCCCTAATCCTTAACTCAAGCCACTTGGATCTCCACATCAGTGGCCATATAAAGCTCTTCCAGTGAATTGCTAGCCTTTTCTTCCTACAAAGACACACAACATAAGATACACACAGAGAGATAATCGAGATAATAAAGATATGTGTAAAGTTGAGCCTCTCCCGAGAACAGAGAATACGCTACTGCTACTCCAGATAAGCTATGATGGAAAATCTTTAAAGGAAAACAGCCATTATCACCCAAATCAAGATTATAGAAACCAATGGAGAGAACACAAAAGCTTTCTTGTGTCTATTACTCACATATTCTGATCCCCCTAAAAAGGGTAAAGCCAAATGATCATTCCAAGATCAGCAACAAAGTAGCCAACTGATACCTATGACAAACACATCAATGCTCATCAAAACGGTTTTATAAAGAAAGATGAGAAATGAACAAGATGAGAACTTACTCCTAAACCAAAGTTAGATAGAGCCGAGCTACAAAACACCATAAGGCTTTGAAGACTTGTTTGGTCAGAAAACAAATCAGAGAAGAACACAAAGTAGAGTGGCATGAATGAGATAAATATCGCATGAACTGTAGAAATTCCCCTGCAAAAGAGATAAGAGACACAGAACAAACATATAAACAAGCTGAAAACAAAGAGCATGGTCTATTATACGGATACTCACCTGTTGTTCCAATCAATTTTCTTCATTTTTGTGAGAGCTGAGTATGATTTGATATGAATGGAGCTGAATGATTCCGTAAGATCATAGACCTATCATCGAAAAGAGCTTAAGCTACACTGTTCAAAACAGAGAGATAAATCGAAGTCTGCAATTGCATGTGAAACTAGATCCCATACTTACCATTTTGCATAGAAAGATTCGAGCAAGAACAAAGGTATAAGGGAGACATAGATCTGCTAACAGATAGCGTTTAACGAAACCCTCTGCCTGACTCTGGTACGACTTGGCTTCCACGATAAATCTCTACGGAGAAGGACGACAGATCTTAACGGAGAGGGACGATGGATCTCGACGGAGAGAGATGGATCCCGACGGAACCGATTTCGAAGGAGAGGGGCGATGAGTCTAGACAAAGAGAAAAAAAAATGCGATGGAGAAAGATATTAGGCTAGGATAATTTAGTCTTTTACGAAAATGTCTAGAATAATGTGTGGTATTTATGAAAATGTCTTTTGGTTGGTGGTAAAGTTGAATAATGGTATCAAATAAAGTGTATAAGTAAAATTTTCCCTTATGTTTTTCCATATGTGACCATTTGGCGGTGTCTTGTTCATGTAGATGGACAATCGTTTTTATTTAAAAGTGAAACTAAATCATTTACTAGAAAATGTTTTATTTTATTTTTAAATTAAGATCTCTTGCCAACAAAAAAATATTTTAAATTATAATTTTTTACTTTTAAAAAAAAGTAATTAAAAAAATATTGTAAAAAATAATTCTATGAAACTATTTATATTAATTAAGTTCTTAATAAATATATTTTTCCACAGTTTTTAATTAATTTTAAAGCTACATATTTAATAAAAAGTTTTATACAAAAAAAATCAAAAAATTTAAACATTAAACATCTTCTAAACTTATTTTCCACTGTAAAAGTAGTTTTATTCCAATATTAATATTATTTTTTTTTTTTACTTAAACAGATTTTAATTACTTTTAAAGTTAAATGTTCAACAAACAGTTCTATACAAAAAAATTAAAAAAATTAAAAAAATTCAACTCTGAAACTTGTTTTCACAACATTATTAAAAAAAAGTTTTATAACCTAAAATCTAACAAATTTTTTATAACTAATCAAAAGTCCTTAATGAGTACAATAAAAATAAATTTCAAACAATATTGCAATCTTTAATCTAATGAAATTTATAAACTAATTCACAAAAATCAACCTAAATCAAGAAAAATAACTAACATCTACATTACATGAAAACAAGCGTTTCCCAGCAGATAAATTTAATATTAATATGTAAAGATGAAGATTACTGTGAAATTTACAATGAAAATATAATGACTTTGTCTGAGTCGAGAATTTCCAACAAAATTCTGTAAACATTTTTTTACCAAAAAATCTATGAAATTTCATAGAAAAAATCCAATGAAAAATATGTTGTCAAAAAATTTGTCAAAATTTGATATGTTTTCTTTCTTGTAGTGTTAGTACTTACTAACTTGTATCTTCATAAAAATTAGTTTGGTAAATTTGGTTTTAATTGTATGTATTTAATTTATGGCATGTACTATCTTGAATCTTGGTTCTACATTTTGTCGGACACTAAAAACATGAATCAACCAAATTTTTGTTTTTGTTTTATGTAATCAAGCTATGCCATATACTATCCTGAAGCTGGTCCCTATAATTTATCGGGCACTAAAAACGGCGACTAATGACAAACATTTTTGCGACTAAAACTAAAATTTTATGGTAACATGATCAGTTCATTAAAAGCCCTTTCTCAAAAAAAGAAAAAAACATGATCAATACAAGTCCTGCCTTATAAAGGAACTTAAGCTATCTTTAGAAAAAAAGCTGATGATGACACAGCTGCAGTTAGAACTCAGGATATTTGGGTTTTAAATTCACTATAATTCGACTAAACTAAAAAAGACTTAGCAAAAAGTCTGAATTTGATATATATTTTGAGGGTTGGAAGTCCATGCTTCGAAAGCTTTCTCTAAAATTTAAATTTATATGAGTGTGACTATTTTTTGTGCATGCACGGTTTTGCTATATATATTTTCTGGCTAATTTAGGCTATTATATAAAATATAACTAGTGGGGTAGAATACAATATATAACTATATAATTATTGTATTAGTTAATAAAATAAGAATTTATTAAGATTTTTTTTACAATTTACAATTTTTTTTGAATGAATGATAATTTTTATTCATTAAAAATGCTCTTTACATCTGGTCTACTGTAATTTAAACAGTGAATCACCAACTACTGCATTGCTAAGAAAAATACATTCTTGTGCTAAACCATTACAGTATTATCCCTTCAGTTTTTTTACTCTGTCCATGCTTACTAGTCTGAGTTTATTCCTGATACCTCTGTTAATGTTTTTAATATGGCTTGTAGCTGCATTGGCTGTTCATCATGTCTGTGTGTATTATGTTC
Source organism: Brassica carinata (assembly GCA_016771965.1). Taxonomy (NCBI): domain Eukaryota; kingdom Viridiplantae; phylum Streptophyta; class Magnoliopsida; order Brassicales; family Brassicaceae; genus Brassica; species Brassica carinata. Next base: position 11,401,346 of record CM028688.1, read on the forward strand.
TCTCAACACAGCGTGTAACTTATATTTTTTAATAAAATATTAACATTTTATGTTATTTGGGTTTTAAATTAGTGTTATTTTATTTGTACGCATCAAGTCTGATATCCGGTAAAAAATATAAAACTTTTTAGATAACCAAACACAGAATATTTGGGTAGCTACATATCAAACCAAATCGGATCATTAATTATTTGGACGAAATGAATTGGATCATTGATACCTTCATAAATCCAAATATTCGATTTGTGTCCACCCTTAAATTAGGGTTTATCGTCCCATGTTATATAAATATATGAAATGATTGTTCTGACCACTTAACTCCAAACCGTGAGCATCCAAAACTAAAACCTATATATAACTATACTCTATGCTTAAACTATAAACTCTATATTAACGTAAGAGTTGGTTATATATTTTATCGAACCATGATATCTAAATCTTTCAAATGATAGTTCTAATAATTTAATTCTAAACCCTAAAAAGAAACACTACACCCTATATATTTGATTAACAAGATGATTCAGTTAATAATAATTAGAACTCATATTCTTTACAATATGATTAAAATAAGAATTCAAACTCATAATCTAGTGATATTAGGTTTGGAAAACCAAATGTTTTGAACCAAATTGGAAGTTGGTTAATCATTATTTGAATCAAAACGGATTTGTTTACCTAATCTAGCAAATGCCATATCAGCAAGTCCTAAGGCCGAATACTACGTGGCTTTGACGTCAAATTTGACCCAACAATAGATGTATTGCCAGATCACAGTTTTTGGATAATCAAATCATTACGTTTTCAGTTAAGTGGGTTCTAAATGAATTATATACACAAATTAATATTTTAATTAAAATTATGTTAGTATCATTTTATTATTGATGTGAAATTTGTAACAGTTTGAAATGATGTACTATTGTTTCATTTCTATAAGTGATGTTAACCCAAATTAGTGAATATTGTATTGATCATTAATTGATGTAAACTTATATTTTCTATCAATTTTTTTTAAAGTGATGTAAACTAATATAGATTTGTATCAATTCCATGGAAGTGATGTCAAATAAATTAATAACATCATCGTTTGCTAGAACTGATGTTAAGACACTTATTTTGAATCATTTTCTGATAAATAATTCAAATTAATAACATTTATTTTTCTCATTAAATTTAAGTGATGTGATACAGTCTTTATTTTGTAGTGTAAATATTTTTTATGATCCAGACAATTGATGCACATTTAATTTAGTTTCATATTAGATAAATATATTTCGCCAACTTTCCTTCTCTCTTAGTTTTAAATAGTAATAAAAGTACAAAAAAACAAATATAGATATGAACTCATGGCTTCCTTCGTCTTTTGTGATGAAATGCATGATATTATGCCTCCTTGGAAACAAATAGTTTATAATGTGCCCGGTTCAGTGACCTGAATCCATCTTTTCCGGCGACTTTCATTTTCCCAGCGGCATCCATCTGAACTTTTTCATTACCATAGAAGTTGAAGAAATCTTCTAATGAACCTTTAACTACTCCACTGACCTGAGCTCCGTCATTGTCTCCTGCTTGATCTTTTAGTAGTTTTCTTCCGTGATCTTTACCTCCAAGGGAAGACATATATTTAGCGACCTCTTCATACCAGTTGTTGACCTTTCCATCGGCCTGAGATTCGGTTAACTCTCTTCCGTGTTGCTTACCTTCGAGAAAAGAACCAAAGAACTGGAAAAACTTGTCATGATGACTACTTTGGTCCGAACTGTTGACTTTTTCAGTGGTGTTGTTCCCTGCTTGTTTTTCGGTTATTTCTCTTCCGTGAGAGATTGCTCTTCCTACATCTTCATCTTCTTCAAGTGATCTTGCATGATGAACGACTTTCTTCATCTTCTTCTCCTCAAAATCGTTAACTAGATCCATAAAATCATTGATCGAACTCCTGAAATATAGGATAGCATCTGTGATCTGTTTTGATTCACGGAAGTTGATGTTAGCATCAGCCTTGTAATTATGTTTGGCTGAGATCTTTACGATTGCCTTTTGAATATGAAGAAAGCTTTTTGTAAAACCAGCACAGCTTTTCCTTAGCTGGAAGGAAGTTTTCTTATCAACTTTACCGCTAATACTAGCTTGCACCGCAAAAATTGCTTTGGTTGTTAGGGCATATTTGGTCTTGGCAATACCCAAAACGTCTACAATGTGATTCTCAGATTTGCAGACGCTTTCAAGGTACTCGACATAGCCTTTGCACATTGTGAACATTGCCTTAATTTTGGCGGTTTTTGGGGCAAACTTTTCTTTATGGTTTAGGATCTCAGTGATTTTGGCAAAGGGTAAGGTCTGGAGTTCGGATACAGTTTTTGGAATTAATGGTACCGGAAGTGCGTGACTGGAAAGGGAAAGTAACAATGAGCCAATGGAGAGAGCGAATGCAAACGATAACAACAGAGAGATTCTTGCCATGATTGTATTTCTTATGGCAGGGAATGAGATAATTAAAGAGAAAGAAAAGAAGGAAGTGTGTTTTCAATGTGAGACACTGAAGAGTTTTATATATACTTTTTCTGAATTTTAATACGCTAATTATAGGATGAATAAATGGTAGTTGCAATGAGAAAAGGAATCTACAGAGAGGTTAATGGAACTCTGTTATTTGTTTTCCTTTTTAAGAATTTTTGTGAATGATACAAGAAATAGGAGGACAATGGTATCAGTTTCAATCAAATCGTTACTTAAGTTAAAAACAAACAAAACAAAATCCATTTTTGGTATGAAATAAAAAGAAAATGTTACCTAGGTTTTCCGTGTCAGGGTTTTTGTTTGCTTATATATGTGTGCGTACTTCTTTAACAGATAGTAAGTTAAATGTTTATTGCTTCCTCCGTATCAGATTATATGTTATTTAAGAATTGTTGTCCTTTTAAATTAAAAATGTATCAAGTAGCTTTTGCATTTTCAAGCATGTTAGATTGCGTGTAATGATGATATATTTAAATTAATATGTATATGTAAACGAACATATATATAACTCATCTTGAAAAGAGTTGGTACGTTAAATGAAAAACGTTATATAAATGGAATAAAGAAGAGATCAATTAAAGAAAAAGCATGAATACACTAATGAACTTAAATAAGGAAAATACTGTATTGAGTAATAAAATCAAATAAGGAAAGTATGTTTTGGTTTCAGGTCGCAAATATGTTATGATTATGTCTTGGTTTCGGGTCGCAAAGATTGTTATGATCATGTTTTGGTTTCGGGCCATGTATATTGGCTTTGACCCTTATAGACCTTCGGATCGCAGGTTGGCTTCGGCGGCAGGTTAGCTTCAATCGCAGGTTGGTTTCAGCAGCAGGTTGGTTACAAACTGTAATCGACCTATGGGTCGAAAGTTTGGCTACGGCCGCAGGTTAGCTACGGTTGCAGATTTAGCTACGGCTGCATATTGACGGACCTTTGGATCAGAATTTTAGGAAATGCTAGAGTAAAGGAATGAAAAAAAAAACGAATGCTAAGTTGTTAGATATTAATGCATGAAAATGGATAAGTAATAGGAAAAGGGCTAAGTAAGGAATGATGGAAACGGATTGCTAGATTGATAGAATAGAATTGTTAGGTTGTTAGAATGGAACGTTGAATTTGATTGTTTGGTTATTGAATTGCAGTGGGCGGTTTTGAGCGTTTTCACTGAGTAATTTATATACTCATGCCTCCTTTTGTAACGCAGGTAAGAATGATTGTGTGGACTGGAGTGTGAAGCTATAAAAATCGTCGGGAAGGATGTTTTGAACTTAGTTTCCAGTATTCTGATTGGCGGTGGTTTTAACGGACGTGGTTCCATCTCTGGTGGTGGCTACGGCGAAATTGTCAGCGTAAGAGTTCTCAACTTGTTTTCAGATATCTTCAGTGGGCTTGTTTTTCTTATGTTTTTTTCCTTTTTATTTAATGTAGTTGTCTCTTTGTTAAAAAATAAACAAAATTTATAAACATGGAGACCTTTGAAAAAATATTTGGTTATATATTGTGGAATACTATTATTAACTATTAAGCTAAATTCTATTTTATAATTAAATTGGTATATGTGAATGGTAACGATAAAAAGAATTGTGAGACATCATTATTTGAAAATTTGCAGGTATAATGGAAAAAACTATAAATAACGACGTAGCTATGTAAGTATAGCAAACAAATAGGTAGAACCATACAAATTATTATTTTGTAATAATTATCATTTTATAATTGTGGTATATGTTAACTAATTTCTTTCATTTGTTATTTTCTAAATTTGTTTCTCCTTTTACTTTTATTTCTTAAATACAAATTTATTATTCAAAAAAAAATACAAATTGAAAATTTACCTATATTTTTTATTTTCTTTAAATATTTATGTTCAAAATATAATACGTAGGTAACACGTGTTAACATTACTAAACTATATAATACATGTAAAATAATTAACATGTATTTCATTAAAGCTAATAATATAAAATCTTTTAATCATGATATCTATTCATTTTAAATATATATATATATATATATATAATTTTTTTAACAAATCTGTTGAAAAATATTTTAACAATTTCTTAATTTTCAAAAAGTTTATGTTGATTTCAACTTAATTAGTAATGAAATATTATTATGCATTAATATATATTCAGTTATCATTTATAAAATAAAAAAATAAAGTTTTTACCTTATTTATCTATTTTATAATAATAATAATTCATATTAAATGAAATTATTATATTGAACTAAATATGATAACGTTACATTAAATTTCTAAATTTATAAAAAATAAAAAATATAAAATATTTTGCTAAAAATATAATACGATGACATAACGACTTAACATTCGCAAACTATATAATACATGTATAAAAATTAACATATCTTAGAATTTTGTATATAAAAGAATATATTATCTGAAATGACAACGCGTAAAAAACATTGCTAATAGGAAATTCGGCTTTGAAGTTCGGCGGATTACAATTGAGCATACATTTAATACAAAATATTTTTTAAAAATATTTTTTAATGCATATATTAATTTGTTTAATAAAGAAACACAAATACAATATGATAAATATTTAATAAGAAGCGACAAATATATATATGACAGTTTTAAACAATTGATTAATTACAACATATAAACTATAAAATTATTATATTAGAAATAGTTATATATAAATTTAAAAATATGATGATCATTAAAAATATATGATCTAAAATATATATATATAACTGAAAACAAACAACCGCGCGGTTGCGCGGATCAAGATCTAGTTAACTATTAAGCTAAATGCTATTTTATAATTAAATTGGTATATGTGAATGGTAACCATAAAAAGAATTGTGAGACATCATTATTTGAAAATTTGCAGGTATAATGGAAAAAACTATAAATAACTACGTAACTATGTAAGTATAGCAAACAAATAGGTAGAACCATACAAATTATTATTTTGTAATAATTATCATTTTATAATTGTGGTATATGCTAACTAATTTCTTTCATTTGTTATTTTTCTAAATTTATTTCTCCTTTTACTTTAATTTACTTCTATTTCTTAAATACAAATTTATTATTCAAAAAAAATACAAATTTAAAATTTACCTATATAAACAATGACTTTTTATATGATATGTTTTGATAATTTTAAAACGAACACGGCGGATCCGAGCTCACCCACTCACTGAAACTTTTCTCCCACGGTGGATCCCGAGCTTATCCACGACTGAGAAAACTGACAAAGGAGATGACGGACCAGACTTCGCAGAAATGACATATGTGACTAACACCAAGATTTCTATAATTACCTTACATCAGCGTCACTGACGAGTGATGATACCAATAACGATACCTGCGGAGAGACTGGCAAGACCAGAAGAGAGCATAGCAATCGAAGAAATAATAGGATTGATTCCAGTAGTGATGATGACAGCAATGATCAAACCATAAAACTTAACACACCAGCCATAACCACATGAACAGATTGATTTCATTTCAAGCTCTGGTATCATCACACCCATCGATCCCCTTTTTATTTTGTTTGCAACTTTCAGTCCCCTCTCATATTTCTCTTGATTTCATGACAATTGGTGATGTTAATGTTGACCTTTTTGAGCTTGTTGAAAGTGAAAAAAAGATACAAAGAACTGAAGGAGAGAGAAGGTAAAAGATAGATTTTAGTAAGAAAAAGAAATTAAAAACATGTAACTAGATAGAACTCCACACTTGAGGATATATTAGACAATCAACGAGAGAAAAGTGTGTGTCAAATAGAATTTGGCCTTGTGTGTAATTGTAAAGCCATAATGTGCCTTAGGATGTATTTTTTTCAAAATTTTAAGAGAAATATGCCAATATTGATAATAATGATTAACTATTCGATTTGAGTCCTAAATATAGTTTTACTAGGATAATAATGATTAAATATTCGATTTTGAGTCCTAAATTTGTAATATGTAGGTGTGGGGGTAAGATACACAGGACAAGGAACATGATTAAAGCTTTTCATAAAGTGGATATTAGAAATGGAGAATGCTCTTCTTTCTACATGATGAGTGGTCTACCTTAGTTCGACTGTCAGATTTACTTGGATGCCATGGACAGATAGACTTAGAGCATCTCCAACTGGTTGCTATTTTTACATCTATATGTTATAATAGAGGCAAAAATACTCCATCCCACCTCTACTTCCATCTCTAACTTTCAAATTTTTATAGTTACAAAGATCAATATTTTTATAGTCAAAGTTTAGAATACCTTTTTATTTTCAAAATAGTCATTTAACTTTCAAATTTTTATAGTTATAACCAAAATAATTATTTTTATAGAAATTACAGTTTTTGTAAGAATAAAATTACATTTTTATTTACATAGTAGTCTTTTAATAAAAATTTTGTTAAAAAATCACAATTTTATGAAAATCTTTTAAAAATTAAAAAGTAAATAGGGTTAGTTATCAATTTTTATAAATAAAAGATAATTCTTGTAAAATTAAAATAGAATCTTTCAAGAATATTTTTTATAGATGCAAAAATAGAGGAATATATTGGAGAAAAACTCATATCTATTTTAGAGACGCTCTATTTTAGAGGTAAAAATAGAGGAATACATTGGAGATGGTCTTAGACATCTTGGATAATCCAGTATTAGAAATGCTATGTTTTGTTATTTGAGGAGAAGACATATATATATATATATATATATATATATATATATATATATATCAAATCATCTGAATATGGTGGATAATAGCAGATAGAAGTGCCCAGTGGTTGACCCAGGTAATATTTTTAAAATTTCTAAAAAAATGGGTGCAGGAAGGGAGTTTGATCCCAGGATAGGGGTGTCAAAGTATGATTGCTGGAACCAGTTGAACTGTCTTTGAATACAAAGTATGGCTTACAAATCAAATTCTTAAATTTAACCAGTGTCAGTTGACCCATCTTCCCTCTATGTGGATCCGCCCCTGAAAGTGCCAATGCTTTCTATAGAAGGTAATCATCTTAGGCGGTTTAAAGGTGAGAAATTCAAGAAGACATTCTCTTCTAAAGATAAATGGTGGCTGTTACGAAAGGAAATTAATCGTCTGTCAACACCGAAGATAGGATGCATAACTGAATTTAAATTTGAATCATGAGAAATTCAAGAAGACATTCTCTTCTAAAGATAAATGGTGGCAATTACGAAAGAAATTTAATCGTCTGTCAACACCGAAGATAGGATGCATAACTGGAATATAAATTAGAATACTTCACTACATTTTTTGTTTACAAAGAGCAAACTTAGGTTCACTCTCTAGGATAAACCTTTAAATTCACCTCTGATTCTAGGACCAATCAAAATGCCACGTAGATTGTTAAATAAAAAATATTGAATTAAAAAATAGCTAAAAAAAGAACAACGCCAATTTTAACGATGTTAAGACCGCCAGCTAAACACTAAACCCTAAATTTTAAATTCTGAACCCTAAATCTTATATTTTAAACTCAAACTCTAGACTCTAAATCCAAACCCAATATCCTAAACTCAAATCCTAAACCCTAAACCGTAAACCTTAAACCCAAATCCTAGACCTTAAACCCAAACCATATACCTTAAACCCAAACCATATACCCTAAATCCAAATCTTAGAGCCTAAATCCAAACTGTAAACCATAAACCCTAAACCCAAACCCTATAGTGTCTAGGTTTAGGGTTTACAGTTTGGGTTTAGGGTCTAGGATTTGGTTTAGGGTATACGGTTTGGTTTAGGGTTTAAGATTTGAGTTTTGAGTATAGGTTTAAGGTTTACGGATTGGGTTTAAAGTATACGGTTTGGGTTTAGGGTCTAGAATTTGAGTTTAGGATATATGTTTGGATTTAGGATTTAGAATTTAAGATTTAGGGTTCGGTTTAGCTGGCGGCGTTAACGTCTTTAAAATTGGTGTTATTCCCTTTTTAGCTATTTTTAAATAAATTTAATATTTTTTATTTAATTATCTACATGACATGTTTGATCATAGAAATTGAGGTGAATTTAAAGATTCACCCTAAGGGATGAACCTAAATTTTGTTTAGAAAGAAATCATTTGTTTTTTCATATATATTCCGGTACTCTAAAAATGTTTGATAAAATATTGGTGCTAGGAATATTAAAGGAGAAGTGCTCGGCTGGTTAAAATTGGCTCACTCACCTGATATCCAGACCCAAAAACACTCTTTTCAAAATGAAGTATTTTTTTTTTTCAAACTACAGTCCATATCATTTGGAGAGAACGGAAGATATAGTGAATGATGCACACAACCTTAAGCATTTTACAAAACCTATCGACAAAATAGTAAGAAACAGTCTCACTTTTATCCGGTTATTTGGGGAGGCCAAGGCTTTAGTTTTACATAAGAATAACTCCATACCTATTTTGGATATATTTACTATTCATGTTTTTATTCTTTTTTGTTTGTAAATCTTAGAAAAATGCATTTAAAGTAAATTAAAAGTTTGTTGTTGAGTAAAAGTTACATTCTTTAATAAAAATACTTTTAACAATGAAAGCTTTTTTGAATAATCAAAATATATTTAACGAGATATTATTATGACAATAATATCTCGATCACTATGAGAAAAAGGTAATTATATTTCTCGCTAAACATAATTCATAATAACTGCAGAAGCAATAATAACAACTAGAGCTGGACCCGTCCGATCGGACGGGTACTTATTTTTATTTTTTATATATAAATGAATATTATTTAAATATCTATCGGTTTATATTTTTAAATATCATATTTCTAAATTTTTATAAACACAACGATCAAATAGTTTATGTACTGTAAAAATAGTAACCCGTGTCCGTTATTAAACTTTTGACAAATTAATATTGACCTATTGATAATTTGAGTAATATTTCTTGTAACATGAAATTGTTTGTCAAATGTAAAGAGAATTTAAATATTTTGATCATGTATGGATAATATGGTAAGATTTAATACATTAGAAAAAATAATATTTGGTTATAAACATTAAATATTGTTTTACAAGTAATTCAAAGATATTTAAATTTCAGTATTGAATTTTCTTGTTGAAATTGATAAACATATATTCTAGAAATTCTTGAAAAATATATAATCTTAGGTGGGATTTAATTATATTAAAATAATATTCAGTTACAAATATTTCATCTTGTTCTATAAGTAGTTTAAATATATTTAAAATCTTAGCATATATAGATTTTATTTTTCAAAATAATTAATGGTAAGTTAAACATATATTTTAGAAATATTCATAATATTGTTTAGTATCAAATTTAAATTTGATTTTTTTTTTCAAAATAATTAATGGTAATGTTATCCAAGTTTAATATATTGTTAAAATCGATTTTAAATATGAATATTCCTAAAAATCAACTAATTTATTTTAGGAAATATATTAAATACGAAAATTAAATTAAAATTGATTTAGGAAATTGTTTAATAAATAGGAAAAGACAAGATTACTTAAATATAGGTTCATTTAATTACTTCAGTGGCATACCATTGTAAATAAAAGTGAAAACTTAGGGACATTCTATATGTGTACTTCTGAATTAATAAAGTAGATGGCGCACACATATATAGAAACCAGGGATGAGCAGAGATCGAATATTATCATACTTTTTTAGTATTTGTCATTTCTATCGCATTTACAAATATTTCCGGTTTTTTTGTTTCTAAAAAAACGGATATCCGATTTTTGAATATCCAAAATTTTATAAATATTTGCGAATATTTACAGATATTTATGGATATATTATCATCAATTTTGTTCAATACATTTTTACATAATATAAAATAAAAAGTAAAGATTGGTGAAACTATATGTATCATAAATGTTAAAATTAATTAAATTATTAAAAAACATAAAAAAAAATATTTTTATATTCTTACATTTTTTCATAAATTTATAAGTAATTTTATGAATAAAATTAATGAAATTATATGTTAAATAATAATTACATAAATAATTGATTTAAAATTATATAAATTATATATTTAATTGTAGATATATATCTATTTGTATAAAAGTCTGAGCAATCAGATGTCTGACTCAAAATTTTTTAGTATTGTGATTTGTTTCGTTTTTAACGGATATTGATTTTAATATTTGCTTTGCTCTAAAGACTTACGAATATCTGATTTTTTGGATTGATCGAAATGAATAATGTTACGGATCGAAATTAATAGACAAAATATCTAGCCGTAATAGAAATGGCATGCTGTAGGCATGGGCCTTTCAGGTATCGGTTTGGTTTGGTTCGGGTATTTCGGGTTCGGTTTGGATAGTAAAGCTAAGAACCGGAAAATACCCAAAAAAAATCAGTTCTGATTTGGTTCCGGTTCTGGTTCGGTTATTCCTGGTAGTTCAGGTAATTCAGGTTAAATATCGGGCATTTGAATAGAATATAAAACAATTAGGATAAATTTCTAGATAAAAAAATTGGATATTTTCGGTTACTTTGGATATTTTAGATAAAAATATCCGAATACTTATAGATACTTTTGGATAGTTTGGATACCTTATAATAATTCAGTTTTCAAATGCTTTTAATATATTTTAAAATTATAAATATATTTTTAGTTATATATATGTATATATAACTAATATTTAATATATTTGGGTATTCGTTTGGTACCGGTTAGGTTCGGTTATTTCGGATGAATAAATCTAGGAATCGATCGGGTATTTGAGGGTTTTGGTCCGATTCCAGTTTTGGGTATTTCAGTTTGATTTCGCTTCGATTCTTCGATTCCGGTTTTTTGTTCAGGCCTAGTATACGGCTTAAATTTTATGTTTATATCATTAACAAAGTGTAGTACTAATTCCCTTTAATGTAGCCAAAATGGCGGGTAAGGAAACATAAGCCAAAACGATTCTGCTTCTAGGTCTAAAGATCAATCTCGTTTCTTTTGAAAGTTCATAAAATAAAGGACGAGTAGCTTACATATATAATATAGAAACTCATAACAGATTACATGAGTAGACTTCTAATGACTGCTGCTTCAGGGCTATCTTCACCGACGGATTCGAGAAGCTGAGCCAAACGTTCGCTGAGGTTGTCAACTTCCTTGTTCAAGTTTCGTATGTAGTTGCACGTCTCTTGCAGCACTTTTGAGGCTGAGACCTATTAAATAATTAATCAAAAAGTGTCATGACTAATGTATATATATCTACATCCATGCATGTTCTGTATATGTCGATATATACATGTCGATGGTTTTGATGGAAAATGTATGTCTATGTGTTTAAAAATATGTGGAAGGAAAATGTTGTGAATATTGTTATGTACGTTCTTTGATGTCCCGCAGTCAAAAGTTCCGACTTCTTTTTTTTCTTTTGTTTGATTTTTGTGTCCTGTCTTCTTTTAATAAAACATTTGTTTTGCATAAAAGAAATTTACATAAGGGATAATGTTAAATGGTCTTCATAAATGAATATATTTCTCTATCTTTTAACCCAAAAATGAATATATGTCTTGACCACAAAAAGTTAATATGTTTACGTATAATCTGTGCGTGATACCTTATCGGAACGACGACGTTGGCCAATCTCCGGCAAAATCTGACGGAGCTTAGTTACAAGGTCGATGATTTGATCATCGGAGATCCGTGGAGCACTTGAAGACTGCCTTGATCTTCTGTTTGACATATTCAACAATGTAGCAAAACCACCCTCAAGTTGTTTGTTTATATTCCGACTGGATTGTAGAATAGTTTAGGAAATTGGGGAAATGAGCTAGGTGGCAAGTAGGTATATAGCTTTTATGATAAGAAAAAAAAGAGAGGGGGAGGAATATATGAGAGAGTGTTTTGGGGGCTTTAAATACACACTTGAAATATATAGAAATTGAGACTGTGATAAGAGAGATTTAAATAGTCCCAAAGGACCACAAGAAAGAGCAATAAACCTCGACAATGATGTCACGGGGGAAGAAAGCGATAGGTTTGAATGCCACTTTAACCACAAATCTCGAAATCATTTTTTGTGTCTTTTTCTATAATCACATATTTCCGAGCCTTGCGTTTTTATTTCGCATCAAGTCGTCTGTAACGGATCTTAGTACCAATGACAGTATCGAAGTCAAGTTTTTCCACTACATTTCAATCATCTCATACTCATTGTGTGTCTTAGATGATAAATAAATTAAAAACAATATCCATATATATATATATATGTATATATATCATTTCCCATAATATATTTGGATTTCTGCAAAAAATGACTCAAAACAAAAAGTCAAATGTAACACTATTTATAATTTTTTTAGAACTTTCATTTATCCTATTCACTTCAGAAATTCAGATTATTCACGAAAATATCATTACTTATTTTTTTCGAAAATACTTATTTTACTCGATCATCTTCATCTTCCTCTTTTATTTACAAAATTATCATTATCATCAATACACCAACCACCATGAACAACTAATTTCAAACTCTAAATGCACCTAAATCAACATCTACATCTCTATATGCTTATTTATTACACACACAAACTATTTCCCTTTCACTTCCTCTGTTATTTCATCCCAAATCCCAACTTTTTATTTCAAAATTTATAAGCTTATTAGAGTTATTCAAGTTCATGATTCTTAGTATGAATGAGTGGGTAATTTTCATTAAAAAGTGATGTGTGCTTGGAACAGCTAAACATGAACCTCACAGGATCTAATAATAATTTTTGAGTTTTGTCAGATATGTTTCGTGGAGAAGACTTCTACGTAAGTCTTCTTGTCAATGCATAAGTTAGTTTTGAAATTGACTTTTTGTGTGTTTTTAGAAGATTTCTCTAGTCTTCCAACTTTTCTTTGTTAACAAAAAAACAAGTAGACTTTCCTGAAAGTTTTCTCAGATAAACATGTTAGTTTTGAAATTGACCGAATTGTCAGAAATTTGACTTTCTATAAAGACTTCCCGAAAAGTTTTCTCAACTATTGGTGGAAGTCTTCACTATTGGTGAAAGTCTGGGTAGGTTAGTTATGCAACTGACAATTAAAACTTCAATTTTTAATTTTAATTATATGTTTATTCCGAGATTCTTGTCAAACAATTGGTTATGATAGAAGACTTCCGTGGAAGTCTTCTGCCGGAAGACTTCAACGGAAGTCTTCTCTTAGAAAGTCAAATATGGTCAACTGTACCACAGACTTTCATCGAAAATGAGAAGACTTAATGTGACAATTGAGAAGACTTCCGAGGAGTTTTTCGTTGGATGACTTTCCAGAAAGTCTTCTATAAAAAGTCAAATTTCTTACACAATTTGATCAATTGCAAAATTAACATGTTTATCTGAGAAGACTTCCAGAGAATTTTTCTCTGGTATTTTCGATAATTTTTCAAAAACACAAAGTAAACCAATATTTGCAAAGTAAGACTTTTAGAGAAGCCTTCTATTTGGTAGAATTCCCTGAAGTCTTCCCTATTAAATTTGCAATTGCAAAAATGACCTAAATGGTAGACTTCCTAGAAGTTCTCCGGGAAGACTTTCGTGAAAGTCTTCTAGGTCAATGTTTAATAAACTTTCATTTTTTCTATAATTAAAAAGACTTACTAATCTTTTCTTGTTAATTCATGTATATTAATCAATATTAAGGCTCCTGAATGAAATTCACAACTTAATTGGTGATAATTTTGAGATTACCAACATTCACATATATTAATGTTTCTTGCTAAGAAGTCTTCTATGTTAGTTTTTGTAACACTTGTATTTTCAACTTCAAGATATGTTTGTTTCTTTAACTTTTAAAAGTGTTAAGTAACTTCAAGAATATAAAGTTATGTGGTTTAATGTGCCTTCTTAGATCATAATATATACTTTTTATTTTTTCATGAGATTTAAAATTTCAATTTTTACTTAAAGTTTAAGTTTCCTGCTTAAATTTTAATTTTCCGCTTAAACTTTCCGCTTAAATTTAAATCTTTTGAAAAGTCTTCCGAAGACTTTCCGGAAGACTTCTAGTGAAAATGCTATCTGTTTGAACTTATGTAATTGATCTTTTGTGAATTTGACTAAGTTTTCTTGAGAATTCTTCTCCTTTATTTTTTGTAGATCTGACTAAATTTGTGTACTATTGTGTTTTGCTATTGAAGTTGTATAATTATTTTAAATAATGTCAAGTAATTTTGGAAGATAATATTGTATAGATGAAAATATTTACCAAATTCTTTTCATTATCTCTTCAAATTTACAAAAGAATCCACAACTAAAAAATTACACATACAAATCAGAAAACAGACCATAAACAAAACTATTATGAATGAAGTTAGAGATCATTTCTCCACAAAGATAAACTTGGACTCCAATTGGAATGGGAGAAGACTCCGTCAGAAGACTTCAAGGAGGTATTAGAGTGCATATTATGTTAGAAGACTTCCCAGAAGTCTCCCAAAGTCTGACTCAATCTGAAAAATATGCATATCAAAAAACGTTCAAATGGCTTGAAAACTGAGAAAATGAGTGGAAAATGAGATAGATCTACCTTTATAGAACACACAAAAATGCATATCCAAAATTTATAGATCTACCTTTAAATGAGTGGAAGATGATAACTATGTAATAAAAACCTTAAAAAACAGGATAAATTAGTGAGAAAAGACATGAGACAAAAAATGAGAAATTGATATAAAGTTTGATTTTTTCATGTTTAAAAATATTAGAGAGATGTTGGAGAGTATTAGTTTGGGAAAAATGTAAGATCTTTAAGTAACAAGAGGTTATCAAATGAAGAAAAATCAGAAATGGAAACTTAAAAACACTGAGATCTATTATGAAAGAGGAGACATGGGAGAAAACTCCATTAGAAGACTTCTAGAATGTCTTCTAGTGCATTATATGCTAAAAGACTTCCGAGAAGTCTTCCAAAGTCTAACTCAGATCTGAAAAACCTACATATCCAAAAACGTTCAAATGGCCTCAAAACAGAAATCATGAGTGGAAGATGAGATAAATCTACCTTTATATAACATACAAAAATACATATCAAAAATTTATAGATCTACCTTTAAAGGAGTGGAAGATGAGAACCATGTAATAAAAAAATGCAAAAACAAAATAAATAAGTAAGAAAGACATGAGATAAAATAGTGGAAAATTGATATAAAGATTGGAGTTTTCAAATTCAAAGAGATTAGAGAGAGGTTGGAGAGTTTTAGAGAGAGAAATATTACATTTTTGTTGCAGCCCTTTGAGAGGAAGATATGGTGAAAATTAATCTTTATATAGAGAGAGACAAAATTTCCAATTAGGTCAAATATTTTCGATTCAGAAGACTTTGGGGGAAGTCTTCTAAACCCTAAATTTATTATTCGCCCTTAAGACTTCTCCAGAAATCTTTTAGTGCATTATTTACTAGAAGACTTAAGTCACAGAAACCCTAAAATCAAATAACTAACTAAACATAAATAAACACTTCATTGAATTTAAAGTCAACCTCTAAAGTTTTTAATATACACAAAACCAAACACATGTATGTCAAATTTAATTCTCCGAAAAAATTAAGATTCCAAAATCTAACTCTGTAAATACAAAGAATACTATAACAAATGTTACCAAAACCTAAAACGAAGAATATCATGACTCAATCTACATTCACTTATCTAGGTTGAAAACAATTAAATTCACTATATCTTAATTTATATTATTTACGAATATTTATAATTACATGATTTTAATTTTTCTCCCATAAAAATATTTTTTATAAAATTTATATATTATTTTTAAATTCTAATATTTGAGAAGACTTCCACAGAATACCACACAAGACTTCTCACAGTAGACTCACAAAACCACATAAGACTTCTCGGTGTTATATTCATAAAAATACAAACTGTTTTTTAATTTGGTCATAAAGGGCTAATTGTAATTTAATTAATCTTTTGAGTTACTTTTGCATTTGATCGAAGTTGAGGTTTACTTTTGCGTTTAAAATCAAGTTTTAGGTTATTTGGGAAAATTCTCCTATATACATTGTGAAATTTAGTTTTCTTGTTATTAGTTGATATCTTTATTAAACTGATGAATATTTAATACTAATCAAACCCATAGTTTGATATATTCAATGGTTATATTATATCAAAAGCTACTAATTGCATATGTTTAGAGTATCTACAATGTATTACTCTATTTGTTTCTCTAAGAATGAGTAATTTCAAAATTAGACAAAAATTTATTCCAATTCCACTAAATTTTGGAACAAAAAAATTGAGTAATGTTTATGATTAGTCTATGTCGGAGTAAACCTATTTCTATTCCACTGGAAAATGGAAATGAAAATTGAAAAGGAAGTTGGAAATGCTTTTAGTCGTCGTTATAAATTGTACACTTTGATTATATTAAAAAATTATACGAATGTTAGTTTTTTTTTTTTTTTTGCTAAAATACGAATGTTAGTTGAAGATTGTTAGTTCTTAATACTAATATAGTTTGTTATATAGGATGGATAAATAAGTGGGTACTAAAAAGGTTGTAATATTAAAATGTGTTGAATAATTGAAGGAGATTTGGAATAGTTAAATAACTAAAAACGAAGAGTTCCCAGAGATGGGGTTGATGAACGTTAAGGGGTTTTAAGATAAGTGTTTCATGTTGATCTAACATTGTGGCCCTTCATCTGCAATGTCACAATAATAAAGCAAATACCATGTGATGACATGACTTTTCATTTCATTTCATTTAAAATTTTTATAACACTAGAATTCATATTATGTTCTGAATAATTACTCTCAATCCATAGAACATTTTACCAAATTTGTATCATAGTATTAATTAGCCAACTAGTTTAAGATCCGCGCCTTGGGATGAATATTATGTATACAAATGATTTTTTACATATAGTATTTATTTTGTGTTCATTTACATAGATTGAATAATTGAGAATCAAGTAACTATTATGTATATAACTAAATTGGAGTAAGCACATAAATCAAAACAATCACTCTTGTTATTTACAATAATTCTTATTGGTAAATAAAACAAAATAATAATTTTATTTATTTTATATTATATATAATTATATTTAAATAAAATTTACGTAGTTATATAGTATATTTTAATATGAACATTTATCATTTGACGCTTCTTATCCATATGATTTTATTAACATTTGTATATTTGATGGAACAAAAAATTTAAATCATCAATCATAAAATTTCCATTGTGAGATTTTTAATAGTTTTATTAATTTATAATTTTTCTTAAAAAAATTAATGCAGATTTTTAAATCAAAATATACGGTCTCAATACTTTTAGGTACGAATTTATAAATTAACATATTTATGTATTTTTATATTGTTTATAATTTAATTTAATATATATATATATTTAATCTGAATATCTATAAAATAATATTTTATATTCATATGATTTTATGATCATTTGTATCTCATCATAACAAAAACAAAGTTAAACCATTGCTCACAAAATTTCAATGTGGAATTTTTAACAATTTTAGTTATTTATAGTCGTTTTAAAAATTTCAAAATATAAGACATAAGAAAAAAAACTAAATTTTTGTTAAATGGTTGATGTGGTTGTTTAGTTTCTTTTCATAATATAAAAATGATGGAGAATACAAAAATTGTTATCAAATTTTATTTTTAAAAATAATTGATTGTCATTTATATGTTAATAATATTAGGTAATTCCGTAGATTTTATTTAAGAAAAGAATGAAAATAATTTTTTGTACTCTATAAATCAATTTGATAGTTAATTTAATAAAAAGTAATATATATTTAGATGGGTCAACCAAGTATTATTCTAAAAATTCTAAGAATCTTCTTAGTGATAATATGTGGCTACCTCAAATATTGTAATGATTATCAATTAATCTATAAGGGACATAACCATGCTTAGAGATTTTTATGCCATAAACCAAAGAAACAATTATTACTATTTTTGTAACACTAAACAATTATTTTTCTTTTTATTAATTTTCCTTCGTATAAAATAAAACTAAAATAGATTAAACATATTTAACTATCTCGCATGTCAAAATAAAATTAGCTATTATGCTTCTCATTTTTCTATTGGCTGAAACAATAGGTGTGAGAATTGTTATATTGACTATTGATTAAATTTAATCAATGGTCCAGATTTGTCTAATGTGTGTGCTTTTCTCTTCTCTATCTTTAATAATATCAGTTTATTCTCTCTCTAAAAAATATCGACATTAGTAGCACACTGAAAATGCTACTGTAGAGTATTTATAGTGTTTCCTTAAACGTTATGTCAGCCATAGTTAATCCTACCTTTTCAACTGAAAAATTTAAATATTTTTAGACGGAGGCACCAAAGTATGTGACGCTCATGTGTAGCATTCATTGCTGCCACGCCATATATAGTAGCTGCAGTTCACACAAAGAATATAGTGTATTGATATTTTAAGAAAATAAATAAATAGATATAACAATTTTTTAGCGAATATATAAAACAAAAATCAACTTTAAAAAGGCGCGACAACCAAATTAACTGCAGAAAAGAGACATCTCGGTTGTTTTTTAATATGCTTAAAGAAAATCAGCTCAACTAACTAACAGATCAAGAAAGCTGTTAACTATCACTTATATTGTCATATACATATTAAAAAAAAAGATTTGAAAAGAAGTAATATACATATTTTAGTATTAATGTCAAACCAATTATTTTCAGCTTTCGTACACTATACTTACAGTTTGACTTAAATAGTTATTTATTTAACTAAAGTCTGATTTTGAAGTGATAATAGTAGTTTTTATATAATGTATAATAAATTATAAGAATTGAGATGGATTGGTCCATTATTGGTTTTGGTTGTGTATTAATAAAAAATCTCATAAAAATCGATTATGACACGTGTCACATCCATGTCTCGTGCTACATACTGCTTCGGGGTCCATAAATCAAACTTTAGATCTCTTGTTCTCCAATAACATTATCAATAAAAATCCGACAGGTATGTAACACGAAAATATAATTATATAAGTGGACATATAATATCGTTTTTTGGAAAATTAAAATACCTAATTCTTCCCTAAAATATTTAATTTATATGGCTTATATAATACTTCATCTGCTGTTTCACAAAAAATATCATTCTAAGATTTTGTTTCAAAACAATGTTATTTTACAATTCTAATATTATCTTACACAATTTTTTTTTTCATTTCAAAAAAATATATTTTATTTAAATTATTTTCATGTAATTAGTTATATATTAAATAAATGTATACTAGTATATATAATTTTTAAACCTTATAAAATGTGTCAAAGTAACACTTTCTGAAATGGATATAATTTATTTATTTAGTATATTTCAATGACATGTTTAATAATAAGACTTGCAAATTTAAGACATTAATTGTAATTTACAACAAAATAAATGTTATTTATTAAAAGCACTTTTCGCTTAGTATTATGTAAAGTTCTAATTGTCTTCGAGTTTGAAATATAACCAAAAATTTCGTTTACTCTAACTGATATCATCTGCCAAGAAATTCGCACTGATAAAAGAATGATATGGCCATCATTTTTTTAATGATATGTGCATCATACACTTATAAGGCACTTAAAATCTTGCTACCATATAAAGTAAACGAGAACTTTATTTATATTATTTTCCTAAAATAATACACATACTTTTCATCAATAATGCACATAATTGAAGAGATGTGAACATAAGTTATATAAAAATTTAAGTGTGTTGGCGTGTGTGTTTTAAATATACAAGATTATTAAAGAACTTGACCATTCTAATAAATTGCAAAGGGAGATTTTACATGTTAGTCCATGTGGGTTCGGGTACTAAATGTTTGGTCTCATAGGCTCCACGATGTTTTTATGTCTTGATTTCTTGCAATTGATTTCACATCTTCACAAACAAACATGCATGTTCTGACTAGTAAAAACGACTAATCATGTGGAAACGAACGACTAGTTAAATTAGTAAGCATGTGAACGCTCATTAATTAAAGTTACTTTGGGGAAAAAGTTGAGGATGTATTTTTCAATGAATAGCAAAAACACTAGTAGTATATAGTACGGAGATGTGCATTAATAACACCAATCATACTGTCGCAGTGAAATAAAATAACATTGAAAAAGTCTATAAAACGCATCTTCTATTCTACGCTCTAGCTTCGAAGATTCGGATTATTCAATTATGGTAATGTTTGTTTATTTCGGAATATACATCAAACATTATATCAACATTGTTATTATAAATTTGATGCACCATGTTTTTCTTAGCATTAGAGATCCTGATTTTTAATTAAAAGTCCAGCTAATTTCACGGATGAATATATCCTTTAAAACGTAATGTGTGCACATGTAAAATGTTTTGCTTATAAACAGTATACTTATGCAGTGTTATCATAATGACAGTTAAGGAGACAGTGATACATCTATATCGATCTATTCATGCAGCCGTCACACCTTCAATCATGATTGGGGAGACATCGTCTTTCGCTAGGTGATGCTACTTTCTTTCTAATTTCAATTTATTTACGGTATATTCTTTAAATAAATGGATTAGATGATGATGAACTTCTCTAGAACAGTATGCATACTAACTAGACATTAAACAGGTCTGCACAAATCAATACTGTATAATGTAGAAGGGAAGACCCTTGTCTGCACAAATTAGGACTGTTCTTCGGGTTTAGGAGATCGAGAATCGCAGAACTTTGCTTTGGGTTGGCTTCGATCTTTCTCAGAGTAACAATGTAGCCGAGGAATTCGCCGAACATAACATAACGCCAAAAGTATAGTTTTCAGGATTCAGCTTGATACCATAATCGTTCAATATACAGAAAAACTCTTTCAAGTGACTGATAAGGTCGGTAGCGATCAAAAACTCGACAATCATATCATCAATATATACTTCTAGTGTGACCCCGAGTTTCTCAGCAAACATCTTGTTAACTAAACTTTGATACGTTTCTCCAGCATTTTTAAGCCAAATGGCATGACTTTGTTGCAGTATAGTCCTCGATGAATGATTAATCCGGTCTTCTCTTGATCGTCTGGGTGCATCATGATCTGATTGTAGTATGAGAAAGCATCCTTAAAAGTTAATAGCTCGTTGCCGGCTGTTGACTCCATGAGGAAAGCTGTCTTTCAGACATATGCTGTTGAAGTCAGTGAAATCGACGCATACACGCTTGCCATTTTTCTTCTTGATGACTACTGTTTTGGCCAGCTACTCGGTATATCGGACCTCCATAATCGACCCTGTGCTGAGCAATCGATCGACCTCGTCGTTAACTGCCTTAGATCTCTCCGACCCAATTTCCTTCTCTTTTACCTGATTGGATTGAAGGTCGGGTCGACATTGTAATGGTAGGACCTATTCCTTTCGTATCTGTCGTTGACCAAGAAAAAGTTGAGATGTTATCCTTAAGAAAGGAATCTTATCCTTCAACTCGCCAGCGAGGTAGGCGCCGATCCTGACTGTCTTGCTTGGATTGGCTTCATCGATACCGACTTCGAGGGCTTCCTCCTTTAGAGGATCAATTTTCTGAACTAGCTTCTCCACCGTATTGAAATGGGAGGCCGATTGATGGAGTTTTATCTCGGCGATCAGGAGATTTCTTGTTGCTTGCTGATTCCCTCGAAGTGTTTGAATACGTTCATCTTTGCCGGGGAACTTGATACATTGATGGTAAGTTGAAGGGATAACTTAAATTAAGTGAATCCACGGGGTGCAGAGTATCATTTATAGGGAGATTTCGTTTTCATAACAGAAAATTTGACGGTCTATTTTATCCATCCGAGAAACACAAGTAAGTGAGTTGTTCCAAACATTGCCTCGGAGGATCCGTTGAAGCCGGTAAGTGAACATGTAGAAGGCTTCATTTCTTACAGATCAACTCCCAACTTTTCAAGTGTATCCTTGAAGAAGAGATCTACCAAGCTACCAGTGTCGATAAGGACTCTTGTGACCTCACAGTATCGAACCCAAGTACCACAAGAAGGGGATCTTTGTGCAGCGCCCAATGGCATCCTCGGTGGAGAAAGTGATCTTAGGATCATTCTCCGGCCTAGCGGGCCATTGCCTTGCAGTAATTGCTTGTCGTTGGAATTCTTTGATGGACCTGACTGAGTCTTGGCACGGAGGTGGTCCTCCCATGATGAAGGTCAGCCGAGGCGATTGCGCTAGGTCCTTGGTTCTGATTTGATTTAGTTTTGCCCACAAATCCTCGGCATTAGACTGATCAAATTTGTTTTTCTCGTCCTGGGCCTTTTAACTCGTCAAGATTTCTCCGGAGATCAATGATCTTGGATTTGTCAAGCTTCTTTTGGAGATCGCCGACCCTAGAGTCAAGCTTTTCTCTTAAGTTGGCGATTTTGGAGTCAAAAGACTCGCCATCAGCAGTCAATTTTTTGTGAAGGGTCGGAAGTTGGTTCTGACTGTGGTGATGTTCTTCCTCACTTGAGCTTATGAAGAATGTTAGACGCATCGAGCTTCCTTGTCTTCACATTTGTGATTGTTGTTCGTAAGTCTGCAGATGTTGTTGAGCTACTAGTTGACTGGGCCGACTATTTTTTTAGTTTATCATCTAAATTTTGAGTTTAAGATTCTTCGTATGAAGAAGACGAGGGTCCGACGCTAATCATCTTAATATGCATGTGGATCCTCAGCCTTTCCCCTTCCTGAGCTGCATTATCATGGTGCTGAGAGGTGGTAGCTTTGTCCTCTTGCTTTAACTGTAGCTCTTGTTGTTTTGGCCGTTTATTTTCTGTCTGCTGGAAAATGCCATCATTAGAGTTTCATGGAGTTGGTTACATTCTTTAGTATCATGCCTTTTTGATTTGTGGTACGAGAAAAACTTTGTCTCGTCAAATGAGCTTGGAGGATTGCTGGGAGGCTGAGATTTTCCCTCATCATGTCTCTAATGTTCCATCCTTTTTCTCGAATTACAGTGGCTGAGCTAGGTTTCTCATCTTCGTCGACAGCATAAACAAAACTTTTATTTTGTCGCCCCTGGTGTAAGACGAATACTGCGGCGGCTCTTGCTTAGTTTCTGCTGCGTTTGCTGCCACTTTTTGCATAGTGTTGTGTTTGTTTAAGAACGCTTGGTTGTCCTTTTCCATTATGATGAAGTTGTGAGAGCGATGAATGGCGTCTTCGAGAGTGATTGTCGGGTTTGTGTAGAGATTTTTTTTGTGGAATTTGAGAATGTACCCACAGCGTGTTTCACTGGGCGTCACTGATGTCTCATCCATGACATGCACCTTAGATACCACCTGCTTAAATTTTCCATCAAGTCTCTGAGACTGGTGTCTGAGACATCTTCCATAGGTCAGAAGCCGACGCTCCTTGACGAGTAAACATGCTGTAGTGTTTGAGAAACTTGGCAGACAGATCATGTAAGCTGTTGGTGAAGTCTTCGGCTAACTTGGAGAACCATATCAAGACCGGACCGCAGAGGCTCTCTAGGAAGAGTTGGGAGAAACAGGTTTCCTTCTCTTTATAGGTGAAGTGCGCTTGTCTTATGGCTATGTTGAACACAATCACATGGTCAGTGGGATCTGTGTCGCTGGAGTAGAAAGGAATGTGGATCTTATTTGTTGGTAAGAATTTGACGAAAGTAATCCGCTTCAAAAAGGAGCCTTTAGTGTCATGGTGTGGATGTGTTCGATATATTGGGCCGAGCTGGTAATGTAATGGATTTTGAAGTTGATGTGTTGCATCGAAAGTTGAAGGTCGGCGATTTGGCGGCTTGTGGCTGACATTACCGGCTGGGGCGTGATGGCAGCGGCTAGCGCAGCGATAAGGTTGTTCGTCGCCTTGTGCACTTCTTCCTATTGGGAGAGATACTTCATGATGATTTGTATTATTTTTATCATGGTCAGCGCCTCTCCTTGGGTTGAATAAAGAGAACAAAGCGCAGCTATGGGTTAATCCAAAGGTGTTTGTATTGATCAAAAGAACGTGAGATTAAAATGTTTATTAACAAGAGGGAAATAAACTGGCACTCATCATGTGCCGGAGAAATACAATTTGTTAAGAAAGTTATGATAAGATAAAACCCTAGTTTCTATCCGTCAGTCTGTGTGTTCAAAGTCTGGATTCTTTCCTTGTTTCCCTTTATATATATGAATCTCCTTTTCTCTTTGCCATAAGTAGATTTAACCTAATTAGATGGGTCGGGATTAATGGGCCGAGCAATTGGGATGAGTCTTTGGGATGTGTCTCTCAACGCTGAGCTGTGCAGCAACGCTCGTGTGCCGAGCTCGCAGCACCTGAGACATTGCCCCGAGCCTCGAACCAAGTTCATGGCGTTCAGTGAAGTGAAGCAGAGCCTACTTAACGGGCCAAATCCTTTATTTGATGGGCCTTGGCGTTCAGTGAAGTGAAGCATAGAACACAGTTTTTAAAGCTAATGACGACTCAAAAAAAACATTTCTTGATTTTTTTAGAACCATTCCAATCATATCCAAAACAAACAAGCACCCACGAGGTTGCATCCCAAGAAAAACACATGACCGTGTTTAAAAAAAACAGGAAAACAAAATTAAAGAAACAACAAGACGATGATATTTAGGATAATCTTCCTATGGAATATACACTACCAGATCTATGCTTTGTTCCCTAAGCCAAGTACCTAAACATGTTAAAATTCATCTTGTCCCTCTCTAAATAATCTCTTTCTATTAATTCCTCTATCCTATTTTTAATCGCTTTAACATCAGGCTTGAACATCCCACTAAGTTGCTTGACACATTCAGAAACAAGTTGTTCATGTCCCAATACTTTCTTACCCTTCATGATCCTGACAATAGAAGCGTCAATTGCATAACGCCTATCGTTATCAACATCTTCAACAACTTTCTTCCTTTCATCAACATAAGAGAGAGGAATCTTTACTCTGCTTATTCTAGCGGTGAATTTGGAGTTGACTTCAAAAACATCAGTCTTAGAGACAATCTCTGTGGCTGGCTCCTTGATAAGAATCTAGCACATGACAAGGAAAGAAGCACCCACACAAGATCTTCATGGTTTAGGTTCAGTTGATTTTGGATGTCAGTGTAGTTCAGGTTGTCCCTTGTGTTAAAAAGCAGAAGCACGGCAGCTTGGTGGGTCGACACGATCAACTCAATGGGCTTTTGATCAAACTTTCCGTTGATATGACAAGTTCCTAGTGAGTGGAGCCAAGTAAGTTTCCTACGTTTGTGCTTGGTTTCATAAAACACTTTGAAAATCTCAACACACTTGACTATTTCACTAGGTAGATTCACGTCAAAAGTTTTGTAACTTGGCCAAACACTAGTATTAAGAAGAGTGACGTTGAAATCAATCCCTGGTCTTGCAGCTGGGTTATTGGCTACATAGTCATCGAAACTGTTTTGGTTTTGTCTTGACGATGTCAAATCTGTAATTATTCCCTCCATCTTATGAGTAAAATTCCCACCAAAGTGTTGTTTGAGCTTTGTAATGATTCTTCTCTCATGATCATCACTAGCATCACGATTCAATAGCAGCCTACGTGCCAACTTCTTCCTGTAAAACTCTGCAAAAAGATCCTTGTCATCATTTATATAAGCAAGAAACTTGACCACCTTCTCAATAGCTTCATCACTCAGCTCCTCACTTGCCCATTTCTTGAGAATTATAATTCTATCACATATTGTTGCTAGCGATTCAGCACTCAAAGAGCTTCCAGACATTGCTTTGCTACAGAAAAACTTAAGTGCCTCTCTCAAGGACTTGTGAAAGATGGTTTGGTTCTCGAGACACTTTGTGACATAGACCATGTACTTATCATGTACCTCAATCACTTTTCTGATTGCATCCGTGTCTTGGCCATCTGCGTCTTCAACATGCTGCTTGAATATGTTTGCAACAGGTTCCAAGCCTCGCACAATTTCCCTGAACTCTGAGTGCTTTTTCTCAAGAAGCTGGTTCGCATACACTACAAACAACTCATGTTCCACTTTCTTAACCAGGTTTGGCACACTGCTTGCGTAAAGGTACTGAGACACTCTCTCCTTCTCCTTCTTGACACTTTCTTCAGACTTGCGAATGTAATCAAAGTAAGAACATTCTTGAATCCATCTTGATGCCTTGCGAGAATAGTAAGACGCTGTACCTTCAAGCATGAAGCTCTCCAAATCTTGTTCGTATCTTTTCTTCTTACCCATTCCAATCTTTACATAAATGTTTTTAACGTTTTCAAGTAACGCCCTATCAATACCAGTATCATCACCTTCTCGTTCTTTATCAACTATAGCTATTACAGCTTCTTTGACCTTGCGTTGCAACGTGTTATAAACCAGGTCAACGAAGCATGCTAATCCCTAAAATCGTTCAGGATTAAACTGTAAATATCATATCCTTTTTATATTTAAAAAGAAAAGGAAACAAGTGAACTTTATTCACATGATAACAAGTAAAGTCGATTTAAATAAGAAGAGGAAAATCCCACCTAAAGAGGAGTTCAGTGTTTGTATTTTTTGTTCTTTTAATTTGTACAGAGATAAAAAAGTTGGTATTCGGTATTCCACTACTTTTTCTAAGAGGAAGATTTATCTTTTGAGAAATTTTGATATAGACACCCGGTGGCCCCCAATCTTCTGAGCAGTGTAGTTATTTAGGAAATTGGGATATAATCGATAAAGCGATAACTAGGAAAATGCCTGATTTTATTAAGGATTTAAATTTTGAAAAAAAAATACACTGTTTATTTTGTCTTTTGAAAATTGCATTATTTTATAGAGAAAATGTTTCGTATAATTCTAAACCAAGTTTTTCTTCCCAATCTAGCTCAAAAAAAATTATTCAATTAAATTTCATTTAATAAGATAAATTATCATGATACTCCTTTCATTAATTCCTTAATTACATTTTATTTTAGTTTTTTTTTCTCTAAATGAATCATTTGATGTCGTGGTCTCATCACGTCCGCCGTCATCATCTCTGATGTTATCTTCGTAGTCTGTCAACAGTCTCTCTCAACTCCGCCTTCATCGGATCCGCTGTCGTCCATAACCTTCGATGATCTTCTCAGTTTTGCTGTAACTCGTTGTCGTCATTATTAAAGTATTTCGGTGGTGATTGGTATAAGTTGTGAGTGTTATACACAACAATTTTAAGTCTAAAGCACTAATTCTAAGACAATCATGGTTTATTAATATTTGTATGTCTACTACAGCAATTTAGAAAAAGAACGTATGTGGAAGTGCTTTAGAAATCCAAATGTCTACAGTTCAATTTTCTTAGATTTCCAAAAAAATAAAATACAACATTTCATTGAACTTTTATTGAAAGAATAAAGTCATTGTAACTTTTCATGTCTTATTAGTTTGATTACAGTCCTCGTAGTAGTTAAAGTCATATTAATTTGAGTATAGATTAGTTTTTCCAGTGGCATTAGTTTGATTACAGACTGGTTTTTGTTGCAAAAACAAATTATTACAAAATTCTAAAAGATTATTTATTTATTTTATGAAATTTTTAAGAATTATTGTTTTATTTACTCAATAAAATAAAACAAATTTAAATTTAGTTTCGTACTTTTTAATATGGTGTTAAATACATGTATACTATTAATCTATAGCTGATGTATACCAATCATGATTTTTCAAAATATCGACAGCTAAGATCTTACACCCAAACTCTAGAGTAATAAAGATGATTGGTTGGGTTTTATCTCCCTACTTTAGCTTTATTTATTTTTAAACCACTAATCTTTACCAATCATGTTGTAGCTTTATTTTTGTTAGTCAAAACCTACAACAAATTTCTAATAACTTATACCAATCATGCTTTAGCTTTATTTATAAAATTAAAACAAAAAAATTAAAGCAAAGTTTATTCTTATGTGTTTTAGGCAAAACACCTAAATCTTTGTTTTATAGGCTCTAGAAACTGTAAAATGAAAAAAAAAATTATCTATAATATCAAATTAATTAGATAATCATAATTAAAATATATATAAATATTTTAATTTAGTTCTAGGGGTTTTCAAAATTATTCAAATATTTAAATAACATCAAATATTATTTACATATCACACTTTAAATAAAATTAAACTTTGATAATTTATAAAAATCATTAATATAAATTATTTTAGTTGATAAAAAAATAATTATTTTATATATACATCACATATATTATTTTGAAATATCTACAGCATATAACTTACAGCTACAACAAATTTAACTACAGCAAAAGTGTAACAACTTTACAACTACAACCAACTTACAGCTAAACTTTTACAGCCACAGTCGAACCAATCATCACCAAAATCTAAAGCTACAACCAAATGTTTACAGCTATAATTCTACAGCAAAAAATTCAAAATGCAACATTTACCAATCAGACCTCTCGTATCCATTGATAATAGCTTTTGATACACATTTATATATAGATGATCCATCCGCCATGCTTTTTTGTTAAAGTTATTCACAATAGTTACTATATTGATGCTTAATTTGATGGAACCTTGTGATTTAAGGGTTTAATTAGATTCGATTATGTTGTATTAAATGGCTTTTAAAATTGATTTGGAAGGTTTCATCCGTGTTACATAAAGCAATCATAAACAATCTTTGATTCATAGTTATACTATGATCCATTTTGATGGATTTGTGTCATTTATATATAGATGATCCATCCGCCATGCTTTTTTGTTAAAGTTATTCACAATTATTACTATATTGATGCTTAATTTGATGGAACCTTGTGATTTAAGGGTTTAATTAGATGCGATTATGTTGTATTAAATGGCTTTTAAAATTGATTTGGAAGGTTTCATCCGTGTTTAATTAAAGCAATCATAAACAATCTTTGATTCATAGTTATACGATGATCCATTTTGATGGATTTGTGTGATTTTGATTCCCAAGTATACGATGATCCATTGTTTAAATTGCTTTTAAAATTGCTTTGAAAGGTTTTAGGAAAATTATTATCAACCGTTTCGGTTTGTAGCAGAGACCTTTGTTTGTTCATATTCAATTACATGTCTATGTTTGTATGTCAATGTTCTTTGTTTGCAGCCAGTGAATTCTATTTAATGATTTCTGTATCCAGTGAACTATATTTATTAATTTGTGGTCTCTATTACCAATGAATTAGAATCTAGAGTTTGATTGTTAAAATACTTGGCTTATTCAATGGTCTTCTAAACCCAGAGACGACAAATTAAAGCCTGGACCGCGGGTGTGACACACCCGATCGTATATGACCACGATGTTCCCCGAAAACCGACCGAGGTTCTCTGAATACTTCCGATCACCTTATACATAGGAAGAGGAGTTTACATGTATATATAGTCTACACACATTTAGAATTTGAACATGCTACTAGAAATTCTGATGTCTGATCATCTTGTTTCATGGTTCTTCTGCAGGTATGATGAACCTCCATGGGATAAGCTTTCTCTTGTTCTACTAGGTTAAGAGTCTTAACCGTAAGACCCAGTACCTTTCCAAGCAACAAACAAGAAGTTATAAAGTAAAAACGTATGCAGTGGACGAGCTCATGTTCACGTCCTGCGGACCGACCCGTAAAGACTCATGCAACAGGCGGGCGGGTTTGGTCAGCCCTCCTTGAGACTGCATCTCGCGCAGGTCAGACCCGCTGACAACCGCATAAAATCGACCCCGCGGCGGGGTTGGTCCAACGGGCACGAGTCAACCCATTTGCCATCTGTATCTAAACCTCAGCTATTGACAATTGCAATTTTCTTTGCTTTAATAATTATCAAGTTTTCGTTCTTAAGATTGCTTTGTATTTTTTTTAGAAAATTACTCCTAAGATTGTCTTCCTCGTCTCAGTGTGCAGTGAGTGAGTGGTTCTAATTTGGAGTTCCCCAACATTGCAGTCTAATTTTTTTCATGTTTACCTTCTCTTTGGTAGAGGAAGGTTGTGCTCTCAAGGTCTTGGGCATAGAATCAGTGTGTGCGCTTCCAAATTACTTTCTATGTGTTAAGTTGTTCTTGTGTAGTTATTTCTCGTTATCATACTTTGATCTTTGGTTTGACTATTATAGCAACCGTCTTTTTACCTGTTTTAGTTTATTTACTGTTTTGGAAGATTTTGTACAATTTTAGGAAAACCATCATAAACAGTCTTTGAATCACAGTTATCCATTACTATATCGATGATTATTTGGTTGAATTTTGTGATTTTTTCAGTTAGATTGATTATGTTATTTTGAATTGTTTTGAATACCTTTTCAAATTGTTTTGTAAAGGTTCAGTAAAATTTAGGAAAGCTATCATGCCCTCTTTTTGTTTGTAGATTAACGTTCTTTGTTTTATGAGAGTGATGCATGTTGATTATTTCACTTAACTTTAACATCTGGTTTCGATTTTTTTATAGTTTTTTTTGTTGGAATATGGTTGAAATATATTATTTCACTACTTGCACATTCCATGAAAATATCGCTGATTATACATGTGCTTCCTCAGATACTAAAAACGCAGTAGAAAACCTCCAACAAAACGAATTAGATCAGTTGGTGAATGTGGCATTTCTTGTTCTAAATCCTAATCACACAAATGTGGTAGATGTGGCATAGGAGGACACAATAAGACTATATGCAAGACTGTTATTATATGTATGTGCATCTGTGAGAGGAAAATAAAACAGAGAGTTTTTTTTTAAAGAAATTCTCCATATTTCAATTGTTTAGGAAGTCTTTTCTAAGTGTCATTTAAATATGTTCTATTCTATTATTTTAATAGTTTATTGACGATTATGTGTATATATGAACTATCTCTGGTTTCAACACTATAGCACAAATCTATATATATAAAGTTTTATTTTTGTCACTGATATATAAAGTTAACATTTTCCTTATTATGACATGTGGCTTTGGGGTTTTAGACATCTGTCTCCCATGAAAATTTACTTATAAAAACTAAAATCTCTACAAAATACATTTTTCTTAATCTTATCGCTCTTTTAATATTTGTTTTAAACTCATAACTAAGCAATATATATTTTGCTTCATCTTTGAATTGTTTTGAATACCTTTTCAAATTGTTTTGTAAAGGTTCAGTAAAATTTAGGAAAGCTATCATGCCCTCTTTTTGTTTGTAGATTAACGTTCTTTGTTTTATGAGAGTGATGCATGTTGATTATTTCACTTAACTTTAACATCTGGTTTCGATTTTTTTATAGTTTTTTTTGTTGGAATATGGTTGAAATATATTATTTCACTACTTGCACATTCCATGAAAATATCGCTGATTATACATGTGCTTCCTCAGATACTAAAAACGCAGTAGAAAACCTCCAACAAAACGAATTAGATCAGTTGGTGAATGTGGCATTTCTTGTTCTAAATCCTAATCACACAAATGTGGTAGATGTGGCATAGGAGGACACAATAAGACTATATGCAAGACTGTTATTATATGTATGTGCATCTGTGAGAGGAAAATAAAACAGAGAGTTTTTTTTTAAAGAAATTCTCCATATTTCAATTGTTTAGGAAGTCTTTTCTAAGTGTCATTTAAATATGTTCTATTCTATTATTTTAATAGTTTATTGACGATTATGTGTATATATGAACTATCTCTGGGTTTCAACACTATAGCACAAATCTATATATATAAAGTTTTATTTTTGTCACTGATATATAAAGTTAACATTTTCCCTTATTATGACATGTGGCTTTGGGGTTTTGCGACATCTGTCTCCCATGAAAATTTACTTATAAAAAAACTAAAATCTCTACAAAATACATTTTTCTTAATCTTATCGCTCTTTTAATATTTGTTTTAAACTCATAACTAAGCAATATATATTTTGCTTCATCTTTGCATTGTTTTATCACAATTAAACAAAGCCAAAAACAAATACTTTACAATAACAGAAAGAATTCGACAATATGAATATAAATTGATAATTTTAAAAATAATATTAAACTATAATGCTCGCACGTGTTATCCATATCCCAGATATCTTATCTTGATTCTCTTTATGATTTAGAAGGCTAACGAAAGCTTACATTCATAAAATAAAGATGAAAGGAGACAAAAAAATCTCCTTGACATAATCCTCTCTCTGGGACAGTATTCCCCTTGAGCTGCCCATTCATGAGAACTTGATACTCAACAGATGTAACGCAGAGCACTATCTGATCGAACCACGTTTTCAAAAAAACAACTAATTCATAACAGATCTAATACACCTCCATTTCATATGATCATACGCTTTGCTTATATCTTTTTAATAGTCATCCGCTTATTTGTCTCACCTGAATTAGTTTTCTCTACATGAAACATCTACTGAACAATAATATTATAATCTATGATCTGTTTACCAACAACAAAGGCTGATTGGATTTCAGAGATATGCTCAGGCAAGAACTTTTTATTATCTTGGAGATGATCTTATAGCTAACATTACACAGACTTATAGGTCAAAATTGGACTATCACAGTGAGCTTATCTTTCTTCAAAATGAGACAAATGTTTGTATCAGTTAATCCTTGAAAAAATGAAACTATCAAATAAGAATCATTAACAATACGAGTTAAATTTTTCTTCTCTATATCTCAAAACTTCTAGTAAAACAAGGCAGCCATGCCATCTGGTCCTAAAGTTTTTTTAGGATGCATCACAAAGAAAACAAGTTTACTTTACATTGTATGATTGGAACTGTGAGATTCTGATTAAACAAATCCGTGATAGTCGTAGTGATGTTAGCCATTGCTACAAGAGATGGTGGAAGTTCTAAATTATTTCACCTACATATATTTATATAACATCCGGTTACATTCATATTTATCAATAATTCACGTTAATAAAAAAACTGTTTAAATCATTCAAGGAATTTTGGACTGAATTTCATATACTTTCGGCCAGAACATTTGTCGCTCTCTCAAGTAAGAATAAAACTAGAGAGTTTATTGACACATAACTTTTGAAAGGCAAGAATCACCACTTGCCCAAGACAGATCACTTGATTAGTACGTCAACTTAATATGGCCATTAAAATTATATAACACTAAGACGAAAAGATAACATTTGTGGTGAGCACAAACCTAAACCTTTATATTCATATTTACTACCTATGGATATTTTTTATTCAACATGTCCTACTACTATATATATGCATGTACTTTGATAATCACAGCATTAGTAAATAAATTTTTAAGTATATGAGTTGATGAAATTAATGGACTTTCACATATAAAGAGAAGGAGAAAACTTAGTTTAAAAGCAATTGACCAAACTTCTGAACTCGTGTTGCGTGGGTCAATAAACCCATGCTTCTTGGATTTATCTCATCTTGAACGTTGTTTTTTTTATCAATCTTCATTTTCTTTATTTTGAAAAATTACCACGAGATCTTCATTTCTACATTATGTTTTTACATGTCTCTAACTTGGAGACACACATAGCAAGCTTAAGCAATGGTTCGATTTAACCGATGCCCAATTTGAATTTGGCTTAACTTGGAATTTGTTTAACTCAGGTTAAAATGTTTCTACGTTTCAATTGTTGATCACTTGCTTACTAACGAGGATCCGGAGTATAATTGTTAAATAGATCGAACAGTAAAACTTTTACTTCTCTAAAGTCTATGTGTATATATGGTTTGACACTTTAAGATGGCTCCGCTGAATCTAAATTCTAGCTTTCAGATATAGATTCGATAATATTACTTAGATAAACACAAATACTTCAAGAGCTTCTTAGCAAAAAAGCATATACTTCAAGATTTATTAAAACTATATGTATATAGCCTTAAATAAACTAATATTCTTACAAAGAGATAAGAGTATAACCTTCCATCACATAAGACACCAATTTCTCGAGCAATAAGATTGGATTTTGATGACCCTGTTTTGAAAATAACCAGGGGTGTGGATTGCATATCCGATCAATGATGTAATGAATAAAAATGTTCTGATAGGATCGGATAAATTCATATTAATAATCAAAAATAAACAAGCTCCTTCGATTACAAGAGCTAGAGGCTTGTCTATACAGGTCGTCTAAAAAATATCTCTCTATTTTGATGTTTAGTTATCTAAGACGAGCTGCTCAGAATAAGGCAGGTCGTCCAAGATATTTGTTGTTGTTTGGGCGACGATCTCCAAGTGTGGATGGTCTTCTTAGGAGTGAGTCTCTTTTTATGTGTTCATTGTATGTTTCTCACGTTTCTCACTCTCTCATCAATGAGTGTGACGTCTTTTATTTATAATCAAATATGTTTTGTTTTCTAGTGAGCTCACAAATATTGTTTCGTATGTTAGACTTGATTTTGGACTTTCTAATGGACCTTTGTGCTAAGCTCATCTCCAATAATTGGAAATTTTGAATACAGAGCAGCAATTTTAAAGAAGAGACGATAACGAGGCTGGTCAGTATAAAAAAAAAGTCGGTAGAATATGCGTATATATAAATTGTGGAAAAGGAAAATGTTTTCCCATAACTTTTTATAAGTTTTTTTGTCTAAGTGTTAAGATTCATTCTAATTTTATGAGTCTTGCGTTGTTGTAATTGCACATCTTATTACAAGGGAGAAAATTTAATGTTATAAGTTTAATATTTAATGTACACTTTTCAGTTTGACTCGTACCCTCAGTTTCAAGAAGCACACAGTCATAACTTTGAAATATGCATCACGCTCGAAATTTTAAGAAAATGTATAAAATGAAGAAAAAACAAAGTTCAAGAAACACATATCATATCTTTCTTGCAAAACTCTCCACTTCTCCTAGAAACATTGGTCTTATACCTATGCATCACTTTCTGGTCCAATTATCGTTTCCCCATGAACACATTTCTTGTTATCTAAGCAACTTCTCTCTCTCTCTCTCTCTCTCTCTCTCTCTCTCTCTCTCTCTCTCTCTCTCTCTCACACACACACACACACACACACACACACACACACAGAACTTCTATAAATCTCTCTTATTCTCTTCATTCTCTTTTGGTCGATTTGTTTCATAATCTCGTACTAAATTATCACTACGTATGGTTCTAGTTATGGATGATGAAGAGAGCAGCAACGTAGAAAGATTCGATGACGTCGTTTTACCAGGGTTTAGGTTTCATCCCACAGATGAAGAACTCGTAAATTTCTACCTGAAACGAAAGGTTCTACACAGATCTCTTCCCTTTGAACTCATCAAGAAAGTCGACATATACAAATACGATCCATGGGACCTCCCAAGTAAGCCACACTGAAACTCTTATTTCTAATTATTCTCCGAACTTATGGAAACCAAAGCCTTGAATGCATTTTCTTGAATCAATGTTTAAAAAGAGCTTGCGGCCATGGGGGAGAAAGAGTGGTACTTTTACTGTCCAAGAGACAGGAAATATCGGAACAGCACGAGGCCTAACCGAGTAACTGGAGGTGGATTCTGGAAAGCAACCGGAACTGACCGGCCTATATACTCATTGGACTCGACACGATGCATCGGTCTGAAGAAGTCGCTTGTGTTCTACCGTGGTCGAGCTGCTAAAGGAATCAAAACCGACTGGATGATGCATGAATTTCGTCTCCCTTCTCTCTCTGACTCTCATCACTCATCGTCGTATCCCAGTTACAATAACAAGAAGCAACACCAGAACATCAACAATAAAGAGATTCCTTCGAATGTAAGTAACTGCACTATCCCTAACTTGCTTTACACGCATGAGAAATAACCTTTCGTTATGGGTGTTCAAACTTCAAAATCATGGTTTGTCTTTGTTTGTTTTTTTTTGGGTAGGATGCTTGGGCTATTTGCAGAATATTCAAGAAGACGAACTCAGTATCATCACAAAGATCAGTCCCACAATCATGGCTTAATCCAGCGATTCCTGACACCAGCCCATACAACTCACTATCACAAACTACAACTCTTTTTGCTTCAACAGACGTTTTCAGCAACTTAGCAACAAGACAAAACCTTATCTCTTCTCCAGTAGACGAACCCGCAAGCTTCACTGAGTCGGCTGCTGCTTATTTTGCGTCTCAGATGCTCGGAGTTCCGTACAACATAGCTAGAAACAACGGAACAGGGGATGCTATGTTTCTGAGAAACAGTGAAACAGGGAATGCTCTGTTTCCTACCAACAATGAGGATAACTACTTCCATAACTTGGCCGGAGGACTGACTCATGAGCTTCCTAATGTAAGATCAATGGTCGAGACTGGTTTTGAGACGGCCGCTAGTGAGATGTCGGCGACGTCGTATTCCCCTAACAATTAAGATGTACTATTACCACTTAGCTAGTGTAGGACATCGCTGATATGTATTAGTTTTTAATTATCTTATTAATGTTGCTTTGGTTTTGGTTTCTTGGAGACCAAAAAGAAAAGAGAAAAACTAAGACTTGCTTTGCTTTTTGTAGCCTTCGGCGTTTAGAAGTAACCTAATCTTGGATAATGTAATTTTGGTTTACTGTCTTCATGTTAAAGACTTTTGCTTAAGATTATGTCTACTATGATTTCAATGAATCTATATTACACAAAAGTCAAGAACTCAAGATGGGAGAGTTGATCTATGGAAATCTCCAATGGTTGTCTCCATATTAAGAGCATTTCCAATCCATCTTTATATTTGTGTCTATAATAGTATTTAGGGGTAAATCTATTCCAATCCATCTTTATTTATTTTTTAAAAAACAGAGATTGCAATTTTTTCTTTATATATAAGAAAGAAATAGAATAGGAATTCTCTATTTTTTTACTATATAGCTGGAGTTACTATTTTATAGAATTACATTAGAGTAAATTCCACATTTATAATAGAATTCCTTTATTTTATAGTCAAAAATAACAAAATACATTTGAGATGATCTAATTTGCGAATGGAAGTACTAAATTATTTTGTTGAAGTATTAACCAATTTTTTAACTTTTGAATATAAAATAAAAATTATACAAAACTTTAGAGATTAGTGTAGTATCACTGAGTCTGTGATTAGTGTATTTTAAAAGTTGATGCACTACTATTTTATTTTTATTATTTCCTTCACAATGATGTACCACTGAAAGAAATTTATTTTATTGCTGGGGTCAAAATCAATCATGACAAAATTAACGGCTAAAATTCTCTACAAAATTGCGCATTAAGCTAATATGAGCAGGAAATTTCAGAGAAACTATACGATATAAGCCAAATCTATTTACATAAGAAAACAAGAACAAACTTTGTATTTCATCATGGACAAGGAATAAAAGAATTTCTATCCAAACATGAAATAATCGGAAAAACGTGTGAATTCAATTGTGTTTTAATTGTTTGAATTATCTAAGAGAGAAAACCAAATAATATGAGTGTTATTTCTCTTTTAAATTTCTTTAAACTTTTTATCAATATATAAAAAAGCATGTTATGATTCGATTAAACAATGGAGCTAGTTTTATTCTGGATGAAATCATTATACGAAATGGTTATAAATACCAAAAATGATATTAAAATTCCAAAAGTATTCATTAAACATTAAATAAAGAGTAGCCATTTGTTTGTATCTTCAAATGAGATTTTCAAGAAACGCATTTATAATATGTTTATATATGTTTCTAAGAAATTCTAATTTTTGAGACGTTTTCGAAACAAGAAACGAACCTTCAGTGGAATTTCCATGCAACCTAGCTTCATACTCCGTTTTGGAAGTTTTTTAAGAGTAACTATATGAAAAGATGTAATAAATTTGTGGGTAAGATAATAAAATAAATAAATATTTCAAATTTCTCAACTTTTATTCTTTTTTGTTATCAAGATAAATAGACTCAATTAAGATTTTGTCACCCGAATTGGAGACTTTGTATCTATGTGGACAAAATAAAGCGGTTGACTGCAAGCACCGCGTGCTAGCTTGTGTCCGGAGAACATGCTTGATTTTGAAAGATATGAAGCTTTCCTTCAGAAGCTGAATTTCTTCAAGGTAAGTTACAAAAGCAGATCATTATTCGGATTCCGAAAATATCATCATCAACTGAGAACAATCTGCCATAGCCTCTGTGGACATTGCAGGTTTGCCTACGTTGGCAAAGTCGTCAGTGTTCATGCTGATCTTCTTAGTGCTACATTGTCTAGCTCCACGAATAGCGTCAATTGTTGAATCTGAATTTGATCGGTTGTAAAGAGAGAAACAAAACTTGATTGTGGGTTATTTCAAATGTGTTTTACTGATAAAGTGAGAGAGAGGTTACAGTGATTGTATGAACAAAAACGAATATAGGCAACACTCAGTGAGCTTGTGCTAGAAAGTATAAGTCGGCGAAAATAAACTAAAATAGAAGAAACCTTAGTTTCTAATCGTCAATCTCTGTAGTAAGTATAAGTATTCTCTGATGGCCCTCCTGGTCTCTCATGTCTCTCTTTTTCAGCTTGAATCCCTCTCTCCATTTAATCCAAAATCAGTCTCACTACAAGAAAACACAACTTTAGCGACGAAATTTAACGAGGAAAATAAAACCTCGTAAAATAACGTCGCTTTTACGAGTAACTTACGAGGAAACTAGAAAGCAACGTCAGTTCGTCGTAAATTAACGAGGAAAACATTTCCACGTAAAAAAGACGTAAGGTAACGTGGTTCTTACGAGGAAAATTGTCTTCCTCGTAATGTCGACGTAAATATAGCGTGTTCTTTACGAGGAAAGTATTTGCGTGGTAAATAACGACGAAATTTCGAAGTCTACCAACTTTGTAGGTGTAACACGTTTTTTTTTCGGCTACCTAACAAAATTTCCACGTTAATGCGTAGTAAAATCTCAACTACCAGATTCGAAAATTTCCTATAAATATGAACCTTTGAAGATCATTTTAAACACACCAAGAAGAAAAAAAAATAAAAACGTGAAAGAAAAAAAATGTCGGGCTCCGGGAATATTTTCGAAGGCGGAGGTGGATGTATATGCATAGAGATGCTAACGGAGAGTGACGAAGAATACCTTGCGGGCTGGAGACATTTATGCATCGGCAGATTCCACACGCTGGCCCAAGAAAGCGGTAAGATGTTCTGTCCTTGTCGGAAATGCAACAATTCGAAATTGGCAAATCGTGAAAATGTTTGGAAGCATTTAATAAATAGAGGTTTCACGCCAAATTACTATATCTGGTTTCAACATGGAGAAGGTTATAATTATGATGAGAATCATGAAGCTAGTAGTAGTAATAGCAATTTTCAGGAAGAACAACCGGTTGATCATCATCATTTGCATAATGAACATAGTTACCATCAAGAAGAGCAGATGGTAGATTTTGATAGGGTTCATGATATGGTAGCTGATGCATTCGTAGCTCATGATGAAGATGAAGAACCTAATATAGATGCAAAAAAGTTTTATGAAATGTTAGATCTTTGCGAATCAGCCACTTTACGCTGGTTGTAGAGAAGGTCTCTAAATTGTCGTTGGCAGCTAGAATGATGAATATTAAAACTGATCACAATCTACCGAAAGTTGCATGAATGAATGGACAGACTTGTTTAAAGAGTATTTGCCGGAAGACAATGTGTCCGCTGATTCTTATTATGAGATTCAAACCGGTTTATAGTCTTGGCTTGCCTTCGGAGATAATAGATGTTTGCATTGACAATTGCATGATCTACCGGGAGATGATGAGAAGTTAGAAGAATGTCGATTCTGCAAGAAGGCACGATTCAAGCCGCAAGGGCGAGGGGCGTAACAGGTACCGTACCAAAGGATGTGGTACCTACCAATTACTGACAGATTGAAAAGATTGTACCAATCGAGCATCGCTGGGAAGATGAGATGGCATGCCGAAAGCACACTCGACGGATGGTGAGATGACTCATCCATCGATGCAAGAGCCTGAAACATTTCAACAAAGTACATCCAGAATTTGCTAGCAATAGCCGGAATGTGTATCTCGGATTATGCACAGATGGATTTAGTCCATTCGGAATGTCAGGGAGACAATATTCATTGTGGCCAGTCTTTCTTACGCCATACAACCTGCCACCGGAGATGTGCATGCAACGAGAGTTGCTATTCTTGACCATATTAATACCTGGTCCCAACCATCCAAAAAGGTCTCTTGATGTTTTCCTACAACCACTCATAAAAGAGTTGAAGGATTTGTGGTCAACAGGGAAGAGGACATATGACTGCTCAACGAAGACGAATTTTACGATGCGAGCGATGCTTTTGTGGACCATAAGTGACTTTCCTGCCTATGGGATGTTATCTGGATGGACTACACATGGGAGATTAGCTTGTCCATATTGTAATGGAACGACAGATGCTTCAACCGAAGAATGGTAGAAGACAAGTTGGTTCGATTGTCACCGCCGATTTCTTCCCATTGGCCATCCGCATCAAGAAACAAGAAATTGTTTAGGCACAAAAGAGTTGTGAGAGACACTCATCCTCCATATTTAACTGACAACAAATTGAAGCGCAACTCGATTACTATGGAGCTCGAAACAGTTCCTCGTGGTGGTAATTGGCATGTCCCCTAATATGCCTGATTTTACGGTGTTCAGCACAATTGGCACAAGAAGAGTATATTTTGGGAGTTGCCATATTGAAGGATCTTCTTTTGCGCCACAACCTCGATGTGATGCATATAGAGAAGAATTTCTTTGAGAACATCATGAATA
The DNA here is from genome assembly GCA_016771965.1 of Brassica carinata. Classification (NCBI taxonomy): domain Eukaryota; kingdom Viridiplantae; phylum Streptophyta; class Magnoliopsida; order Brassicales; family Brassicaceae; genus Brassica; species Brassica carinata. Next base: position 11,442,373 of record CM028688.1, read on the forward strand.
CAATATTGAATGTCCCAGGAAAGACAAAAGACAACATAAAATCGAGGATGGACTTGCCGGATATTTGCTCAAGAAGTGAGTTACATATAAAAGCAATGGACAAGTTCCCGTCCGATATTCAGATTGTCTTGAGAAAAAAGTCGGTGTTGTTCAACCGGGTGGCATCGGTGAAGTTCCCGATGGGTATGTTTCAAATCTCTAGATGTGTTGAAAAGGGTCAAAAGTTCTCTCGATGAAGAGTCATGATTGTCACGATTTATGCAACGACTACTTCCCTTTGCATTTGCGGAGCTACTTCCAACAAACGCATACGAAGCACTTGCAGGTAATAAATTATAACCCATTAATTTTATAATGGTTTAGTTTGCAATAATATATGACTAATGTGTTTTTTTGGAATTAGGCATCGGAGCATTTTTCGTGGATCTGAGCACACGACTCTTAAAGAAGAAGTTGTGGAACAGCTTCAGAGAACATTCCCATCTTATTGTGCAACTTGAGAAAATATTTCCTCGGGATTTTTGATGTCATGGAGCATCTAGCTATCCACCTCCCATATGAGGCATTGTTTCGTGGACCTGTACATTACGGATGGATGTATCAGTATGAGCGAGCCATGAAATATTTGAAGGGAAAAGCCAAAAACCTCGCAAAAGTTGAAGGTTCTATAATTGCTGGAAGTTTGACGGAAGAAACTTCTCACTTCACATCGTACTACTTTGGGTCAAAAGTACGCACTGAAAAGAGCTCCTAAGATATGATGATGGTGGTGTCGCTACCAACATATGCAGTTGCTGGTGTTCCGACATCTTTAGCCAGATTGGGCTGACTCGGTGGGAAATCAAAAGAGGTTTGGTGGTCGAAAGTGAAGAAGACGCCCATAGTGCACACACCTATATTCTACTCAATTGCGAAGATCCATTGATGCGTTATTTTGAAAGGTACATATGGACACTTCTAAACACACATAATAAATATAAATTATATAATTGTGAAATTAAGATTAATTGATATAAAATATGATTTTACAGCTTATTTGTTTCTCAAGTCGAAGAAACATTCCCAGGTATATCCACAAGTGACGTAAACAAAAGGAAAGATCAACACTTTATAAAGTGGTTGAAGAATCAGGTATTAATTTTTACAGCTCGATCAAATTATTTTTTTCATACATTATATGTACTAATATTTCAACGTTCTCTTTTTTTTTAAGGTTGATTATGACGACGATGCAGATTATCCTAAATGGTTACACGAAGTAATTCAATCTCCACATGTAAAGGTCACCACATCACAGATGTATTTCACACGAGGTTATACTTTTCACACATACAGTATGGTAGACGAGGGCCACCAAGAACTATGGAATATGTGTGAAAGGGGAAACAGATTTCTACGGGATCTTGACGGAGATTATTGAAGTCGAATTCCCAGGGATATTGAAGCTGAAATGCGTCCTCTTCAAATGTGAATGGTTCGACCCTGTCGTCAACAGAGGTGTTCGGTTTAACAAATTTGGTGTAGTTGATGTCAATAGTGGACGAAGGTACAACAAATTTGAGCCTTTCATCTTAGCTTCACAAGCAGACCAAGTTAGCTTCCTTTCATACCCTCGGATGAGAGAATCAGGAATAAATTGGTTATCCGTGATCAAAGTTACACCTCGTGGACGAATCATAAGTGGAGAAGAACCACCATTGCAAGAAGAACAGATAAATGTAGTCGAGGAACCTGAAGCAGCCACAGACGACATACTTCTCATTGATCCGCAGAATCATGAGTACGAAGATCTTACCGACGACGCATGCACGGTTGTTGAAGACGAAGTTTAATGAAAATGATGATGTTTCTAGTGATGACGAGAATGTCGATGTATCCGATTGATGCACGATTTGTATTGATGTATGATTGATTTTCAGACTTAAGTAATTGTGGTTTTTGAATTGTGGAATGGAATAAAAAGATTGAGGTTAAAGGGAAGATGGGGTTTGGGGTTTGGAATAAATGAAGTAGATGATAAGGAAGATGGGGTTTGGGGTTTAGGTTTTGGATTTTAGGGATTTAAACATAAACCTCGTTATTTCCACGTAAAATAGCGTGGTCTTTCTGACGAAAGTGTGAAATAAAAAACAGGCCTCGTTATTTCCACGTGCGAGAATTGGTCGTAAAGACCTCGTGCGGCTACGTGGAAATAACGAGGAAAAATTAATTATTTAAAAATAAATCACGTTAATTCCACGTAGCACAAATCGTCAGAAGATCACGCTATCTTACGTGGAAATAACGAGGTCAAAATCCAAAACCCTAAATTCTAAAATCCAAAATTCTAAACCAAAACCCTAAACCCAAAACCCTATCTTCCTTATGTTCTACTTCATATATTCCAAACCCAAAATTCTAAACCAAAATTCTAAACCAAAACCCTAAACCCAAAACCCTATCTTCCTTATTTCTACTTCATATATTCTAAACCCCAAATTCTAAACCAAAATTCTAAACCAAAATCGTAAACCAAAACCCTAAACCGAAAACCCTTTCTTCCTTATGTTCTACTTCATATATTCCAAACCCAAAATTCTAAACCAAAATCCTAAACCCTAAACCCAAAACCCTATCTTCCTTATGTTCTACTTCATATATTCCAAATCCCAAATTCTAAACCAAAATCCTAAACCCTAAACCCTAACTTCCTTAGAGATTGATGAATTGTATAAAAGTAGAGGTTGAAGTTATAAGAAGTAGAGGTTGAAGTTATAAAGTTATAAGAAGAAGGGGTTTGGGGTTTTGGTTTGTAAGGATTTAGAAAAATCCTCGCATTTTCTCGTAGGGAAAACACGGCTCAGCGATTTTCACGTGAGTTCACGTGGAACTAACGAGGAATACAGAAACGAAGAGACAAGCCTCGTTATTTCCTCGTTAACTCACGAGGAATTAGCGAGGAAAATTACATCTATATATACCAAAACCATTTTGTCACAATTCAGAATTCATAAATGTTAAAAAAAAGAAAGATTCTTAAAAAAAAGAGAAGAAAGGTCTGGAATCACGAGTGCGAAGATACGGTCTCTTCCCACTTATGATTCCAGTATCTTTCTTTCTTTGAAGAATTCTTTAAAAATAGAAGAAATATCTGAATCATGAGTGGGAAGACACGGCTCTTCCCACTTACGCATTCCAGCAATGTGTTAATTCCTAAAATTATAATTTAGGGTTTAGGTTTTGGATTTTAGGGATTTAAACATAAACCTCGTTATTTCCACGAAAGTAACGTGGTCTTTACGAAAGTGTGAAATAAAACATGGTTCGCTATTTCCACGTAAGCACAAATCGTCAGAAGATCACGCTATTCACGTGGAAATAACGAGGAAAAATTAATTATTTAAAAATAAATCACGTTAATTCCACGTAGCACAAATCGTCAGAAGATCACGCTATCTTACGTGGAAATAACGAGGTCAAAATCCAAAACCCTAAATTCTAAAATCCAAAATTCTAAACCAAAACCCTAAACCCAAAACCCTATCTTCCTTATGTTCTACTTCATATATTCCAAACCCAAAATTCTAAACCAAAATTCTAAACCAAAACCCTAAACCCAAAACCCTATCTTCCTTATTTCTACTTCATATATTCTAAACCCCAAATTCTAAACCAAAATTCTAAACCAAAATCGTAAACCAAAACCCTAAACCGAAAACCCTTTCTTCCTTATGTTCTACTTCATATATTCCAAACCCAAAATTCTAAACCAAAATCCTAAACCCTAAACCCAAAACCCTATCTTCCTTATGTTCTACTTCATATATTCCAAATCCCAAATTCTAAACCAAAATCCTAAACCCTAAACCCTAACTTCCTTAGAGATTGATGAATTGTATAAAAAGTAGAGGTTGAAGTTATAAGAAGTAGAGGTTGAAGTTATAAAGTTATAAGAAGAAGGGGTTTGGGGTTTTGGTTTGTAAGGATTTAGAAAAAATCCTCGCGATTTCTCGTAGGGAAAACACGGGCCTCGCGATTTTCACGTGAGTTCACGTGGAACTAACGAGGAATACAGGAAACGAAGAGACAAGCCTCGTTATTTCCTCGTTAACTCACGAGGAATTAGCGAGGAAAATTACATCTATATATACCAAAACCATTTTTTCACAATTCAGAATTCATAAATGTTAAAAAAAAGAAAGATTCTTAAAAAAAAGAGAAGAAAGGTCTGAATCACGAAAAGCGAAGATACGGTCTCTTCCCACTTATGATTCCAGTATCTTTCTTCTCTTTCTTTGAAGAATTCTTTAAAAATAGAAGAAATATCTGAATCATGAGTGGGAAGACACGGCTCTTCCCACTTACGCATTCCAGCAATGTGTTAATTCCTAAAATTATAATTTAGGGTTTAGGGTTTTGGATTTTAGGGATTTAAGAAAGAGCCTCGTTATTTCCTCGTTACTGAGAAACAAGGTACTCGTGATTTCCTCGTACAGGGAAACACGGGACTCGCGATTTCCTCGTAAATGGAAACGCGGGACTCGCGATTTCCTCGTAACATAAAACGCGGGCCTCGCGATTTCCTCGTAGGGGAAAACACGGGCCTCGCGATTTCGTCGTTAATTTACGTGGTTTTTACGTGGTTATATATCCTCTATATATACCCACTAAATCTCACACTTTCTCATTTCCTCTCTACTTCCTCTCTAAAACCATGGTAAGTCCTCCTCCTTCCTTAGATTAGTTTAGGGTAGTTTAGGTGGTTAGTGTAGGGAATTTAGATAGGTTTATGGATTTTAGGTCAATTAGTGTTGATTAGGTGATTAATTAGGATTTTAAACGCTAATTTTGAATGTTTTTTTTCACAGGTACGAAAGAACAAACTTACTGCCCACTACAGACAGATGTTCGGCGAGCCGGGTAGTCGTTTACACCCCGGTTCTTCTTCTACAGCACCTAGCTCTTCGGGTCCGGATAGCGTCCCAGAGACTCAGTCTTCTCAGAGAGTCTCTCCTTCTTGTCTACCACCGGCTCCTCATCATCATCATGTCCCAGAGGTGCCACCTCCTGCGCCACCTCATGTGCCTCCACCGATGGCTGCGGAGATGCCGGCGGAGATGCCGGCTCCCATTCATCCCGATCTGATGGTGCCGCCGAGTGCTCCTTACTCGCAGTACACTGTCGAGGACATTCTCTCTCAGCCAGGGAGAGAAGGTTTACCAGTCATAGATCCCGACCGACCGGACGGAACTTTGTGGTATGTTAAATTTTTTTACATTCTATTAAAACTTTTTAATAACATTAGTATCTAATTTATACTTTAAATTTGTTTTTTTTAGGTTTGGGGTTGACCTTTGTCTCGCATCAGACGTAACCGACACGATGAATGGTTACTTCTCCATGCCACATCCGAACTGGAAGAAGACGCCCGTCTACATCAGAAAGACGTGGTTTAAGATTTTCGCTGTAAGTTACTATTAATTTATATATATATTATATTTCAAATTTTTTTAATACTAATTATTAACTTTTTTTTTTCTGTTACAGCAAAAGTATCATTGGTCCTTGGGGGTCAATGAGAAGGTGAGGAAAGCGTTCTACGCTAAGGTGAAAGTTCGCCTGTTGGACACGGTCTCCAACTGGAAGGGGGACTGGATCGTGAAGGGATATGAGCGTGGTAAACCCGCGGAGCTCACCATCGAGGTGTGGGATGGCCTCATCCGCTATTGGGAAACTCCTCGACGCCATAAGAATCGCCTGTGGTTGCTCTGCCTCCGTAACACGGTAGATGAGCACGGTCACGGGCGATGCTTCACTCCACGGCCAAAACCCCACGCCGCTATCCGTTTGGAGATGGTATGTAATTAAATATTGAATTTAATTAATTTCTTTTATATAATATATTTATATATACTAACTCTCTAAAATGCATGTTTTGTAGGCCAAAGAGACGGGACAGCTCCCGACTCTTATGCAACTTTACGAGAAGACCCACAAGAACAAGTCGGGTCGATTCGTAGATCCTAGGTCCGAGCAAATCTTCAATGAAGTTGCTGACGGGTTCAAGACAAATCAGACCAGTGACGGTCTTCCGACGGACTACCGTCACCTTATCCACAGTTGAAGTGGATAGGATTTACGAGGAGGTAAATTTTTAAAAATTATAATTTTTAAATTATTCATTTAATTTAACTATTACTAACAATAATTTTTTTTTTGGTTTTTAAGGTTGTCCCTAAGAAAAAGGGACGTACGCTGGGGATTGGTTCCGTCAACGATGTTCCGAGAGCAACATCGTCTTATGGTCAGAGACGGGAAGACGAGGTCACTGAGCTGCGTAACGAGTTGGCCTCGACAAAAAGTGCGTTCACAGCTCGACAGGGTGTAGTCGAGGGCTTCGACGCCATAGCCCACAAACCGAATGGGAGTCCTTGTTGAGGAACTTGCGACGCCAAAATCCAATTCCAGGCGAAGTCGACTAGCGAGGCCCATAACGAGGCGGATGTAGAGAGGAGGAGTGAGGAGTTCTACCAGCGATGAACGAGCCATAGTTTTTTTCCCTTTTTATTTCGTTGTAAATATGAATTCTAATTATTTATGAATAAATATATTTTTCTTTTTATTGTTTCTGTATTTTTTATAATTATAATTAAAATTATAAATATTTTTCTAATTATTATTATTTTTAATTCTGTATATAGAAATCGAAGTAAATTCCTCGTTAATTCACGAGGAAATTACTTCGTAAGTTTTACGTGTTCTTTACGAGGATTTCTTTTCGACTTCATTACGTGTCTTTCCGTGGAAAATTTACGGAAATGACGAGGAAAGTTAACGCCGAAGTTTACGAGGAAATATTTTCGTGACTTTTACGTGTACTTAACGTGGAAATGTTTACGTGGTGTTTACGAGGAAACTTAGCGAGTTCCTTACGTGGAAGCCTTACGTGATCTTTACGACGAAATGTTGTACTTCGTCTTTACGACGAAATATTTTCCTCGCTAACTAACGTGGAATTGGCGACGAAACAGGCGTTACGACGAACGATTAACGACCAAACCGTTTTCCTCGCTAATTCCTCGTAATACCTCATTAACGACGAATTCACGAGGAATTCAGCCGTCGTTAATCTTGTGTTTTCTTGTAGTGTCTGTGGGCTAAATGACAGGCCTGGCCGAGCTTTACAGGCAGAACTTATAAACTGGCCAGAACTTTACAGGCAGAACTTATCTGTTCTTGAGTTGAGCTCCTGTCTCCTGACTCGAGCGTCAGTCTGCGACACTCGAAGCCGAACTCCAAAGACAAATCGGGGATTATCAGACCGAACCCTTGTATTCTTTGTTAAAAGGTACAATCCTCTCCAACAAAATCCTCAATGTATATTTTTATCAGTGTAGTTCAGTGATATACATCTACTACTCCGTTTAATTATTTAATCCATATAGTTTATATCAAATAGAAGCTATAAGCATTAGCATTAAGTAAACCATACACAAGATAGATGCCAAAATCTCTAGAAGGCTTACAACACAATAATACAACCCACAAGATAACTCGAATCTTTATAATAGCACACGTCATTGTGATTATCTTCCCTGATCTCCACAATACCTATCACTCTTTCTAGGCTTTCTTTTATTCGGAATTTGGAAACAAAGGTGATATATAGAACACACTCAACCCACAATCCATTCAAGAAGATTGATTCACGTGATCTTCGCGTAGGACATGGCTGAATGTATCCCTTCCCTTCCCCTGAGGATCCTTCTTCCATTCCATGATTTCTTTGATCGTCTCTATGAATTTTTTCTTGTGTAGTCGTTTCCATTCCTAACAAAACCAAAATCCAAAACACACCGCGATCAAACCACATTGTCATACCTGTGATGAGTTAACAAAAATGAGTTAAACCTCGAAATTCCATTCTCCATCAAGATCAGGATCATTCTTATTGGTCCATATATATGTTTTCACAGGCATCTTCTCTGAGTTGTCCTGTACATGTAAAAAGAATAGAATCAATCTCATCTAATTGTTGTTTTTGTTGAGATGAGAATCTTAAGACTCACCTCTCGTACAACACCAACTGTCACTCGCTCAGTATCATTACCCTCAACAGCATCTAAATTCCCAAGTTCTTCATCTGTTACTCCCATTAGTACCTGCACCAAAATTTTCTCAAAATCTAAACCCTAAGAATCTAAACAAACACAAAAAGGAAACCCCACGAGAATAAAGCAACTAAATTTCACAAAAATAATAAAAAAATTTAAACCTTTCCATGAACTTCTCCTTCCTCAGACGGCACAATACATGGATACAAACGTCCTTTAAGCCTCATCCTCTTACTGAAAAAAAAAATCCAAAATACCATACCTATACAGAGACAGTAATCATCGATAGTATTGAGAGAGAAACAGAGAAAAGTACAAGCCAGGGAGTGTGGCAGAGATGCTTTCAGGAGTACGTCCAAGCATGACATAAGTGACGTCAGGCTCCTGGAAGCTACCATATACGAAAACATTGTGAAGCTGCGCGCCGGAGCTACTCATGTTTCCTATGTTTTTTTCTTATTTGCTTCTGTTGGTTCTCACTCTCTCTGTCTCTGAGTTCAGATTTTATAACATGAAGTGAGAAAATTTTGAAAAGGAACACGAAGCAGGTTAGACACGTGTTACGGATTCTCTTACGACAACCTTCGTTATCGATAGTCCTTTTTGATTTTTTTCTTATTTTATGTCGGCAGTTATGATACATATCTCAATTAAACTGTTATTCTAATGACAACAGTTATCTAATAACAATCTGTCATTAAAAAAGACAGACTGAAAGATGACTCTTTTTAAAAACATGCATGGTAGCTTAGAATTTTATTGTAATATAAAGTATCTACAAATTAATAATATTAAAGTTTAAAATTTTATTAATTATAAAGATATTAATATCATAAATAAATTGATAAGTAGTTAATACCTAATAGATTATAATTTTAGTTCATAATTTTAAAAACAAATCTTGAATATATTTAGGATTTTGTAAATATTTGTTAGAGTATCTATGGGCAAATATGATACCATCCATAATTCTATCTGTATCATATGGGAAAAAAGAAGAAGAAGATAAAAATAGATTTTCTCGGCATTCCATTTCCAGCTGAGCACCCGAATAGAAAGCTGATGATGTTCAATCGATGCTAAACCGAGTCCATACCGGAAATCAGATTCCCGGTCTAATTATATTGAAGATAAAATTAAAACCCACTCAAACCGGAAAATAATTTGAAACAGAGTTTCTTCTTCTCCGTTAAAACCACATTTGAGGGTTTTGGTGATTTTCGGACAAGGAGCAAACTTTGGTGCAATGTCCGTCTTCCCTATGCTCGAACGACGACTGGTGAAGTTGAACAAGCTTACGTCTTTATTACCCAAACCAATAGAATCTCTTCCACGTGTTGATCACCTCTGTGCTCACTTAAAAGTCTGTGCCAAATCATGTTATCTGAGGACCGGTGAATCGATTCACGCTCATTTGATCGTTAGGAACCAATCGTCTCGAGCTGAGGACGCATGGCAGATCACTTCTCTGATCAACCTCTATATGAAATGCGGGGAGACTCTTCGTGCACACAAGCTGTTCGATACAATGCCTGAGAGAAGCGTGGTCTCTTGGTGTTCGTTGATGAAAGGTTACCAAGATTCTGGGTTTGATTTCCAAGTTTTGAAGCTTTTCAAAAGTATGGTTTTTTCTGGTGAATCGCAGCTTAATGAGTTTGTAGCCACCATTGTTCTCAAATCTTGTTCAAGCTCTGGGAGGATTGAAGAAGGCAAGCAGTGTCATGGATGTTTTCTTAAATACGGTTTGATGTCACATGAGTATGTAAGAAACACTCTTCTCTACATGTACTCTTCATGTTCGGGAACAAGAGAGGCTATCAAGATTTTGGATGATCTTCCGTGTTGTGATCTTCTTGCTTTTAACTCGGCTCTTAGTGGTTATTTGGAGCATGGTTCTTTAGAAGAAGGGCTTGATGTTTTGAGAAGGATGGCTGAGGAAGATTTGGCGTGGGACGTGTTTACGTGCATGTCTTCTTTAAAGCTTTGCTCCAGTCTCAGAGATTTGGAGTTGGCTCGGCAGATTCATAGCCGTATGGTAAGGTTTGGTTTTGACTGTCATGTTGATGTTAGTGGTGCACTCATTAACATGTATGGAAAGTGTGGTAACCCTTTATATGCTCAGAGAGTTTACAATGGTACGAAAACTCAAAACATCGTCTTGAACACATCGATCATGGATGCTTACTTCCAGAACAAGTCTTACGAGGAGGCTCTGAATCTGTTTGCAAAGATGGAAACCAAAGAGGTTCCACCTAACGAGTTCACCTTTGCTGTTTTGTTAAACTCAACCGCAGAGTTATCTCTTCTAAGACAGGGAGATCTTCTACACGGTCTTGTCTTGAAATCTGGGTTTAGGAACCATGTAATGGTTGGCAATGCGTTAGTTAACATGTACGCCAAAAGCGGCAGCATCGAGGATGCGTGGAAAGCGTTCTCAGGCATGGATTTTAGAGACATAGTTACTTGGAACTCAATGATATGTGGCTTCTCACATCACGGACTAGGGAAGGAAGCGCTTGAAGCCTTTGAGGAAATGATGTCTGCGGGAGAGTTCCCTAACCGCATAACTTTCATCGGCGTGTTGCAAGCTTGTAGCCATATGGGTTTCGTGGAGCAAGGTCACTATTACTTTAACCATTTGATGAAGCAGTTTGGTGTTGAGCCTGATCTACAGCATTATACATGCGTTGTTGGACTTTTGAGTAAGGCTGGATTGTTCGAGGACGCTGAGTATTTCATGAGAATAGCTCCTATACGATGGGATGTTGTTGCATGGAGAGCTTTGGTAAACGCTTGCTACGTTCGCAGGAACTACAGTTTAGGAAAGAAGGTTGCGGAATACGCCATTGAGATGCATCCAAAAGATTCAGGGATCTATATACTGTTGTCCAATATCCATGCCAAGTCCAAGGAATGGGACGGTGTGGCTAGAGTGCGTTCTTTGATGAAGGAGAGGCGTGTTAAGAAGGAGCCTGGAGTAAGCTGGATAGGTATACGAAACAAAACCCATGTGTTTCTTTCGGAGGACAATCAACACGCGGAGATTGTGCTGATTTACGCAAAGGTGAAGGAAGTTTTGTCAAAGATCAGGCCCTTGGGGTATGCGTCTGATGTTGCTGGAGCTTACCATGATGTAGACGAAGAGCAGAGAGAGAACAACCTCTCTTATCACAGCGAGAAGCTAGCTGTTGCTTACGGTCTGATGAAGACGCCTGAGAAGTCGCCGTTGTACGTGACTAAAAACGTGAGGATATGTGATGATTGTCACTCTGCAATCAAGCTTATCTCAAGGCTCTCAAACCGGTTAATAGTTGTCAGAGATTCCAACCGGTTCCATCATTTCCAAGATGGTCACTGTTCTTGTTGTGATTACTGGTGATGATTTGCCACATTTTCTTAATGTTGTCTAGTTATCATTTTGTAGGTGTAAATAGTGTCTCACAGTTCACACTATAGGAAGCTTTTGATTGTATAGTATCTAGGTATGTGATGATTATTCATCATCTCATTGATTTTTGTGCTTTATAGGAGCTTTTGATATATAAGTTTTAATAGTTTTTTACAAGAGACAGCAACATTAAGAGACGCAAAGCTTAACCAAAGCAAGAAAGAAAAAAAAAAGTGCAGAAGTTGATAGATCCTTACTCCAGAAACTATGATTTCAGCAGAAGTTGTTCTCCATGAATTTCACAAATCCATGGAAATCGATTCTTCCATCTTTGTTTCCGTCGAATGATCTGATCATTCTCCTGCAGTTCTCAAGGTTAGATCCTTGCTTTAAACCAAGGATTGTCAAAACCCTTTATATGCTCAGAGAGTTTACAATGGTACGAAAACTCAAAACATCGTCTTGAACACATCGATCATGGATGCTTACTTCCAGAACAAGTCTTACGAGGAGGCTCTGAATCTGTTTGCAAAGATGGAAACCAAAGAGGTTCCACCTAACGAGTTCACCTTTGCTGTTTTGTTAAACTCAACCGCAGAGTTATCTCTTCTAAGACAGGGAGATCTTCTACACGGTCTTGTCTTGAAATCTGGGTTTAGGAACCATGTAATGGTTGGCAATGCGTTAGTTAACATGTACGCCAAAGCGGCAGCATCGAGGATGCGTGGAAAGCGTTCTCAGGCATGGATTTTAGAGACATAGTTACTTGGAACTCAATGATATGTGGCTTCTCACATCACGGACTAGGGAAGGAAGCGCTTGAAGCCTTTGAGGAAATGATGTCTGCGGGAGAGTTCCCTAACCGCATAACTTTCATCGGCGTGTTGCAAGCTTGTAGCCATATGGGTTTCGTGGAGCAAGGTCACTATTACTTTAACCATTTGATGAAGCAGTTTGGTGTTGAGCCTGATCTACAGCATTATACATGCGTTGTTGGACTTTTGAGTAAGGCTGGATTGTTCGAGGACGCTGAGTATTTCATGAGAATAGCTCCTATACGATGGGATGTTGTTGCATGGAGAGCTTTGGTAAACGCTTGCTACGTTCGCAGGAACTACAGTTTAGGAAAGAAGGTTGCGGAATACGCCATTGAGATGCATCCAAAAGATTCAGGGATCTATATACTGTTGTCCAATATCCATGCCAAGTCCAAGGAATGGGACGGTGTGGCTAGAGTGCGTTCTTTGATGAAGGAGAGGCGTGTTAAGAAGGAGCCTGGAGTAAGCTGGATAGGTATACGAAACAAAACCCATGTGTTTCTTTCGGAGGACAATCAACACGCGGAGATTGTGCTGATTTACGCAAAGGTGAAGGAAGTTTTGTCAAAGATCAGGCCCTTGGGGTATGCGTCTGATGTTGCTGGAGCTTACCATGATGTAGACGAAGAGCAGAGAGAGAACAACCTCTCTTATCACAGCGAGAAGCTAGCTGTTGCTTACGGTCTGATGAAGACGCCTGAGAAGTCGCCGTTGTACGTGACTAAAAACGTGAGGATATGTGATGATTGTCACTCTGCAATCAAGCTTATCTCAAGGCTCTCAAACCGGTTAATAGTTGTCAGAGATTCCAACCGGTTCCATCATTTCCAAGATGGTCACTGTTCTTGTTGTGATTACTGGTGATGATTTGCCACATTTTCTTAATGTTGTCTAGTTATCATTTTGTAGGTGTAAATAGTGTCTCACAGTTCACACTATAGGAAGCTTTTGATTGTATAGTATCTAGGTATGTGATGATTATTCATCATCTCATTGATTTTTGTGCTTTATAGGAGCTTTTGATATATAAGTTTTAATAGTTTTTTACAAGAGACAGCAACATTAAGAGACGCAAAGCTTAACCAAAGCAAGAAAGAAAAAAAAAAGTGCAGAAGTTGATAGATCCTTACTCCAGAAACTATGATTTCAGCAGAAGTTGTTCTCCATGAATTTCACAAATCCATGGAAATCGATTCTTCCATCTTTGTTTCCGTCGAATGATCTGATCATTCTCCTGCAGTTCTCAAGGTTAGATCCTTGCTTTAAACCAAGGATTGTCAAAACTCTCTGCAGATCTATGGGATCAAGAAACCCATCTCTGTTGTCATCAAAGACATCAAAAGCTTGCTTCACTTCCCCCAAGCTCGGCTCTTTCTCTTCAAACAGATTCGAAAGCTCCTCTGAACTGTAACGTTTCTGAAGTCCATCGCTTTCTGAGTCGGTGAAAAGTCCTAAGCTTTGCATCACCATCTCTGCATCTTCTATGCAAAGACCATCATCATGTTTGATCAAACTCTGGATTTCGAGGTCTTTGCTCTTCGTCTCGGAAACACACTGCTGGTGTTTAATAAGAGGACAGAACCTAGGGAAAAAGATCTGAGCGAAAGAAACCCATCTGAAAAAAACGATGAGGAAAAGGTCCACCAGACCAAACAAAGGGAAAGAAGAAGAGTGCTGGCATTGGGATAAGGAACTCTTTTCCATGGTTATAAGACAGTATAAGTGGTTTGCAGTCATAATTTTTGTTAGATTTTAAAACTAAGAAACTTAGCAAATGAATGAAGTATATGTTTTGGAAGAGATGTGGGAGATATGAGTTGTGTTATAAGGTTATTTATATACATGATGAATAAGTCATCAATGGGGACAGAGTTTTGGTGGAGAGGCAAAAGTGAGGAAGTTGCAGTTGGAAGAAGAGACTAGGAAGGATAGGGGAAGACGAAACTTACATAGAAACTTAATAATATAAGAAAAGAACAGAGTAAGTTCAGAGGAAATTTCTTGTGCACCATTTCATGGTAATATACTAATTTTAGCATTTTTCTATGTATCTAACTATATATTTTAAAAAAATTTAGTATTTATTTTTGAAAAATTGTATTTTATTTACATATATAAAGTTATGATTGTCAATAGAGATGTCACGTCTCGCTTCATCGTGTTCATATCGCGCGGTTAGGGGTGTCAAAATGGATAAACCAACCCAAACCAAACCATATCCAAATGGTTTTGAGTTTATATGGATTATGGGTTAACCCAATCCATTTGTCAAATGGATTGGGTAAATCCATAACTAATTTAAGTTAATGAGTTAATGGTTTTAATGGTTTATCCATTAAAAATAATATTATAGTTTGAATGGTTATCAAGTAAAAATATTATTTTTGGTTAAAAATATTGTTTAAAAATTAGAAAAATAAGGATTTATGGTTTTAATACAAAATATAAATTTTCTATTTGGCGGAAAAAACCAATTTTGTAGTTTTGACGGAAAAAACTGTATTTTAGACAGGAAAATAAAATTTTAAGATTTTGGCGGAAAACTTCGATTTTACGATTTTGTCGGAAAACTCAATTTTATGGTTTTGGCGGAAAACTCGATTTTATGCTTTTATGGAAATTTTGATTTTGCGATTTTGGCGGAAACTCGAATTTACACTTTTGGCGGGAAAACTCGATCTTGCGATTTTGGTGGAAAAACTTTTGATGGAAAAATTCGATTTTGCGGTTTTGGCGGGAAAACTCGATTTTGCGGTTTTAGCAGGAAAACTCGGTTTTGCGGTTTTACAGGGAAAACTCGGTTTTGCGGTTTTACAGGGAAAACTAGACTTTATGGTTTTATGAAAACTCGATTTTCGGTTTGGCGGAAAACTCGATTTACAATTTTATGAAAACTTCGATTTTACGATTTTGTCGGAAAACTCAATTTTATGTTTTTCTGAAAACTCGATTTTTCGGTTTTGGCGGAAAACTCGATTTTATGGTTTTATGGAAAACTCGATTTACAATTTTATGAAAACTCGATTTTCGGTTTGGCGGAAAACTCGATTTTATGGTTTTGGCGGAAAACTCGATTTTATGGTTTTATGGAAAACTCGATTTTATGGTTTTATGGAAAACTCGATTTTACGATTTTGTCGGAAAACTCAATTTTTTGTTTTTGGCGGGAAACTCGATCTTACGGTTTTGGAGAGAAAACTTGATTTATGCGGGAAAATTCGATTTTGCGGTTTTGGAGAGAAAATTCGATTTTATGGTTTTGGTGGGAAAACTCGACCTTATGGTTTTGGCATGAAAACTCGATTTTGCGGTTTTTATGGAAATTTTTGATTTTGTGGTTTTTGAAAAAAGGTTAATGTTTAATAAGAAAATAATATATAATATGTATATAGTTGAGAAATTGTGTATTGACAAAACATGTATGAAAAATTGGGTTACATTTAGTTTATTTAAATTGACTTTGATATATGATAAAATAAATAAAAACTTGGTTTATTAATATCTTTTAGACTTTTAGAGTTTTTTTTATATTTGATTTGAGTTTATGTTGGTTACAATTTTTTATTGATTTGGTTATAGATTTTTTGTTTGGGTTAGATTTAGTTTATTAAAATTTAATTATATAAATGTGAAAATAAATAATAAATTTTGGTGTAGTAAAATTGGTTTAGAAATTGGTTTTGGTTATTTTGTTTATATATTTGATTTAAGTTTAAGTTTGTTAGAAATTCTTAATGGTTTAGTTATGGGTAACTCATTACCCACTACAATCCAAACCATTTTAACCCAATCCACCAAATCCACTAACCCATTTTAACCATTAATCCATTTGTATTCATTTTCTCTATCCATTAAGATCCATGGTTTGGATTGGTTTGGATTGACCCATTAAATTTTACCCATTTTGACACCCCTACGTGCGGTACATTTCATTTTTGTAATATTAGGGGGGTGTATTCAACCTAACATTTGAGGTGATTTGATTTTTAATGGAGTTTTAGATGATTTTAATAAGTTGCAGAGATTTGGTTGATTTTTGTTTAACCGCTCTAGAATATCAACTAAAACCATGGGATTTGAGTTTTAATTTTTTAACTAAGAAACTCCACCCAAACACTCTAAAATCACATGAAAACTTTAAAACTCTACAACTTAAAATATGTTCAATAACAGTGGATTTCAGAGTACTTTACGAAATATCAAATTCAATAACAGTGGATTTTAAATGAGTTTTTAAAATTCATGTTTGAATAACATTAGATTTCTCATTTTAATACAAATCACCTAAAACACTCAGTTGAATACACCCCTCTTAGTTTCAGAAATTTACAAATTTCCATGTTTGATTTTTCTTTCACGTCGTATGTATGGTTTTCATATCATGCAAATATGTCCTAACCGCTTATACTGATAATTCGACATACAAACCTGTCAAAAATTGAAGAAACAATTTGCAATGTTCTTTTTTTTTTTTTGGTTCTGTTTTCTTTGATTCTACCCTCCAACAAACATTCAAATTGCAACAAACTTCATTCACCCATTTTTTTCAAAAGAATCCTATCATTCTCTTTTTCTTTTCATTTGAAAGATCAATTTTTAGATCTTGTAAACCAAAACCATCGTTTAATCCTGTGTTAGCTCAAACTCTTCTCCAGGAATTCTTTTCTCTCTTTCTCCACGCTGCACATCTCTCAAAAAGGGGTTTTCTTCTCATAACCCTCTTCTTATAAAGAGACTCATCCAAACATATTACTTTCAAAAGCGTGCTACTCTTCCTTTTTGGACCGAGAAAAAAAAATAATACTTAAGGCAGAGACGGTCGTAGACTAATAACATAAAAGTAATCAAAAGTCTATATAAAGATATAGCTAATTTCACAATTAACTAATGATTGTTTCCTCACCATGATCCATGACTTGTTTGGCTAATGTTAGGAAATCAATTAAATGATGACTAATACATACTCTTACTTGTTGAAGGCATGAAAAGACAAACATGAATTAATGTCACAACTGCAACTAAGTTCCTTTGTAATTTCCTGGAAATTGCAAATGAACAAGATGGTGTGAGTGGCTTTCTTTTTCTCTGTAAACTTTATTATTTTCTCAAATAAAATGTTCATTCATTGGTGTTTAGGACAATATGGGCCAAGACTTCTGTATAGCTGACTCTGTCAGTTCATTCAGTGAGGTTTCTTTTTCATATTTTTTTTAATCCTAACTAATTCACTTTAAACGAACAAAAAAAAACTATTGTCCAAAAAAAAAAAAAAAAAAAAACGAACAAAAAAAAACTAATCCACTTTAAACAAAACTTCAAATATGTGACAGATACCATATTATAAAAAGCTTCTAATAACAACAAGAAAATCAATACTCATCAAATTGTTTCTTTTTGTTATCTATTATTTTATTCATCTCATTATATAAATAACCAAAATATGATATAAACGACATAAAAAAAATCACACATGTATCTCAGCAAAAAGACGGCGGATATATAATCCATCAGCCAAAAACTCTACAACGGAAGACAAAAACCGATATATTACATACATTCGGAGCCAGCCAACAGCAAATATATTACAGAGTAAACTATCCGAAAACATTAAAAGAACCGACAAACCCAAAAAAATTTTTAAAAAGAATATAAATTACTTTTCCTTAGAAGCATCTTCAACTCATTAATATTTTTATCTCTAAAATAGTATTTAGAGATAAAATTGTTCCAATCCACTTCTATTTTTTATAATAAAAATTGCTATTTTTCATTTATTTGTTGAAGAAGATATCAAACGATACAAAGACAGACGTATCCATCTTCAATAAGAACGAAACAAGGACTAAATCAAAAACACACAATGGCTGAACACACTTAGCCTCTAGCCATCAAACGAGCACAAGGAAAAAAAATTGGTTTGTATAAAGCTTGACAAGAGAAACTCATTTAAGTTGGTTCGATCCTTAGATATGACAACTTTTTTTTGACAACTAAAATTCCTAAATTACAGAGTTGTTTTTATTGTTTTTAGGGTAAACTTGAGCATATTAGAATATAACGAGATCTTTTCACTATTGATCAGATATACTTCCATCAAAGTAATCTAACGCTGGTAGTACGTCAGAACTTGGAGCTTGAACAACTTAATATGAAAACTGTGTTTCTTCATAGACAACTAGAAGATGAGATATACATGAGTCAGTCAGATAGTTTTCGAGTTCTCGAGAAAGAAAACAATTCATTCAAGCTCAGGAAGTGTTTTCATGAACTTATTCTATTAGTTAAAAGGTTTGACAACTAAATGATCAAGTTGGGCTACAAAATAAGGCCCAGTGATTGTTGTATCTGCATGAGCAAGATAAAGGATTCTTATGTTCATCTATTTGGTTTTTACATGGATAACATATTTATAGCTGAAATGAAGATGTGTGACTTCTGAGTTTTGATTAGATTCATCATCAAAATAAAGAAACTAAAAAAACTCTACTGGAGCAAAGAATAAGCAATTATGAGCAGGTCAATTGTTGAGGTAAAGAAAACAGTTCGTTTGCTGTACCATTGTTGTTATTACAGCCATGTTTCTAATAATGGTTGAGATAATTAGGATTAAAGTTTGATTCTTGTTAACCCCATTGGTATTATTTTTTGTCAGCAACCCCATCGGTTGGTATTCAACAACGTGTCTATTGTGGAATTGGCTGTATTGGTGACGTGTCCCAGAGAAAGGTTGGCGTTGGCGATACGCTTGAAACTCCTGCCGTCTCAAAGATAGAAGGAACACGTGTTAGACTCACCACAAACTAAGATATTTTTTATAGAATTCTTTTATATTTCCTGAAAAGGAAAGGACTGCTAAAAGAAAAGGAAAGGATTAGCTTTAGAAGTATCAATTCCTTAGCAAATGAAGCAACTCATCATCATTAGTAGCCAAAAATATCTTAATAAAGTCCAACTAAAAATTACTTTTTTACTTAGTAGCAATCTTATCAAGGTCACATGATTTTAAAAGTGTTTTTTTCTATTATTTACCATTACGTTATTTTTAGTTTCAAATTAATTGTTCAGTACAAACTATTGATAGAAGAGAAGTGTTCTAGCGAAAGACTTTTTAACTTTTGTTTAGCATTTTATTTTTTGAGATAAAAGAAGAACACTCTTATTTAGAATTGGAATGTTCGATTATACAATCGTTCTAAACAGTGGTGGAGCCACATGAGGATAGTAGCAATCTTATCAAGGTCAAATGATTTTAAAAGTGGTTTTTTTCTATTATATACCATTGCGTTATTTTTAGTTTCAAATTAATTGTTCAGTACAAACTATTGATAGAAGAGAAGTGTTCTAGCGAAAGACTTTTTAACTATTAGTTAGCATTTTATTTTTGAGAAAAAAAGAAGAACACTCTTATTTAGAATTGGAATGTTCGATTATACCATCGTTCTAAACAGTGGCGGAGCCACATGAGGAGGAGGGGTCAGCTGATCTCCCATGATTTTTGTATTTTTTGTTGTTTAAATTGAAAATTTGTCAAGATGAAGTGAAAATCGGTTAATTTATAAACAACTGACCCCCTTAAAGTTTTAATCTTTGCATTTCTCTTAACTTAATATGTAGTTATACTAATATTGACCCCAGTGAAAGAAATTACTTAACTCTGCCACTGGTTCTAAAATACGCCCAGCACTGCTCTACAAGCGCCATCTATACGTTCAACGTTGTACGAAAACATGATATACTGAATTTCATAGTTCAGTTTATTTAGAATATTTTGGAAGTTTTGATTTGTATTAAACAAGAGAACTACTCCCTATGTTTCTAAAAGATTCATATTCTGGAAAAATATTTTGTTTCAAAAAGATGTATATTTTGTGTTTTTTATGAAAAATTTACAAACTTTAAGAAAATTAATTGATTTTATTAGATTACTATTGGCTAAAAGTTGTTGAAAATTGAAAATTACAGAAAACCATAGATTTATTATAGTGATTTAATGCATTTTCTTAATATGTGTGAAATCACTAAAAAGTCTATCTTTCAGAAACAGAGGGAGTATATTTTAATGAATATGTCGACGAAAATACTTCAATATTCAAATTACTTTAAATGTCTGTGTGAATTCATATTATATAGAAAAGTTTGTACAACTTTATCGTCTAAGTTGAGCCTTTGACAGACAGTGTAAAGATACATTATATATCCAATATGGAACCAAATTCAAGTATCATTTCATAATAATTTAATTGAAATAAATATAAAGACATATATGTATATAAGTATTTATATAGAAAGACCATAAATCAAAATAAGGAGAAATGTTTCTAGAGAATAATGAAGTGCACATGTTGTGGAAGTGACAAATGACAACCTCGTATGCACAAACGCGTGATTCCATCATAATAAAATAAGCAAATAATTCACATATGATATGATATGGTTAAGGTTGTTCAAAATGTCTTCGCATCCTAACAGATTTTCATCAACACATTCCTCATCATCATCATTATTCATCTTCATAAAGAGAAACGTTTTTCTTCCAATTTTTTTCACGGAAAGTTTAGATAGATTTTCGATATTAATTATATAACTTCTTATAACGGTAGACATTGGAATAGGACAAGATAAACAGTTCCTTTGCTATTAAAAAATCAGCTTTCTAAGGTTCATGCATGCAGCACGCATACCATTTTCATGAGATGGATAACATTTGTTAAACAAATAAAACAAATTATATCTAACCATGGAATTTTTTTTCTTATAGTTATCCTAAACACCAAAAATAGTGACCCATACCGTAACAATAGTAAATGTTAAAGGTCATTCTTCAACCATTCAGACCAAATTATTATATGTAAAATATAGATAAATCCAGTTTCAACTATATATATATATATATATATATATATATATATCATGTATGCTTAAGCTTGTATATTAATACCAAAATTATTATTCTAAACCTCTATAATCACGTAGTTTAAATTATTCATGTTTCTAAACCAATAATCATAGTAATACTAGTATTCTTTTTCTGACAACTAATAATTAGCTAAAGAATGGACAAACATCATGATTTAATGTGATAAGATTGTTCTTATCACATGAACCAAAATAGGGACAGGGAGCAACAGGTGAAGTGTTCCTGGTCAAATTAAAACTTGGAAATAATAAAGTTCTTGAAATAGAAAGGTTTATATTTATCAAAAAAAAAAAGATTCCTGAAATTACACATCTTAATTAAGTTGCCTAACAATCTACGCATCTCCTTCTTTCTCTATCCTACTAAAAACTAGTTAGTATGTGTGGAGACCCATTTTCAGATTTATAAAATGATTTGATGGATGTGCGAGATTTAAATCTGAAATATATATATATATATACATATACATACATAATAAACCATTTAGATAGAAGATAGAGTTATCTTTATAGTAGGTAAAAAATCTTCTATTTTAATACAACCAATTGTTTGAAAGAAGAACTTGATACACAAAATAATTGACCAATTATTGGTCAACTTAAGAATATTTCTTCTCCTTATTTCTCTCTAATGAAAAACTAGTATATAGAGGGGAGCTTCGTTGCTCAAACCCTTTCCTCTTCTTTCTTTAAACCTCAGCTTTGTTCTCTCTCTTTCTCTTCGAAAACCCTTTTCTTCATCTCCAAAAAGAAAAATCTAAACAGAAGAGATAATAGCTTTGATTGTTTCTGAGAACAATTAGGATAAAATGGATTATGATGCATCAAGAATAGTTGAAATATTAGAAGATGAAGAACAGATTGATCTACCACCTGGATTCAGATTTCACCCTACTGATGAAGAACTCATATCTCACTATCTTAAACCAAAGGTCTTCAACACTTTATTCTCTGCCACTGCCATTGGTGAAGTTGATCTCAACAAGATTGAGCCCTGGGACTTACCAAGTAAGTTTCTCAACCTTTCCATATTCAATAGTTTTTACAATAAGAAAATTCTACGTATGAATATAAACTTAGGACCTCATATCTTTAATAATAATTTGCACAAAAATTAAAAATGGTTTAAGACCATTGTTATTGTTCTGTAATTAATTAAGCTCACAAATTTGATTGATATGGCTTTTGGTGGAATAGAGAAGGCCAAGATGGGGGAGAAAGAATGGTATTTCTTTTGTGTACGAGACCGGAAATACCCAACCGGTTTAAGGACAAACCGGGCGACTGAAGCCGGTTATTGGAAAGCCACAGGCAAAGACAAAGAGATTTTCAAGGGAAACTCACTTGTGGGTATGAAGAAAACTCTGGTTTTCTACAAAGGAAGAGCTCCTAAAGGGATTAAAACCAATTGGGTAATGCATGAATATCGATTAGAAGGAATATATTCAATCCAAAATCTTCCCCAAACAGCAAAGGTAACATAAAGAGAGTTTATGTTTTTCTATCTTTTTTTTTGGTGGACTTGAGTTTTTGATATTTTCTGTGTTTGTTTTTTTGTCTGTGAATGTAGAACGAATGGGTTATTTGCCGCGTTTTCCAGAAACGTGCTGATGGTACAAAGGTTGATATGTCCGATTTAATGTTTCTTGATTCAAACATTAACCGAACTGGACCGACCAGATTACCTTCGTTGATGGATTGTTCTCAAAGAGATTCCTCCCTTGGTTTGTCGACTCACGTGTCCTGCTTCTCCGACCAAGAAACCGAAGACAAAAGCCTCATTCATCACGAGTCCAAAGACGGTTCTGGTTCTTTGTTTTACTCAGATCCTCTGTTTCTGCAAGACAATTATTCGCTAATAAAGATGTTTCTTAACGATCAAGAAACCCTATTTCCCGGTCCTGACTCCACCGGTTTAGCCGCCGGTACGGGAGAATTGGATTGCTTTTGGAATCCTTGAGGTGTAATTTCTGCTGTAGACTTGTAGTTCATGTGTTCGTGTGTAATGAAAATTCTTATTACTTAAAAAAAAAAAATAAAGAAGAAAACTGCTAGAAAGTCAATTTCTTTTGCAATGTGGAATTAATATTTTTAATATATTTGATAGACTTGTTAATTAATTAAGCCATGTACAATACTAGACCTAACTCAATACACATAAATGAAATTTTATTAATGATTTTCAACATTATTATCTTGAAACTAGAGTAGTAGTTAGAAACAAAATTTGTTTACTGTTCTTCACAATGACGAAAGACATGTGTTAGGCCACCAACCAAAGAGTTAATACTATGACTTATGAGTATTAAATTAAAATTTAAAACTTTTTATCAATATTATATTGTTATGTCAAACTTAACATGTTTAGGTGATCATCTTGTTTTCATACTACATAATTTATGTTTCCCAATCTCTAAGTTTTGACATTTTTCGTTTAGCGGAATCATAACCGGCCGCCCAAAAATAATCCTGCGATCGACAAACTGTTTCTGAAATAAAATGTTTACATCAACTTAAAAGAAAAAAAAGTCCATGCTATTAAAACTGAAGAATTTTTTTGGGGTGCACTTCTCTTTTGGAATATATTTAGATGACATTGCCACTGAATTATTTAAAACCAATGTTTTTATTTATATTTATTATTCCACCTGTTTATTCCAACAAACTACTGTATTTGTTACATTATTTCTCTGTCGCTTTCAACTTAATAATTAAAGCCTAAAAACTATCTATATTATTTGTATATATAATACCAATCGTAAAACCATAGGTTTGTAATTTTGCTTATAAAGTAGATGGTATTTGTTTTTTATGTATTGAAACTTCAAACTTACACCGTCATGCTCTAACAACACACCGTTCAACATTTCAATGTTTTCAATTGACATGGTAATATATATACATAAAGATTAATATGTACATATTTGTATTTAGTCAGTATTCAAAATTATGAAATCTTAACATATATGATCATAACTCAATAAGTCCTTATTTACAAAACCCTAAACCCCAAATCATTAAATATTTAACTTTCCCTCATCTATTGAAAGTAAACTATCGATCAAACTAAAATTATGTAAACTATTAAACAAAAGCCACTTTATTTAAATATATATATATATATATGCTCGTGATTCAAAATACTTGCAAATATTTTTCAAAACAGTAACAAAAATATTATTTATGAATATTATTTATGGACTCGTGTTAAATTAGTTACAATATCTAAAATATTATCAAAAGATATGCATAATATTTGATCATATATTCTTTCCAACTATCCTAATCCTACGCTTCCAACTATTGTACTTTAAGCTACCGATTCTTTTACAATATAAACAACCATCTACACCCTAGGCTTCAACCACAAAATCCAAAGCTTTAATAATCAAAAATGTGGGCTGCAAAGAAATTGACTTACCTTTCCCACGTTAAGTCGTTCAATACAGGCTGGTGCATTAGAGTGAAGATAATCCTCACCTGGAGATAACTAATATAAAGTTTGGTGAATCACTTGAGATCGTTTTAACCAATGAAAAGGTAAACTAATACACACCTTCTAACAAATCTATTTGAAGAGACTTCTGTCAATTCTAGCAATGTAGTTAGACACAAACAAAGTAAAGACATGATACTTACATTGGTCTTTGAGCCGTGCTTCCATCTGAGCCTTTCATTAAATTCCTCTGTTGGCAGAGAATTTTCTATCTTGAGTTTCTGTAAAATAAACACATACATTAGATATATGTAGGTTATTCTATACTTACTAAATTAATTCTCATCTGAGTTTATGAATGACTTATCTTTAAAAATTGATAGTTTACTGAACTTGAAATACATTTATCTGTGACCAAAGACATGACCTATATTTCTAAACTTTAAACTTTTTTTTCTCTCTGATAACTCAAACAAAAAAAAAATGATAAGAGAAAGTACAAAACACTTTTTTTTGAAAGTACAAATCACTGATAAGCATTAAGTTATCAAATAAGAATTAAGTTATCAAATAACTTTAACATCAGAACCATCAAGTGACAAAACAAGTACCTAACTTCTCCTTTATCACCTTATTTCATTTTTAAGTTGCATTTGACGAAGCTTCTTCACTTTCTCTCTCAGGCACATACTTCGAGAACGGTCCCTCGCAAGTTGACTTCCGATACCAAACTGTTTTAACCGCTGGTTCTTTCTCTGTTTGGGTCCTTTATCCTCTGCAACTGAAGAATCTTTTCAAATTCCTTCCTTTTTGAGAATTGCCCGCTGGTCACTGCCCTGATCCCGTTCTCTCCTCCGCCGACTGTGCGCAAATCGGCCGGGTTCCAGCCCCCGACTCGGGTCGGAGGGTCCATCTTCTCCACCTTGTTGCAATGACTCCGACGCCGCAGCTCCACTCCCTGGTTTCCACTCCGTCAACCTCTGCCTTTTGAAGAGGATTCTCTTCCCTTCGGTCTCCTTAGTCGTCCTGCTCACTGGTTTCCTGATTTATCCGGAGGGTGACTATCAGCCTCGACCGTCGATCATCTCAGTAACCCTCTCGTCTTTAGATATGGAAAGCAGAAGATTCTCTGCTGCGGAAAAGGGCAAAGGCTTGTCTTTCGATCGCACCCCACCTGCTCGAACTGCTAGAGTGAGAGTCGAGGAGCCTGACAACTCGGATCTTCTCCGAAAACACTCACTAACCCTGATAGGAAAAGTCACAAACAAATCTGTCCAGAAGATGGCTCCTCTGATTGCCTTCTTCACTGACCACTGGAAAGCTGAAGGGAGCCCAGTAGGCTCTGATCTTGGACATGGCTTGTTTCAGTTTCAGTTTGAGAGAGAAGCTGACCTCTTAACGGTCCTCGAAAAGCGACCGTTCCACTTTGCTAAATGGATGATTATCCTCCAACGCTGGGAGCCTACAACTTCTCCAGACTTCCCTTCGCTTATACCTTTCTGGATCAAAATCCAAGGCCTCCCAGTCCACCTTTGGGTTGAAAATACTCTAAAGAGTATTGGTGAAGATATCGGCTTCTTTGAAAAAGTGGAAATCACTAACCTCTCTGCTCGCATGCGAGTTCACATTAACGGTAGACTCCCTCTCATCAAACAGTCGGAAATTAAATTTCCAAATGGAGATGTTGTCAATGTTAGCCTCCTCTATGAAAAGCTGGAAAAGCACTGCTCCAAGTGCCTTAAACTGGACCATGACCTTAAAGATTGTCTTGCGGCGAAAGCTGCAAAGCGTGCCTTGGAAGCTGCTGCAAGCGCTCAAGATAAAACTGCTCCCCACCCTTCTTCACCAAAGAACTCTGATCATCCTAGCAGAAGATCTCAACCTTTTCAATTCTCATCTTCGAGGCCAGCTGACTATGACTACAGAACATCGAAGCGTCCCCCCCCTGAGGTACCGTATGAAGGAAGGAAAGGAATTTATAACTCATCTTACTCAAGGCAATCGGAGACGCATCATCGCAGTGGCCTTGATCGACGACCCAGATACAAAGAAACAAGATATAGGGATTATCCCTACTCTGATAAAAGCGGATTCGCTTATCACAATCGTCCCCCAGCTCCCCGACACTTATGTTACAAGGAGGTCAATAGAAGTGCTAATTTCTCTTCTTCTCATCGAGGCTTATCTCCAAGGAAAATTGAAGGATCAAACTCTTCTCGCTCAACCCATGGAACCTCTGTAAGGGGGATTCCCCTGCAAACCAACCTGCCTGAGCACCGCAGCGTTGAGCGGAGATCTGATTCCCCTTCCCCAGCGCACCAAGCTGCTTTTTCTGAAGCTCTTGGCGAGGTTCGCGAATATATGCACCAATATGCCTCCTGTCCTGATCCGACTGAGAGCGCAGCAAGAAAAGAAAGGCTCAGAATAGCTGAGGCCAGTGGACAGCTGGAAAAAACTGCAGCCTCTATGATTAAAGCTGCTCATATCTCACTCCCAGATCCTCTGCTCTGCATCTCTTCCCCTGCTTCAGCAGATAGGACCCCTGCGAAGCTCCGACTGGAACCTCCCCTTACCTCCCCGCCTGCCTCAGCGGATAGAGTCCCTGCAAAGCTCAGACTCGGTGTTCCTCCTCCACCTGAGGCTCACATCTCTATTCAGGACCAAGACCTCCCACCAGCAGTAAAACGCAAGCCAGGTCGCCCACCGGGAAAGCGAAAGACTGCTGAGAGTCCAAAACTGAAAGTTGCGGCGAGCCCGAAACTCCTCACAGGCTCTTTTTCTCGTCGGCGTAAAGTTCTTCAAAAGCCGACTGTATGTCGCAGAAAGCTGCTCCCTCCCCAGAGGCAAGCTGGCTCTGATTCTCGAAACAGAGCAGGAGGTTCTAAAAGCTCCAAGAGCATTGATGGTGAGCGAGAGACCACCTCCGAAAACCAACCACTCTGCAATTTCATTCCAGCGAAAAGCAAGAGGAATAAGACGGATTTTCGGAATCCGTCTTCACTCGTCCCTTAAAAATCATGAGCTGGAACTGCCAAGGGTTGGGGAACCCCTTGACAGTTCAGAGACTCCGGGAAGTGAAGCGTAGCATCAACCCGGACATTCTCTTTCTGATGGAAACAAAAAACCCTACTGAGTTTGTCTTATCAAAACTTGCTGAACTCGGATTCGAGTATCATGATCTTGTTCCCCCGACGAGACATGGAGCAAGAGGTCTAGCATTGCTTTGGAAGCAAGAAATTAAGATTGATGTGTTAGATGCTACTCCAAACCTGTTCGACACTTCTATTGACTATCAAGGAAAATTATTCTATGCCTCATTTATTTATGGAGACACTGATAAGAGCAAACGAAAGCTACTTTGGAACCATTTAATTGGCTTAGCTGAATCGAGGGACTCCTCTTGGTTTATAACCGGCGACTTTAACGACTTAATTTGTAATGAGGAAAAACTAGGAGGACCGGCTCGCCCAGAAGGCTCGTTTTGCGATCTCCGTACTCTCTTTTCCGAAGGTGATCTCTACGACCTCCGCCACACGGGAGACCCCCTCTCCTGGCGAGGACAAAGAGGAGACCATTTTGTCCGCTGTCGTCTAGATAGAGCAGCTGCGAATTCTAAATGGGCTGAGATGTTTCCCTCTGCCTGGAGCAGATACTTAGCCTACGAGGGCTCCGACCACAAACCGATCCTCTCTGTGTTTGAACCATGCAAGAAGAAGCGCCAAGGGATTTTTAGATATGACAGGAGACTCAAAGATAACCTCGAAGTCTCAGCCATCATTAAAGAAGCATGGATCCAGGCAAATGGCAAGCCAATCAGTGGGCGCATAGCGGCAGTTCGGGGGGACATCTCCCTGTGGAACAAAGAGAGGCAATACAACAGCAGAAAGCTCATCGAAGAGAAAAGAATTGAGCTTGAGACAGCCCTCACTAGTCTCTCTAATGATACTGATCTCATTCATAAGATAACAGAGGACCTCAAGGCGGCATATAAAGCCGAGGAAGCCTATTGGAGACAGCGCTCACGCCTTCTTTGGCTTCAGCTGGGTGACCGTAATTCCGGCTACTTTCATGCGGTCACAAAAAGCAGAAAGCGAGCCAATTCCTTCTCAGTTATTGAGGATTCAAAGGGCCGGATGGTTCACTCCGAGGAGGCGATCTCCAAAGTAATTGTCAGCTACTTCCAATCTCTGTTCACTAGCATTGATGGAGATCGACTAGCGGTGATTGAGAAAGCTCTCCATCCTCGCATCTCGGATTCAGAAAACGAAGAGCTCATCAAAACACCTTCCATGCTGGAGATAAAGGAGGCTCTGTTTTCCATAAATGCCGATAAAGCCCCGGGTCCAGATGGATTCTCGGCTAGCTTCTTTCACTCCAACTGGGATTCCATTGGAAGTGATATTGCAGAGGAGATTCAACACTTTTTCACCTCGGGCACGCTCCCAGCAAGGATTAATGAGACGTTTGTCCGTCTCATTCCCAAGATTCAGAACCCGCAAACGGTGGCTGACTATAGGCCTATCGACTTATGTAATGTCTACTACAAGATCATCTCCAAGATCTTAGTCAAGAGACTCCAGCCGCTTCTCTCTTCAATCATCTCGGAAAACCAATCGGCCTTTGTACCCGGTAGAGCGATCTCGGACAACGTTCTTATCACGCATGAAGTCCTCCACTTCCTAAAGACCTCCAAAGCAGAAAAACGCTGTGCCATGGCGGTTAAAACTGATATGAGTAAAGCCTTTGATAGGCTTGAATGGGACTTCATCAGACTGGTGCTCCAACGGCTCGGATTCCACCAGAAATTCACCAACTGGGTCATTGAATGTGTCTCCACTGTTACATACGCCTTCCTCATTAACGGTTCGCCTAGAGGAAGAGTTAAACCGAGTAGGGGTATCCGTCAAGGAGACCCACTGTCACCGTACATCTTCATTTTGTGCAGTGAAGTTCTCTCGGGACTATGTAATAGAGCACAAGAGGATGGTTCTCTTGAAGGTATTCGTGTGGCGCGTGGTTGCCCAAATGTAAACCATCTCCTCTTTGCCGATGATACCCTATTTTTCGTCAAAGCAAACTCAGAGAGCTGTCTAGCTTTAAAGAGTATCCTCGATCAGTATGAAGCCGCCTCCGGACAGTCTATAAACACCAGCAAGTCTTCAATCTCTTTCTCTCGGAAAGCGCCCCCAGAGCTGAAATTAGCCATGAAAGATATCCTTGGAATCCAAAAGGAAGGTGGGGTAGGCAAATACTTAGGCTTACCAGAGCATTTTGGGAGAAGAAAGAGGGATCTCTTCACCTCCATCGTTGACCGGATTCGGCAAAAAGCGCAAGGCTGGTCCAATCGCTTCCTTTCCACAGCTGGAAAGATGACAATGATCAAGAGCGTTTTATCTCCAATCCCATCCTATGCTATGACATGCTTTAAGCTTCCTACTTCCCTTTGCAAAAGAATTCAATCCGCGGTGACAAGATTCTTTTGGGATGACAAGAATGGAAACCGGAAAATGGCTTGGGTATCATGGGATAAGATGACTAAAGCCAAAGGCCAAGGTGGACTCGGTTTCAGAGACTTCCAATGCTATAATGACGCCTTTCTCGCAAAGCTCAGCTGGCGTCTCCTCCATCACCCCTCAAGTCTGCTGGGAAGAGTTTTGTTTGGTAAATACTGCGTAGATGAGGATTTCATGACAGTAAGCGATCGATGTTCTGAATCCCACGGATGGCGAGGGATTTTAATTGGTAGAGACCTTCTCAAAACAAACTTGGGATGGGCAGTGGGAAATGGGGAATCTATTCTCGCTTGGAGCAATGACTGGATGAATGCCACTGAAAAAGCAAGACCAATGGGACCGGCTCCTGCCAATCAAGACGTCCTCAAAGTGTCTGACCTCCTCCTCCCTAACCAGCTTGACTGGAACAGAGAGCTGCTCCAGCGTCTCTTTCCTTTTGATGAAGCCAAGATCCTGCTGATCAAGCCTAGTAGAACCGGGGCTGCGGACAAAAGAATCTGGTTCAAAACAAAGGATGGCGTCTACACGACTAAATCGGGATACTGGGCGGCATGTGATTCGCTTTCCGCCCGCGCCCCGGCTCCTGTTCAACACTTACCAATCTTTGATTGGGACAAAGGGATCTGGAAACTTAATCTTGATCCGAAAATCAAACTTTTCCTCTGGAAGTTATGCCGCAATGCGCTACCAGTTGCAGAGTGCTTGGCTGCGAGAAGCATACCAATTGATGCAAAATGCAACCGATGTTCGAATCCTGAATCTATAAATCATCTTTTCTTCCACTGTGAATTTGCTCGGAAAGTCTGGGATCTTGCTCCCTTTTCTGCTCACTTTGATGCTAGAGGATGGATAGATTTGAATAATTCTTGGAATGCTCTAATGCTAAAAGATTGCCTGCCTCCTTCAGGCATTGCATCTGGTAAGCTTGCACCTTGGATCCTATGGTCTCTTTGGAAAGCAAGGAATGAGCTCATCTTTAATAAGAAGATTTGTTCGCCTGAAGACTTGATAACTCGGGCAGTGGTCTCAGCAAAAGATTGGCTGGTAGCGCAAAAGACTCTAACCACACCTCCGCGCCTAATCTCACGCAGACCAGACCCCACGGACTCGGTGAAAATTCAAGTTGACGCTGCTTGGCGTGATGATTTAAAACTTGCAGGTTTAGGGTGGATCGTAACGGATGGAGATAACCAAACCTCTTTTTCTGCTCACTGCCATTTCGTCGCCTCCCCTCTCCTCGCCGAGGCTCTTGCCCTGAGGGAGGCTCTGTCCAAGAGTAAGGAGCTGGGATTCCAGAAACTACATTGTGAGTCTGATTCATCGCAACTCATTAAGGTCATCTCCTCTGAGAAGCCACCACCTGAAATTTATGGAGTCATCTCTGACATCCTCTGTTTATCTCTGTACTTTGCCTCTGTTTCTTTTCGTTGGATTCCTCGGAACAAAAACAAATCGGCTGACTTGTTGGCAAAGAAAGCTCTGGCTTCTGAAGCCTTTGTATTGAACCCTTCTCTGTTGGGATTTTAATTTTAATTTTAATGAAAGTTGTGTTACAAAAAAAAAAAAAACTTCTCCTTTATATGAATACACGTAAGCTTATTGACTGAGGTCTGTTTTTCAGATTCTAGAAAAAATATGCACCAATAACTTTAATATATCAATTTATTTAAAGAACTCAACCTATGAATTAAGTCAATAATCAAACTGAGCTTAAAGTAATAGAAGATAACCTGATTTCATGTTTTCGTCTGAACCATTCCACTACAAGTGAATCCTATTTATCTTCACCCTGAAATGAGATAATATTAAAGCGTCAGCCATATGATTATTGAGTTCTGTTGTTGCACTTCAGAGACTTTCTTTTAATCTAAAGCAAACTGTGATTATTCAAACCACTACTGATATATGTCATGACCTTATCTTGAATTTATGTCATGCCACAACGCAAACCAAACTATTCTAAGTAAAATGATTCAATCGATATTTATTAATCTACATACAAATCTTCTTTTAAAATTTGCCATGTAATCGAAACTAACAGATAAACAACAATAAACAAAATAAATGACATATGAGAATCTATGAATCCAAACCTTCTTATGTTCTATAGAATCTATAAATAGTCTTCGGTCCTTTCTAATTTGTTGCTTTTGCAAACATTTGATGGAATCTATGATTTTCCTTTCGATTTAAACACGATAAGTTGACTGAAAACTTTCCAAACAAAACAAATATTTTCATGAAACAATACTTGCCAGATGCGAAACATTGAAAAATTCAAACCTTATGAAGCCTTAATTTTTGAATGTTACTCCTTTTAGTGAATATACAATTTATTCCTCCTCAAGTTATATGTTCTTCCATTTGTGTCTTTCTGGAAATCTGTTAAAATAAACCCCATAGTAATAGCTTCCATGAAAAGAGAATCAAATAAAAAGAGCATGGCAACAATAAACAATAGATGTGAAAGAAAATCGAATCCAAACCTTCATTGATTTTCTAGAAGCTATAACAGAGCTTCAATTCACTTCAATTTTGTTCGTATATTGCGAATTCTTTACGTAAGACATCGACAATAACGTTTTAGGTCGCTTTTTATTAATTTCTCTTTCTTTTTTTAAACTGGTGAAGAGTCATTTGTGACCTGTCAAGTTGAGACGATATAAAGGCTTCAGAAATAACCAATCTGTGTATTATGCAAACCTCTTAATCCGTAGGTTTAATAGTCAATTAGTAATTTGTAAAATTAATTGATGCCCAAATTATTTATTAGCAAACCCAAATATAATGATGGCCAAGTATAATTAATATAAAATTAAGAGGTCGTAGATCAAATATGTATAAAGTTTAAGCAATTTTTTTATTTGATAGTTTTCTGATAAAATATTTTTGTTGAAAGTATATATTCAAAGCTAGCAATGTATTTTATACTCTTACATTTATATCACAATAATGAGCTACTAGGTATTTTATGGATTAAATATAATTATTATAATTAATATTTTTTCTTTAACTTTTTAAAATTTTATTTTAATTTTCTTAAATTCACCAAAATCTATAAAACTATGAAAACAATAACATATCAAATATGAAATAAAATAAATTGAAAAGTAAATCTTCATCTTTTTTAATCCTCATTACTTCTATAAATTACTTATTTAAACCATCAATATGTATGAAACTACAAAATAAAATAGTAAAATAAAACAGTGTAAGTAATATAAAAAATCAAAAAAGGGTTGATGATAGTTAAAAAACATAAAAAGTAGAGAATTGAGATAATAATAATATTTATTCTTTAGTCGATAAACATATATACAAATTTATCTTATTATTTTAATTTATTGCTTTATGAAAATAGGTGAAGACCATTATTAGATAATATCAAACAATAATCTTTATTATACGTGTTGCTCTTTATTCTTTTGAACTTTTTATTATAACTAAATCAGAAATTTATGATCAACAACATAATAAATAAACATAATAATTCATTAAAGGTATAAACGATATTAACCGCTCCAATTTTTAACGTGGAAGCTCGATTTGCAGAAAACAATTTCGCAAATAATAGTATAGATTACAAATAATAAGTACTACTACGCATCTACAACAAACACATTGCAAATTCAAAATAATTAATAAAATGATTTTTAAAAATAACATAATTCAAATATTATATATTATAAAATAAAATGTTTTACAAAAGAGATAATCCCGCGCTTTCAATGTTCGGATCAAAATCTAGTGTTAATTAAACCCCCCCCCCCCACAGCTTCCAGCGCACATTCACCGACTGACACAAACAGAACTCCCTCTAAGCCTCTTCACTCACAATCAATCTCTAAGCCGCCTCACTGCCGTCCTTGAGCAGAGAGCACAAACCGTTGAGCCCGTCAAGGAGATTTGAAGCCATGGTGCTAACATAGAGCACCACCATGTCACATACCACACCACGCAGCACAGAGAGAGAGAGAGAGAGAGAGAGAGAGAGAGAGAGAGAGAGAGAGAGAGAGAGAGAGAGAGAGAGAGAGAGAGAGAGAGAGAGAGAGAGAGAGAGAGAGAGAGAGAGAGAGAGAGAGAGAGAGAGAGAGAGAGAGGTACCTCCATGAACCTTCCAAGTTCAAACTAACCATCTCGTCTTTTAGATTGGCAAACAAGCAAGAGAGAGGATTATGTTACTCACCTTTAAACTTGTTACTTGACTGGTACGTACCCACCTTGAAAATTCAAGTATTTGATGTTTTTAAGGCAAGTAACAAGTCAACGATTTTCATTACTTACAAGACCAAGTCGAGTATCGAATGTCATTATTATTTTTAGTAGTTGATTTGTTACTTGTCCCATTAGTTGCTCAATTACTTGCTATTTGTTATATGATCTTACTTGTTCATATTTGGTTTTTCTTTTACTCGTATTTAGGATTGGACAAAAATACTAATTACTCTTCTTATACTTGTTACTTTTCGTTATACCTGTTACTTGTTTCGTATCCGTCTTGATTTTTAAATACTCTTCGTCATATAGTAAAATATTAAATAGTAACAAGTGTTAAAAATTTAGTTATATGGTTTGTTATTACTTGTTACGTGCTCAGAGAAAACATTTTGGTCATCATAAAAATCATACAATGCTTATATAACAAAATATTCGTATCTTTTTTATTTGTCTTCTTTATAATATGAACAAAGATTTCGTTAAATTAATTCATGTGTTATTAAGTAAAGAATAAACGAAACAATCTTTCATGTCTATTTCTAATAGAATATTATTTAGTAAATAGTTTTTAAATACTCAGAAAAACTCATAAATAGTTCACAAGTATTAGTAAATATCAAGTAATAGAACATGACAAGTAATTTGCAAGTAATTTATTTTTGATTAAGTACTCGAAATAGCAAATACTCGTTTTTAACAAGTCAAGCACAAATCGAAAATTTTATTAATCGTGTAAGACAAGTCAAGTACTAAGTACACGCAAAATAACAAGTACTCGCTTCGTGCCTAACCCTATTTACAAATAAATTCCTTGTACGAAAATAACAACAAAAATATTAGTTCAGTTGCAAATTTACTTGAAGAATTATTACATGTTTTCTTTTTCTTTTGAGAAAGGACTTACTAATTAAATGCAGAAAAAGAAACAAAAGGTTTGGCCCAGAAGGAGTTGGCATAGTTGGGCGAGGCCCATTACAGTAAAAATACATCTTAACCAAAAATCCCTAGCCCAAAGCTTGGATAGCCCAATAGAACATAAGTCAACGTGAAACAATGGCAAAGATTTCTTCAAACGAAACTAATTCAAACGAAACTTCAGTGAAAGGACGACAATGATTTCTCAGTTATTCATTGGAGACTCAGATTGAGTATAGGGCAGATGATAATCTCGGATTTGTAGTTCTCAAGTAAGAACATGTTCTTACTGAAAGGAGCATGATAATGGTATATTTGTAAGTAAACTTATCTCACTCGGTAGATATCTGTGAACTTTTTCTGAACTTTATGCTACATTGATATCATAAATAAATTAGGCTATCGGATAATATATCCTTTATTCGATCGACAAGTCCACAGACGGTGCATTTTAAAATGAAAATCATCCTCAAGTAAAAAAAAAAAGAAAAGATAATTCATCCTCACGTCTACGCGAGTTTCCATGATGAACAATCAAAATTTAACTTCTACAAGAGGAATATTCTATGATCACATTCAATGTAAATGATTACATAATCAATTTACAGAAACGAACAAAAGGAAGAAACTTAGGCCGCCGTTCACTGCCAGAAGCTCGAGTTTGGGTAAGGGCGTGCTCTTCACACATCGCTTCCATCATTTCAATCCATATAAGTCCGCGCTCTGAAGTTCTCCTCTGGGGTTCCCGCGAGATCCATTGTGTTGCCGTCAGATCTGCTTCGTCTCAGTCATATATCTTTGTGTGTACCTGCTATCCTGGTGAGACCAGATTCTCACCTCCTGGTGCTCTATGCCTCTCAACCGACGATCTCCACTCCAGTTTCGGCGGTTCTACCAGACATTCCGTCTTTCCGTTCAAGCGATTGTTCGTGTCTGAAGGGAGTGTACTCTGGGCCTGGTCCAATCTGTTTGCTGATTATATCATCACTCCGTCTAGCCCACCAAAACTCTTATACTTGAAGATGATGATTGATTTTGGTGATATGTGTTATTTGGCTAAGATGTTAAGGATTTCTGGTGGGTTCACTGGGGTCTTTAATTTGAGCATAATGTCATATTTCTCTTTTTTGAAGAAGTTCATATTACCGGTGGGTTCATCGGGAATATCTCTGTCACTACCATACCTTCTTTCCATGAAAGGAGATGCTTTCTCGGAGCAATATTCGAGTTTTAATTTCAGTTTACACACCGGTTTGCCTTCTTGTGTAGCGGTTCGTACGGGACCAAAAGAGGCAACCAAGATTACTTCGGTTTTTCTTGTAGGTGTGGACTCGATCTCAACGTCACTTGTGACTATTTCTCAGCTGTCCGACTTTGTCGTGAGGGCTTCCTCGACGCATTCAAACTTTGTTTTGGATTCGCTGTCATCTTCGTCCGAAGACTTATCCTACTTAATTTCTATTGCGTTTGTAGTTTATTTAGCTTATCAAAGAGGATGTGAAATTCCCTCTTTCCCTTGTAGTCACCAAAGTTAAGTTCTAATGGAAAAAAGTTGTGTTCAAAAAAAAAAAAAAAAAAAAAAAAGAACAAAAGGAAGAAACAAACCGAACATGTTCTGCAGTCGTCAACGCGCGGAGCCAGCATAGAAACGCGTTTTTCAGTTTTGAAATGTTAAAAACGTCATCGTTTATAAAAACAGCGTAGCCGATTACATTGACTTCCACGTTGCCCTTCGACTTATCTCGATATCCTTATAAGTTGCTCGCGTTCTGGTATCACTTCACATGCATCGAAACAAACTTAAACACACACTTGAGATCTTTTCTAAACACAGAAAGAAAATATGGGTTTGGTAGGATCATTATTCTCGTTCATAGTCTTCCTTAGCTGTCTCATTGCCGTTTGTGGCCAAGGTACGAGGATCGGGTTCTACTCGACCACATGCCCTAACGCCGAGACCATTGTTCGGACCACTGTGACATCTCATTTTGGTTCAGATCCGAAGATTGCACCCGGTTTACTAAGAATGCACTTCCACGACTGCTTTGTCCAGGGTTGTGATGGTTCAGTGCTAATATCTGGACCTAACACCGAAAGAACCGCTGGTGCAAACTTTAACCTACGTGGTTTTGAAGTCATTGACGATGCCAAGACGCAGCTGGAGGCCGCGTGTCCTGGTGTTGTCTCTTGTGCCGATATTTTAACCCTAGCCGCTCGTGATTCTATCGCCCTCGTAAGTATACAAGAAAATGAATTATGCCTCGAATTATTTTAAATGCCAAGTTTGCGTTTGCGGTTTTGATGTGAATTAATCTTTATATTATTATAGTAAAACAC
Source organism: Brassica carinata (assembly GCA_016771965.1). Lineage (NCBI taxonomy): Eukaryota > Viridiplantae > Streptophyta > Magnoliopsida > Brassicales > Brassicaceae > Brassica > Brassica carinata. Next base: position 11,480,007 of record CM028688.1, read on the forward strand.
TTTTTTGGCAAATTACAAACTTTTAATTTGTCTGTTTATGTTGCTGACAAAAAAAAAACATCTACTTTATGTGTTTGGCGTTTACGTTTAGAATTAAAAGTTGGTGTTTTGGTTAAAACACTAAAATTTGTAGAATCCTTTGAAGGGAACTACATAGTGCATGCAAGTTAAAAGCATTTGAAAAATTGATATTTGTAACAATAGAGATTTTAATTAAACATATATATATATGAGATACTAAATTTTTTCTTTTTTTGAAAAAGAAAAGAGATACTAAATAATTATAACGTTTATGTGACGTTTGCATGGGTGCATGCATGTAGACCAGAGGACAAAGCTGGCAAGTTCCAACAGGACGCAGAGATGGACGAGTTTCATTGGCAACGAACGTTAACAATCTTCCTTCTCCAAGTGACTCCTTGGATGTTCAACGAAGGAAGTTCGCCGCTTTCGGCCTCAACACTCGCGATCTTGTCGCTCTTGTCGGTCAGTAATTTTTACCAAATTCAAGATTCTGGATCCGATCGATTTGTTTAGAAAAAAAAGTGTTTCAATCTTTTCACTTGTGCGTAGATTAGGCTAGTGATCTTAAAATTAACTTGATTCCATAAGATCATCAACTAGATACTGATTTGATAAACCTAAACTAAATTATTTTCGACAATATATAAAAACCAAATCTACCATGATCAAGCAAACTATGTAGTTGTATGTTCCTCGGCACTTTTCATGACAGGGGTATAATGTGATATCGGGAACCTGCGCATAATCCAATATAATTCTGGTTCAGCTTCAGCTTGGCTTTTATGTTTTTAGATTTTATGATCAAAACAATAAAGTATGGATCAGTTCAATACAGTTTAGGTCCGAATTCTGGTGTTAATCATATTTTTGCAAAATATATATAAACAAATATTTGATTTCATTTTAAGGTATATAGGAAAAATGATTACGATATGTTTCACATTTTTGAATTTTATGGTCTTGAAGATTTGATCAGAAAATTAACAATACGTATACATAATATTTGTAATCAACCTGAATATATGGATAAATGATTTTAATAGGAGGACACACGATTGGAACAGCTGCATGTGGGTTTTTCACAAACAGAATATTCAATACGACGGGAAACAGTGCAGATCCAACCATGGACCAAACATTCGTACCAGAACTTCAAAGACTTTGTCCTCTAAACGGAGACGCATCAACTCGCGTGGATCTTGACTTCGGAAGTGGCAATAGTTTTGACACTTCATTCTTCAACAATCTTAGTCGGGGCAGAGGAATTCTTCAATCAGATCAAGTTCTCTGGACAAATCCATCGACTAGAACTATAGTGCAAGAGTTTATGGCTTCTAGAGACAACTTCAATGCTCAGTTTGCGAGGTCGATGGTCAAGATGAGTAATATTGGTGTGAGGACAGGGGCAAATGGGGAAATTCGAAGGGTTTGTTCGGCAGTTAATTGAATTGCCCCGGGTGTGTAATGTGCCTATTAATTGTCTAAATTAATTGAAAAGTACCTAAACGAGGGCTCCAGAAAATTGCACTTAGCTAATATAGTTGATTCAGTTTCTTTGGTTTAATATGGTGAAATTTAATAAAATGTATTTTTTTTTGAATTATGTTAAATTAAACTCAAAAGAAAAATGTCATTTTTTACATGGGATACATCTTTGTGTTGATAAATAGAAACAAAACACTTTCTATGAAATCCTTCGCTAAATTATGGCTCGTAGCATGCTTGAGAGCCTTCTGTGTGTCGACTGTCCCCAATTATGAGCAGCCTCGCGCGAATGTGCTTATCTACGCGTCGAAACATGATGCCCTGAGTATTGGTGTCTCGCCATGGCGACGAGAGTTTCTCTCTCTTCATACATTTGGTTATTTATAATTGTATCAAAATTACCCAAACTTTAAAGTGTCTTTTTCAATGTTCTAAAAGTTGTCTTAGGCGCTAGATTCTCTACAACTATACGACGATTGTCTTATAACCGTTTAGATAATTATAATATTTATAACAGTAAATAAAATAATTTATTATTTATAAATTATAATAGTTAATATTTTGTCGTATAAAATTTTATGATAATAAACAATATGAATATTCTTATTTATAAATTATGATAATTAAATATTTTATTCTATATACTTAATATATTGTTATACTTGAGAAACACGTAGACCGACTAATTAATGATCTAGTCTTATGATTAATCTTCCTAGGCACTAAGTTTCGAGTCATCGTCCGCTTAACCCGTAGGCTTTCTTGAACAATGATTTATTCGGGGTTCAAATTTGGTTAAAGTTGCTGAATTCAGTATCATTTTGATTACTTCGGTTGGTTCTTCTTTTCAGTTCAATGTTTTTGATACAATTCAATATATTTTCGCTAAGAAAAATTAAAAGTATGTTAACTATCTATTTGATCGAACCCAAACCGAACTAGTAACTGAATTGATATTGAAATGTTGTCGATCGTGCAATTTAAGTAATAAAACGAGAACCAAAAACAAAAGTCTTGGTTTGGTTCACTTCGGAAACTCCGGTTTGGTTAAATCCGCAGGCGTAACTATCACATTCGACCCAGTTTTTTTCTGGTCTGGCGCTACATTTTTAGCACTCTCATATTTGTGTAAGAAATATATTATTTTTTCAAACATGTATTTGTGTATGTTTATTGAGGCTAGTGTTACTCATGTTTGTTGCTTCCTGTCTTCACTGGGGGAGGTGGCTTAGCAGTTCGCATTGCAATAGATGTGTCCTGAACCACTGCAAGTAGAGTTTTGGAGGTTTTGATGGTGATCCCACGGATGAACCAAGAAAGCGGCGGTAGATTGAAAGGAGGATATGGCTGAAAGTATTGGTCTATTGTCAGTTTTGACGCAATCTTTCCTTGGCCACCACTACATTTTTTATATTCTTGCCGAGTCATTGGTATCCTCTTTTTGCAGAAACGTTCTTTATCTACAAATACAGGCTCCACTTTATAGTCACCCTCGAATGCTTTCATGAATATTACCTTCTCTTTCTTATATTGTGTCTGTCCACAATAAGAAAAGAGAAACCCGAGTTAGGTTTCACGAACACAAACACAAAGGTTGTGAGAGAAGCTTCTTACCATAAGATCTTTTCTGTTATCGTCGACAATTAGATTCAGCCGGATAGGTATAGACAACCCAAATAAGTTACAAACCACAGATTTCTCCACCCTCGTCGTTTGCCTCGGACCATTCTCAAACAAAACATTTCTTGATTCGTTTTCCTTCATAAAAAAATGTCACACTCTCAAGCATTGCTATATTTAATACCACATTGAAATCAAATAATGATTAGAAAAGAAACCACAAGTCTGCGCCCCTTATGCAAATCTAAAAATGGACCGCCTTCTGGATTAATCAAAAGGTCGTAGAAGAAATCAGGAGGCAGCCCTACGGTCAATTCTATGTTCATATGGTAAAAACCATTTTTCTGTGTCACCTTCAAACATCAAAACCATAAGAATTTTTTTAAGGATCTTTGTTACCAAGGCCAAAAAAAGATATGGGGTATTGTATTTTGTTTGGGGTAATTTTTTCTGTTATACCTTGATCTTAGGAGATGCATTATGCCATGGATGCTTCTTCTCTGCTTCACGCCAAAGATGTTGTTGCTTCCGCGTCTCATTTAAATCATAATATATCTTAGCAGGAAATTTAAAGTCGTCTTCTGAGTCGACGTTTTCAGAACTCTTCGACTCGGCCTACAGGTAAACAAACAAAATAAAAATGTGTTTATATCTATTTGACATCCTCGGGTCCTATGATTGATGGATATGAGGCTGACCTCAAGAAGCTGTTGACTGTTCTGATTGATCCAGCTACCAGATCCGGGGAGTACACCCATTTCTTTTGGGAACTTTAGTCTACCAAAACTGATATATAGTACATGGACAAGAGCAGGAGTAAATGACGTTTAGTATTAAAATATCTGCATGTCTAGAGAGAGAATGGTGTACGCTAGGTTTAATGCATGGCGAAACAAATGAAGTGGGCAAGCTCAATCTCGTGAATTATATATGACGTGCAAGCGAGAGACAGTACAATTGCAATCTACTTGAGTGGGCAGCAGCTCAAATCTTGTGAATTATGTGACGTACAAGTAACGACCGTAACGACCAGGCAAGTGAAGGCAAGAAAAGACAAAGACTATGCTGTATATAAAGAAGAAGATTCATACACATAATGTGACACAGACTCCGCTGTATAAAAGAAGAAGATTCAAACAAACACAACGACGACGTCTTTAGATATATGACTTGGCTTTTTTATTTTAGTAGGATTCCTCATAACACTCTCCAGCAGACAGAGAGGGTTTTAGTCAATAGTCATCATCCTCATCACGACGCATCCCGTACCCATGCATCTGCTTTTCCTTCCCATCATCATCAGAGTCATTATCACCCTACAAATTTTAATACATAGATGATTATTGTAGAGCTAACCTTGGTTATGTTCTATACAAAGTCAAAAATGATTCTATTAACTGTCCCAATGAGAATGAAATAGTATGTAACTAAATGGGGTTTTAAAACTAGCTTTAAGTTCAAGCAAATTCATTTCAGAATGCGAAACAGAGTCAATTACACTACACTATGGTCAAAAATGGGTTTTAAGTTTTAACCAATCATATTTATTATCCCCACAATCTATAACCTTTAGTTTCAATACTATCATCAACAAAAGGGGTTTTTAGGTTCTACCGATTAAACTTATTTTCAACACAATCAAGATGCAAACTACGGAAAATTCACAAACTTGAACTGACATATTTCTTGCGACCATAGCTCCCTTCCTCATCATCATCACCATAACTGGGCTTCCTGTAACTTCCTTCTTCCTGTTCCTCACCATAGCTATGCTTCCTGTAGCCTCCTTCCTCCTCCTCCTCAGAACCTCCATAGCTAGGCTCCCTGTAGCTTCCTTCTTCTTGCTCCTCAGATCTTCCATAGCTAGGCTTACGTTCATACTCGCTCCTCTCTTCACCAAAGCTCGGTTTCTTCTCATACTCCGATTCAGGTCTCCGTCCATACTCAACTTCCGTTTCCCCACCGTAACCGGATCCGTACTCCGATTCCGGTTCACGGCCATAACCGGGATCAGGTCTTTCACCTTGGACATGACCGCCTCCTGGTGAATCGGGTCGGGGCTTGGGACGGGAGTAGCTGCTGTACTCGGTTCGAAGAGCCTCTTCGGCGTAGGCGGAAGGATCATGGTACGAGGTGAATTCAGGTGTCTCGTATTCGAAGTCTTCGTCGTCTGCTGAGGAGAGAGGGTAGCAAGTGTCGTCGGAAGGAGGGATCGGACGGCCGTAGATCACGGTGATATCGTAGCCGCCACTGTACGGCGTCGGATCGAACTCGTCGAAATCGTCGACTTCGTCCTCGTCTCTGGTGTAGTACGGCATCGTTTCGCAGTCTTCTCTTCTTCCTTTCTCTCTTTGGGTCTGATGAAAATGATGAAATAGAACGAAATATTTAAACGCGGAGAAGGAAGGGGAGACCAAACGCTGCGTTTTGAATGATGAGTGTTGATCCTCGTTAATGTGTGGACCCCGCGTTATCCCGTTAACAACGAGGGAGAGCTGTGCCGCGTGGGTTGATCTTAATTGGTTATGCAATCTGATCGTACCGGTTTGGTGACTCGTATAACCGGAAATCAGAATTCTGTTCTTTTGTACGGTTTGAATTACTTTGTACAGTATGTTTTTGCATTGCTTTTTGTTTCAGACGAGATGGGAGATTAGAGAGGACTTGACCGAGTGATGGAGCCATCTGACTTCAGCTTAGGAGTGAAAGGATTAATGTACCCAGACCCAAGAGGAAAGAACACAAGGCTCAGAGGTCAGCTAGAAATGAATATAAGCTTTGTTCTTCCTCCGGTTCTTGAATTGGTACCCGAAGATGTTAGGAGAAACTTGGTCAATGTGGTAAAGACATTTTTGTATAAAATCTTATTTGACTATCTTCTCAAGAGACTGTGTTTACACATGATCTGATTTGAACACACAGTTTTGACCGGTTTAGTGGAGAATATGATGCGATGCATAAGGTTTATGGTGGTTTGCTCGTTGACTACATCAGGTTCAAGAATGAGAGAAAATTACACAAGTTATCGACTAAGCCAGAATTGTATTAATGTCAATATTCAACAATGTACAGTTTCTCAATCCCACCACATGAACAAAAGATTTATCAAATGGCTGCTTCTGTTAATGCCTCTGCAAAATCGTATTTTGGCATCATTTAGACCAAAAAAAAATACACTAAATATAATAAATGCATCTGCAAACTCAACCAAACAATCTGAGGCCTTACTTTCTTGAGGCAATAATAAAAAAGTGGCAAAGACAACTTTTCACACAGAAAGCATAAAAAGGAGGAAAAATCAAAGATTCACAAACGAGGACAACAGTTTTCGTTCGGCGATAAAGATTTGGCTCAGATGCAAAGGCTTACTTGGTGAGTTTGAAGTACAAGATGATGATAATGGCCACGACCAAAGCGGTGATAATGGCTCCAATGGTCCATTTGTTCCTGTTCATCCTCGTCTTCATGCCTGTCAAGATCTTCTTGCTCTTTCCAACATTCTCGTCTACTCCACTAAGCTGTATCAGAGTTCTAACTATTGGTTAAACGAGATACCAATCACGTCATATAGATAAATAAAAGGCTGTCTTCGTCATGAAAGATGCTGAAAATGTCATCTTATATAGTCTGTTAGGTTTTGAAAATCAAACTTTGAAGTAAGAGAAAACGTTGAAGAGAAGTGAATAATACCGTGTCACCGGCGCGTAGGAGAGATTGTCTCTGACCGTGCAAGTCTTGGAGGATTGAAACGCCAATCTCTTCAGTCTCCATCATCGTTCTACGACTGTCCTTGAGCCTGTCTGAAGTTCGGCCCAAACGTTCTGTTGACGTCATCAGTCTTGATCTTTGATCAGCTGAAGCCTGAAACTCAAATTTCATATCAGTCAAAACGATGTTTAATCTAGCAAAAGATCTTTAGATTAAACAGATACTAGTGAAGTCCTTTTACAAACCGTTTTTGTGTCAGCCAGACCAGCTTCAAGCAACTCGTCCCGAGCAGCAGCGTTCAAGTTTGCAGATGTGATTCTCTTCACTTCGGTTTTGAAGTTGTTGAGATCAGACTTGAACTCTCTTAACTTGACAAGGAGGGGTGACTTAACACCGGGTGGGAGGCTCCTCGCCTCAAGATCCATTTTCCTAATCTGGTAAAATAAAGAAAAGGGTAAACTCAGAAGGTAAGAAAGACAATGTATGAAACATATATATCATCACTGTCACATACCAATGCTTCTGCAATTTCAAGGCCAGATTTGATTTCAGAGAGCTTCTGCTTCTTTTGTTCTGCAGACCAGTCAGTAAGGTATCATCAATACATGTTATGCTACACAAGATGCTTGCAGATTTTGGAGCTAAAACCATTCCAATACCCTCTAATTCCATACATTGTAACAAATCAAAAGCCAAACAAGTTGGGTGTTCCTAGTCTAACATGTTGTGATTGTCAGAGATAGATAAGACAATGATCGACAACTAGTAATCATAATCAACAATGATGATGCAGTAAAGTTACTAATTACAAGTGTGGACGAAAAAAGCAAAACAAAGCACTTTGTTGTTGATCTCTGTAGTAACAAAAGGATCTAAAACGCACAGTAAACAGCATCAAACACAAAAAAAAAGTATCTTCATTGATTTTTGTCTAGGTAATAATGCCTGAGGATATGAAATTCACCTCCGTCAAGGGAAAGAGCAGAGGAACATTTCTTGGAAAGATTGGCAGAGAGGTCGCAGTATTGACGCTCGTATCCGCTAAACACCTCACTCATTGTTCCGAGTAGGTAGATTGATACTCTGCAGAATCAAAACAAACACAAAGGTGATGGGATCGAAATTTCTTCAGCGATCCGAAATAGGATCGAAGATTAATATTTAAAGCAATCAAAGAATCCTAATATTGCTTATTTCTGAAACACATGTGGTTTAGGAGTGAAAAAGAAATAGAAAAAGTAAGAATTCACCGATCGACGAAGCGTAAGCGAAATTGGGAATTTAAATTTAGAGATTATAAAAGTAGAATTCACAATCAGGAAAAGAGTCCAGATGAGACCTGAGAAACGAAGATGGAAGAAGAAGATCCGGAGGAGGTCCTGTGCCCAAAATTCTGAAATGCGACAATGAATAATTATTTTTCTAGGGATCGTCGGAAAATATGTTGTAGAGTTTGAGCAAGTATTTTAGTCTGCATACACTTTCTTGGGTGTGCCCCCACTCGTTCATAAAGGAAAACAATTTTGGTCATTTTCTTTTTGTCAACCCAATATCAGCATTCAGTAACTTATGAAACGTTTACTATTTGTTTTGGAAAAAATTTCCTAGCTACACGATTCCACTGTTCATTTTTTTCTGTCTGGACCTATACGCAACTCAATAAACGGTTTGTGGGGCTTGTGAGTTGTGCCCAACACTTTTTGAATTGCATCCAAAATATATTTCTAACCAAATCCATAATTTGAGTTCAAAAAAAAAAACCAAATCCATAATTTCGGCGTGCATTCCATAAAAGTCCAAAAGCTCCAAACTCCAAAGTATTATAATAATAATCCTAATAATCCCCTATATTCAAACAAAAAGCTATACTGCAAAACAAATACTTGGATATAGTGTCTAAAAAACTTCTTTAATATGCTTTTCTCTTCTTCTGTATGGAACAAGTTCTTTCTATTCCACCCCAATCTCCGGTGGAGTATCCTCAGGCTTTGCGTTTCGTCTCTGAAACTGATCGAGCTCTTCTTGAGGGAACACTTCAGATTGCAGAGAAGGAGATATCTTCTTCACATGAAGCCAAGTCAGTTGCCAGAAACTATCACTTCCGATATCATCACCTGGTAATAGAACACCCGTTGTCTTCATCACCAGCAACGTGTTCTTCAGCAGTTCCGGTATGAGTTCATGGACTTTCTCGCTTCGTTTTCCTCTGAACTTGGTCGACATGTACGTCTCCATACGCTCCAATACACCAAGCCAGAGTCTGCAGAACGATGGTTGCTGCGAGATGTCTTGGAGAGATTGAAGAAAAGCCTTTGACATGAGCTTTGTGGCGAGCACAAGCGTTTCTTCAACCGTTTTCTTGAATGTCTTTCTTGAATTCTCGACTGAAACAGCGAGCAATTCGTCTAGCAATGGGAAGATTGCGGAATCGAAGCATTGGAACCATAGAGGTTGCGGTAACATGATCCCGTCTGCACCGGCTACAGATCTCTGCAGCATTAAGATGGCGTGGTTTCTCACTTGGTCGCGTTGATCAAGACAAACTCTTTTAAGGTTGTTCACAAGCCTGAGCCACATTTCTCCAATATCTTGACTTAGTTTCATCATCGCTTCATCTTCTCCCACCGATTTTTTCGCCTCTTGAGACCACCTAGCAAGACAGAAGACAGAGTTTGACATTAAGTCGATGGCTGATATAGACCTATCGATTTCGCCGACTCGGGATTCAGCAAACTGTCTAGCTGCATCTAAACAGAGAATGTAGTTTGATGGTAGCAAGTGAGCTCCTTCTGACATTATAAACCGGAGAGCTTCGAATCCAGCATCAGAAGCTTCTGGATGCCGAGCTGTGATTGATAACAGAGATATGATTGTTCGCCACCCAACATGAGATCTGACGTGAGATGCATTCGCTTTTACAAGACGGGCAACTTCTTGTGTAATGGGCTCACAGTACGCATCAGCCACTCTTGCATCAAGCTTGAGAACAAGTTGGAGTGACTTCAGAAGCTCGTCTGTTAGGTTCTCCTTGTAAGGCAATAATCTCTGACAAATCTTCAAGACACCAAAAACAGCCTTTTCAACAAGCGGGCAAGGTGTTGTCGTTGATTGAACAATACCCGAGATGTGCTCGTAAACAGTTTGCCAGATCAGTAGGATTCTGTCTCGGTTGTTCAGAGTTACAGCAATCAGAAGCTCCAGGCAAAAGACCGCACTAGTTTCATCTTTCGCAGCTGCTTTTATGAGAGAGCTAACAAGCTGCTGCAGAGACTCAGCTTGGAGAAACTTGCTGTCTGAGAATATGCTATCAATGTGACAATCTTTCACTATCCCACGAGCGAGTTTATAAGCTGCCAGTTCTTCCTCAGTTGGTAATAATGGCTCTGTCTCTTCCATGTCAAAGGACAAAAGCTGGCTAAACCGACCAATAAAGCTAGAGGATTTTCTAGGCGCCGCTGAGGGTTGTACCTGTGATACTACGGACACGGGATTTACTAAAGGTCTTTCTTGCTCTGGGTTACTAGTTGATGGCTCCGGGTCATCCGCTGCATCACTAGCTATATGAGCTGGTAAGATCTGGAGTTTGTGGAGGCTCAAGACACATTCCAGGATGTTTTTCCAGCCCGAACTGATATAGTCACCGTATTTATTTGCAATAAGAAAAACAGCTTCAGTAGCCATTCTAGCTCTGGCATCTTCTCCTAGAGCAAGAACAGCTTCATCAACAGATAATGAAACGAAAAACGGCGTGAATTTGCAGAGAGACACAACCAGATCATCCAATACCCTATTCAAATGATAGTACGCTGAAAGTTTTGCAATGGCCAATAACCCATCAACACATCTCTGTAAAACATCTTCTTGCTCTGCTTGCTCAAAGACCACTGATGTAGCTGCAATAGTTGGACCATACAAGATATGAAACATGTCACGGTCCAGATGCGATGCGCTGTCACATATGATATAGGGACTGGTTTCTTTGGACTTGTAAATCACACTAATCCACCTACTGGATGTCATCATTTGGAAACCGGTTCCCTGATCTGGGATCATCTCAATCTCACTGTCGCAGATTGAATGATACAGCTCAGATAGGTACTCCCTAGGAAGATCTGCGCCTCCGTTTATGCACCTGTTGTTACGGATGAAATCTTCTTCAGTCATCTTTTTCTTAACTTGCGCGTTGTGGTGATCTGTGTTCAGCAAGATAATAGAGTAAGATAACAAGAGGGCAGCATCTTTATCAATCAGTATCTGTGGTGACTGCTCATAGTATCTCTCAGAAAACGCCTCAAGCACCCTCTGTATCTTCTGCGACTCGCCAGGCAATCTAAATGTACCCACAAAGAGACGCAGGGCATTATCAAGATTCATGTTCTGGAAGTCAAACGTCTTGGCAAACTCATGAAGCACCTGAACACAAAACTGGTCATGATTTCCCAGGAAATCTCCTATAAGATTCTTATCTATCCCACATGTATACCTGAAGAAACACGCCACACTCTTTGGATCAAGTTCCTCCGGCAGCAAGTGCAACGCTTGGAGTTGTTGCAGACCCTTTTTAGGATCACTGTTAAAATGATCAGCCCCAACCATCAACCTTTTCTTGATGTGCTTTGACTTACGGACAAAGGGAACCCATACGTTAGGATCTCCGTAGTTCTCACATTTCACTGTCCAAAATGCTTCATATCCTTCTTCGTGTGTAGGAACATTTGACGCCGGCAATTCCTCACCAACCCTTTCAGCCATTCCCTGAACCATGGAAATTAACCCATCCAACGCAAGTATATGCATAGCTGATAAAGGCCCATTCACTGGGAATGCACTCTTTGATAGCAAGTTTGAAACATCTTCGAACACATTACTGCAGCTTATATCACAATCAAAATTCGCAAACACTTCAGCCATGAAATTATGTTGTCTGCAAAAATCAACCAGAGCTTCCATAGCAACCTCCTGTTGCTGGTAAGAAGAGCCATGTTTGCTCTGTGCAATTCTCAGAAGTACACACGAGAAGAAAGCTTCAAGCTGCACCTTAAGCTCAGTACGGAGACTCAGGTAAAGATTAAGGACGATGCTGCAAACTGTAGAAAGAACCAGGGGGCTCATTGACATACCAAACTGCATCAAGTTACAGAATAACTCATCCTTAATCACACTCAACAACTTTGGGTGCTCACGGAAAGAAGAGCCTCCAAGTTCTATAGCGGAATTAATTAAACCCAGAGCGAAAAGAGGAACGTCTTCATCAAATGCTATAGGGTTGGACCTAGAATTGACTTCACCGTTTTCTCCAACATTCAACAGAGTACACAAGAAATGAAAAATCTCTACCATGCATGGAATACCAAAAGGTGCCAACATTGCACTTTCACCATTCGCAGCAACATTCAAGTCATCGCTGACCTCAGTTCCCTTCTCATCATTTTTAAGCTCTTTTTCTGGAGTAACCATCTCAGAACTTCTAGAATCTTTGTCAGTGCCGAGAGTAACAGATACGCTATCAATATTTCCATTTTCAACTTTGCTTTCTCCAGATTTCTGATCCCAGTCCACTGTTCCCATCTACACAAGAAAGAATACCGTATGAAATTTGTGAAACAGACACTCTGAAAAGATGGTCAGCACAAGTCACCTCAAAACTTAGTCATGGTACAATTTGTTAAAAATTCTATCCATAGAACAAACAAAATAGTGCTGGCATAAAATTTTAACGTGATTTACCTTATCACCGACATTTAATTCGCTTTCATTAGCTAGAGGGCTGATATAAGGAAGCTGAGAGAAGATACACCTAACCAACTCATGCATAGTGTGTCGCGCTAGACGCTGCAACAATTCACTTTTGGAGCTTGACTGATGAACAATACGCAAGCAAGTGTTGATGATGGTGAAAATATCTTGATTACTCAACCCATTAGCTGCCTTACACTTTATACAAGCCAGAAGAACTTGAAGTATCTTCATAAGAACCACTTCCTCCGAGGCAGGATCAGTTACTTCGAAACGACAGCTTTTCACAGCATCAACTATGATATGCATCGCCTCTCCCACATTCACGGTATCAAGTGTAAACACGTCAAGGGTTAAGATCTTGTAGACAGATGACAGAGCAACGCCAGTGATGGGAGCCCCAGTTTCATCAGATAGAATAACATCTAGAAACGGCTGTATGTACAGCTTCGGGTCAACGTTTTGCCAATTGCTTTGCCACAAAAATATCTGTTTACGCAATTCTTTCAAAGAATGGATAAGAGAATGCTCCAACTGATCGTCATCTCCAATGTAGCGAACACCCCACCGTACATTCCTCCTCATCACAGCCAAAACTGCGCCAATTTCGGAATTGATCATGGACGCCACAGCAACCTTGGACGGTTTGGAGTGACAACTCTTCGACTCTCCTCCATGGAACGAGTTGCTTCCCGAAGGATGATGATTCTGATGCCCCATAACTCGTCCCAGTTTCTTGCCTCAAACACAAAAACACATACGAAGCATGCAGAGCTGCAAAAAGTTGAAAGCTTTCATGCTTAGAAAGAAACAATGTCCAACCAAATTTAGAGAAAGTCCTCATCATTGACAAACAGAGAAAATTTATTTATCACATGGAGACTACACAGACTATCTATTACATTATAGTTTCATTGTGTAAGTGAACTTCACCTAAGCTTATTGAATAGCATAACCAAACAATTCAGATCCAACGAAAACTATTAGAGCTAATCACACAGTACAGAGTACGATATGAAATTGGAAAGCTTGGATCGAGAGAGAATCTCACTGTTACCTGGCGGCAGATCACGACAATGTCGAATTATACAGAAAAATGGCTGAAGGAGAGATCGGGATCTGAATAGAGATTCAATTTCTACTCTTTGAAAGCGACAAAGAGAGGAAGATAATGAACTGTTCCTTCGGTTTCTATGGCGTCTATAGTGAACGGAGAAGAAGCTCTCAGTGAAGGCACGAGCCGATGCGGTAGCGTGAGCGCTTGCCCCACCAAATTCAACTGAGATCAGATCCCCTGGATCACCAGCACGGCATCACACGTGGATCCTTCCTGAAATTGGCTCCGTGAAGTGCGACTATGACGGAGATCGGAGAAGCATCGGATGTTCTGAGAGAGATGATCCAAGAGAAAAGGTTGTGAAAGCTAAGAGAGCCAAAGCTCCAAGATGGGCCGAATCGTGGGCTTCGTTTTGCCATTAATTCTTAACAGACTCATGGATCTCATGGGCCGCAAGTACAATCATGTGTTAAGCTTGGAGATTATTTAGGTCAAAATAAAAATAAAAAATTTACACTTAGCCATACTTTATCTTTACTGTGTTAAAGTCTAAATTCTCCTTCAAACTAAAAAGAGATTAGTTAATGGTCAGCCGCAAGGAAATATAATCCCACAAAGCTGATTGCGACGAGGGAGATCTTTTGTCTCCTTTCATATTCATCTTATCTGAAGCAGTAAGCCTTTTGAATCATGCGAGAGAATCAAAGAAAGATAACGAGGATGCCGCCACCACTTGTAGCCGCTATCCCTTCTTTGCTGATGCCTGTTCTTCAGCAACTTCTCTTTGCTGATGATAGCTGTTCTTACAACGAGAGCCCGTGAATCGATGAAATCATGAAAGCACTTGAGACCTATGGAAAAGCTTCTAGACAATGCATTAATTTTGAAAAATCTTCCTTACTCTTTGGTAAAAGAATACCTGGACATGTTAAGGATACTTTAAAAACCTCAACTGGGATTGCAAATGAGGGGGAATGGGTACCTATCTTGGTATCCCGAAGATAGCGGTTCAAAGGTAAGGCTCTTTGCCTTTCACGGAAGGAACTACTAAGGCGTGTTAATGGCTGGACAGGAATATGACTATCAAGGGGAGGAAAGGAGGTGCTCATAAAGTCTATATTGTTGGCTCGCCCGCGTATGTAATGTCAACCCTCCTTTTACCTTTAGAGACATCGAGAACTTATATAGCTAGTGTCATTGCACAGTTCGGTGGAGCTCAAACCCCCCTAAAGAGGAATTCACGGGTTAAGTGGGAGAAACTCTACAAATAAAGAGATGAAGGAGGAATAGGATTCAGGATGATTCATGAATTTAACCTCACATTACTTGGGAAACGATTATGGCGATTAGGCAATTTCACGACTCCTTTGGGCAAGGATTCGAGGACGATATTTCTGATGTAGCTCACCGTTGCAACTAAACATTGCGAACAATCACTCGGGTGGAAGAGTATAGTGGCTGAAAAGCCATTGATAGAGTTGGTGATTAGACAAAAGGTACATTTTGGTAATGAAATTAGGATCCGGAAGATCTTTGGATCCCAACGATACCAAACAAGACCAGCTAGGCTAATTGCACTGGTGGTTCACCCAATGTTTCCAGTAAGTGACCTGATGATTGGGAACCGGAGAGATGGAATACTCAGATGCTGGAAAACTATGTCTATCGGGATGACATCCCATTGATCAATCGCTGGCCATAAGCCGGATTATCATAGAATGGATATTGCTGGAGCTATCACGAAGAATGGAATGTACACTGTCAAATCAGGTTATTGGGTGGCAACTAACTTGCTTAATGAGGAACATTGGGCTAAGAACCTAGTATTACAAATTCCAGGCCTTTGCTTGGAAAATAAAAGCACCTTCAAAGATCACACATCACATTTGGCGATGATATCGGACAGTTAGCGATAGCGAAATCTCGATTCATCGCCATATGAGATGTGACAACAATTGTGGTGTGCAGATGATGAAACTATAAATCATGCCATCTTGAATGCCCTCCGGCCCTACTTGGGCACAGCGAAAACACCAACACCGCCAACACTATTCCCAAGTGGAAGCCACTTCACAATAGATTACCTCTTTTGAAAAGAATGATATTGAAGATCCAGAATTGGACAATGACCCATATCCTTGGATCATATGGTACTTCGGAAGAGCGATAAACTATTTAGAGGGATAGGCGAGACCCTTTGGAAACTATTAGACCGAAATCAGAATGCCATGCCTGGTTTGAAGCAAATCAAAGACCCGAAGGAATGGTGGAAGCACAAAACCCGAGCGGGCTCTAATCTCGAGAGATGCATGATAGATGGATCTTGGACACATACGCGCTCTTTAGTGGCTATGGGTGGACATGGATAAGAGGTGACGCAACTTTTGGGAGCAAGGAATCAGCCGATGAATCTCACCATTGCATTGGAGGCTTTATCTTGGGCAATGGAGTGTATGCTTCAGGTATCGACATGTCAATCTTTTGGGACCGACTGCAAGGACTTAATCTCGATGATCAAAGACCCCAGAGCATGGCCAAACTTTTCTACTGAGCTGGAGGAGTTTTGAAGTTGAAGATCAAATTCACGGAGTTCTCGATTGTTTTTGTTCCTCGTTCGGAAAATGTATCGTCTGATTCATTAGCTAAGATAGCCAGATCCTTTCATAGGGAATTGTATTACATTGTTTGTTCTGTTTCGGTCTGGTTACCACCTCAAGCTTGAGTAATAGAATATCCATTTGAAGAAAGAAAAAACTAAAAAGAGATTAGTTATCTCATTACCTTGATATCATCTAATCTATAAACGCTGACGTTTTGTTCCTTCTCACATTGCAACTCTAAGATGTGGTTAATCACACTGAAAGGTATAATAAATTTGAACTTACTTTACCTTTCCAATCTACTTATAAATCATATGTTATAGATTAATCTAGATCTCCTTCCTTTTTATGTAGTTGTGGAATAGCGAAGGCCGCCATCTCTCTTCTCTAAAAGAAAACACCAATTTAAGTGAGTAATGAATGGAACTAGAGATAATTGACATCAAATAAACACTGGTGTTGTTAAAGAGAAAGTGACTAGAAAGTTGTACAAAAGAATTTGGTGTATATGAAGACCAATTATGATTAAAATGATATATATGGTAGATTGTGGATCTCATGAAAGATGAACACATGGGATAGCTCGTCGATTATGAATAGAATATAACAACTATACCCAATTCTAATGGTAAAAAAATATGATGTTGAGTATACTATTTTGATTAAAAAAAACTAAAAAATTAGATAATTAAAACTTATGATAATTAAATGAAAAATGCGGAAATAAAAAATCTATTTATTTTCTAAAGAAAATTAGACAAGTATGCTCAAACTACAGAACGGTTTTAGTTATTGCTTATAAATATAATAATTAATTTAAATATTTACTTAAATTTTATAAAATGAACTTTAAAAGATTTCAATCAAATTATAATAGCCAGATAGCTATAGAATCGTTTTTTGGGGTAAAACTAATAATAGGAAAACTATAAGTATATTAAACCAAGATTTCATACTATATATTTAGTTAGACTGATAAATTTAATTTTGAAATAGACCAAGTAAAAGTTGGTTTATACATTGGTTTATACTTTCTTTTAAATAGATGATAAATAAAACAGAAACTCAATGATTTTAAAGTCATTAAAAATAAATCAATATAAAATATAAATATAACAATTATTTTACATAAAAACTTAAATAATTCAAAATAAATTTTTTGATAAAAATTAAAACTAAGGTTTAATTATTTTAACTCATTCAAATTAATTTATTTAAAAAAAAAATATCCATGGTTTATTTACCTTCTTTCCTAAATCTTAAAATAAAACTAGAATTTTTAATATTTTTTTCTTAGATTTTGGAGATTTTTTAAGTTTTGTTTGAAACTTATTAGTATTTTTTAAAAATAAATAAATTTTGGGTATTAAAAAGCTTAACAAAATTTAGTTGGGATATTTTTATGGAATTTTCCCTATTTATTTTAGTGTTTTTTAATTTCTTTTTGTTTGGTAAAGATGCGGCTCTTCCATGATTACGCCACCACAGGACCACCAATTTTTTTGGTCGATGCGTTGTTGTCACCTCGTACCATGAGCTTATGGATCGCCAGAACCGGAGCCAGAGCACCATTGTGTACCACCTTCGGCTCTGTTTCATCATGCTCGAGAGGTTGCAGACGGAGTCGACAGAGGTGAATCAAGCGCACCAGTCACCACAGCTCGATCGATTTGCAGCATACAAGACAGTAGGATCGAAGCTTGAGAGCGTCACATCAAGCAGTTATGGTATTCACGAACCGATTGATTCAATAAGCTTTCGGGTTGTGTGAGATATGAGCTTTTCCATCCTTTGCGATTTTGGATATTTGGTCCCTGATCTTTGTGACTCTTCGATTCCGGCTCCAAAACTTTCAAATAAGCAGATTTTCTTCATTAATTTAGCCCCAAAACCTTAAAATATGCTGAGATTTCTTCTAATATTTTTATGGCTCTTAGTGAAAGTTATTATACATTTAGCCGACTATTGATCAAAAAATCCAACTAAAAATTATGATATCCGGATAATTGATATACACTACTCAACTTATTAGAGTTTGAGTCTATAGTGATAATCGACTACTGATCAAAAAATCCAACTAACAATAATAGTATCTGGATAATTATTTTAGTTAGCCAACCACTAACATAATAATCGGTTAATAGGTAAAATATATGGTTAAATTGGAAATAGCCATGCGAATTCACAGAAATATATGAATAAAAACATATGTTTATTAGTCGGCTAAACTAATTTACAGACTAGAACATATTTGTTAGCCGTCTAAAATAATTTAAGCTCTCTAATTACAAGAAACAAGGTAAATAATGTCATTTTATCCTATTTCTCTCTCCACTTAATATTGTTTTTCCTTTTTTGCAAATTTTCAAGTTATTAACTAAATTTTATGCAATTCACTCTTTAATAAATAAATAAAGCTTAAACTTTATCTATAGAGTAATTGTTAACTAAGTACAGTAACACATCCAAACTAGCTAAACAAATTTTTGCATCAAAGATAAAGCATGTAACATAAACATAGATATAGGCAAACATAATACACAAGCAACTCAAGAATGAAATTTTAGTGCTAATCGGTGAAAAGACGCCACGGGAATCAAAAGCCACATTCAGTGAGCTGCTACCTAAACATGCTGCAGCGACAAATGCATAAAAAGCAGCAAGTTGATAACAGTTCATCTATGCTACCTAAACATGCTCCAGTTTGTTTTTTAATTGGTTGAACTTTGATTAGATGGATAGTTAATGATATTTTTATTTATAAGAATTTAAAATAAAAATATTTTCTTAATCAGTTTCTTTTTTTTGTTCACCATTCTTAATCCGTTTCCGTAAATCTAAAACGTCAAGTAAGAAAAAAACGGAGGGAGTAGCTAAATTAATTAATTTTCTTTCTAGAATTTAATTTGTCTAAATTAAGAACTGTTACTTTATTAATCTATAACGTCAAGTAAGAAAAAACGGAGGGAGTAGCTAAATTAATTAATTTTCTTTCTAGAATTTAATTTGTCTAAATTAAGAACTGTTACTTTATTAATCTATATAAACAGGGTTTCACAATTAAATTAAGACCATTCATATTATCCTCAATCTCTAAAACGATATGGAGAAAATATCAAAGAAACTTGCATTCCTTATCTTCCTAGTTATTAGCTCTGGTAAAATTTTATATATGTATATTTTCCAAAATAGTGTATTATTGTTAACATACGTTTTCTTATGGTTTTGTAGTGATGAGTATGACAGAAACTGGGGCAAATCGGTTACTACAAGAAGAAGCTTCTCAAACTGTGTTGTTGCACCATGAAGTTTCGCCGGAGGTACTAGAACCAAAAAAAATTCACTGCAAGAAAGGGTGTCATATTAAATGTGTTCCCAATCCTTTTATTGTTGAATGTTTTTGCCAATGTTAATTTCATATAGTTTATTATATACTAGATATGAGCCTGTGCGTTGCACCGGTTTTGTTTGAAGTTTTAATTTAATAAAGAATATAAAATAATATATCAGTTTATTATAGTCTTATGATTGTTTTTGTATATATTGTCTGAGATTTATTTAATAATTAAAAACTCGTTTTCACACATAAGTTCAAGTTTATATTTTATAATTATGGTGCATAGATGAACTGTTATCAACTTTGTATTTAGGGTAGAGAAAACACTATACCTACAAGTTTAAATTAAATCCAACTCGAAATAAGAATTAGAATGAAATAAAAAATTGAAATTTAAATAACTCAATCGAGTGAATGACAACAATATACACTTTCTTATGTACTAAGTTAATGTTTTATTAAATAAGTTTTTTAATTTTTATTTTTGCTAGGATTTTTTAAAAAGGAAAACACTAAATTTTATAAATCTCCTTTTATTTACAATTAAAAATACTATTAAATACTCATTTACATTTTTGTTTATAAATTTAGATAAAGAAATTACTGTCATATAAACTTTTACAATTATTTTCCCTTTAGAATTTCAGATAAGGTAAATTGCTATCAAATAATTATTTATAGTTACTAGTAAAAACATTTAAATTACTATTTTTACTATTTGTATAAATACTATTTTTACACTGATTTTCTTAATTAAATAACTTTTAGTATCATATTCATCATCAAATTCTCTCTTAAAAATATTATCAAAAAACTTTTTACAATTCTCTTTTGGTTAGGACTTAAAAAATATGAAGCAAATCTCATTTGTTTATGATTTATTTTAAAGGAAAAAAAATTATCAAATATTCTTTTACAGTTTTTAGGGTTTTATAAAAGGAAATTAATATTACATAATCTTTTACAATTATATTTTGTCTAAGATTTTGAAAAATAAAATTGCTATCAAAAAATTATTTCCAGTTAATATTAACTATTTTTAAGGGTTGTCATTTTCAAAATTCATTTTTTCAGTATCACTAATATTTTTACAATTTTTATTGTTAATTAAATAACTTTTATCTAAAAGTTAATTAAAAATTAATATTAAAATTCTCTCTGGTCAGGATCTAAAAATAAAATATGAAAAAAAAGAAATCTTTTTTGGTTAAGTTTATAAAGGAAAATGTTCTTACAAATCTTTTTTATTTATGATTTAGGATAAAAAATTATTTTCACATAATAGCAGGTTTTTATTGACATATTCTCAACTTTTTTTAATTGATACATGTTACAATTATTTCGGGTGAAATATTTGAAGTTATTTTTGTTTATAATTTTCTGACACAAAGTTATCTATTAAAAAGTAAAGTTAGTTAATTATAAGAAAATTAAGATTAACTTTACATTTTTATTTTATTTAGAATTCTACAAAAAAAGGAAATACTTATTTTATAATTAATTTTTATTTAATATTTTTATACAACTAAGTTATTTTTTATAAAAAATTCCGTTTAATTAATGTTGTTTTTTGTCTTATACGTCAAACACATATTCACACATACTCATGTACAACAACAACATCATAATTAGAAAATTATGTTAGCATCATAAGATGTATCAAGGATACTAAAAAATTGAGTTGTATCAAGAAATTAAAAAAAAAAATACTCATGTATTTGTTTCATGTAAATACTATTGTGTTTTGTAAAAATAATATGTGGAAGCTTAAACCTTAAATATAGATGTGAAATATTAATTTTCATTTTATAAAATCCTAAAGATGTAAAATAATATTTGATAGTAGTTTCCTTTAACAAAAATCTAAACAAAAAAAGAAATGTATCATATGTTTTAAGTCCTAAGCAAAAGAAGATTGTAAAAAGTTATTTGATAATATTTTATAAAAACGAATTTGATGATGAAAATGATAATAAATTTTATTCAATTAAAAATGAATTGTAAGAATGGTAGCGAATTGTAAAAATATTAATTTTAAAACTATTTGATAGTAATTTAATTTTTCAGAAATTATATACAGAAGATAATTGTTAAAGATTCTATGTTATTAATTTTTATTCTCTAAAATCGTAAAAAATGTAAAACAATATTTGATAGTATTTTTATTTTATTTTTTAAATTTTAAAGAAAATATATTTATAATAGAATGTTTTCCTTTTTAAATTTTTTAACAAATGACTTTTTTTAAATTTTATTTTATAGTAATCTTTTAAATATAATTGATGACAAAAAATGACACTAAAACTATTTAATGAACAAAAATAAAATTAGGATATTGTCGTCGTTTGTCTTTATATGTGTTTATTTTGTTTAGTCTTTTTAAAAAGTAATATTATTTATTTTATAGTTAGTTTTTCTTCATGATTTTACTAAATAATTATTGTACTTGTAGAATTTTATAATTCGTTTTTGTTTAATTTTTTTTCTAAAAAGTTAATATTTATCTTTTATAATTCTCTTTCTTTAGTATATAGAAAACCAAAAATTATATTTTTGTAGAAAATAAAAATTATCTTCAAATAGCTTTTTAAAATTATTTTTTGCTTAGAACTTTTTAAAAATAAAAATTACAATCAAATATTTTTAACAATATATAATTGTAAATGATCACATAATAATAATTTTCTTTTTATAAAATCCTCAAGAGAACCTTAGAAACTATTTTTGTAATGAGAATTTTCCTTTTCTAAATCTCTTTTTTTCTAAATAAAAAAAAATATATCATATTTTGACATATATCTAATCTTAAAAGTTTATTGACACATGTCACAATCATGTTAATTAGTAACTTTGAAAAACCAAGCTTTATATAATAAGATAACGTTCAAATAAATTTTATTTACAATCTGCAGTAAGATGATATTTTATTACTAGTTTTCCATCTGACATTCATTAACTTTCAACCTTGACCGATTATATACTCATTAGTTCAACAGGTGATTTAATCTTAAAGCAATATTGAAACTCTTTTACAAAAAAAAATTAGGATATTGTCGTCGTTTGTCTTTATATGTGTTTATTTTGTTTAGTCTTTTTAAAAGTAATATTATTTATTTTATAGTTAGTTTTTCTTCATGATTTTACTAAATAATTATTGTACTTGTAGAATTTTATAATTCGTTTTGTTTAATTTTTTTCTAAAAAGTTAATATTTATCTTTTATAATTCTCTTTCTTTAGTATATAGAAAACCAAAATTATATTTTTGTAGAAAATAAAAATTATCTTCAAATAGCTTTTAAAATTATTTTTGCTTAGAACTTTTAAAATAAAAATTACAATCAAATATTTTTAACAATATATAATTGTAAATGATCACATAATAATAATTTTCTTTTAGTATATAGAAAACCAAAATTATATTTTGTCTAAGATTTTGAAAAATAAAATATGAAAAAAAGAAATCTTTTTGGTTAAGTTTATAAAGGAAAATGTTCTTACAAATCTTTTTATTTATGATTTAGGATAAAAAATTATTTTCACATAATAGCAGGTTTTATTGACATATTCTCAACTTTTTTAATTGATACATGTTACAATTATTTGGTGAAATATTTGAAGTTATTTTTGTTTATAATTTTCTGACACAAAGTTATCTATTAAAAAGTAAAGTTAGTTAATTATAAGAAAATTAAGATTAACTTTACATTTTTATTTTATTTTTAAATTTTAAAGAAAATATATTTATAATAGAATGTTTTCCTTTTAAATTTTTAACAAATGACTTTTTTAAATTTTAAAGAAAATATATTTATAATAGAATGTTTTCCTTTTAAATTTTTAACAAATGACTTTTTTAAATTTTAAAGAAAATATATTTATAATAGAATGTTTTCCTTTTAAATTTTTAACAAATGACTTTTTTAAATTTTTAACAAATGACTTTTTTAAATTTTAAAGAAAATATATTTATAATAGAATGTTTTCCTTTTAAATTTTATTTTATAGTAATCTTTTAAATATAATTGATGACAAAAATGACACTAAAACTATTTAATGAACAAAAATAAAAATTACAATCAAATATTTTTAACAATATATAATTGTAAATGATCACATAATAATAATTTTCTTTTTATAAAATCCTAAAGATGTAAAATAATATGTGGAAGCTTAAACCTTAAATATAGATGTGAAATATTAATTTTCATTTTATAAAATCCTAAAGATGTAAAATAATATTTGATAGTAGTTTCCTTTAACAAAAATCTAAACAAAAAAGAAATGTATCATATGTTTTAAGTCCTAAGCAAAAGAAGATTGTAAAAGTTATTTGATAATATTTTATAAAAACGAATTTGATGATGAAAATGATAATAAATTTTATTTACAATTAAAAATACTATTAAATACTCATTTACATTTTTGTTTATAAATTTAGATAAAGAAATTACTGTCATATAAACTTTTTACAATTATTTCGTGAAATATTTGAAGTTATTTTTGTTTATAAATTTAGATAAAGAAATTACTGTCATATAAACTTTTTACAATTATTTCGTGAAATATTTGAAGTTATTTTTGTTTATAAATTTAGATAAAGAAATTACTGTCATATAAACTTTTTACAATTATTTCGTGAAATATTTGAAGTTATTTTTGTTTATAAATTTAGATAAAGAAATTACTGTCATATAAACTTTTTACAATTATTTCGGTGAAATATTTGAAGTTATTTTTGTTTATAATTTCTTTTTATAAAATCCTCAAGAGAACCTTAGAAACTATTTTTGTAATGAGAATTTTCCTTTTCTAAATCTCTTTTTTCTAAATAAAAAAATATATCATATTTTGACATATATCTAATCTTAAAAGTTTATTGACACATGTCACAATCATGTTAATTAGTAACTTTGAAAACCAAGCTTTATATAATAAGATAACGTTCAAATAAATTTTATTTACAATTAAAAATACTATTAAATACTCATTTACATTTTTGTTTATAAATTTAGATAAAGAAATTACTGTCATATAAACTTTTTACAATTATTTTCCTTTAGAATTTCAGATAAGGTAAATTGCTATCAAATAATTATTTATAGTTACTAGTAAAAACATTTAAATTACTATTTTTACTATTTGTATAAATACTATTTTTACACTGATTTTCTTAATTAAATAACTTTTATCTAAAAGTTAATATTTATCTTTTATAATTCTCTTTCTTTAGTATATAGAAAACCAAAATTATATTTTGTCTAAGATTTTGAAAAATAAAATTGCTATCAAAAATTATTTCCAGTTAATATTAACTATTTTTAGGGTTGTCATTTTCAAAATTCATTTTTTCAGTATCACTAATATTTTTACAATTTTATTGTTAATTAAATAACTTTTAGTATCATATTCATCATCAAATTCTCTTAAAAATATTATCAAAAACTTTTTACAATTCTCTTTTGGTTAGGACTTAAAAATATGAAGCAAATCTCATTTGTTTATGATTTATTTTAAAGGAAAAAAATTATCAAATATTCTTTTACAGTTTTAGGGTTTTATAAAAGGAAATTAATATTACATAATCTTTTACAATTATTTCGGTGAAATATTTGAAGTTATTTTTGTTTATAAATTTAGATAAAGAAATTACTGTCATATAAACTTTTTACAATTATTTTCCTTTAGAATTTCAGATAAGGTAAATTGCTATCAAAAATTATTTCCAGTTAATATTAACTATTTTTAAGGGTTGTCATTTTCAAAATTCATTTTTTCAGTATCACTAATATTTTTACAATTTTATTGTTAATTAAATAACTTTTAGTATCATATTCATCATCAAATTCTCTTAAAAATATTATCAAAAACTTTTTACAATTCTCTTTTGGTTAGGACTTAAAAATATGAAGCAAATCTCATTTGTTTATGATTTATTTTAAAGGAAAAAAATTATCAAATATTCTTTTACAGTTTTAGGGTTTTATAAAAGGAAATTAATATTACATAATCTTTTACAATTATATTTTTGTAGAAAATAAAAATTATCTTCAAATAGCTTTTAAAATTATTTTTGCTTAGAACTTTTAAAATAAAAATTACAATCAAATATTTTTAACAATATATAATTGTAAATGATCACATAATAATAATTTTCTTTTTATAAAATCCTCAAGAGAACCTTAGAAACTATTTTTGTAATGAGAATTTTCCTTTTCTAAATCTCTTTTTTTCTAAATAAAAAAAAATATATCATATTTTGACATATATCGCAATCTTAAAAGTTTATTGACACATGTCACAATCATGTTAATTAGTAACTTTGAAAAACCAAGCTTTATATAATAAGATAACGTTCAAATAAATTTTATTTACAATCTGCAGTAAGATGATATTTTATTACTAGTTTTCCATCTGACATTCATTAACTTTCAACCTTGACCGATTATATACTCATTAGTTCAACAGGTGATTTAATCTTAAAGCAATATTGAAACTCTTTTTACAAAAAAAAAAAATTTGAAACTCTGAAAAAACTTAATGAAGGCGATATATTTTTCTCATATCGTTCTTCACTCAAAATAGGCCTGAGCATTACATGAACCCAAAAACCCGAATCGGAACCGAGTCGAAAACATCCGACCCAAAACCGAACCAAAAATTTACAAGTATTTACTAGGTCCAAAATTCTTCTACCCAAAAGAACCGGAACTAAAAAAAAAACCCGATTCGAATAAACCTGGACTCGAAAAGAACCAAATCCGAATAGATCCGACCCGATAAGAAAGATTCATACCCGACTTAAAAATATGTATATCTAAAACTATGATTTTTATGTTCTAATTTATATATTTTATTTTATAATTTAGTTAAAATAACTTTTTATTAATAATATTTGTTATTATTTTGTAACATTTTAAGTAATATGAAGTTTTAAATGTAAAATCTGTAGTTAAAAATGTTTTATTTTAATTATTAATAGTTTATTTTAAGTTATTTTGTAAAATTTTATATATATATATATATATGACAAATTTGACTAAATTTGATGGAATTTGAGTATTTTATTTCTTTTTAGATCCTAAATACCTGAACCCGACCCGGATCCAATACGAACCCGAAAATTACAGATATGTTGTATATAATTTAATTATAGACCCGAATTGATCCGGATCCGAGAAGAACCGACCGGAACCGAACGAAAAATTTACAATACCTATTGGATCCAAATGTCTAAGATCCGAAGAATCCGGATCCGAAAGGAAACCAGTCTGAATCCGACCCGAAGACCTGAACGCACAGGCCTAACTCAAAATGTAATGCAGTCGATGTGCTCATTCGACATCTGCTCTGTGATACACTAGAAAACTACATAACATACCGTTTTTTCGTGATGTGTGAGTGAAAAGTTCTATTCTTGTGGGTAAAGTTTCTTTTTATTGCCAAATTTTAATTCTGAATATCATCAACAAATCCGTCAAGTATTATAGTTTGGCTTATTTTATTAACTCATTGTTATGAGGAAATCTTGTTTATGTATTTTTGTATATTTGCTAAGGCCATCCTCATCACAAAGCTCTAACACATGTTCTCATCGTTATTTTAGTTAACAAATGAATAAACAATAAGAGAAGAGGGATTCATAACCAAATGAAAGAGATTAACATGACAAATGTTTTACTGGTAAATGGTAATGGGTTGTTCAACTGAAAAGAAGAGATTTGGAAAACTCTTATTCTCTTAGAAAGTTTTATTGCATCAAACAATTGAGAACATTTCATCTTTTTTCAAATCCCTTCTTATTGTATCTAGAATTTCTAAATTTATTATGAAGCTTATTGGATTTTTCATTTGTATTAGTTCTCTCAAATTCCAACTTATTGGAAAATATGGATTTGTTAATAAAATCTATCAAATGGGATTGCTGGGATTTGGATGATATTTTATAGTGAAAAGCAATGAATCCAGATACCATCTCGTTTGATGGTATTTGAAATTTTTTTTTTAAATAAAAAATTTTACTTCACATTTTTAAAAATAAAATCAACCTGTTTGAAATGAAAATATATTGAAAGTCAAATTTTTAAAATCTTTTATATATTTTATATATTTCATAAAACGATAAAATATCAAATTATAGTAATCTAAAGAAAAACTATTTTAATAAATATTTATAATTGTTAAAAAAAATCAGAAACTCTGAAATTTATTCAAAAAAACATAAAACTTGTTATATATATATATATATATATATATATATATATATATATATATATATATATATATATATATATATATATATATATATATATATATATATATATATATATATATATATATATATATATATATATATATATATATATATATATATATATATATATATATATATATATATATATATATATATATATATATATATATATATATATATATATATATATATATATATATATATATATATATATATATATATATATATATATATATATATATATATATATATATATATATATATATATATATATATATATATATATATATATATATATATATATATATATATATATATATATATATATATATATATATATATATATATATATATATATATATATATATATATATATATATATATATATATATATATATATATATATATATATATATATATATATATATATATATATATATATATATATATATATATATATATATATATATATATATATATATATATATATATATATATATATATATATATATATATATATATATATATATATATATATATATATATATATATATATATATATATATATATATATATATATATATATATATATATATATATATATATATATATATATATATATATATATATATATATATATATATATATATATATATATATATATATATATATATATATATATATATATATATATATATATATATATATATATATATATATATATATATATATATATATATATATATATATATATATATATATATATATATATATATATATATATATATATATATATATATATATATATATATATATATATATATATATATATATATATATATATATATATATATATATATATATATATATATATATATATATATATATATATATATATATATATATATATATATATATATATATATATATATATATATATATATATATATATATATATATATATATATATATATATATATATATATATATATATATATATATATATATATATATATATATATATATATATATATATATATATATATATATATATATATATATATATATATATATATATATATATATATATATATATATATATATATATATATATATATATATATATATATATATATATATATATATATATATATATATATATATATATATATATATATATATATATATATATATATATATATATATATATATATATATATATATATATATATATATATATATATATATATATATATATATATATATATATATATATATATATATATATATATATATATATATATATATATATATATATATATATATATATATATATATATATATATATATATATATATATATATATATATATATATATATATATATATATATATATATATATATATATATATATATATATATATATATATATATATATATATATATATATATATATATATATATATATATATATATATATATATATATATATATATATATATATATATATATATATATATATATATATATATATATATATATATATATATATATATATATATATATATATATATATATATATATATATATATATATATATATATATATATATATATATATATATATATATATATATATATATATATATATATATATATATATATATATATATATATATATATATATATATATATATATATATATATATATATATATATATATATATATATATATATATATATATATATATATATATATATATATATATATATATATATATATATATATATATATATATATATATATATATATATATATATATATATATATATATATATATATATATATATATATATATATATATATATATATATATATATATATATATATATATATATATATATATATATATATATATATATATATATATATATATATATATATATATATATATATATATATATATATATATATATATATATATATATATATATATATATATATATATATATATATATATATATATATGACAAATTTGACTAAATTTGATGGAATTTGAGTATTTTATTTCTTTTAGATCCTAAATACTGAACCGAAAATTACAGATATGTTGTATATAATTTAATTATAGACCGAATTGATCCGATCCGAGAAGAACCGACCGAACCGAACGAAAAATTTACAATACCTATTGGATCCAAATGTCTAAGATCCAAGAACGGATCCGAAGGAAACCAGTCTGAATCATAACAAAAATTGCGGTCCAAGCTAATCAAAATTTACAAAGAGATTTTTTGTTCCACTTTGTACAGTATAACCAACCATAAGCTATTTGATATGTTTTTTGGTGGATCCTTTATTTTTATTTTAATATTTATTTATTTGATATTCTTTTTCTTTAAAAATTCTAAAAATCTTAAAACTATTATGTAGTTAACTTCATGAGATAATATACTAATTTATTAATGATAACTCATCCAAAATTAAAGCAATAAATTAATACATTATATTCAAACATTGTATATATAAAACACATGTAATGTTAAGTATATATTTATTCAGTAAATTTTGTTAATATTTCATACACAAACTATTAAATAATATTACCATGAAGTAATGATGATTAACCCTAACCTTTCCTCTGACATCAAAAGTTTCTCCATTACTCTTTAATTTAAAAGGCAAAAAAATGACAAACCACTAATTATATATCTAATGGATAAACAAAAGTATTTTACGTTCAAATTTAATCTATTAAATGGAAGAATATAAGTCCAGGAGTTTGTATTGGCTACATCATCATTCATTGAAAATACTCCATCCATCTAGACCTAAAGCGTCAATTTTATAGTAAAAACAACAAGATTTACCTTTTGTTGGCCTAAAATATTCCATTAAAGCGTTGTATGAATGCGACCAGAGCTTTAACTCTTCATACTCGAAACAAAACAGACCGCACCAATTTGAAACACATCTCCAAAAATGTAATAAATATGTTCATTTATATTTGTCAACACATTCAAGAAGCATTAAGCCACTAACGGGGGAAGGCGGTCACACATTCTCCAAGCACATCTCAAAAGTATGTGATATCATCTCTGTTGGGTCACGAAAATGGTTCCACCATCTCTGAAAATGGTTCCAACAAACTCTAAACTCTGCCAACGGTTAGTTTCAACCACAAAACTCTCTACTCTCCCACATCACATAAAAAGAAAGTCTGTGGTTTGCAATTAAAGAACTATGAGATATTAAACTAAATCCCATATTAAAAAGTTAGACAAATAATACCTAATATATAAAGAGATTTTCAATTCAAATCAGTACGAGGACTTTTGAGAAAAAAAACCAAAAATAAATCCATGGAGACCAATCTCCAACGTCCAAAATAGACAATACATACTAATTAGATAATAAAAAATTTGACATGGGCTCATCAATTTCAAAATTGGAATCAGAGTGGTTGACGAGAAATCTGCAAGAAGATCAAATTACTTTTTGAGATATGAATGGTACTCTTCTCGATATGAATGGAAGGTATGTGGCAGAGATCAAGTCAGAAGATCCAGAAAGATCGGTTTGGGACACGAGCTGAGTGTGGTGGGACACGTATGAGTGTGGTACTTAGTTTGAGAGGGAGAATGTGAGATATCAAATTAAGTCCCACAATGGAAAGTTAGACAAAGAATGTCTAATATATAGAAAAATGTCCAACTTTAACTAGTACGAGGTCTTTTGGGAAAGAAACCAAAAGTAAATCCATGCAGACCAGTCTCTAAATTCCAAAATGAACAATATCGTACTAATCGGATAAAGAATTGAACATTAACTCACACAATTCCAACATAGATCAATTCGATGGTGTAAGAAATTACCGAACGTAATAAGTGTTTAGATTTCATTTAGCCTTGCAGTTATGTAACAAGTTATTAAAAACTAGTGTCAGGTCTAAGGGTATTCTTGTCATGCATTTGAATGGAGCTCACATTTTACAGGGCCCATAATTAGAAAACTATATAAAATATTTATATTGATGTTACACATACTTTAAGATCATGTAATATATATGTAATTACAGATAAAATAATTTGATATTCACTTAAAATTCATGTCAAGTTTTTTGTTTTATGTATTAACAAAAGTTACTTCCAAAATTTAAAAACAATAGCCAAATAAATATATATTTATTTTTGAAATGGTATCTCTAAATCTATTAATCATTCAATCTATTAAAAAATCTGTTAAGTGAAATCTATACTTTTAGATATAAGAAATGAAAAAAATTGTCTGAAAAAAGAATTTAAATTTTTATTTTCAAAATTTAAGTATCTGAATCCGATCCAAAATAGCCGAAACCGAACTAAAAATATCCGAATCCGACACGAAATACATAAATATCTGAACGGGTTCTATACCATATACCGAAATAACTGAAAATCCGAAATACTTGATCCGAAACCGAGCGGGTATTCGAACTCACATACCTAGTATTTTCACCTAGAATGAAACAGACATAATGCACGTTTTAATTATATGATGGGCTGGAATGGTTTTCCTTTTCTACTAAAACAGGCTGAAATTGTGTACAACATAAAAACTACATATACGAATTAAATGTAAGAATCACGTCTTGGGAAAGAAGATTAAGCTTAGGTGTAAGAATATGTGTACACACAAAATGTTTTAATTGGAGTATCAAGTTTTTTCATTTATTGACATGTCACCTTCACAATGTTTTTCAAATCTGATGTGTCATCTCCTTGAGAAGCACTTGTGCTATTATTGTATTGATTTTGGAATTAGTCTTTTTTTTTTTAGTTTTATGGTTAGCCAGTTAAATTATTTAATAACATAGTGATTAATCATACTTTATATTTATCTTTGAATTAATCAATGAGTTTTATTTTAGACGGCTAACCGATCTTATTGATAACCAATATTATTCTTAGCTAATATTCACAAAGTATAATGTTGGTATATTTGTCGGTAGATAATATAAAAATTAAATATACTATGCTATTTGCAACCGTCTATCAAATAGCAGAAATATCTTGTTACCACAAGTTCTACTGTACAAAAAGTTCATACCTTTACTTGCATTTTTTAATTGGTATCTTAGTTTTATTATTAGCTTGTTAACTTATCTGATAACATATAATAATTAATTATATTTTATATTGATTTTTAAATTAATTCTTAAGCTTCATTGTTAGACGACTAATCTATTTTATCGATGGCTAATATTATTCTTAGCTGATTTTTGAAAGTTTTACCCGGTTAACATTAATATTTTCAAGTATTTCTTTTAGAGTTTTGAAGCTAATATTATATTTAGTAGGATAAATAAATTTTAACGGCTACACACCATAATTTTGTTATTTTGTATCTATATAATATTTACACATCAATATGTATATTATCAAGTGGGTGCAAAAATTAGCATAAATTAAATAATTAAAATATAGAGAAATAGATAATGATAAAATAAAATAGGGAACTCGAACCCAGATTCCTTAAGATATTGTGGGTGCATAACACTAATTGTAATTACACACATCTATGTACGTAGAAGAGGTAGCAATTTTGTATTAAGTACCCCGTTTGTGTCGAGAAACCAGTGGATAGAATTCACTCTTGCTTGGCTACAGTAAATGAATCTTTTTCATATCTCCATGTAATCAACTGACAACTTCTCCGCACGCAGAGAAACGGAAGAAAAATTAGGAAATTCTTAATTCAATACATAGGGTTACCATTGTTATTTCGCCAATCATTTACTTCCCAGGCGCCCCATTTTTTAGCGTTGTAGGCATATCATTAATTTCAGTATTCTTTTGGTTTTCAAGCCAATTGACTCTTCTTTATCTTCATAGCTATTAGCTCCGGTAAATATTTATATTACATATTCCATGCGTAAGATGTTTTATAATAGTGTATTATTGTTAACATATCTTTCTTATGGTTTTTTAGTGATGAGTATCACAGAAACTGGAGTAAACCGGTTACTACAAGAAGAAGCTTCTCAAACTGTGTTGTTGCACCATGAAGCTTCTTCGCAGGAGGCTATCAACCCAAACAAAATTCACTGCAAGAAAGGGTGTCATATTGAATGTGTTCCCAATCCATTTATTGTTGAATGTTTTTGTCAATGTTAATTTCAAATCGTTTATTATCTAACGTCCAAATAAGATTTATTTACGATCAGTAAGATGATATTTTATCACTAGTTTTCCATCTGACATTCATTAACTTTCAACCTTGACTGATTATATACTCATTCAACAGGTGATCTAATCTTAAAGCAATATTTAAACTCTGAAAAACTTAATGAAGATGATATATATTTCTCATATCGTTCATCACTCAGAATGTAATCCAGTCGATGATATACTCATTCGACATCTGCTTTGTGATACATTAGAAAAACTACATAAAATATTAAAATATCATTTTTTCTTGATGTGTGAGTGAAAAGTTTTATTCTTGTGTGTAAAGTTTCTTTTTGATTTCCAAACTTCAATTGTGAGTATCATCAACAAATCCGTCAAGTATTATCGTTTGACTTATTATATTAACTCATTGTTATTAGCACTGGGACGAATCGGATATCCGAGGTATTTTGAGATATCTGGATTCGCCGGATCCATAAAATTGCTATCCGATCCGATTCGGCTCTCGGATATCGGACTAAAATCGAATACCGCGGATATCGGATCCGTATCCTTTAAAAAATTAAAAAAAATTAAATTAAAATTAGCTAATTAAAATGATTTATTTAGCCTATTAATTTTTTTAAATGAAAAATTATTGAAATTGAAGCAAATTAAAAAAAATCAGTATTTTATATGGAAATTATATATAGTATACATATATAAATATAATTAAATTTTAAATATTTTAAATAAATAGTAAGTTCGGATCCGGATATCCGGGCCTAAAATTTCATTATCCGAATCCACCGAATCCGTAAAATCAAGATCCGGATCCGGATCCGGACCCCCCGGATATCAGTTTTTCGGATCGGATCGGAGCAAATCCCGGATCAGATAACGGATCTCGGATATAAGTCTCAGGCCTAATTGTTACGAGGAAAGCTTAATGTTTATGTATTTTTGAATATTTTTGAAGGCCATCCTCATCACAAATCTCTAACACATTATTTTAGTTAACAAATTATTAAACAATAAGAGAGGAGAGATTCATAACCAAATGAAACAGATTAACATGAGAAATGTCTTTACTGGTAATGAGTTGCTCAACTGAAAGAATAAGAAAAATTAAAATATTTTTAAATTTTTTTCAGAGATTTGGAAAATATCTTGCATTCTCTTAGGCTTTAAATGAGTGACATATAAAATTGGGTCGTATGTCAAGTGGATCTCACGCAAGTAGATTGCCAGTCTTGCAAATAACATAATTTTGAGAGATCTCACGCAAGTGGATCTGTTATGATACCAAAGATGAGTGACATATAACATAATTCTGTTAACATAATCGCAAGTGGATCTCACGCAAGTATTCGGGTTCAAGGAGGAGTTGGTTGGGGAGATAGTTATGATACCAAAGATGGTGGAGGCAGCAGTTCAGACATGCGTGTGGTGCCACCATCAAAGATGGAGTTTCCACCTTATGATGGTACTCCAAATGCAATTGAATGGAGTTTCCACCTTATGATGACTATTTTCATGATCAAAGAGTGTTCAATGACGATGCAAAAGTACGACAAACTACATTTGTACTAACTGGGAATGCTTATCATTGGTTTAGCAACCTTCATAGGTTGGTCACTCATAGATTAGGCTCAGAAACATTATTAATCGGTTTCATAAAATTTCCGTATTATTGCATATATTTTATATTGATTTTTAAATTAATTCTTAAGCTTCATTGTTAGACGACTAATCTATTTTATCGATGGCTAATATTATTCTTAGCTGATTTTTGAAAGTTTTACCCGGTTAACATTAATATTTTCAAGTATTTCTTTTAGAGTTTTGAAGCTAATATTATATTTAGTAGGATAAATAAATTTTAACGGCTACACACCATAATTTTGTTATTTTGTATCTATATAATATTTACACATCAATATGTATATTATCAAGTGGGTGCAAAAATTAGCATAAATTAAATAATTAAAATATAGAGAAATAGATAATGATAAAATAAAATAGGGGAACTCGAACCCAGATTCCTTAAGATATTGTGGGTGCATAACACTAATTGTAATTACACACATCTATGTACGTAGAAGAGGTAGCAATTTTGTATTAAGTACCCCGTTTGTGTCGAGAAACCAGTGGATAGAATTCACTCTTGCTTGGCTACAGTAAATGAATCTTTTTTCATATCTCCATGTAATCAACTGACAACTTCTCCGGTACGCGAGAGAAACGGAAGAAAAATTAGGAAATTCTTAATTCAATACATAGGGTTACCATTGTTATTTCGCCAATCATTTACTTCCCAGGCGCCCCATTTTTTAGCGTTGTAGGCATATCATTAATTTCAGTATTCTTTTTGGTTTTCAAGCCAATTGACTCTTCTTTATCTTCATAGCTATTAGCTCCGGTAAATATTTATATTACATATTCCATGCGTAAGATGTTTTATAATAGTGTATTATTGTTAACATATCTTTCTTATGGTTTTTAGTGATGAGTATCACAGAAACTGGAGTAAACCGGTTACTACAAGAAGAAGCTTCTCAAACTGTGTTGTTGCACCATGAAGCTTCTTCGCAGGAGGCTATCAACCCAAACAAAATTCACTGCAAGAAAGGGTGTCATATTGAATGTGTTCCCAATCCATTTATTGTTGAATGTTTTTGTCAATGTTAATTTCAAATCGTTTATTATCTAACGTCCAAATAAGATTTATTTACGATCAGTAAGATGATATTTTATCACTAGTTTTCCATCTGACATTCATTAACTTTCAACCTTGACTGATTATATACTCATTCAACAGGTGATCTAATCTTAAAGCAATATTTAAACTCTGAAAAACTTAATGAAGATGATATATATTTCTCATATCGTTCATCACTCAGAATGTAATCCAGTCGATGATATACTCATTCGACATCTGCTTTGTGATACATTAGAAAAACTACATAAAATATTAAAATATCATTTTTTTCTTGATGTGTGAGTGAAAAGTTTTATTCTTGTGTGTAAAGTTTCTTTTTGATTTCCAAACTTCAATTGTGAGTATCATCAACAAATCCGTCAAGTATTATCGTTTGACTTATTATATTAACTCATTGTTATTAGCACTGGGACGAATCGGATATCCGAGGTATTTTGAGATATCTGGATTCGCCGGATCCGTAAAATTGCTATCCGGATCCGGATTCGGGCTCTCCGGATATCCGGACTAAAATCCGAATACCCGCGGATATCCGGATCCGTATCCTTTTAAAAAAATTAAAAAAAATTAAATTAAAATTAGCTAATTAAAATGATTTATTTAGCCTATTAATTTTTTTAAATGAAAAATTATTGAAATTGAAGCAAATTAAAAAAAATCAGTATTTTATATGGAAATTATATATAGTATACATATATAAATATAATTAAATTTTAAATATTTTAAATAAATAGTAAGTTCGGATCCGGATATCCGGGCCTAAAATTTCATTATCCGAATCCACCGAATCCGTAAAATCAAGATCCGGATCCGATCCGACCCCGGATATCAGTTTTCGATCGGATCGAGCAAATCCGGATCAGATAACGGATCTCGGATATAAGTCTCAGCCTAATGTTACGAGGAAAGCTTAATGTTTATGTATTTTTGAATATTTTGAAGGCCATCCTCATCACAAATCTCTAACACATTATTTTAGTTAACAAATTATTAAACAATAAGAGAGGAGAGATTCATAACCAAATGAAACAGATTAACATGAGAAATGTCTTTACTGGTAATGAGTTGCTCAACTGAAAGAATAAGAAAAATTAAAATATTTTTAAATTTTTTTCAGAGATTTGGAAAATATCTTGCATTCTCTTAGGCTTTAAATGAGTGACATATAAAATTGGGTCGTATGTCAAGTGGATCTCACGCAAGTAGATTGCCAGTCTTGCAAATAACATAATTTTGAGAGATCTCACGCAAGTGGATCTGTTATGATACCAAAGATGAGTGACATATAACATAATTCTGTTAACATAATCGCAAGTGGATCTCACGCAAGTATTCGGGTTCAAGGAGGAGTTGGTTGGGGAGATAGTTATGATACCAAAGATGGTGGAGGCAGCAGTTCAGACATGCGTGTGGTGCCACCATCAAAGATGGAGTTTCCACCTTATGATGGTACTCCAAATGCAATTGAATGGAGTTTCCACCTTATGATGACTATTTTCATGATCAAAGAGTGTTCAATGACGATGCAAAAGTACGACAAACTACATTTGTACTAACTGGGAATGCTTATCATTGGTTTAGCAACCTTCATAGGTTGGTCACTCATAGATTAGGCTCAGAAACATTATTAATCGGTTTCATAAAATTTCCGTATTATTGCATATATTTTTTTCTCCTTTTCTAACAACGATAAAATAGTGGAATTTTCCCTTCTCGATAATTTTGAGTTTTCGGTTTATCTGTCATCTTGTTCTGCCAAAAAGAAAAAAAAAAGTGGTTTCATAAATTACAAAACCACCTGGTTATTTTCGGTTTAGTCTTGAGTTATTAATTTATTTACCCATTTTGAAGTGGGATTTTCGGACCGCTTGCCGGATATTACTTTCGTTCCTTTGCAAAATTTCGTCGATCTTGCCTGATTTAAATATCAGCGGTCCTGATATGCTCTGTTTTCCGAACTGTAGATGCTCCTGGAGCAACAACAACAATCACAAGCATTTAACTTCAAACACATACATAAAATTGCATATATGATCAAAAGATTACTTACTAAGTTCTTCTTTAATGGAGAATCCTCCTCTCTTTGGCTGAAATCCAAACCAGACCCATCAAGTGATCCGTGTCGTTTACCAGTACGGCTTAGCTTGTCCTCACTGGGTAATTCCTCCATAATCTGATCATCGTTGTCTCCCTGAATCTCATAAACTGATTCATTTTCGGGTTTGAGGTTCAAACCAAAAGTGTTCTTGGCAAAAGCGACACTTGTTTCGCTCAACTGGCTCCTTGAACTTGGTTGATAGTAGGTAAGAGTGGAGACATTATCAGGATCTTTTCGTCTTTTCACAGCCCACGAAAAACCACTGGCCGGTCCTGTCATCATCGGGAGGTCAGAGAGTTTGTAGTAATTTCCATGTGTTGTTGTTGTAGTGCCTCGAGGACCCTCATTTGTTATGTTCTTGTCCTCAAACGTGTCCTGCAAGGCAAACCGCTTACTTGAGACTTAAGAAACTAAGCTGAAAGAGGAGTTTTAGATAGAGTGAAACAATCAAAACCTGTCTTATTGGCAGCTTAGAGTAACTCTTTGGATCTTGTTCTTCTCTATGTGGTTTTTTATGTTTCCTGCCAACTCCAGATTCTCTAAGCTTGAGGTTTGCCCTTTTCCTGAAAAACATATTTATTCATAGTCTTAAAACACATTCTTTCCTAAAACAAGACCAGAGTCTTCGAATGTAATTTTTTTGGCTTCAATATTTTAATTTGAAACAAAATGGATACAAGTAAAGAGAAGAACTCTGACCTGCGCATATCGTCGCGATTTTTAGCATCCATCTCCTTGTTTGGTGGGTATTTAGGCAATGAAGAAGGATCACAGGCATAAGGCCTCGTCAAGAAATACTAAGAGTCCAAGGAAATCAGGAAAAAAAAATTGAGAGGTAGAAAGAAAAGGAGCAATGGGAAACTGAAAATCTTCCTCACCTCAGAGTTAAGTGCAGATGAAGCAGTCCCACGCTTATATGCTTCCATAGAGAGTAAAGTTTCTAATAGAAGAACACCAGTTGTTGATAACTCTTTGCATCGTTCTCTAAGTGTGGCTTCATAAGTATGTTGAGGCCTGAAGGAAGTTGCGTGAGGAAGCCTAGTTTTTTTCCAGAAACTATCTGGTGGAGATCCACAAAGCTTGTAGATTTTATGTAATTGTTCAATCTACAAAACCAAAAACATAATTTTAAGAAAAAAAAAATCATCAATAAACAAATTATTTTAGAGTTTTTCATGTGCAAGATATTTGTAATATGTATTACCTCGGTTCTGCCTTTTAGGATTGGTTTTCCCATGAGGATTTCAGCAAAAACACATCCCACACTCCATAAATCGATTGATACTCCATAACTAGTAGATCCCATGAGAAGCTCAGGAGCTCTATACCATAAAGTCACCACACGGCTTGTCAACTGGTGTTTGTTCTTAGCTGTGACCACATTTGCTAGCCCAAAGTCTCCAAGTTTTAAAACTCCTTTGTTATTGACCAAAATGTTTGATGCCTTAATGTCTCTATGTATTACGCCTCGCATATGACAATGCTCTAGTCCCCAAAGTAGTTGCTGCATGTAACATTTGATCTTGTATACAAGAATCAAAAAGAAAGAATCTCAAAAGCTATATACAATGTGAGAGAAAGAAAAAAAGACACAAAATTTATTGGTTTCCACATATTTCAGATTTAGTACCTGTGACTCGGTGAACCTGATGTCCGGATTTGAGGACAAACCGGCAAGATCATGTTCCATATACTCGAAAACAAGATAAATGCTGCTCGACGCACGAGACGTGATAATACCCTCAAGTTTCATGATGTTGGGATGATTGAGTTTGCGTAGAATCAAAATCTCTCTTGCCATAAACCTAATGCTCTCTGGTTGAAGATTATCAAACTTTACCTTCTTTAAAGCCACCATTTTCCCGGTTTCTACTTCCCTTGCTCGAAAAACGCTACTATATGTTCCTTGTCCAATCTACAACCCAAAAAGAAATCATCAAAATCCTTTTTAATAAATGTATTACTGGTACCTTCCGTCACAAGAAACATAAATGTTAACCTTCTCCAACTTCTGGAACGCCTCTGCCTTAAGAGGAACCCACCCATGAACAGCCTCAGACGCAACCTCACAAAGCCAAGATGGCCAACCAGCAGCCGCATGCTCAGCTTCTATGTTCCTATGAGACAGCCCGGAAAGCAGGCTCTTACCACCCTTGAATCAGAACCGCCCAATCTTTTCGATTTCCTTGACCGTCTGTTAATATTGTGACTCGCCTCCAATGAATGATCAACAAAGACTCGATGGTGCTGGTTCGTGGAGGAGAAGTCCGGTTCGGGGGCGTTTTCCCTGTCTTGGACCGGTGAGGCACTCTGGTCCCCTAAATATGAGACGTTCTTGGAGCTGATGCAACCCATTTTTAGAGATTAATTGTTCAACCCCTCATGAGGCCAAAAAAGATGAAATGGGATTGCAGACAGAAGAACAAAGAACAAAGAACAAAAAAGGAGGGAAAGAGAAAAGAAAAAAATATCACATGACAAAATTATTAAAAGGAAAAGGAAACTCTTTTTGTTGAGTCTTCTTCTGAAAGAGAGGTAAGGGAAGCTGCAAAAACACAACCGCACAAAGAGAGAGAAAGTGAAAAGATATATTTAGCTCTGACACCTCCTCCATTTTTTACTTTGTCACCTCTGACAGAGAGATCAATCAAATCTGTTAGTGATAGAGAAGACATAACCAATAGGTTAATAAGAAACAATTAAGGTAGATTAGTTAGTTAATCTTTCCCAAGTTGTTCAGATGCCTTAATGTCTCTATGTATTACGCCTCGCATATGACAATGCTCTAGTCCCCAAAGTAGTTGCTGCATGTAACATTTGATCTTGTATACAAGAATCAAAAAGAAAGAATCTCAAAAGCTATATACAATGTGAGAGAAAGAAAAGGAGCAATGGGAAACTGAAAATCTTCCTCACCTCAGAGTTAAGTGCAGATGAAGCAGTCCCACGCTTATATGCTTCCATAGAGAGTAAAGTTTCTAATAGAAGAACACCAGTTGTTGATAACTCTTTGCATCGTTCTCTAAGTGTGGCTTCATAAGTATGTTGAGGCCTGAAGGAAGTTGCGTGAGGAAGCCTAGTTTTTTCCAGAAACTATCTGGTGGAGATCCACAAAGCTTGTAGATTTTATGTAATTGTTCAATCTACAAAACCAAAAACATAATTTTAAGAAAAAAAAATCATCAATAAACAAATTATTTTAGAGTTTTTCATGTGCAAGATATTTGTAATATGTATTACCTCGGTTCTGCCTTTTAGGATTGGTTTTCCCATGAGGATTTCAGCAAAACACATCCCACACTCCATAAATCGATTGATACTCCATAACTAGTAGATCCCATGAGAAGCTCAGGAGCTCTATACCATAAAGTCACCACACGGCTTGTCAACTGGTGTTTGTTCTTAGCTGTGACCACATTTGCTAGCCCAAAGTCTCCAAGTTTTAAAACTCCTTTGTTATTGACCAAAATGTTTGATGCCTTAATGTCTCTATGTATTACGCCTCGCATATGACAATGCTCTAGTCCCCAAAGTAGTTGCTGCATGTAACATTTGATCTTGTATACAAGAATCAAAAAGAAAGAATCTCAAAAGCTATATACAATGTGAGAGAAAGAAAAGGAGCAATGGGAAACTGAAAATCTTCCTCACCTCAGAGTTAAGTGCAGATGAAGCAGTCCCACGCTTATATGCTTCCATAGAGAGTAAAGTTTCTAATAGAAGAACACCAGTTGTTGATAACTCTTTGCATCGTTCTCTAAGTGTGGCTTCATAAGTATGTTGAGGCCTGAAGGAAGTTGCGTGAGGAAGCCTAGTTTTTTCCAGAAACTATCTGGTGGAGATCCACAAAGCTTGTAGATTTTATGTAATTGTTCAATCTACAAAACCAAAAACATAATTTTAAGAAAAAAAAATCATCAATAAACAAATTATTTTAGAGTTTTTCATGTGCAAGATATTTGTAATATGTATTACCTCGGTTCTGCCTTTTAGGATTGGTTTTCCCATGAGGATTTCAGCAAAACACATCCCACACTCCATAAATCGATTGATACTCCATAACTAGTAGATCCCATGAGAAGCTCAGGAGCTCTATACCATAAAGTCACCACACGGCTTGTCAACTGGTGTTTGTTCTTAGCTGTGACCACATTTGCTAGCCCAAAGTCTCCAAGTTTTAAAACTCCTTTGTTATTGACCAAAATGTTTGATGCCTTAATGTCTCTATGTATTACGCCTCGCATATGACAATGCTCTAGTCCCCAAAGTAGTTGCTGCATGTAACATTTGATCTTGTATACAAGAATCAAAAAGAAAGAATCTCAAAAGCTATATACAATGTGAGAGAAAGAAAAGGAGCAATGGGAAACTGAAAATCTTCCTCACCTCAGAGTTAAGTGCAGATGAAGCAGTCCCACGCTTATATGCTTCCATAGAGAGTAAAGTTTCTAATAGAAGAACACCAGTTGTTGATAACTCTTTGCATCGTTCTCTAAGTGTGGCTTCATAAGTATGTTGAGGCCTGAAGGAAGTTGCGTGAGGAAGCCTAGTTTTTTCCAGAAACTATCTG
The DNA here is from genome assembly GCA_016771965.1 of Brassica carinata. Lineage (NCBI taxonomy): Eukaryota > Viridiplantae > Streptophyta > Magnoliopsida > Brassicales > Brassicaceae > Brassica > Brassica carinata. The sequence goes on from CM028688.1 coordinate 11,523,366, forward strand.
GTGGAGATCCACAAAGCTTGTAGATTTTATGTAATTGTTCAATCTACAAAACCAAAAACATAATTTTAAGAAAAAAAAATCATCAATAAACAAATTATTTTAGAGTTTTTCATGTGCAAGATATTTGTAATATGTATTACCTCGGTTCTGCCTTTTAGGATTGGTTTTCCCATGAGGATTTCAGCAAAACACATCCCACACTCCATAAATCGATTGATACTCCATAACTAGTAGATCCCATGAGAAGCTCAGGAGCTCTATACCATAAAGTCACCACACGGCTTGTCAACTGGTGTTTGTTCTTAGCTGTGACCACATTTGCTAGCCCAAAGTCTCCAAGTTTTAAAACTCCTTTGTTATTGACCAAAATGTTTGATGCCTTAATGTCTCTATGTATTACGCCTCGCATATGACAATGCTCTAGTCCCCAAAGTAGTTGCTGCATGTAACATTTGATCTTGTATACAAGAATCAAAAAGAAAGAATCTCAAAAGCTATATACAATGTGAGAGAAAAGAAAAGGAGCAATGGGAAACTGAAAATCTTCCTCACCTCAGAGTTAAGTGCAGATGAAGCAGTCCCACGCTTATATGCTTCCATAGAGAGTAAAGTTTCTAATAGAAGAACACCAGTTGTTGATAACTCTTTGCATCGTTCTCTAAGTGTGGCTTCATAAGTATGTTGAGGCCTGAAGGAAGTTGCGTGAGGAAGCCTAGTTTTTTCCAGAAACTATCTGGTGGAGATCCACAAAGCTTGTAGATTTTATGTAATTGTTCAATCTACAAAACCAAAAACATAATTTTAAGAAAAAAAAATCATCAATAAACAAATTATTTTAGAGTTTTTCATGTGCAAGATATTTGTAATATGTATTACCTCGGTTCTGCCTTTTAGGATTGGTTTTCCCATGAGGATTTCAGCAAAACACATCCCACACTCCATAAATCGATTGATACTCCATAACTAGTAGATCCCATGAGAAGCTCAGGAGCTCTATACCATAAAGTCACCACACGGCTTGTCAACTGGTGTTTGTTCTTAGCTGTGACCACATTTGCTAGCCCAAAGTCTCCAAGTTTTAAAACTCCTTTGTTATTGACCAAAATGTTTGATGCCTTAATGTCTCTATGTATTACGCCTCGCATATGACAATGCTCTAGTCCCCAAAGTAGTTGCTGCATGTAACATTTGATCTTGTATACAAGAATCAAAAAGAAAGAATCTCAAAAGCTATATACAATGTGAGAGAAAAGAAAAAGACACAAAATTTATTGGTTTCCACATATTTCAGATTTAGTACCTGTGACTCGGTGAACCTGATGTCCGGATTTGAGGACAAACCGGCAAGATCATGTTCCATATACTCGAAAACAAGATAAATGCTGCTCGACGCACGAGACGTGATAATACCCTCAAGTTTCATGATGTTGGGATGATTGAGTTTGCGTAGAATCAAAATCTCTCTTGCCATAAACCTAATGCTCTCTGGTTGAAGATTATCAAACTTTACCTTCTTTAAAGCCACCATTTTCCCGGTTTCTACTTCCCTTGCTCGAAAACGCTACTATATGTTCCTTGTCCAATCTACAACCCAAAAGAAATCATCAAAATCCTTTTTAATAAATGTATTACTGGTACCTTCCGTCACAAGAAACATAAATGTTAACCTTCTCCAACTTCTGGAACGCCTCTGCCTTAAGAGGAACCCACCCATGAACAGCCTCAGACGCAACCTCACAAAGCCAAGATGGCCAACCAGCAGCCGCATGCTCAGCTTCTATGTTCCTATGAGACAGCCCGGAAAGCAGGCTCTTACCACCCCTTGAATCAGAACCGCCCAATCTTTTCGATTTCCTTGACCGTCTGTTAATATTGTGACTCGCCTCCAATGAATGATCAACAAAGACTCGATGGTGCTGGTTCGTGGAGGAGAAGTCCGGTTCGGGGGCGTTTTCCCTGTCTTGGACCGGTGAGGCACTCTGGTCCCCTAAATATGAGACGTTCTTGGAGCTGATGCAACCCATTTTTAGAGATTAATTGTTCAACCCCTCATGAGGCCAAAAAAGATGAAATGGGATTGCAGACAGAAGAACAAAGAACAAAGAACAAAAAAAGGAGGGAAAGAGAAAAGAAAAAAAATATCACATGACAAAATTATTAAAAGGAAAAGGAAACTCTTTTTTGTTGAGTCTTCTTCTGAAAGAGAGGTAAGGGAAGCTGCAAAAACACAACCGCACAAAGAGAGAGAAAGTGAAAAAGATATATTTAGCTCTGACACCTCCTCCATTTTTTTTACTTTGTCACCTCTGACAGAGAGATCAATCAAATCTGTTAGTGATAGAGAAGACATAACCAATAGGTTAATAAGAAACAATTAAGGTAGATTAGTTAGTTAATCTTTCCCAAGTTGTTCAGATGTCTTAACAAAAAAAAATAAACAGAGTTCTCAAAATGAAAATCATCACTGACCTTAAAATTAGGCCTGGGCATTTTAACCTGGACCCGAAAACCCGACCCGGAACCGACCCGAAAATACCCGATCCGGAACCGAACCGAAAATTTACAAGTACCTATTGGGTCCAAAAATTTTCTACCCGAATGGACCCGGACCCGAAAAGAACCGACCCGAATAGACCCGGACCCGAAAAGGACCCGACCCGAATAGACCCGACCCGAATAGACCCGATTCAGACCCGACTTTAAAACTTTAAAATATCTTTTTATTAACAATCTTTGTCATTATTTTGTAACATTTACAAGTAACATGAAGTTTGAAATGTAAAATATAGAATTAAAAATGTTCTATTTTAACTATTAATAGTTTATTTTAAGTTATTTTGTAAAATTTTAGATATATATGATAAATTTTGACTAAATTTAATGGAATTTGAATATTTTATTTCCTTTTATATCCTAAATACCGAATCCGACCGACCCGACAAGACCGACCGAACCGACCGAAAAATTATGGGTATTACCCGAACCGACCGACCCGACAAGACCGACCGAACCGACCGAAAAATTATGGGTACCTAAATGAGTCTAAATTTCCAGGACCCGAAGGACCCGGATCCGACAAGACCCGACCCGAACCCGACCCGAAGACCCGGATGCCCATACTTACTTAAAATATCTTCTAATGTACAGAACAATGGGTCTCAAAAAGTTTTTATATCTTATACCAGAAGGTGGGGTTGGATACTAAAGCTTATTTAAGTTGTACAATGATAATTGTTGGTCAGGTTCATTACTTTAAAGGGTCTTCTTCAGTCAAAAGGAGCTTTGGTTTATATAAATTCAGCAGCAGGAAAGAAATGTATACTCTTTATGCATTTTTTATTGGAGATCTAAACATTTGATAGTTTGTAATATCAAAATTTTTTATTACCACTATACATACATTTCTGACAGTACAAGAACAAATATATTTGATTGAAACTTTTGCGCACCTCGAGCAATTTGGTTGTAAAGTCTCTTACGTACATTTGATGTTTTGGAAAAAATGTCCTGGTTCAAATTAAACTTGTATGATCATTTACTATAAAAGAAAATTATATAAATTGTCACGATTGAAACTAATGTTATAAAACTATTGAGCTGCCAACACAGCTACAAGCTAACAATACATTACAAACCACGTAGGTTAATTACAATGCTCCTGCATTAGGCTAATTAACACAACGCTTATCAAATTCACACTCATGCTTAGCATCCCGTTAATTACATGATAAACAAACCTAGGTGATACTTTCCAGATTTAATTTTCCTTGAACACAACTTGCTTTAACATTACAGAAACTGGATAACCCCAGAGAAAATGCCCTAAAAGTGTATACTGATCTTACTATATGACAATGGTTGTTTGGTTAAATCTTGGATGTATGATTAAAAATCCTTCAGTAAATAATAAAATTTCTAAAGTCCAACATTTTATTAATGATATTGAGATTTCATATCCTCTGATATTCTTCATGTAGTATATCTATACCTAATTAATTATTTTTCATCATGTGCAATATTTGATTAAATTGTTGTGGTATACAGTTTTTCTAATATTTTATAAACTTATAATTGCAGAAAAAACATTCATGTGTACGGAGACTATTATGTATGTGATTGGAATTACATGATATGTTCAAGTTGCTCAATGAATCTGAGAAAATCAGCATCATCACTTTATTTCTAAAATTAATGTGCTAAATCACAATCTGTTGTAGTTTTGAGGTATTATTCATTAGCATTATCCTTCATTTTTTTTTAACACAAACTTTCTTTCATTCATATTCAATCTTGTTCAGTACAATAGAAAGAGGGAATTATCCATCATCTTTGTCCATAAGCATAACATACAACACATAAATAAGCTAAGTAGGATAAGTCTTCAACCGAAGATAACAGCAGATTCGAGACGGTGCTTGAATGGGTCAGAAGAGCCTTCACGACAAATTCGGACAGCTGGAGAATAGTCACATAATGTGACGTTGAGGTCAATACTTCATCTACAAGAACTACCGAAGTAGTCTCGATTGCATCTTCAGGTTCCGTGGTAACCGCTACGCAAGATGACAAAACAATGAGGAAACTGAAGCATAAACTCGGCACCAGGACCGAGGAAACACCTATTTCCATAGGAAAAGGGTAGGGTGGTAACAGTGTCTCCTCTGAAGAGGAGGATGGTCGAGAGAGAACCGAGGTTAACACACCGAAAATCTCTGCTAAAGAAATCCTATCACCAAAGACCGTAATAATCTGAAACGCTTTTTCATTCTTGAATTTGGGTTTTGGAAAGCTTCTATTTGGGCTGTTTCTACTTGGGCTGGCAGGTTGTGTAGTTCTAATGGGCCAAGCCCAATCATAAATGAAAAGTAACCCATTACACCTAACTTGCTCGGAACAAAATGCGTCGGATTTTGGCTGTTTGACGGTGCCATAAGAGAAGTCACCGGAGATACGTCGGAGAAAAACAGTACAGCCGTTGAGGAGGATCCACGCGAGGGCAGAGAGCACCACTTTAGGAGACGAGTAGAGTGAAGAAACATCTAAGAAATTAAGGTCTGGTCTCGTGGAGATTTGAGATCTAATGCCTGAAAGCTGGAAGAGAGCAAAACAAAGTATGATAAGAGGCTCAGTCCTTACCAGAGACGGAAGGGAAGAGCTCGTTAGATAAGAACTATGCTCTAAGGACAGATGAAATTACGGGACTGAGTCGCTCTCTTGACCCGTCCGACAGCTACTAGAGCGAGGTTCATTGGGAACTCTCCCTAAGAACCAGAACACAGCGGTGGCGAGAGAATCCTCTCGACTCATCGTTGGAGAAGAAACCATCTGAGGAGAAACGACCGCCGGTAGATCTGAGACGAAGAGTCCCCGGCTTTGTCGTTGCGTTCGTCGGGGTCTCTCTCCTCCGATAGAACAAAGGATACAACACAATAACAAATGCTGGAGAAAGTGAGAGGAAGCCATGAAGATGAAAGAGATGAATGTTGCCGGTGATAGTGTCCAGCGCCGACGAGAAAACGCTTCACCAGCGCTAGAGAAAGAAGATCCGGGATGTGCCTCGAAGATTGTGTCTGGGAGAGAAAATAGATCTACTTTTTATTTTATCCTTTGTTATATATATTTATTAAAAGTTTAAAATGAAATCAAATTTCTTCATTTTTCGAATTGAAGTAATAGTAGATTAAGGAAATGATTATGTAGTTTTTGTTATATTTGATGAAGATGGTTCAAAAACAAATGAAACAACTGCAAAAGAAATAAGCTTCATATACTTAAAATATTAATATGTTAATATTATTCGTGCTGTGTGGTCTTAAATTTTATCTAATAATCAATTATGACGACAAAAAAAAATACTCAACCGAACAAGGATTGAAAGATATTCTCAAATGTGTACATTCAGTTATGGGTGAAACTTATTTCTTTGAGATAATTTTAAAGAGAGAAACTTTCAATTTTCGTATCAAAGTTTTGTAATTTCAAATATTTATAAACACATAAAGGTAAATATACTACATACTATGTTTTAATGTTTGATAGGTTGAAATTTAATACTTGAAATTTTTGTATTGTTTTTTTTTTTTTTAATTTAGTCACCTTCAGTGGACAAAAATTGCCGAAACAAACACAAATAACGAAAAAAAAAATCAAGAAAAAATCACATACTTAAGTTCAATTGTTTTCCAATCTTTTAACCTAAAGCTCCTGTATTATTATTGTGTCACACCATAAGTGTCATTTTTATTCATATGATAGTACACCTTTTCCATAAACGGAACAAAAGGTGTACTATCACTCGGAAAGGTGCAATGTTTCAAGCTACTTGCATATCAGCTCTTGCTATGCCTGCTGTGTTTCCCTATTCACCGAGGAGATCACTTAATGTACCTCTCTGGGGCGCAAATACCTTCAAGCGTCCTGCTTGTGTAGAACAGAAAGGAGGATATGAGTACACATACATCTCTCTGAATTTCATATCTCAGGTCAAGGCCAAACTAATCTTGAAATCTGTAGACTATAGGAACCCGTATATTCTTACCAAATATTTTGTTTGGCAGCACGAGTGGATTCCATGAGATTGAACTTAAAGTTCGCGATTATGAGTTGGATCAGTTTGGTGTTGTGAACAATGCTGTTTACGCAAACTACTGCCAACACGGTTAGTTCAATTGGGTTGCAAATATTTTTGCTTCAAACTATGATAAACGTCGTGTAGAGTTAAGCTCTGTTCTTACTAGGCTTCCCATTCTTATCGGTTTTTGTTTTTTTAACATTTTCATACTAAAGTCGACACGAGTTTATGGAAAGTATCGGTGTCAACTGTGAAGAAGTGTCCCGTTCTGGTGAAGCGTTGGCAGTGTCCGAGTTAACCATTAAGTTCATTTCACCTCTACGTGTAATTTTGACCCGTTTCTTGTTCAATATTTGTCACATATTATTTTGTCCATGTTTTATATAATACTTTTAACAGAGTGGTTGCAAGTTTGTGGTGAAAACGAGGATAACGGGGACATCTGTGGCGCGCATTTATTTTGACCAGTTCATTTTTAAAATTCCTAATCAAGAGGTTAATATTGTTGCTATTATTTAAGTTTTTGTGTAGATTTTCATTGTGTTCTGATTCGAATCCTTATTATATATGATTAACAAAGCAGCCTATTTTGGAGGCAAAAGGAACGGCTGTGTGGCTTGACAAGAAATACCGAGTAGGTCCTATTCGCAGGGCCGGTCTTCAGATTTTGGAGGTTTGTAGCAATGTCTATGTAAATTTATTTATTTTTACAAATTTGGGGGCCTAAAAAATTTTTTTGAGGGCTTATGTCCATATAATTTTTTTCAAAAATTTCGGGGACCTGTTGTAAATGTTTCATTACGCATGGCTCAGGACCGGCTCTGCCTACTCGTATCCCATCTCATATACGCTGTAACTTCATTCACTTCCAACGCTAAGACGCCGACGTTTGTTATAATTTACAACGCAAGCATCAGTACAACTTATGAATGCTATTTGAAAATTTTGTAAAATGCATGAGTTTCCCATGTTATATTGTTTGCACCGTACACCGTACTTCATGAATGAACTTTTTCCGTCATAGATTTATGTAATCTGAACCACTCATGACATGTTTTTTTTTTCCTGAAAGCAAATCTCTTGAAATGTTTTGTGGTCCAATTCCAGTATGAAATGTTGTGTAGCTAAGACGCCGCAGTTTGATTCATTCCCGTATTGTTATAATTTACGACACAAGCATCAGTATAACTTATGAATCATTTTACTGTTGTTCCTAGAGGATGAGTGAGTAGTCTATTAGTTGGGTTAAAGGGTTTTACAAAGGGGATTTCATGATGTATTGATCTAGAAACTGTTATATTAAAAATCTATCACTTTGGTTATTTGTCTACTGTTATGCCTAAGGCTGTGACTTGTCTGACCACCTTGCCTCAAATTTTAAGATTTTTTTAACTCACCGAAAGTGTGTTTGAATTCCAGAATTAAAAATAAGTGTGCAAGGCTTCTTTGAAGCTGATGTTATTGCGTCTTGTGAACTGATCAAACCTGAATATAACGCATGTTTAGAATTTGAGATTCAGTAGAAGCTAGTAATTAGGATTCTGAAACATAGGGTGTTACACGAAAGTAGGTTTAACTTTAGTATTGTGATTTGAGTTTGAGAAATAGCTTCATTGATCCCATGTCTCCTTGCTTAATCAATATTGAAATGCAATCCCTAAGAATTCTCTGTTACCAGCAATTTATCTAATTGCTTACAATCTTGAGTTTATTGTTTTTTTCTACTTGTTTTTGCTTTCTGAATTAAGAAACCGAAAAACCACAAATAATCTTTCTTAATCGCTTTAGCTAGTAACTTGTCTTAAAACTCTACGTGTGATCGCTGGTCCTTATGGATTCAGTCCTGTATTACTAATGCGCACTGGCACTTGCAGTCAGATATTTAGGTTAAAACCTAACCTATCATCTGACATACCCAGCAGTGTGTGTGGTTCAGCTGTTATCCAGCAGAGACTCCAAGACAATGACATTTCTTTTGAGGTGATTTGAAAGAACAAGGATCAAGACCAAAAATAGATCTCTTCTCATGCTTTTCCCTTCTGTTTTAAATTCACAGACAGAATAAAACCGTTTCCTTAACTCTTGGCAGAATATCTGGTGGGGAAAATGAGAACTTTATTCAGTAATATTAATTGGAAACAGACCATCCTAGTGAAAAATGGATGGCAAGATAGTAACAATATTACATTAATGTCTATCATTTACCAAAATTACAGTCCCTGCTACAAAAAAAAAATGATCGTTGAGAAAACTATATTTGTGCCATTTGCATTAGCTACTTGCTGCTAGTGTTTCAAGATTTCTCATTTGCCTCTGATTTTGTATCGGTGTAAGAAATGGAGGTGTTTGCAGCATCAGCTGAGTATTCATAACTCTTTCATGGCTTCAACGACTCGGGTTTGAAGGAGCCAAAACAGAGGCTCAAGGGAGACAAAGGTCATCTCGGGAAAGAAGCTTTCCTGATTTGGAACTAGCTGGACTAAAAAGCAACTCCAAGCTAAAGTCAGGACCAGCTATTGATCTTCCATTACCACCAACTTTATCTAACTCTCCTATGGAAAACTGCATAAACAAAAATGTAGATTAATAAGCATGTTCAAGGAGAATACAAATGACTTGAAAGATTTGGAGAAGTTTACCTGAAGCAAGCCATTGGTTATAAAGGCTGTGTTGAAGCAGGTATAAAAGAGACGGCTTCCAATCATTTTCTGATAGAATGTGATGCGTATGTCTCCACTCACCTATCATAGAATCATATACTTATCAAAGATCTTATCAAACATTGTCTGAAAGATTAATTTTTGTGACTTACTCTGACAGGTTTGTCAAAGTAGAAGTCAAGACATGTTTTCTCGTCGATGATGGAACTCTCTGTATCCATTTGAACAACAAGACGCGGTTCCTCTCTATTTTTTAGCACCTCGTCTTCTTCGGAATCACAGTTCATATGGGAATGAGATATATAATACCGTGGACTCAAGCTTCTACAGTACCCTTTCTTGAATTGTCTACAACAACCTCTTGAAAGTTCTACAGATGGTGGATACATCTCATTGGGAACCTAACATCAGAAAACAGAGTCAGCATTGCATTAAAGTGTGTATAACAAGAAGAAACTGAGTTCGTGATGAAACAAAATGTATATATCAAGCCGAAACAGAGTCTACAATGCATCAGAACCTATATATCATGCAGAAACAGAGTCTGTAATGCATTAATATAGAGTCTACTTTACATCAAAATGTATATCTCAAGCAGAAACAGAGTTTATAATGCATTCAAAATGAACATTTCAGAGCAGAAACAGACTCTAATATTGATCAAAATGTATATATTCTATGCGTCCAAGATGTATACATCAAGCAAAAACAGAGTCCACAATACATCAAAATGTATACATCAAGCAGAGACTGAGTCTACAGTGGATCAATATTTAGTTAGTTTTACCTCCTGAAGTTCTGAGACCACAAAGAAGACGGAATCAACATTGACCGTATCGTAAAGTCTTATTCTCAGCAACTCTCTGCTATGTTCTTGAGGTAATTTAACCTCGGGAGGTCTGTTTCCAATTCTTTTACAAAACGAGAGTAAATGTGACCAGTATTTCACGTAACGACGCTGGCTAGGTATCGAGACCTGTCAAGGAAGAGATTAATTAATGGTTTTGCTTTATATTAAGATAAGCTTTCTCTATACGTAGAGGACTTACTCCATTATTGTTTGTGGTTCTTCTGCTCGCATACATCTCTAGAGCTTCCTCAGCTGACATTCCACTATAGACAAGGTATGCTGACACCATTAGTCCTGTTCTGCCTTTTCCTGCCTGCAAAAGTTACATTAGAAGATCTGATATGGTTCAACAATTTGATCGAATTTAATTTATAATTTGTAGAATACCATGCAGTGCACCACTGCGATGTTTTTGGGATCTAATGAGAGCCAAGAATGAACACTTTCGCAGAATAGTTGGATCATTTTAAGAGTTGGGACATGGTTGTCATCAAATGGGAATCTCTCCACGCGGCCGTAAAAGTTTTCTGGATCATAACATTCTTCTATGCATAGGTTGAAGACCTGACCAAAACAAGATTTGTTTTAATCTGTTGATATAAATGGTAATATGATTGATTATATGTATTATTGACCTTGTAGTGATTATGATGTCGCATATCGAGCACGGACTTGACTTGCCAAAGAGGGTTTCTATAAACTGCTCTCATCCGTTCGGCGGGAAAGGACATAGCCAACAATTTGTCAGAGATGTAAGACATGTCGAGATCATAACCACCCATGGTTAACCGTCTTCGTTTCTTGGACACCAAGTTACGTAGGTAAGAATTTGTGGTTAGGTAAGTCAGAATGTGAGGCCTTAGTTCTAGAGCTGATTTCTCTTTTCCAGGCCCTCTTGAGAGCTTTAGACCCATTCTGAAGGATGAAACTTATATATTAGGTTAGGTACCGTAGGTTGCAAGAGAAGGAGTTAAAAGGTTTTTTTTTTTTTTATCTTTACCTGAAGAAATGATTGTGAAGTTGAGGAATCGATTTTTCAGGTTCCCAATTTGAGGGAGATGGGAACCCGAGGAAGAGAGAAAGATAAGAGGTCGGAAGGCGAAACAAAACAGGAAAACTTTAAACTTTTTTGGAGAAAAATGGGTTTTGTTTTTACCTGAAAATGGAGAAAATGATCATACAAGGCAACGATGAACAACGACACAATTCCATTTTTGGAGCTCCTGAAATTTAGCAAAGCATTCCCTATTAAATTTAGGGTGCTCTCTCTCTCTCTCTCTCTCTCTCTCTCTCTCTCTCTCTCTCTCTCTCTCTCTCTCTCTCTCTCTCTCTCTCTCTCTCTCTCTCTCTCTCTCTCTCTCTCTCTCTCTCTCTCTCTCTCTCTCTCTCTCTCTCTCTCTCTCTCTCTCTCTCTCTCTCTCTCTCTCTCTCTCTCTCTCAAAAAAAAAAAAAAACTGTGTATTCCTTCTCTCCTCTAGTGGTGTACGATAATCTCCATGCCGGGTTCTCTAATCCTTCTCCGTTTTTTCTTTGCTCTTCTCTTTTTTTTTGAGTCGGTATATTATGCTAGAAGGTTTTGATGGATTGATGGGGGCAAGAAACACTAGGACTAGTCTGTCACCCCTTAACTCAGAAGTGGAAGTGCTCATCTGGACAATGAAATGTATGAGGAATTTACGTTAGTTTCAAGTCACATTTGCAATAGATTGTTCTCAATTGGTGAAGATGGTTTCGGAACCAGAAGAATTGTCAGCTTTTGCAAGTTATTTGAAAGATATCAAGATCCTCAAAGAAAGTTTTCACAACTCAGAGATCATTCATGTATCCAGAACGCATAATTCAAGGGCGGATAGTCTTGTATGTAGGGCTGGAAAGCAGCCGCTCGTTTGTCGTTCACATGGATGCGAAATTACTAGCTTAGTTTGCAGAATCCTCATGAATCTGTATATGTTGATGACAAAAAAAATGCACCTGGTGCAAAAGGATAATTAAATACACTATAGCGTATAAAATGGAGACACCTGGTTTGTGTAAAATAAAAAGGTTTACATCATTTAATCAAAAATCATGTAAATAAAAAAATTAGCGACTTAAATTAATATTATTGAATTATCACTAAATTTCATGCTACTAAAAAACAATACTAAAATTTTAGATTTTCAAACTATTAAGTTAAAAATTATATTTTAAAAGTTTTTTATCATCAGCATAACACAAATTCAATTAATACTCTGTTAACCAAACTAGTGACTCTATATCCATATGGAAAAAAAGACGACTGACTTTGAGCAGTACATGCAAGAATATATGTCTTTGTATTCTGAATCCGAGGTACATGAGTGAGCTGAAAAGTGCTACAACTCTCTTTCAACCTTTGAATGTCATCAAGGTAAATTGCATAAGCAGACCACTCTTCTGATTTTGAAACTATTTTCACCGACTAAGAATAATATGTTGTATATTAAATTGTTTTTTACTGTTCTAATTTTTTCTAATGTATAGAATTTTATTAATTTTCCCAAAGGGAAATCGCATAGGAAATATAAGGGCAACTACATTAAAGGATCTCCAAATGGGGATGTTAACAATTTTTAAGTATTATTAAGTGGGGTCGTTAATAGTGATGATACTCTATTAACTTTTTGCTTGCATTGAAGAACTTTAAAAAGGGGTTTATAGAATAAAATAATATTATTTATAAACTCAGAAATTTTTTTTTTAAAAATTATTGATTATTATATTTTAAAATTTATTCAATACATTGTTAAATCATCAACATACAATGATTATTCATCTCGATTACCAAACTTTTGCCATATATTTTCAACTAAATCAGCCTTCAAACGTTCATGGATACGAGAATCCCGAATTTGATTTTGAATGCTACGCATTTGACCGATATTAGAAAGGCTTTCCGTTGCGGAGGTGACATCATCAACCTGAGAACTGCTGCTTGACTGCCCCGACCCGGCTTCATATGTATCATAAGGATTGTACCTGTCCCGTTCGTCCTCTACTATCATGTTGTGCAGTATAACACAAGTTCTCATTATCCTTCCTATCTTTTCCTTGTCCCATAGTAATGCTGGATTTTTTACTATTGCAAACCTCGCTTGCAATACTCCAAAAGCACGTTCGACATCTTTTCTGACTGATTCTTGACGTTGAGCAAATAGCTCTGCTTTAGGAGTTTGAGGAAGTGAAATAGATTGGATAAATGTAGACCATTTTGGATAGATTCCGTCGCCAAGGTAGTACGCCATACGATAGTTGTGGTTGTTGACCGTGAAATTAACTTTAGGAGCTCGACCCTGTACAATGTCATCAAAAACCGGTGACCGGTCGAGAACATTAATGTCGTTTAGGGTACCTGGAAGCCCGAAAAAAGCGTGCCATATCCATAGATCTTGTGATGCCACTGCCTCTAAGATAATTGTCGGCTTTCCGTGACCACGTGTGTACTGTCCTCTCCAAGCCGTTGGGCAGTTCTTCCACTCCCAATGCATACAGTCGATGCTGCCTACCATCCCTGGAAACCCCCGGGACTCGCCAATGTCGAGTAATCGTTGCAGATCATCTCTTGTAGGTCTTCTTAGATACTCTTCTCCATACAATTGGATTATCGCCTTAGTGAAATTATCCAAAGTCAAAAGCGCAGTACTTTCACCGAGTCGGAGATATTCGTCAGTTTCATCAGCGGATTGACCATACGCGAGCATACGTATGGCTGCGGTACACTTTTGAAGTGTAGATAGGCCGTATCGTCCGTAACCATTTGGTCTTTGCTGAAAGTAAGGAACTTCATTTCTTAAGCGATCGCTAATGCGAAGGAACAATGACTTCGTCATTCGAAAACGTCGCCTAAACATGGCCGGTCCGTAGGTTGCATGCTCTCTGAAATAGTCGTTCCATAGTTGAGTATGTCCTTCTTCACGATATCTTTCAATATAAGCTCGTTTGGTCGGTTCGTCTTCATCACCATTAAGTATGTACTGGAAGAGATGGTCAAATTCTTCTTCAAATAATTCATCAAGGGCATCATCTATGCCATCAGAGGATGAAGATGAGAAAGACATTTTTTCGTATTATGAAAAAATAATCTGCAACATTGATAACATATGATGTTCTTATCAAAATAAATCTCTTTATAGAAGTTCTCTTTTTGCTTATTATATATTTTTTTGCTTATTATATATTTTTTTCCAAATAAATCTCTTTATTGATACACAAGTTCTCTTTTTGCTTATTATATATTTTTTGCTAATTAAACATTGATTTTAAAACTTACATCTAGAAGGAAGTTGAGAGGGAGGAGTAGTACTTGGTGACTAGGTGAAATGGTGAAATGGAAGAAGAAGACTTGGTGACGATCTGATTTGATATGGAAGAAGAAGACTTGGACATAGTTTTTATATGAAAGTGGGTTGAGAGAGTAAGTGATATGGAAGAAGAAGACTTGGTGACGATCTGATTTTATATGAAAGTGGGTTGAGAGAGTAAGTAACAAACGAGAGTGTACAAATGATTTATAGGGTGATGTTACATAGTTTTTGTTACAACCCGTGACATGCTTCGAATACATTTAAAACAGAGCCAAATACAACAGCTAATAAAAGTGCAGACAGAAACAAAAAACTGCACTTCTCCGTGACACCTAATAATACAAGTGCTCAGACATAGAAAACAGAGGCACTTTCCCGTGAGACCTAGATAAACCTTCAGACAACTAGATAATCCTTCAGACAAGCAGACAGTAGCGAACAACAACCCGTGACCTGCAAAAGAAAAAGAACAAGTTAGTGAACCAGTAAACAAACCAATCAAGCATAGCAAACCACAACGTAAACTAAACAAACCAATCAATCAAGCTAAACCACAAGCTAGAGCATTTCAGAAACAAGCTTATTCTTCAGAGACTCCTCTATCTCAGAGAGTGGTTCCTTGCGAGCTAGGAGACGCTCGAGGACTCTCTGCTTCGAGATGTTCTCCTTCAGCAACATTAAACCCTCTAATTTATCGAAAGCTGCTTCCTTTCCCTTCTTCTTGCGTTTCGCTTTGGACGCCTTAACACCAGGAGGCCTAGCTTCCTCCAAGTCTGGAGCCTCCTCCTCGGCTTCCTTCCTTTTCTCCTTTCCATCCTCTCTGGCAGAAGACATTGATCTCCATTTCTGGTCATTACGAAGTGCCTTCCATGCATGTTCAAGGATGAATGGAACGCCGTGGTGATTCTGGTACATCTCATGAGCCGCTGCAATGACATCGTCATCGTTTTGACCACTAGACTGCTCCCTCATTGCAGCCTCGTAGCATCCAACCCATTTGCACACCGGGTCGTTGATTCTTCCCCACCTCTGCTTACATTGGTTGTCCGACCTATGCGTAGCCAGCGATCTGCGGGCTTGCCATGTAGTACTCTGTATGCGCTTCCAAAAGCAATACCGCTCATTACTGACTCTGGATCTTTGCTGGTGTTCAACCAAGCTGATGAGCACAAGGTCCTCCTTGGTTGACCACTTTTCCTTTCAAGTGGAGGTTTAGGCTGAGAAGACCCCGCTTGGTTGCTCGGTTTGGTTCAGTGACGTGGCTGGGTTGGAAGCAAAGGTTTGATTGACTGCTCAGGTTGGTTAACATACCAACAAGGTTTGATTGACTGCTCAGGTTGGTTAACATACCAACAAGGCCGCCAGGGGGGTTTGCGTAGAGAGGATCCATTTTTAGGTTAAGTTTTTTGTTTGTTTTAAGTTGATTTGAAAACACTAAGTTCATTTCCTATTTATAAACTAGTGGAGTGTTGATAGGTGAGAACAATAAATCTGCCCTAACCACCTAACTTAAACTACTTAAGCAAGTACAAACATTAAACGATCAACATCAAATCACAGCAACCAACCACCCGTAGTTAATGACATTTTTATTTTGAACAAATTAAATTGTAGTTCGGTTTGGGTTAAGTAGTTTCTTATGCATAGTTTCACTATATTTTAAGTTATATTTCAACTACATTCACACGAAAACAAACACACAGGAGGCCTAGCTTCTACATCAATGACACATCAAAGACACAATTCCTTTTATAAGAGATAGAGATAGACTGTTACCTTATTATAGCTTTCAATCAAAGCAGACCTTCTGGAGTGTATCGACCTGCCCATTGAGATTATCGACCTCCTCTGTGAGGTTATCAACCTGCTCAGTGAGAAACCTCACCTCCGCCTCGACAAGGAAAGAAAGAACTATGTCAGTATAGAATCCGGATTTATTAACTACATACAAGATACTACTACAATAAACTACATTTACCTCTAGATTGTCAATGCCTCTTGAAAATGGATAAGCCCTTGACCACCTCCTCGTTCCGCCATTCGCTTAGTCAGCTTCTCGAGCTCCTCCGAACACTCCATAACCCAAGGCTGACGGTAATGGAAACCGCCAGCCTTGTTTCAACAGAAAACAAATATTAGAACCAACAAATACAGACCAAATTATTTAGTATGATAACCAACAACAAGATATGTATGTTGTGCTTTACCTCGTAGTTTTTGCAGGTAAAGAAGCGTCGGCCAGGAAGAGTGTCGATCGTGTCATTGGCCCGAACCTCATCAATGATGCTAGACCCGCAAAAACACCTTCTAGGAATCCCATATTGTGAATCACACACGATCGAGCATGTTGAAATCATCCTTTGCCGTTTTGCCTCTCTTATCTCTTCTCTGGATCCATTATCCTAAACTCCTTTCAGAAGAACCCTATATCCAAAACAACAAACAGTATTAACAAAAGTATATCATTTTTGAAACACCCTAAATCGATAACTCCTAAATCGAAATCCCTAAATCTAAAAAACCCTAAATCGAAAACCGGAATCCCTAAATCGAAACCCTAATTCGACCAATCAATTCGATTTACAAATCCCTAAATCTAAAAAACCCTAAATCGAAAACCGTAAATCCCTAAATCGAAACCCTAATTCGACCAATCAATACGATTAACAAATATACAACGGATTTTGAAAACCCGAATCGAAACCCCCAAATCGAATTAGAAAGAAACCCCGAGATCGAAAAGGAAGAACAAACTCTTCGAGATTTAACCGTAAAAGTTCTCGAAACTAACCTGAGGGAGTGGACGGGAGTGGACGAGATTGACCGGCGTCGATTTATCGGTGAAAACTCGACGGACGAACCTTCGCAAGAAAATCGCCGCAGAGCGAATGAAACCCTAGATCTATCGGGGAGAAGAGAAAATGAATTGTGTTTCGCGAAACCCTGCTTTCTTCCTAAATCGACCCGAAAAAAAAAACAAATCAGAGGCTGACACGTGTTTAAAACCCGCCCATACCGGGTTCGTGGGGAACGAGCTGCCCACCCAGTCTCATCTCTTTTTTCCTTATTTTATTATTTTTGGCCCAGTGATACCCAGCCCAAAATCCCATTAAAAACCTTTAATGTAGTTGCCCTAACTGTGAATTAAATAAAATCCGCACGACCTAAAACCACCTAGCTACATTTCCGAAGGATACACAAACGAGTCACTTCGCAACTATGGACCCGACTCTAGGGAAGGATACAGACAAATTGGTTATCGTGACTCCGGACCGATATCCATGGTCGCCAGTTTGCACCGGTTAATCGGGGTGGGAGGACTCAGCCTCCGCTTTCTCATCACAGCGAACTCCTTTGCTCGCTTTGAAGTGCACAACTTACCAAAGATCGGATTCGAGACAACAGCTGCAACACTGTCAATATGATCTCTTGAACCTGCACAAAGGAAAGGGAATAACACCACCAGCATTGATCAAGAGACCAAATATTGGAACTAGGATGCATTATTCCAACCAAATGCTGTCACCGCAAACACATGGTAGTCGTAGACATCTCGACCCCCTTGTCTCTACACCATTTGCCGCCTCCAAGAACCAGAGGACATGACACCTTCGATGCTGAAAGCCATGACTGCGTTGACAAAAGGAGCCAATCAAACTGAGAAGAACATGAGCTGAACCTTTATAGGAAGTTGTCACTGCCACAAAAAGATGTTGAACGAGATGCATGGTGATGAACATAACAAGTAAGAAAGGGTGACAGAACCAAAGACGATGAGGCCATAGACGACCCTCGCCTCTCACGCTCTCCAAAACCTTCATGCGTCAGAACCAGATGTAAATCACCGCCACACGACAATAGTCGTACATTAGCACGGGCCTCCGAGGTTAAGGGATCCTATGGAGCTTGCTCTGACGTAGGGATAAGAATACCGCCGGTCTAGGACGCCCCATAAATGGCCGCAACTCCGAGTCGCCTATCATTCCAGTTCCGATGGGTCTACAACATAAGCTCGACATTGAGGCGACTCTGAGGATACGAAACCATAAGACAACCACCAGATTTGGAAAAAACTTCTCCCCTTAACCATCTGCTGTTATCAAAGACGGATCAAGAAGTGGGAAAATCAAATCCACCGACAAACCCTAAAATCCGACACCTTGCACCATCTCCGCCCAACCAACCTTGCCGCACTTCCAAGACAGTAGCACACCAATGGATCTGGTCACCTCTTGAATGGGACCATAGCTAACGACTGGCTAAAGTTCAGAGCAGAGAAACAATGTCGGTCGACAGGAGAGAAGATGCACAACGGAGTAAAGAGAAAAGAGGGAGAGAGAGGGAGGAGTGCCTCCAGCGCCGGTGCTATCATTCACCGGACGCCGAAACTACGATGACTTCTGCATGGAGGAAGAGAAAAGATGAAGAATTAGGAGAGAAAATACGCATTTGATAATAATGCAATTTGAATTTTTTTCTGTTTTAATTATTATTCAAAATTTATTTTCATTCAAATTTATACTGCCGAATTGTGGACAACCATCTAATTACATTAAACACAAAACACAGATGTAATTAATTTTCAAAGAGAACATACTTCTTTGTTATCAAAAGAGAACATACTTATAAAGCCAAAAATTGAGGGAAGAAATTGAAATTTTGGCGAACGCAAACGTTTGCTGGTGAGCTCTTCTCGTCGTGCCACATAACTCTGCATGATGGACGGCTTAAAAACATGGACTCTCAATAGGGGCAGTCTCGTCATTTTGAACAATACTTCCAACGTACTCTCTGTTCTACCCTTGCGTGTGATTGAATTCTTGCTCCACCAAAAGGTGGGACGTCAAAGGGCAAAATCGGAAATGCGTCTCCTATAAAACGCACCCCTCTCTTCGTCGTCTTCTTCCTCCTTGGCTCAATACTTCCTTCTCCTCCTTCCAAGAGATCAATTCCTTCAACGCTAATCTTCGGAGGTAACACCGATCTACCTCCTCTTTTGATCATTTACATTTCTATGAGCTGCATTGTCGATTTTCTGTTCTCGCGAAACTGTAATTGATTCTTAGCTGATCTCTCTCTCTCTGGATTGTTGATTAATATCTCTCAGATCTCAGAGATCGCATCATCCTGTCCATGTATAGATTCTCAAAACGTATAGATCCATCGTTAATCGTGCTCATTTTATCGAAATCAAGCTAGATTGTTCTTAGATCTACCTGATCATCGAGTACCGAGTGATCTCTTTGTCCAGATCTGATCCGTTTCTGACTTTCATTTTGAAATACGAACGTGGATCTCTGTTTCTATTCGATCTTGTTGCGATCTGTTGAAACTATTCAATTTTTTTTTGCAGAGAGAGATTCAGAAACAATGGTGAAGATCTGTTGTATTGGAGCTGGATACGTCGGTGGTCCAACAATGGCTGTGATCGCACTCAAATGTCCACACATTGAGGTAGCAGTCGTTGACATCTCCGTTCCACGTATCAACGCATGGAACAGTGACCAGCTTCCCATCTACGAGCCAGGACTCGAAGACATCGTGAAGCAATGCAGAGGCAAGAACCTCTTCTTCAGCACCGACGTGGAGAAACACGTGAGGGAAGCTGATATCGTCTTTGTCTCGGTCAACACACCGACGAAAACCACTGGTCTTGGAGCTGGCAAAGCCGCGGATCTCACTTACTGGGAGAGCGCTGCTCGTATGATCGCTGACGTATCGGCTTCTGATAAGATCGTGGTTGAGAAATCGACAGTCCCGGTGAAAACGGCTGAAGCCATCGAGAAGATTCTGATGCATAACAGTAAAGGGATCAAGTTCCAGATTCTTTCGAACCCGGAGTTTCTTGCGGAAGGTACTGCGATCGCTGATCTTTTCAACCCTGACCGTGTTCTCATCGGAGGACGAGAGACCCCTGAAGGTTTCAAAGCTGTTCAGACGCTTAAGGAGGTTTACGCCAACTGGGTTCCTGAAGACCAGATCATCACAACGAATCTCTGGTCCGCAGAGCTCTCCAAGCTAGCAGCAAACGCTTTCTTGGCTCAGAGGATTTCATCAGTAAACGCCATGTCGGCTCTGTGTGAATCCACCGGTGCTGATGTCACTCAAGTGGCTTACGCTGTTGGTACTGATTCGAGGATCGGTCCCAAGTTCTTGAACGCTAGTGTCGGATTCGGA
The DNA here is from genome assembly GCA_016771965.1 of Brassica carinata. Lineage (NCBI taxonomy): Eukaryota > Viridiplantae > Streptophyta > Magnoliopsida > Brassicales > Brassicaceae > Brassica > Brassica carinata. Next base: position 11,543,946 of record CM028688.1, read on the forward strand.
GGTTCTTGTTTCCAGAAGGACATTTTGAACCTTGTCTACATCTGCCAGTGCAATGGTCTTCCGGAAGTGGCGGAGTACTGGAAACAAGTGATCAAGATCAACGATTACCAGAAGAACCGGTTCGTGAACAGAATCGTCTCTTCTATGTTCAACACCGTCTCCAACAAGAAGGTTGCGATCCTCGGTTTCGCGTTCAAGAAAGACACCGGCGACACGAGGGAAACACCAGCCATTGATGTCTGCAAAGGTTTGTTAGGAGACAAGGCGCAGATCAGCATCTACGATCCTCAGGTCACCGAGGAGCAGATTCAGAGAGACCTTGCGATGAAAAAGTTCGACTGGGACCATCCGCTTCACTTGCAGCCAATGAGCCCGACCACGGTGAAACAAGTGAGTGTGAAATGGGATGCGTATGAAGCTACTAAAGACGCACACGCGGTCTGCGTTCTGACCGAGTGGGATGAGTTCAAGTCGTTGGACTACCAGAAGATCTTTGACAACATGCAGAAACCAGCTTTTATCTTCGACGGGAGAAACGTTTTGAATGTGGACAAGTTGAGAGAGATTGGTTTCATCGTTTACTCCATTGGTAAGCCACTTGATGCTTGGCTCAAGGACATGCCTGCTTTTGTCTGAACGAGAACAAGGTAATAATAATGATAATCTGTCTCATTCTTTTTCTTTCTACCTTTGATTGTTTCTGTTTTTTGCGTTTTTGATTCATATAATTTCTACTTTTGTTGTTTGTTTTCTTATATAAGCTCTCGGAATTTTGTGTTTCAAATTTTGTAACAGACGACTACTTTGTATTCGATACATTTGCATCATTTTTCGTTGTTTCCTTAGAAATGCAATAATGTTTAGTTTTTAATTCAAAATGAACGTCAAGGCCTAAAAGTTGCAGATTCATCATATCTTTAAACTGTTGAGTTAACCAACTTTTGTTCGTCAAAGAATATATACGCAAATAAACATGGCCCCCTTGTAGCAAAACTCTTATGTTTTTTTTTTTTTGTAACACATACTCTTCTGTTATTATTTGTTAAAAGGTTTTAAAACATAGTGTTAAAAAGTGTTCTTTTCTTACTTGTGAACAAGATTGTAACATCCCGAGTTGTGATATATGGAAAGGTTTAAGAGGATTGATTTGGCTACCTATGTCACCAAAGTCGACTTATCTTTTCCGGAGCACATCAGAAAGAACTCCGAGTTAAGCGTGCTTGATCCGGAGTAGTGGAAGGATGGGTGACCTATCGGAAGTGATTTGCAATAAGCGTCGCGAGTGAGGCCAAAGCACGGAAAAGGTCGGTGGTGATTGCGGTCGATGAACGATGATTTCGAAGCTGAAATTTAACGACCGACCGTCGGATGGGATGGGGCCCACGGGCGAGAGAGCGGGCGGTGGCCCATTAGCCGTGGACGGTCGGGCGTTATAAGTGGTATCGAGCTGGTTAGCGTCCCGATTGACACGGGAGGCGTCTTGAGACTGTCGTGAAGCGCAGCGAGGGCGTTCGTTCTTTGAGAGGGGTGAATTGTAACATCCCGAGTTGTGATATATGGAAAGGTTTAAGAGGATTGATTTGGCTAACTATGTCACCAAAGTCGACTTATCTTTTCCGAGCACATCAGAAAGAACTCCGAGTTAAGCGTGCTTGGTGGAGTAGTGGAAGGATGGGTGACCTATCGGAAGTGATTTGCAATAAGCGTCGCGAGTGAGGCCAAAGCACGGAAAAGGTCGGTGGTGATTGCGGTCGATAAACAATGATTTCGAGCCTTTCGAATTATTAACGACCGACCGTCGGATGGGATGGGACCCACGGGCGAGAGGCGTGGGTAGCCCATTAGCCGTGGACGGTCGGGCGTTATAAGTGGTATCGAGCTGGTTAGCCGCCCCGCCTGACCGAGGCGCTCGAGACTGTTGCGCGAACGAGGACGCTTGCGTTCTTTGAGAGGGGTGAATTGTAACATCCCGAGTTGTGATATATGGAAAGGTTTAAGAGGATTGATTTGGCTACCTATGTCACCAAAGTCGACTTATCTTTTCCGAGCACATCAGAAAGAACTCCGAGTTAAGCGTGCTTGGTGGAGTAGTGGAAGGATGGGTGACCTATCGGAAGTGATTTGCAATAAGCGTCGCGAGTGAGGCCAAAGCACGGAAAAGGTCGGTGGTGATTGCGTGGTCGATGAACGATGATTTCGAAGCTGGAATTTAACGACCGACCGTCGGATGGGATGGGGCCCACGGGCGAGAGGCGTGGGTAGCCCATTAGCCGTGGACGGTCGGGCGTTATAAGTGGTATCGAGTGGTTAGCCGTCTCGATTCGACACAGGAGGCGTCTTGAGACTGTCGTGGAAGTATGGCAAGGGCGTTGCGTTCTTTGAGAGGGGTGAATTGTAACATCCCGAGTTGTGATATATGGAAAGGTTTAAGAGGATTGATTTGGCTAACTATGTCACCAAAGTCGACTTATCTTTTCCGAGCACATCAGAAAGAACTCGAGTTAAGCGTGCTTGGTGGAGTAGTGGAAGGATGGGTGACCTATCGAAGTGATTTGCAATAGCGCGCGAAAGTGAGGCCAAAGCACGGAAAAGGTCGGTGGTGATTGCAGTCGATAAACAATGATTTCGAGCCTTTCGTAATTATTAACGACCGACCGTCGGATGGGATGGGACCCACGGGCGAGAGGCGTGGGTGGCCCATTAGCCGTGGACGGTCGGGCGTTATAAGTGGTATCGAGCTGGTTAGCGTCTCGATTCGACACAGGAGGCGTCTTGAGACTGTCGTGGGAAAGCGAGGACGTTGCGTTCTTTGAGAGGGGGTGAATTGTAACATCCCGAGTTGTGATATATGGAAAGGTTTAAGAGGATTGATTTGGCTAACTATGTCACCAAAGTCGACTTATCTTTTCCGAGCACATCAGAAAGAACTCCGAGTTAAGCGTCTTGGTGGAGTAGTGGAAGGATGGGTGACCTATCGGAAGTGATTTGCAATAAGCGTCGCGAGTGAGGCCAAAGCACGGAAAAGGTCGGTGGTGATTGCAGTCGATAAACAATGATTTCGAGCCTTTCGTAATTATTAACGACCGACCGTCGGATGGGATGGGACCCACGGGCCGAGAGAGCGGGCGTGGGTAGCCCATTAGCCGTGGACGGTCGGGGCGTTATAAAGATCTTGTGAGAGTGCAGTCATAATTGATAATGTGAGTTAGCCAGGAGTTAGTGTAAATGTCAGAAACGTGGGACAGAACATGCGCGTCCGTGCATGTCAGAGTAGCTGCTTTGCTATAAGCTAAGCACGAAGTCATCGCAGCTCAAAATGCCACAATAATAGTATTTCCTATTATTTTTATAATTCGATTCTTACCCAACTATTTCAAAAGTTTATATAATTTTTATTCGCTTCAAGCATATGCTCAAAAACTGAGAGTATTATTTAAATGGTCCAAGAACGGTGATCGCAACGCTAAATTTTTCTATGCTTCAGTTAAAATGAGTAGATCCAGGAATGGTATTTCTAAATTGGCGGATGTGAATGGTGTTAAAAGGAGGGTCCAAAGCAGCAAAGGAGGAAGTGTCAGTGGCTTATTTTAAGAATATTTCAAGGATTCTTCTCTTGAAAGTTCTCTCAAAGCTGAAGTGTCAGCCGCTTTCAAGGAACATTTTTACCAAAGAGGTTACTAAAGAGGAAGTCAAGTGTGATGTGTTATTCATTAAGCCTTCTAGTGCACACGAGGCTGATGACATGCATATTCTTACAACAGTACTGAGGTGTGATTCGAGAACATGTTACAACGGAGATGATGAGTTCTTTCATATATACAAAGAGACGAGTAATGCCAGAACCAGAAGCACCCTAAACAACAGAAGATTCTTGTGGATGAGAACTACAAGAGCACGTACAAGATTACAGTCTACAAACTGATCTATCGCAATCTGATCTTAAGGAAACTGACACTTAGCCTCTCTGAAAGAAAAACCACCAAGAAAACAATGCCATAAACAGAAAACCAAAAGAACAAACCAAGAAGAAAACCCTCACAAACGTCGCAGAGAAACCTTCCAAGTAACTAGAATACACCAACGTTTCAAGGTTCCATCTTTAGTGGCAACGGAGGAGAGAACATCAAACTTCCTTTTCCAAGATGAACCTCCCGCTTGTTTTCATTTCTTCCGGTATGACTGACATTTCCTGAAACTTGTACTTCCTCTTTGCTTCCCTGTGAAGAAGAAGAGGACTCTTCTTCATTCTCAGAGAGACTTTCTTCGAAACCATCATTCTCCTTGGGCACATATTTGATATTCTCTACCTCAGAGTAACCATCTCCACTTTCATTGTTTGATCCACTTGTGGAACCCTCACTTGCCTCTGGCGTATCTCCATAAACCTTATACACATTCCCATTCTCATTAAAGCTCACATTTTTGACAACTCCTATTCTACTTCTAGAACTACTACCATTTCCACTATCACCAGACATCATCAAGATTTCCTCTCCATTATCAAATGAATCATCATCATCCTCTGCACTCGAAGTCACCTCATAAAACGGGGTCTTAACTTTGTAGCCTTTAACCGATTCAACACCAGGCTTTAAACCACCAAGCTTTCTGCTTTTTCCAACAGAAACAATTGGGATCTCTTGACCATCGTCACTCACGAAGCGAAACTCTTCAAGCTCAGCAATGTTCTCCTCCTCGTCACCATCGGAACTCACATAGATCCTTCTTACATCTTTCTTTAACTTCTCACGGGATCTATCTTCTCCTACACGACATTTACCCCCAAAACTCACACCATTACGTCTTCTCACAGCACAATCATCAACGTCATGCAAAAACCTCACCAAATCTCGACACAGTCTTCGTTTCCCATCACGTACCATCGAATCAGCACTACCCTTAACGGAATCCAATCGCAGAAGCAAACGAGCAGCTTCTCGAGAGACAGCTCCCAAAGGGAAACGGTTTTTACCAGAAACCGAAGATCTGAGAGATACGAAGCTCGATTCGATCCTCGTAAGCTCCTTGAGTTCCCTGAGCGAAACGGATCTGCGAACAAGGTAAGACCGGAAACGCGTCTGAATCACACGCGCCGCCGAGTCCTTCACCGTGGAGCGAGATCCGCGGCGAGCGGGGGATGAGAATCGGTCGAGCGAGAGATCGAGATCGTTGATCTTCCGGAGCAGGTTGTCGTATTCTCGCTGAGCGTTCTCTTGGTCGACGAAACGGTGCCGTTTCGCGGCGTCGGATCTCGTGGACGCGGTTTCGCGGCGAGGTTGGGTTTGTTGTTGGTTTTGGAGATGGGAAGCGATGATGAGACGAAGAAGATGATCTAGATTCGGCGGCGAGGATTGGGTACAGCGAGGACTAGAATATGCGGAGAAACAGGGTGGAGTTTTCGTGTAGTGAGCGGGTGTGTGAGGACTGCTCTCATGGTGGTGAAGACGGAGGCAGTCACAGTCGAGGTGGTGGTGGTGAGACGCCATCGATTCTAGAGAGAGAGAGAGAGAGTGAAAGAGTGGGTTTGACTAGTGGGCCTTGGAAAAAAATAAAAGTGAGAATTGCAGAACGACCCTCAAAGTAACCAATGTTCATAATATAACTCACCACCACCTGTCCTAAGTCATGTTCGTTTGGTCGTCGCACGTCCCGGCGTCTGCGGCTGCGGCAATGTTTTTGAAAACTCTTGTTCGTTTCGTTGACGCAGGTCCCGGCGTCTGACGCCAGCATCTTGGCGTCGATCGCCGAAAAATCTGCGTCCAAGGCGAAAGTCAGCGCCGAGGTATATTTTACACCTTTACCCTTATTATATTTGATTATTTACAAGGGAACCTAACCCTATCGTTGATGAATGCTCTCTTGTGACACATTTATCAAGTTCAATCTTTGGTCTCGTGCTCTTTGGTCTTCTTCTCCGTCACGAGTTCTTCTCCGTCACGAGTTCTTCTCCGTCACGAGTTCTTCTCCGTCACGAGTTCTTCTCCGTCACGAGTTCTTCTCCGTCACGAGTTCTTCTCCGTCACGAGTTCTTCTCCGTCACGAGTTCTTCTCCGTCACGAGTTCTTCTCCGTCACGAGTTCTTCTCCGTCACGAGTTCTTCTCCGTCACGAGTTCTTCTCCGTCACGAGTTCTTCTCCGTCACGAGTTCTTCTCCGTCACGAGTTCTTCTCCGTCACGAGTTCTTCTCCGTCACGAGTTCTTCTCCGTCACGAGTTCTTCTCCGTCACGAGTTCTTCTCCGTCACGAGTTCTTCTCCGTCACGAGTTCTTCTCCGTCACGAGTTCTTCTCCGTCACGAGTTGCTCTCTCTTCTCCTTTTGCGTTGAGGTATGTCTCGTTCTAAAGCTTCTGAATGTTCTCTTGTTGATGAATGCTCTCTTGTGACACATTTATCAAGTTCAATCTTTGGTCTCAGGCTCTTTGGTCTTCTTCTCCGTCACGAGTTCTTCTCCGTCACGAGTTCTTCTCCGTCACGAGTTCTTCTCCGTCCACGAGTTCTTCTCCGTCACGAGTTCTTCTCCGTCACGAGTTCTTCTCCGTCCACGAGTTCTTCTCCGTCACGAGTTCTTCTCCGTCACGAGTTCTTCTCCGTCACGAGTTCTTCTCCGTCCACGAGTTCTTCTCCGTCACGAGTTCTTCTCCGTCACGAGTTCTTCTCCGTCCACGAGTTCTTCTCCGTCCACGAGTTCTTCTCCGTCACGAGTTCTTCTCCGTCACGAGTTCTTCTCCGTCACGAGTTCTTCTCCGTCACGAGTTCTTCTCCGTCACGAGTTCTTCTCCGTCACGAGTTCTTCTCCGTCACGAGTTCTTCTCCGTCACGAGTTGCTCTCTCTTCTCCTTTTGCGTTGAGGTATGTCTCGTTCTAAAGCTTCTGAATGTTCTCTTGTTGATGAATGCTCTCTTGTGACACATTTATCAAGTTCAATCTTTGGTCTCAGGCTCTTTGGTCTTCTTCTCCGTCCACGAGTTCTTCTCCGTCACGAGTTCTTCTCCGTCACGAGTTCTTCTCCGTCACGAGTTCTTCTCCGTCCACGAGTTCTTCTCCGTCACGAGTTCTTCTCCGTCACGAGTTCTTCTCCGTCCACGAGTTCTTCTCCGTCACGAGTTCTTCTCCGTCACGAGTTCTTCTCCGTCCACGAGTTCTTCTCCGTCCACGAGTTCTTCTCCGTCCACGAGTTCTTCTCCGTCACGAGTTCTTCTCCGTCCACGAGTTCTTCTCCGTCCACGAGTTCTTCTCCGTCACGAGTTCTTCTCCGTCACGAGTTCTTCTCCGTCCACGAGTTCTTCTCCGTCACGAGTTCTTCTCCGTCCACGAGTTCTTCTCCGTCACGAGTTCTTCTCCGTCCACGAGTTCTTCTCCGTCCACGAGTTCTTCTCCGTCCACGAGTTCTTCTCCGTCCACGAGTTCTTCTCCGTCACGAGTTCTTCTCCGTCCACGAGTTCTTCTCCGTCCACGAGTTCTTCTCCGTCCACGAGTTCTTCTCCGTCCACGAGTTCTTCTCCGTCCACGAGTTCTTCTCCGTCACGAGTTCTTCTCCGTCCACGAGTTCTTCTCCGTCCACGAGTTCTTCTCCGTCCACGAGTTCTTCTCCGTCCACGAGTTCTTCTCCGTCACGAGTTGCTCTCTCTTCTCCTTTTGCGTTGAGGTATGTCTCGTTCTAAAGCTTCACGAATGTTCTCGTTGATGAATGCTCTCTTGTGACACATTTATCAAGTTCAATCTTTGGTCTCAGGCTCTTTGGTCTTCTTCTCCGTCACGAGTTCTTCTCCGTCCACGAGTTCTTCTCCGTCCACGAGTTCTTCTCCGTCCACGAGTTCTTCTCCGTCCACGAGTTCTTCTCCGTCACGAGTTGCTCTCTTCTCCTTTTGCGTTGAGGTATGTCTCGTTCTAAAGCTTCTGAATGTTCTCTTGTTGATGAATGCTCTCTTGTGACACATTTATCAAGTTCAATCTTTGGTCTCAGGCTCTTTGGTCTTCTTCTCCGTCACGAGTTCTTCTCCGTCACGAGTTGCTCTCTTCTCCTTTTGCGTTGAGGTATGTCTCGTTCTAAAGCTTCTGAATGTTCTCTTGTTGATGAATGCTCTCTTGTGACACATTTATCAAGTTCAATCTTTGGTCTCGTGCTCTTTGGTCTTCTTCTCCGTCACGAGTTGCTCTCTTCTCCTTTTGCGTTGAGGTATGTCTCGTTCTAAAGCTTCTGAATGTTCTCTTGTTGATGAATGCTCTCTTGTGACACATTTATCAAGTTCAATCTTTGGTCTCGTGCTCTTTGGTCTTCTTCTCCGTCCACGAGTTCTTCTCCGTCACGAGTTCTTCTCCGTCACGAGTTCTTCTCCGTCCACGAGTTCTTCTCCGTCACGAGTTCTTCTCCGTCCACGAGTTCTTCTCCGTCCACGAGTTCTTCTCCGTCCACGAGTTCTTCTCCGTCCACGAGTTCTTCTCCGTCACGAGTTCTTCTCCGTCACGAGTTGCTCTCTCTTCTCCTTTTGCGTTGAGGTATGTCTCGTTCTAAAGCTTCTGAATGTTCTCTTGTTGATGAATGCTCTCTTGTGACACATTTATCAAGTTCAATCTTTGGTCTCAGGCTCTTTGGTCTTCTTCTCCGTCACGAGTTCTTCTCCGTCACGAGTTCTTCTCCGTCACGAGTTCTTCTCCGTCACGAGTTCTTCTCCGTCACGAGTTCTTCTCCGTCACGAGTTCTTCTCCGTCACGAGTTCTTCTCCGTCACGAGTTCTTCTCCGTCACGAGTTCTTCTCCGTCACGAGTTCTTCTCCGTCACGAGTTCTTCTCCGTCACGAGTTCTTCTCCGTCACGAGTTCTTCTCCGTCACGAGTTCTTCTCCGTCACGAGTTCTTCTCCGTCACGAGTTCTTCTCCGTCACGAGTTCTTCTCCGTCACGAGTTCTTCTCCGTCACGAGTTCTTCTCCGTCACGAGTTCTTCTCCGTCACGAGTTGCTCTCTCTTCTCCTTTTGCGTTGAGGTATGTCTCGTTCTAAAGCTTCTGAATGTTCTCTTGTTGATGAATGCTCTCTTGTGACACATTTATCAAGTTCAATCTTTGGTCTCAGGCTCTTTGGTCTTCTTCTCCGTCACGAGTTCTTCTCCGTCACGAGTTGCTCTCTCTTCTCCTTTTGCGTTGAGGTATGTCTCGTTCTAAAGCTTCACGAATGTTCTATGTTTTGGTTGTGATAAACGATGTGATAAGCCATGTTTTTATCGTTTTTATGTGATAAGCAATGTATTTGGTTGGCTCTAGTTGGTAAAGACATGTTTTTATAATGCATGTTTCATCTCGCCAATGTTTGTATGTGGTTGTGAGTTCTCGCTTGATGGGTTTCTTAGCTTCTTTCTTAGGTTTGTGTTATGGGTTTATAGAAGATCTTCCGATGGGTTTGCATAAGATCTTCTGTGTTATCAACTTTGTGTTTTTTTAATGGATTTTATAGCACACGTTAGTAGCATCAGGGTTTGTTTGATAGCGTTAGCTCAATGGTACATCCCAAGTCTTGCACTTGTTACTTGGTTTCAAATAGATTTGAAAGCGTTAGCTCAATGTTTTGATCTAAATAGATTTGAAAGCGTTAGCTCAATGCTTAAAGTTGATGAGATTTAGTAAGTGAAAGGTGAGAGCTTTCTTCTTCTTTTGATCTAACTTCTTCCTCTCCTTGCAAACCTTTTCTTTCTCTCGATCTATAATCTCCAAGTTGCTGTTGTTCTCTGTGTTTGACTATTCATTTTCGTACTTCTAGTGAGTTTTTTTTTTTTACTTTCTAATTTTGAAGTTCATAGCTTTGCTGGTGATAATGACTTTAGTTAATGTGTCTAATTTAGTGAAAACGAAAGTTCATTTGAGTTTGTGAGTAACATCGTTAAGAGTTTTGTAATTCTCTGGAGTGACATGTCCTCTTTGTTGAAAAGTCTCTCTTGTTTACTTCGAGACGCCTCCCATGAGTTACGAACTAAATGGTCAGATATTCATTTTGTTAAGAGCTTGTCTGTTTTTTTTGCAGGCTCACACTCCATCTCGAGCTTGTCTGCGGTTCCAGGTGTCTCTCACTACATCTCGAGCTCTCACTTCATCTCCATCTGTCTCTGTAGTGATTCCCATCTCAGGTTCATGTTCTTTGGTTTCATTTATTTGTTTGAATGGGCTCTGTTGTTTCAGAAAGGAATATGTTAGTTGTTCAGAGATCTATTTGTTTGCTCCTTAGTGATGAAACGTAAATGTTTTTTTTTTAACTTTTCAATTGTGCATTTGTATACAATGGTATCAGCAATGTTACGACATTCTTCGCATGAATCAAAGGACGTTTGAAGCTTTGTGCAAGATGCTTGGTGAGCGATATGGATTGAAAGAGTCTCACCATGTCTACCTTGAGGAATCATTGCGATGTTTCTCGAGACTGTTGGTCAAGATAAGACAAAACGGGATATTGCTGCAAGGTATCAAAGATCAGTGGGTACAGTACAAAAGAAGCTTGATGATGTTTTGAGTGCTATTCTGAAGTTTGCAGTGGATACATTAAGACCACAGGAAGGTGAGTTTGAAAGAGTGAGTCCTGTTTTGAGGAATGATGATCGATATTGGCCTCATTTCAGAGATTGCATTGGAGCACTTGATGGAACTCATGTCCCGGTTCGTCCTCCAAGTCAAAATGCAGACGATACAGAGGCGAAAGCAAGATCCTACAATGAATGTTCTTGCTATATGTAACTCGATATGAAGTTCATATATGCATATCTCGTGTACTGGTAGAGCACATGATACCAAGGTCTTGACTCATTGTGCAAGGAATGAAGCTTCTTTCCCACATCCTCCTCTGGAAAGTATTACCTAGTTGACTCGGATATCCAACCGTGAGGATATCTTGGTCCGCATCGTAGTATGCGATATCATCTTGGTCAGTTTGCTAGAGGAGGACCACCGGTTAGTGCAAGAGAGTTGTTTAACCGAAACATTCAGGTCTGCGGTCAGTGATTGAGAGGACATTTGGAGTATGGAAAGCAAAATGGAGGATTTTGGATCGTAAGCATCCAAAATATGGACTGGTCAAATGGATTAAGATGGTAACAGCGACGATGGCACTACACAACTTCATACGTGATTCACATCGGGAAGATCATGATTTTGTACAATGGCAAAGTGATGATGATGGAGAAGCACAGGGAGAAGAAGCTGATGGTGATGAAGAAGGAGAAGAATGTGAAGATGATGATGATGATGATGATGGTGGTGGTGGTGGTGGTGGCGGTGGTGGTGGTGGTGGTGGACATATTGTATATGAGCCGACCGGTGATAGAGCGATGGAAGCTCTGCGTGAAAACATCACAAAAGAGTATGGTAGAAATCGTTTACCGTATTAAATGTTTTAGTTAATGACTTGGTTTTTCTTTCCTTATAACTTTGATTATCATTTTTATGTAATATTGAAATATCTTTTTTATTTATTTAAGATTTGATGAATTATTTATCTTTTATTTTGTGATAAATATTTTGATATATTTATGATAAAAAAATGTTGTCAAATTTTGTATATTTGACTAAAAATTTAAACTACATTTTATTTCATTTAAATACAATTTTAAGAATTTAAAATACATTTTATTTCTGTAAAATACAATTTTACAAAATTTTAAAATTAAAATATAAATTAAATGAAAATAATCGCAGCCGTCCCAAACGAACAGTCCTTAAATCGACTTCCTCGCGTCGCTGCAAGGGCCGGCCAACGCCCGCCTATGAAACGAACAACTAGCTGCGTCTGCGTCGGCGTCTGAGTCTGCGTCTGCGTCAATCAAACGAACAACAAACAAAACGAATAGACGCAGACGCAGACGCAGACTCAGACGCCGACGCAGACGCCGAAAGCGGCGTCAACCAAACGAACAGCACTCTAGGCAAATTGCAAAACAAATCAAATTGTCTTTGTCTTCAAGAAAAAAAAAATCAAATTGTTGTTTTGAAAACCGGACCGGACCTTCGTTGAAAAAGCCGGTCCCGGTTCAATTTAAAACCCAGATTTGAGAAAAATCGGTAAAACCGGTTAAAATCCGGTAAAACCGGTTAAAACCCGGTAAAACCGGTGACCCGGGTCAACTTTAAAACCCGGTTCTAAAAAATTAACATATAAATAATGTTTTTTCAATTGCTTTTAAAATTTAATATTTCATAACTAATGTTTAATAATCATTATTTAAAATATTTTTTATTTTATTCAATTTTCTTAAGAAAAAATATGAAAAATCTCTTTTTGGATCTCATAACTATTCTGATTTTCCCATATTCATAAATATTGAGATTTTACTTGTAAAAATAAATAAATATGGTAATTTTAATTGTAAATCATTTAAATTTATAATTTACATAGTATTCACTTGTTCACTTTATATATAGCTAGATTTATGTTTACTGTTTATTTTTCATTTAATAAAAAAGAATAGAGAAATATGTTATATGTAGAAATAATTTTTAGATTCATATATTGTAAATATATGATTATTTACATTTAATTTTAAAAAATATAAAAACCGGTTCGACTGGTTAAACCCGGTTCAACCAGTTAACCAGTAGCTGCACCGAGTCGGTATCCGGTCCGGTTTTCAAAACACTGCTTAAAACTGATAATATACCATTTTTTATAAGTAAGAAGAGAGAAAAGGATTGTTGTGTCTAAGTCATTACAATAGATTGGGTACAATAAAAAAAAATCAAATTGTCTTAACAAGTATATCTAAGATTTTCCATATGTACATCACTACAATGTTCATAACACTTCTCCTTTATGTCCATTTTACCAAAGTGCCATTATCTAGTTGTTCAAGTATTTTTCTCAAAAGTTCATACAATTGCAAGAAATATTCATATTCTGGTGCGCCGTGGTAAATGCATATTCTCCCAACAATGAGCCTGTTTCAAAACCCATAACACTATTCCAAAAAGATTCAAATGATACTAATCCAAAATTACTAAAATTAAAGTATTATAGAATCTATTCAGTTTCAGACATTCAGAAATGTTACAGATCATAAATCTTACAACAATTCCCAACGATCAATACTCATAATGAAAAAGTCTGAATGGTCTTTAAGATAAAAAGAAATTACGAAACAGAGGTTTTTAGTTGTTCAGAATTGTAAATAAACAACAAATCATATCCAGCGCAATTTGAAATCGCATGTCTAAATAGACTGAGTCAGCCTTTTAACCTCTGCGTATCATAATCATGTTTCTATTATGTGCTGGCAGACAAAAGAAAAATTATCACCAAGACTCATGAGCAGTATTTCCCTTCCTATTTTTGAGAAGCCTTTTCTTCCTACAAAATTAGAAAGAAAAAAAAATTATGATGCAAATAAAAATATGCAAACCCATGAAAAAAATTAGCGTCATTCGAAGTACAGTTCACGTGCAAAGAAGTTATATTTAATTATTCACACCACAAACATAGTATTCAAAAGAAGAAATGATATGCAAAGCTGAAAATGCAAAGCCATGAACAAAACATATGGCTTGAGAGTTCAAGAAAAGCACAATACAGTTTAATGCGAAGTTAGTATTTGATGTAATACAGTTTAATGCGAAGTTAGTATTTGACTGTAAAACATGGCATGGATTCCAAATTATGTGGATAAATTCTTTAGTTGCAAGTGTATATATACATATATGATGCGTTTGAGATTAATAAAAGAACACTTGAATCCTAAAAACCGTTAATAAAGTCCTTGACCTAAAAAGGTTTCAATGAATTTATTCACCAAAGTAATCTTAATCCTAGTAAGTTCTAATAAATTCTTTAACCTAAAAGCAATTTAGAAGCCTACAACCCTTAATAAATTCCTTGACATTATAGCATTAGAGAGAGAGAGAGAAAATGATTTACCTTTTGCAAACAATGTACTTATCTACTTGCGGTTTTTGCTCAGGGCTAAACGCAAACCACCTTTCATGAGGACATACGTCACTCTGGCTTCCTAAATCTGCACACAACCAAAGGAAAGAGAACAAAAATTACTACATAATACTTGTTAAAACAAGAAAATAGTTTATATGTTTTTCACACCTTGAAGTAAAATGTTTGGTTCTTTGTTGTACGACTTCAATTTCCAGAGAATAAGACCATTGTCATCCAATTCGACCGGGCTGGTTCTAAGAACATCATCATATTCTTGAACTTCTGCAAAATAATTTAGAAAGAATAAGCCTCTAAACCATTATTATAAACAATCAATCACATGGATTCAGACTTATACTTTGCATTTTTAACGCGTTTTGCATTTCGGCAAAGACTAGTTCCGATTCAGCTTCCATTTGTGATAGAATTGCAAGGCGTTGTGTACTTGTCAATCCAACCCCATTATTCTCTGCTTGAGCTTTGGAGAACTCAACTTCTATCTTCTGATAAAGTTTTTGCTCCTACAACAAAAAGGTTTTAATATTATGAATTGTCAAACTTAAATTGTAAAGACCTAAGTAGATTTTACGGTTACCTTAGCTTTTGCTGCATTCAACTTTTCTTTTGCTTCCTTTTTCTTATCAACAGACTCAGGATTAGCAAAGCAATCCCTCAGCACCCTGAAAGATTGTTTACAACATGTTAACTCTTAAGAACAAAAAAAGAAGAAGAACTGATTCAATATAATATAAATATATGTCTGTGTGTGTGTGTGTGGGTGTGTATCAATATAACTTACGTTGTGCTAAGCGTTTCATCGCACAAGAAATTCAAAAGCTTCAGCCTTTGCGATGAACCCATCTCCTCATACGCAGCAATGCCTTTTTGAAACATCTCAGAAGGAAAGTCATCAAGATTAACTTCGGATTCGGCAAGACAGTTTCCAAGAACATTGAACCACCTATCATCAGATGCACTCAGGCCAACCGATCTAAATTATCAAAAAAAAAAATGATATCAATCAGTTATGTATCAGAGAAAAAATTATAGTTTCCAAGAAAACAATACTTACGTGTCTCCTGTGTCAACCAATATCAGAGTCAATAATTTGATTATCATTTGCGTGAGGGCAGAATGCTCTTGGCTCCTTGTGTTTCTCCCGGATACAATCTCACTTACAACAAGTTGAGGTTCTCCTCCTCTCAAACCAAGAGCCTATTATTCAAAAAGTAATTTGCATTATACAAGAGCCAATAGTAAACATTTCCACTGTTAAAGAAAAAAAACTAAGTACATAGAAGACACCTTTCCAAATTTCGAACAGAACTCCAAAAACTGAAGCACGCTTCCAGCATTTTCAGAGGGCAAGTCAATGCCGAAGACAGTGATTGACTCCATGCCCTGAGGTAGCTTAACCTCCTCAAGCTGAGATTTCTCTTTCTTCTTGAGAATGGGTTTTATTCTATTTCCGGTTGCAGCATTCACCTCGTTGTAGCCTTCACTTGAATCATTCAGCTTCAGCTGGCGTTTAGGACCATTTTCTCTAAGAAACCCAATCGGCTTCTTACCTTGTTTCTTCCTGGAAAAGAAAAAGAAAATTTAATTTCTCTTAAAATTTACAAAGTGAGACCAACAGCATACACAGTCCTTTTTGAAAGAAAAGAAAAAACTAAAAATGTAATGAATGATTTAGACTTACATGCAAGAACTACAATTGCAAATTCCCCTGCATTTGTAACAAAGCCAATCTTCTTTCGATGCAATATTCTCTGGGATCTCTTTGTACCTTTAAATTAGAGCCGTAATCATTTATAAAGCAATCACTAGAGCTTCTACAAATCTCAAAAAACATCAGATCAAACCTGTTCCATAGGCAACTACGACAATACTTCACCGTGCATGTCGTGTTTGGCCTCTTTGTCACGCAAGTTCCAACAGCATCCGATCTCTTTTGATGACACTACAACACAAAGATCACTGATTCAGACAATGACTCAAATAACATTCAAAACCAAAAAGTCACCCAATTTTGGATGAATAAGGATAAAAACAATTCAGAATATAAAGTGCCTATTGAAGATGGGTTGATCGAAGCAAAAACAAACCCTGATATCATAAGGTTTGATAAAAAAACGTTCGAACCTGGTGGCAATACGACGATTGGACAATTTGGGTTTGATCTTCGATCATTGATTCAGAGATGTTGTTCATGATTTCCTCGACCATACTCAAGACAAAACACACGCAAACCCAAAAAAAAAAAGAAAGAAGAAGGTAAATCCGATAAGAAAGTCTTAAACGAAGACAGATGTTAAATCTTGGTTTATGTGTCTTTGATTTCAGATAATGTGAATCCGAAATCTGTAGATTTCTTACCTTTTTCAGTCACTACCAAACACTTTTTGGAAAGCTAGTACTGGCGGGCTAGGATGTAATTCAATTTTATGTCCTTTATTCAAATTAGTGATTACTATGGTCCAATGTTTTGAAAACCGGACCGGATACAAATTCGGTGTAGCTACTGGTTGACTGGCGGGTTTTCTATTTATGAAGATTATATATATATAATTGTATATTTGTATTATATGAGCTTTAATTCTATATATAATACATTCTATATTCTTTTCTATAATTAACTAAATATAAACTAAAAACATAAATCTAACTATATATATAGTTAAAAAAATTGAATAGTGAATACTATGTAAACTGAAATTGATAAAATCATATAATTTACAATTAAAATTATCATATTTATTTATTTTTTCAACTAACATCTCAAATTTTATAAAAATAGTAAAATAAAAATAGTATATGAAAGTCAAAAATATATTTTTCACATTGTTTTTTAATAAAATAAAAAATCAATTAAATAGTAATAGTTGAACATTAATTATAAAATATTAAATTTTAGCTAGTAATAATTGAAAACACTTAATTATATGTTAATTTTTAAGAACCGGGTTTTAAAATTGACCCGGGTCACCGGTTTTACCGGTTTTCAGCTGGTTTTACCGGTTTTTTCATAAATCCGGGTTTTAAACCGAACCGGACTCGGCTTCTTTAGTGAGTCACGGTCGGACAGGTTTGACCGGCCGGTCCGATCCAGTTTTCAAAACACTGCTATGGTCTCAATAGGTGACCACACTTTTTTTTATCAAAGGAGGTGACCACACTTTAAAGAGAAATTAAAATGAATTCTTCTCAAATGATATACCAACTAGAAATCTCACGTCATTCTTCATTTTTCTTCATATATTGAAGAACTAATAATGAAAACAAGTTCTCTATTGTGTGATCTTAGAATCTATGTGGATTCTACCCTTAAATAATGTATCTGAACCTCGGAATTTGCAAGTAGCTTGAAGGGATAATTTGAGCATATTATTCATTAATCCTCTATAACCTCCATGAAACTCTGTCGCTTCTCCGACGAATCCATCAAGAGATCCACTGCTTCTCTCGATTTTCGCCTCCAATTCATCAAACTTCCTCACCATCACGTTTGATTATATCTATCCTCACTGGCGTAAACAATACAAACATACAAAACATAAACTCCATAAAAGCCTAGACTCTTCCTTTTATACTTCTCGATTCAATAACTGCAAAAGATCTTCCGCAAATCGAAGCTTAACTCTAGTCATTAAGTCAGGCAGCTCAGCCTCCACGTCATCAGATTTGGTGTCTTCAATTTAAGTATCTATAAAACCAGGTACAACGGTTTCAGCACCTATTTTATTTTCAACACCATCTTTTTCCTTTTTTAACATTGTACATCATCTTCTTTCTCTCTTCCACCTAATTATTCAACACTCACTTCATTTAACCTCTACAATATTTTGTTTAATAAAATTCAATATCCTATCTACCATTTTTAATTCATACTTTTATCTTTTACAATATAATAACTACACATTAATAATATTTTTTTATTTTCGTTAACTTAAAAACTAAAATAACATAATTTTTTAATAATTTTTATTTTTATTTATATTCTTACCTTACTTTTAAAAATAATACTAATATTAACATTATTAAAACAATTAAAATAAGAGTATCTTCATTTTTAAGTTATATATTTACCTAACTTTATTTTTAAAAATACTAAACTTAATATTATTAAAACAATTAAAATTAAGAAATTTTAAAGACATACAATACAAACACACAAAATTTTAAATAGACTCGATAACATCACTCATGCCACCAAGATCTTTTTGTGTAGAAAATTCGGGAATTCAGTTGCTCCAGTATTTAAAACATTTTCATCACCCGTTGGAGTAGAAGAAAGATGAGGTGTTTGAGAAAAATATTGCATCATCGATCCATATTGTGAAGGATAATTTGGAACATATGATGGCATGAAGAAATTTAGTGGAAAACTATAATTTGGTATATTTTGGGTTGGTCGAAGTTTGGTTTGAAATTGATATTGGAATTTATGGTAGTTAAATGGAAAACTAGAAGAATTTTGGGTGTGAAAAAGATTATTATTGGGATTTATTTAACAAAAAAGATGTTTAAACATTAAAATCGTTCATTATAATAAAAATAATGTTTTCTATATCCAAATGAAATAAAAATAGTTTTAATTAATAGAACATAAAGAATCATGAATTTTGATACATTTTTTTATTTTCTTAAAAAAGTTTTATTATATACTAAATTAGTCTCAGTTATTGGGTAAAGATAAAAATAAAAAAGTCTGAACAAACAATGAAAACATAGGCATTTAAATTTTATTCAGATTTTTTTTTTAAAAAAAATTTATTTACATAAGTGTGCATGTACACACACATCCAACATTTCTCCTATTCAGGTTACGCCATATGGCTAAGCTAGGGCACACAAAAAAACTACAACTATTAAATCTTTACAACTTGTTTGAAGCCACATAGATGTTCCAAATTTTCTAACACCCTCATTGTTACTTATTTAACACCTCTAATGGTCTAAATCACTACCCAGAAAAGAACAAGAGAAGCACGGCTCCAACACCGTAGAAACCACCAGAGCCACCTTAGAGAAGTTGCATATCTAAATCTACATTGTAGATACCAAGGAGAGCCCTTTGTTATTAATCAAAAGCCACTGAAAGCTTACAATGAAAGTAAACTGAAAAAGAAGGTAAAAAACCCCAACAAAAATAAAAATGAGTAACTAATCGAAATAAGAACCATGCATACGACAATAATACGATAGATCCAAGGCAATGTAGTCAACGATATGTCTAAGTGAGATGCTTAGACCATGTTTATCGGGAGGGAGAGAGAGTTTCTTAAGGGAAGGACCCATTGTTACTTATTCAATACCTCTAATGGTCTAAATCACTACCCATAAAAGAACAAGAGAAGCACGGCTCCAACACCGTAGAAACCACCAGAGCCGCCTTAGAGAAGTTGCATTTCTAAATCTACATTGTAGATACCAAGGAGAGCCCTTTATTATTAATCAAAGTTACTGACAGAGTTACTGCTTCTAGGGATGATTTCATAGTAAACTTCCCTAGCAAGAGTACAACTTGCGTCCTAGGCATGAGTTCATCGGTCAACTCGCCTAGTAAGAGTACAACTTGCCTGGATCGTCAAATGTAAAAACGCTGAGTCCATTTTCTTATAAATCTCCTTCGTAAAATTCGCAGAGATCAGTTACATCTCTCTCCACAAACTAGGGGGCTTATTGTTGGAGGTGGTCTTTGCCCCTCAACAAGGTTTATAAGACAATGAGCTCAGCCCATTTAAAAGGAGGTCAGATCTCATCTTTCTATAAATAAGGAGGTATCCGCTCTTTGAAAAAGATCCTTTGGCCGTTTCTTCCACCTTCTCTCACTTTCTAGAGAGTAAGTGTAATTACTATAATTCGTCTCCTCCACACCTCCTAGAGAGAAAAACACCTCAGCACAAGCCTTTTTCTAGGCACTTGTGATCCGGTGTTGCAGAACTACGATTGGCTTGATCCTTCTTAGGATACGCAGCCTTCACCGGATCCAGCCACAATCTATTATACCTCTTTTACTCTCCATCCATCCAGTTCAATCTCAGCATGAAGGCTTCTCCTAATCCCACCATCGAATTCTGTCTACTTCCAGTAGAGCACCTATTTTTAATTATTATAGATTTTGTTAATAAGTGTTACTATAAACTCCTATAAATAGGAAGTTCATATAAAGTCCAATTAATTTGATGTTTGTATGAATCATCGAAAAAAGAAAAATGTTCAGTCATCTATATTATTATTTGATGAAGAGGAATTTATTTTCTAAGCTTTACTGATAATTGGTGATTATGGTTTTATTTTGTAGATTTATATTTTTATGTGATTATAAAATATTAATAGAACTTTGTTAAGTTATTATAGTGACAATTTTTTACATGTGGGATCTGGTGGATGACAAAAAAAAAAACATGTGGGATTTGGTGACAGAAGTAAAAAAAAAATTGTAAGTAATAAGCCACTATCTAAGTTTTGTTGTAATAAAAAAGTTAAATTATATATTATGATTAATTTAATAGTTACCTAATTAAATAATTTTCATTAAAATAAAATTTCTATTAAAGGTAAAATTGGTTTTATATATATTATTCCACAAAAAGTGTGATCCATTATGAATTACTATTATTAACGAATATTATTAAATTTTAGCAATAATTTTATAGTTTTGCTCATCTTATGTTTAGTTTAGTAATATTAAATTGTATATTTTTTATTTTTAAAAGAAAACTTTTGTTAATGCTACTGAATCATCTTATCAATCAAAAAATATAGTCAAAAAATATGATCTCTTGTCGTTATAATTAAAAATTCCGCTTTTACTAGACATTATAATGTATTACTTTTATTTTGTAAAATTTTAATTAAATAGAAGTATATATTTAGTTATTGTAGATTTTGTTAATAGGCGTCACTACGAACTCCGATAAAGAAAAAAAAATTCATGTAAAATGTAATTAAGACTTTGATGAAGGGGATTTGATTTTATATGTTTCACTGATAATTTGTAGTTATGTTTTAAGTTTTTAGATTTATCTTTTATATTATTAAATTTTACAATGTAAAATTTTAATTAAAATGCATTAAGATGCAATAACGGCTAGAATATAAAAAATTCAAGTACCAAACTTATATGTATTAGCGTTGTAATAAAAGGTAAATTATATCTTATAATTAATTTAATATTTGAAATTAATTAGATAATTTAGATTAAAATTAAAAAAATGAATTAGTTGGATATATATTATTCCACAAAAGTGTGATCCATTATGAATTACTATTATTAACGAATATTATTAAATTTTAGCAATAATTTTATAGTTTTGCTCATCTTATGTTTAGTTTAGTAATATTAAATTGTATATTTTTTATTTTTAAAAGAAAACTTTTGTTAATGCTACTGAATCATCTTATCAATCAAAAAATATAGTCAAAAAAATATGATCTCTTGTCGTTATAATTAAAAATTCCGCTTTTACTAGACATTATAATGTATTACTTTTATTTTGTAAAATTTTAATTAAATAGAAGTATATATTTAGTTATTGTAGATTTTGTTAATAGGCGTCACTACGAACTCCGATAAAGAAAAAAAATTCATGTAAAATGTAATTAAGACTTTGATGAAGGGGATTTGATTTTATATGTTTCACTGATAATTTGTAGTTATGTTTTAAGTTTTTAGATTTATCTTTTATATTATTAAAATTTTACAATGTAAAATTTTAATTAAAATGCATTAAGATGCAATAACGGCTAGAATATAAAAAAATTCAAGTACCAAACTTATATGTATTGCGTTGTAATAAAAAGGTAAATTATATCTTATAATTAATTTAATATTTGAAATTAATTAGATAATTTAGATTAAAATTAAAAAAATGAATTAGTTGGATATATATTATTCCGCACAAGGTGCGGACCATTATCTAGTTGTTCAAGTATTTTTCTCAAAAGTTCATACAATTGCAAGAAATATTTATATTCTGGTGCGCTGTGGTAAATGCATATTCTCCCAACAATGAGCCTGTTTCAAAACCCATAACCCTATCCCAAAAAGATTCAAATGATACTAATCCAAAATTACTAAAATTAAAGTATTATATATAGAATCTATTCAGTTTCAGACATTAAGAAATGTTACGGATCATAAATCTTACAACAATTTCCAACGATCAATACTCATAATGAAAAAAGTCTGAATGGTCTTTAAGATAAAAAGAAATTACTAAACAGAGCTTTTTAGTTGTTCAGAATTGTAAATAAAACAAAAATAATATCCAGTGCAATTTGAAATCGCATGTCTAAATAGACTGAGTCAGCCTTTTAACCTCTGCGTATCATAATCATGTTTCTATTATGTGCTCGCAGACAAAAGAAAAATTATCACCAAGACTCAGGAGTAGTATTTCCCTTCCTATTTTTGAGAAGCCTTTTCTTCCTACAAAATTAGAAAGAAAAAAAATTATGATGCAAACCCATGAAAAAAATTAGCGTCATTCGATGTACAGTTCAAATGCAAAGAAGTTATTTATTCACACCACAAACATAGTATTCAAAAGAAGAAATGATATGCAAAGCTGAAAATGCAAAGCCATGAACAAAACATATGGCTTGAGAGTTCAAGAAAAGCACAATACAGTTTAATGCGAAGTTAGTATTTGATGTAATACAGTTTCATACGAAGTTAGTATTTGACTGTAAAACATGGCATGGATTCCAAATTATGTGGATAAATGCTTTAGTTGCAAGTGTATATATACATATATGATGTGTTTGAGATTAATAAAAGAACACTTGAATCCTAAAAACCGTTAATAAAGTCCTTGACCTAAAAAAGTTTCAATGAATTTATTCACCAAAGTAATCTTAATCCTAGTAAGTTCTAATAAATTCTTTAACCTAAAAGCAATTTAGAAGCCTACAACCCTTAATAAATTCCTTGACATTATAGCATTAGAGAGAGAGAAAATGATTTACCTTTTGCAAACAATGTACTTATCTACTTGCGGTTTTTGCTCAGGGCTAAACGCAAACCACCTTTCATGAGGACATACGTCACTCTGGCTTCCTAAATCTGCACACAACCAAAGGAAAGAGAACAAAAATTACTACATAATACTTGTTAAAACAAGAAAATAGTTTATATGTTTTTCACACCTTGAAGTAAAATGTTTGGTTCTTTGTTACGACTTCAATTTCCAGAGAATAAGACCATTGTCATCCAATTCGACCGGGCTGGTTCTAAGAACATCATCATATTCTTGAACTTCTGCAAAATAATTTAGAAAGAATAAGCCTCTAAACCATTATTATAAACAATCAATCACATGAATTCAGACTCATACTTTGCATTTTTAACGCGTTTTGCATTTCGGCAAAGACTAGTTCCGATTCAGCTTCCATTTGTGATAGAATTGCAAGGCGTTGTGTACTTGTCAATCCAACCCCATTATTCTCTGCTTGAGCTTTGGAGAACTCAACTTCTATCTTCTGATAAAGTTTTTGCTCCTACAACAAAAAGGTTTTAATATTATGAATTGTCAAACTTAAATTGTAAAGACCTAAGTAGATTTTACGGTTACCTTAGCTTTTGCTGCATTCAACTTTTCTTTTGCTTCCTTTTTCTTATCAACAGACTCAGGATTAGCAAAGCAATCCCTCAGCACCCTGAAAGATTGTTTACAACATGTTAACTCTTAAGCACAAAAAAAAGAAGAAGAACTGATTCAATATAATATAAATATATGTCTGTGGGGGTGTGTATCAATATAACTTACGTTGTGCTAAGCGTTTCATCGCACAAGAAATTCAAAAGCTTCAGCCTTTGCGATGAACCCATCTCCTCATACGCAGCAATGCCTTTTTGAAACATCATAGAAGGAAAGTCATCAAGATTAACTTCGGATTGGGCAAGACAGTCTCCAAGAACATTGAACCACCTATCATCAGATGCACTCAGGCACACCGATCTAAATTATCAAAAAAAAAAAAAAATAATGATATCAATCAGTTATGTATCAGAGAAAAAATTATAGTTTCCAAGAAAACAATACTTACGTGTCTCCTGTGTCAACCAATATCAGAGTCAATAATTTGATTATCATTTGCGTGAGGGCAGAATGCTCTTGGCTCCTTGTGTTTCTCCCGGATACAATCTCACTTACAACAAGTTGAGGTTCTCCTCCTCTCAAACCAAGAGCCTATTCAAAAAGTCATTTGCATTATTAGACAAGAGCCAATAGTAAACATTTCCACTGTTAAAGAAAAAACACTAAGTACATAGAAGACACCTTTCCAAATTTCGAACAGAACTCCAAAAACTGAAGCACGCTTCCAGCATTTTCAGAGGGCAAGTCAATGCCGAAGACAGTGATTGACTCCATGCCCTGTGGTAGCTTAACCTCCTCAAGCTGAGATTTCTCTTTCTTCTTGAGAATGGGTTTTGTTCTATTTCCGGTTGCAGCATTCACCTCGTTGTAGCCTTCACTTGAATCATTCAGCTTCAGCTGGCGTTTAGAAACATTTTCTCTAAGAAACCCAGTCGGCTTCTTACCTTGTTTCTTCCTGGAAAAGAAAAAGAAAATTTAATTTCTCTTAAAATTTACAAAGTGAGACCTACAGCATACACAGTCCTTTTTGAAAGAAAAGAAAAAACTAAAAATGTAATGAATGATTTAGACTTACATGCAAGAACTACAATTGCAAATTCCCCTACATTTGTAACAAAGCCAATCTTCTTTCGATGCAATATTCTCTGGGATCTCTTTGTACCTTTAAATTAGAGCCGTAATCATATATAAAGCAATCACTAGAGCTTCTACAAATCTCAAAACATCAGATCAAACCTGTTCCATAGGCAACTACGACAATACTTCACCGTGCATGTCGTGTTTGGCCTCTTTGTCACGCAAGTTCCAACAGCATCCGATCTCTTTTGATGACACTACAACACAAAGATCACTGATTCAGACAATGACTCAAATAACATTCAAAACCAAAAAGTCACCCAATTTTGGATGAATAAGGATAAAAACAATTCAGAATATAAAGTGCCTATTGAAGATGGGTTGATCGAAGCAAAAACAAACCCTGATATCATAAGGTTTGATAGAAAAAAAAAACGTTTGAACCTGGTGGCAATACGACGATTGGACAATTTGGGTTTGATCTTCGATCCTTGATTCAGAGATGTTGTTCATGATTTCCTCGACCATACTCAAGACAAAACACACGCAAACCCAAAAAAAAAAGAAGGTAAATCCGATAAGAAAGTCTTAAACGAAGACAGATGTTAAATCTTGGTTTATGTGTCTTTGATTTCAGATAATGTGAATCCGAAATCTGTAGATTTCTTACCTTTTTCAGTCACTACCAAACACTTTTTGGAAAGCTAGTACTGGCGGGCTAGGATGTAATTCAATTTTATGTTTTTTCGGGGGTCTCCTCACATTTCGCATTTAATTAGTGACCTATCTAGAAGGCTTATATACGTTGGTAAAAAAATTCAATCCTTTATTCAAATTAGTGATTACTAAGGTCCAATGTTTTGAAAACCGGACGGATACAGTTGTGTTATGTAGTATTTCTTGGTTATTTGGTTTTCCATTTATGAAGATTATATATATATATATATATAATTGTATATTTGTATTATATGAGTTTTAACTTTACATATAATACATTCTCTATTCTTTTCTATAATTAACTAAATATAAACAATAAACATAAATCTAACTATATATATAGTTAAAAAACTGAATAGTGAATACTATGTAAACTGAAATTGATAAAATCATATGATTTACAATTAAAATTATCATATTCATTTATTTTTACAACTAACATCTCAAATTTTATAAACATGATAAAATAAAAATATTATATGAAAGTCAAAAATATATTTTTCACATTGTTTTTTAATAAAATAAAAAATCAATTAAATAGTAATAGTTGAACATTAATTATAAAATATTAAATTTTAGTTAGTAATAATTGAAAACACTTAATTATATGTTAATTTTTAAGAACCGGGTTTTAAAATTGACCCGGGACACCGGTTTTACCGGTTTTCAGCTGGTTTTACCGATTTTTTCATAAATCCGGATTTTAAATCGAACCGGACTCGGCTTCTTTAGCGAGTCACGGTCGGACAGGTTCGACCGGCCGGTCCAATCCAGTTTTCAAAACACTGCTATGGTCTCAATAGGTGACCACACTTTTTTTATCAAAGGAGGTGACCACACTTTAAAAAGAAATTAAAATGAATTCTTCTCAAATGATATACCAACTAGAAATCTCACGTCATTCTTCATTTTTCTTCATATATTGAAGAACTAATAATGAAAACAAGTTCTATATTGTGTGATCTTAGAATCTATGTGGATTCGACCCTTAAATAACGTATCTGAACCTCAGAATTTGCAAGTAGCATAAAGGGATAATTTGAGCATATTATTCATTCATCCTCTATAACCTCCATGAAACTCTGTTCTCCGACGAACCATCAAGAGATCCACTACTTCTCTCGATTTTCGCCTCCAATTCATCAAACTCCCTCACCATCATGTTTGATTATATCTATCCTCACCATTTCTATAGTTTACATATCCCTAGGAAATTTAATTATAACATAAATGGATTACAAGAGTAGCTTTGCAAGTTTAGATCACAATCACCTTCTATGGTGAAAGATGATTGCTCATGATGATCTCATGGCGACTGTGTTGTGACTCATGGCATAAACAATACAAACGTAAAAACATAAACTCCATAAAAGCCTAGACTCTTCCTTTTATACTTCTCGATTCAATAACTGCAAAAGATCTTCCGCAAATCGAAGCTTAACTCTAGTCATTTAGTCAGCCAGCTCAGCCTCCACGTCATCAGATTTGGCGTCTTCAATATAAGTATCTATAAAACCAAGTACAACGGTTTCAGCACTCATTTTATTTTCAACACCATCTTTTTCCTTTTTTAACATTGTACATCATCTTCTTTCTCTCTTCCACCTAATTATTCAACACTCACTTCATTTAACCTCTACAATATTTTGTTTAATAAAATTCAATAATCTACCATTTTTAATTCATACTTTTATCTTTTACAATATAATAACTACACATTAATAATATTTTTTATTTTAGTTAACTTAAAAACTAAAATAACATAATTTTTTAATAATTTTTATTTTATTTATATACTTACCTTACTTTTAAAAATAATACTAATATTAACATTATTAAAACAATTAAAATAAGAGTATCTTCATTTTTTAAGTTATATATTTACCTAATTTTATTTTTAAAAATACTAAACTTAATATTATTAAAACAATTAAAATTAAGAAATTTTAAAGACATACAATACAAACACACAAAATTTTAAATAAACTCGATAACGTCACTCATGCCACCAAGATCTTTTTGTGTAGAAAATTCGGGAATTCAGTTGCTCCAGTATTTAAAACATTTTCATCACCCGTTGGAGTAGAAGAAAGATGAGGTGTTTGAGAAAAATATTGCATCATCGATCCATATTGTGAAGGATAATTTGGAACATATGATGGCATGAAGAAAACTATAATTTGGTATATTTTGGGTTGGTCGAAGTTTGGTTTGAAATTGATATTGGAATTTATGGTAGTTGAATGGAAAACTAGAAGAATTTTGGGTGTGAAAAAGATTATTATTGGGATCTATTTAACAAAAAAAATGTTTAAACATTAAAATCGTTCATTATAATAAAAATAATGTTTTCTATATCCAAATGAAATAAAAATAGTTTTTATTAATAGAACATAAAGAATCATGAATTTTGATACAATTTTTTATTTTCTTAAATTTTTTTTATTATATACTAAATTAGTCTCAATTATTGGGTAAAGATAAAAATAAAAAAAGTCTGAACAAACAATGAAAACATAGGCATTTAAATTTTATTCAGATTTTTTTTTTTTAAAAAAATTATTTACATAAGTGTGCATGTACACACACATCCAACATTTCTCCTATTCAAGTTAAGCCATATGGCTAAACTAGGACACACAAAAAAAACTACAACTATTAAATCTTTACAACTTGTTTGAAGCCACATAAATGTTCCAAATTTTCTAACACCCTCATTGTTACTTATTCAACACATCTAATGGTCTAAATCACTACCCAGAAAAGAACAAGAGAAGCACGGCTCCAACGCCGTAGAAACCACCAGAGCCACCTTAGAGAATTAAGTTGCATATCTAAATCTAGATTGTAGATACCAAGGAGAGCCCTTTGTTATTAATCAAAAGCCACTGAAAGCTTACAATGAAAGTAAACTGAAAAAGAAGGTAAAAAGCCCCAACAAAAATAAAAATGAGTAACTAATCGAAATAAGAACCATGCATACAACAATAATAATGATAGATCCAAGGCAATGTAGTCAACGATATGTCTAAGTGAGATGCTTAGACCATGTTTATCGGGAGGGAGAGAGAGTTTCTTAAGGGAAGGACCCATTGTTACTTATTCAACACCTCTAATGGTCTAAATCACTACCCATGAAATAACAAGAGAAGCACGGCTCCAACACCGTAGAAACCACCAGAGCCGCCTTAGAGAAGTTGCATATCTAAATCTACATTGTAGATACCAAGGAGAGCCCTTTGTTATTAATCAAAGTTACTGACAAAGTTACTGCTTCTAGGGATGATTTCATAGTAAACTTCGCTAGCGAGAGTACAACTCGCGTCCTAGGCATGAGTTCACCGGTCAACTCGCCTAGTAAGAGTACAACTTGCCTGGATCGTCAAATGTAAAAACGCTGAGTCCATTTTCTTATAAATCTCCTTCGTAAAATTCGCAGAGATCAGTTACATCTCTCTCCACAAACTAGGGGGCTTATTGTTGGAGGTGGTCTTTACCCCTCAACAAGGTTTATAAGACAATGAGCTCAGTCCACTTAAAAGGAGGTCAGACCTCATCTTCCTATAAATAAGGAGGTACCCGCTCTTTGAAAAAGATCATTTGGCCATTTCTTACACCTTCTCTCATTCTCTAGAGAGTAAGTGTAATTACTATAATTCGTCTCCTCCACACTTCCTAGAGAGAAAAACACCTCAGAACAAGCCTTTTTCTTGGCACTTGTGATCCGGTGTTGCAGAACTACGATTGGCTTGATCCTTCTTAGGATACGCAGCCTTCACCGGATCCAGCCACAATCTATTATACCTCTTTTACTCTCCATCCATCCAGTTCAATCTCAGCATGAAGGCTTCTCTTAATCCCACCATCGAAATCTGTCTACTTCCAGTAGAGCACCTATTTTAAATTATTATAGATTTTGTTAATAAGTGTTACTATAAATTCCTATGAATAGGAAATTCATATAAAATCCAATTAATTTGATGTTTGTATGAATCATCGAAAAAAGAAAAATTTTCAGTCATCTATATTATTATTTGATGAAGAGGAATTTATTTTCTAAGCTTTACTGATAATTGGTGATTATGGTTTTATTTTGTAGATTTATATTTTTATGTGATTTTAAAATATTAATAGAACTTTGTTAAGTTATTATAATGACAATTTTTTACATGTGGGATTTGGTGGATGACAAAAAAAAAACATGTGGGATTTGGTGACGGAAGTTAAAAAAAATTGTAAGAAATAAGCCACTATCTAAGTTTTGTTGTAATAAAAAATTTAAATTATATATTATGATTAATTTAATAGTTACCTAATTAAATAATTTTGATTAAAATAAAATTTCTATTAAAGGTAAAATTGGTTGTATATATATTATTCCACAAAAAGTGCATTCCATTATGAATTACTATTATTAACGAATATTATTAAATTTTAGCAATAATTTTATAGTTTTGCTCATCTTATGTTTAGTTTAGTAATATTAAATTGTATATTTATTTTTTATTTTTGAAAGAAAACTTTTTTTAATGCTACTGAATCATCTTATCATTTAAAAAATATAGTCCAAAAAATATGATCTCTTGTCGTTATAATTAAAAATTCCGCTTTTACTAGACATTATAATGTATTACTTTTGTTTTGTAAAATTTTAGTTAAATAGAAGTATATATTTAGTTATTGTAGATTTTGTTAATAGGCGTCACTACTTAACCCGATAAAGAAAAAAAAATTCATGTAAAATGTAATTAAGACTTTGATGAAGGGGGTTTGATTTTATATGTTTCACTGATAATTTGTAGTTATGGTTTAAGTTTTTAGATTTATCTTTTATATTATTTAAATTTTACAATGTAAAATTTTATTTAAAATGCATTAAGATGTAATAACGGCTAGAATATAAAAAAATTCAAGTACCAAACTTATATGTATTGCGTTGTAATAAAAAGGTAAATTATATCTTATAATTAATTAATTTAATATTTGAAACTAATTAGATAATTTAGATTAAAATTAAAAAAAATTGAATTAGTTGGATACAGTATATGTTATTCCGCACAAGGTGCGGACCATTATCTAGTTGTTCAAGTATTTTTCTCAAAAGTTCATACAATTGCAAGAAATATTTCTATTCTGGTGCGCCGTGGTAAATGCATATTCTCCCAACAATGAGCCTGTTTCAAAACCCATAACACTATCCCAAAAAGATTCAAATGATACTAATCCAAAATTACTAAAATTAAAGTATTATAGAATCTATTCAGTTTCAGACATTCAGAAATGTTACAGATCATAAATCTTACAACAATTCCCAACGATCAATACTCATAATGAAAAAAAGTCTGAATGGTCTTTAAAATAAAAAGAAATTACTAAACAGAGCTTTTTAGTTGTCCAGAATTGTAAATAAAACAAAAATAATATCCAGTGCAATTTGAAATCGCATGTCTAAATAGACTGAGTCAGCCTTTTAACCTCTGCGTATCATAATCATGTTTCTATTATGTGCTCGCAGACAAAAGAAAAATTATCACCAAGACTCAGGAGCAGTATTTCCCTTCCTATTTTTGAGAAGCCTTTTCTTCCTACAAAATTAGAAAGAAAAAAAAATTATGATGCAAACCCATGAAAAAAATTAGCGTCATTCGAAGTACAGTTCAAATGCAAAGAAGTTATTTATTCACACCACAGACATAGTATTCAAAAGAAGAAATGATATGCAAAGCTGAAAATGCAAAGCCATGAACAAAACATATGGCTTGAGAGTTCAAGAAAAGCACAATACAGTTTAATGCGAAGTTAGTATTTGATGTAATACAGTTTCATACGAAGTTAGTATTTGACTGTAAAACATGGCATGGATTCCAAATTATGTGGATAAATGCTTTAGTTGCAAGTGTATATATACATATGTGATGTGTTTGAGATTAATAAAAAGAACACTTGAATCCTAAAAACCGTTAATAAAGTCCTTGACCTAAAAAAGTTTCAATGAATTTATTCACCAAAGTAATCTTAATCCTAGTAAGTTCTAATAAATTCTTTAACCTAAAAGCAATTTAGAAGCCTACAACCCTTAATAAATTCCTTGACATTATAGCATTAGAGAGAGAGAGAAAATGATTTACCTTTTGCAAACAATGTACTTATCTACTTGCGGTTTTTGCTCAGGGCTAAACGCAAACCACCTTTCATGAGGACATACGTCACTCTGGCTTCCTAAATCTGCACACAACCAAAGGAAAGAGAACAAAAATTACTACATAATACTTGTTAAAACAAGAAAATAGTTTATATGTTTTTCACACCTTGAAGTAAAATGTTTGGTTCTTTGTTGTACGACTTCAATTTCCAGAGAATAAGACCATTGTCATCCAATTCGACCGGGCTGGTTCTAAGAACATCATCATATTCTTGAACTTCTGCAAAATAATTTAGAAAGAATAAGCCTCTAAACCATTATTATAAACAATCAATCACATGAATTCAGACTCATACTTTGCATTTTTAACGCGTTTTGCATTTCGGCAAAGACTAGTTCCGATTCAGCTTCCATTTGTGATAGAATTGCAAGGCGTTGTGTACTTGTCAATCCAACCCCATTATTCTCTGCTTGAGCTTTGGAGAACTCAACTTCTATCTTCTGATAAAGTTTTTGCTCCTACAACAAAAAGGTTTTAATATTATGAATTGTCAAACTTAAATTGTAAAGACCTAAGTAGATTTTACGGTTACCTTAGCTTTTGCTGCATTCAACTTTTCTTTTGCTTCCTTTTTCTTATCAACAGACTCAGGATTAGCAAAGCAATCCCTCAGCACCCTGAAAGATTGTTTACAACATGTTAACTCTTAAGCACAAAAAAAAGAAGAAGAACTGATTCAATATAATATAAATATATGTCTGTGTGGGTGTGTATCAATATAACTTACGTTGTGCTAAGCGTTTCATCGCACAAGAAATTCAAAAGCTTCAGCCTTTGCGATGAACCCATCTCCTCATACGCAGCAATGCCTTTTTGAAACATCTCAGAAGGAAAGTCATCAAGATTAACTTCGGATTCGGCAAGACAGTTTCCAAGAACATTGAACCACCTATCATCAGATGCACTCAGGCCAACCGATCTAAATTATCAAAAAAAAAAAAAATGATATCAATCAGTTATGTATCAGAGAAAAAATTATAGTTTCCAAGAAAACAATACTTACGTGTCTCCTGTGTCAACCAACATCAGAGTCAATAATTTGATTATCATTTGCGTGAGGGCAGAATGCTCTTGGCTCCTTGTGTTTCTCCCGGATACAATCTCACTTACAACAAGTTGAGGTTCTCCTCCTCTCAAACCAAGAGCCTATTCAAAAAGTCATTTGCATTATTAGACAAGAGCCAATAGTAAACATTTCCACTGTTAAAGAAAAAACACTAAGTACATAGAAGACACCTTTCCAAATTTCGAACAGAACTCCAAAAACTGAAGCACGCTTCCAGCATTTTCAGAGGGCAAGTCAATGCCGAAGACAGTGATTGACTCCATGCCCTGTGGTAGCTTAACCTCCTCAAGCTGAGATTTCTCTTTCTTCTTGAGAATGGGTTTTGTTCTATTTCCGGTTGCAGCATTCACCTCGTTGTAGCCTTCACTTGAATCATTCAGCTTCAGCTGGCGTTTAGAACCATTTTCTCTAAGAAACCCAGTCGGCTTCTTACCTTGTTTCTTCCTGGAAAAGAAAAAGAAAATTTAATTTCTCTTAAAATTTACAAAGTGAGACCTACAGCATACACAGTCCTTTTTGAAAGAAAAGAAAAAACTAAAAATGTAATGAATGATTTAGACTTACATGCAAGAACTACAATTGCAAATTCCCCTACATTTGTAACAAAGCCAATCTTCTTTCGATGCAATATTCTCTGGGATCTCTTTGTACCTTTAAATTAGAGCCGTAATCATATATAAAGCAATCACTAGAGCTTCTACAAATCTCAAAAACATCAGATCAAACCTGTTCCATAGGCAACTACGACAATACTTCACCGTGCATGTCGTGTTTGGCCTCTTTGTCACGCAAGTTCCAACAGCATCCGATCTCTTTTGATGACACTACAACACAAAGATCACTGATTCAGACAATGACTCAAATAACATTCAAAACCAAAAAGTCACCCAATTTTGGATGAATAAGGATAAAAACAATTCAGAATATAAAGTGCCTATTGAAGATGGGTTGATCGAAGCAAAAACAAACCCTGATATCATAAGGTTTGATAGAAAAAACGTTTGAACCTGGTGGCAATACGACGATTGGACAATTTGGGTTTGATCTTCGATCCTTGATTCAGAGATGTTGTTCATGATTTCCTCGACCATACTCAAGACAAAACACACGCAAACCCAAAAAAAAAAGAAGGTAAATCCGATAAGAAAGTCTTAAACGAAGACAGATGTTAAATCTTGGTTTATGTGTCTTTGATTTCAGATAATGTGAATCCGAAATCTGTAGATTTCTTACCTTTTTCAGTCACTACCAAACACTTTTTGGAAAGCTAGTACTGGCGGGCTAGGATGTAATTCAATTTTATGTTTTTTCGGGGGTCTCCTCACATTTCGCATTTAATTAGTGACCTATCTAGAAGGCTTATATACGTTGGTAAAAAAATTCAATCCTTTATTCAAATTAGTGATTACTAAGGTCCAATGTTTTGAAAACCGGACCGGATACAGATTCGGTGTAGCTACTGGTTGACCGGATTTTCCATTTATGAAGATTATATATATATATATATATATATATATATAATTGTATATTTGTATTATATGAGCTTTAACTCTACATATAATACATTCTCTATTCTTTTCTATAATTAACTAAATATAAACAATAAACATAAATCTAACTATATATATAGTTTAAAAAAACTGAATAGTGAATACTATGTAAACTGAAATTGATAAAATCATATGATTTACAATTAAAATTATCATATTTATTTATTTTTACAACTAACATCTCAAATTTTATAAACATGGTAAAATAAAAATAGTATATAAAAGTCAAAAATATATTTTTCACATTGTTTTTTAATAAAATAAAAAATCAATTAAATAGTAATAGTTGAACATTAATTATAAAATATTAAATTTTAGCTAGTAATAATTGAAAACACTTAATTATATGTTAATTTTTAAGAACCGGGTTTTAAAATTGACCCGGGTCACCGGTTTTACCAGTTTTCAGCTAGTTTTACCGGTTTTTTTCATAAATCCGGGTTTTAAACCGAACCGGACTCGGCTTCTTTAGCGAGTCACGGTTGGACAGGTTCGACCAGCCGGTCCGATCCAGTTTTCAAAACACTGCTATGGTCTCAATAGGTGACCACACTTTTTTTATCAAAGGTGGTGACCACACTTTAAAAAGAAATTAAATTGAATTCTTCTCAAATGATATACCAACTAGAAATCTCACGTCATTCTTCATTTTTCTTCATATATTGAAGAACTAATAATGAAAACAAGTTCTCTATTGTGTGATCTTAGAATCTACGTGGATTCGACCCTTAAATAAGTTATCTGAACCTCAGAATTTGCAAGTAGCTTAAAGGAATAATTTGAGCATATTATTCATTCATCCTCTATAACCTCCATGAAACTCTGTTCTCCGACGAATCCATCAAGAGATCCACTGCTTCTCTCGATTTTCGCCTCCAATTCATCAAACTTCCTCACCATCACGTTTGATTATATCTATCCTCACCATTTCTATAGTTTACAAATCCTAGGAAATTTATTGATAACAGAAATGGATTACAAGAGTAGCTTTGCAAGTTTAGATCACAATCACCTTCTATGGTGAAAGATGATTGCTCACGATGATCTCATGGCGACCGTGTTGTGACTCTTTGCGTAAACAATACAAACATACAAAACATAAACTCCATAAAAGCCTAGACTCTTCCTTTTATACTTCTCGATTCAATAACTGCAAAAGATCTTCCGCAAATCGAAGCTTAACTCTAGTCATTTAGTCAGCCAGCTCAGCCTCCACGTCATCAGATTTGGCGTCTTCAATTTAAGTATCTATAAAACCAAGTACAACGGTTTCAGCACTCATTTTATTTTCAACACCATCTTTTTCCTTTTTTAACATTGTACATCATCTTCTTTCTCTCTTCCACCTAATTATTCAACACTCACTTCATTTAACCTCTACAATATTTTGTTTAATAAAATTCAATATCCTATCTACCATTTTTAATTCATACTTTTATCTTTTACAATATAATAACTACACATTAATAATATTTTTTATTTTAGTTAACTTAAAAACTAAAATAACATAATTTTTTTAATAATTTTTATTTTATTTATATAGTTACCTTACTTTTAAAAATAATACTAATATTAACATTATTAAAACAATTAAAATAAGAGTATCTTCATTTTTTAAGTTATATATTTACCTAATTTTATTTTTAAAATACTAAACTTAATATTATTAAAACAATTAAAATTAAGAAATTATAAAGAGATACAATACAAACACACAAAATTTTAAATAGACTCGATAACGTCACTCATGCCACCAAGATCTTTTTGTGTAGAAAATTCGGGAATTCAGTTGCTCCAGTATTTAAAACATTTTCATCACCCGTTGGAGTAGAAGAAAGATGAGGTGTTTGAGAAAAATATTGCATCATCGATCCATATTGTGAAGGATAATTTGGAACATATGATGGCATGAAGAAAACTATAATTTGGTATATTTTGGGTTGGTCAAGTTTGGTTTGAAATTGATATTGGAATTTATGGTAGTTAAATGGAAAACTAGAAGAATTTTGGGTGTGAAAAAGATTATTATTGGGATCTATTTAACAAAAAATGTTTAAACATTAAAATCGTTCATTATAATAAAAATAATGTTTTCTATATCCAAATGAAATAAAAATAGTTTTTATTAATAGAACATAAAGAATCATGAATTTTGATACAATTTTTTATTTTCTTAAATTTTTTTTATTATATACTAAATTAGTCTCAATTATTGGGTAAAGATAAAAATAAAAAAAGTCTGAACAAACAATGAAAACATAGGCATTTAAATTTTATTCAGATTTTTTTTTTTTAAAAAAATTATTTACATAAGTGTGCATGTACACACACATCCAACATTTCTCCTATTCAAGTTAAGCCATATGGCTAAGCTAGGCCACACAAAAAAAACTACAACTATTAAATCTTTACAACTTGTTTGAAGCCACATAAATGTTCCAAATTTTCTAACACCCTCATTGTTACTTATTCAACACATCTAATGGTCTAAATCACTACCCAGAAAAGAACAAGAGAAGCACGGCTCCAACGCCGTAGAAACCACCAGAGCCACCTTAGAGAATTAAGTTGCATATCTAAATCTAGATTGTAGATACCAAGGAGAGCCCTTTGTTATTAATCAAAAGCCACTGAAAGCTTACAATGAAAGTAAACTGAAAAAGAAGGTAAAAAGCCCCAACAAAAATAAAAATGAG
Source organism: Brassica carinata (assembly GCA_016771965.1). Lineage (NCBI taxonomy): Eukaryota > Viridiplantae > Streptophyta > Magnoliopsida > Brassicales > Brassicaceae > Brassica > Brassica carinata. The sequence goes on from CM028688.1 coordinate 11,580,752, forward strand.
TAACTAATCGAAATAAGAACCATGCATACAACAATAATACGATAGATCCAAGGCAATGTAGTCAACGATATGTCTAAGTGAGATGCTTAGACCATGTTTATCGGGAGGGAGAGAGAGTTTCTTAAGGGAAGGACCCATTGTTACTTATTCAATACCTCTAATGGTCTAAATCACTACCCATAAAAGAACAAGAGAAGCACGGCTCCAACACCGTAGGAACCACCAGAGCCGCCTTAGAGAAGTTGCATATCTAAATCTACATTGTAGATACCAAGGAGAGCCCTTTGTTATTAATCAAAGTTACTGACAGAGTTACTGCTTCTAGGGATGATTTCATAGTAAAATTCCCTAGCAAGAGTACAACTCGCGTCCTAGACATAAGTTCACCGGTCAACTCGCCTAGTAAGAGTACAATTTTCCTGGATCGTCAAATGTAAAAACGCTGAGTCCATTTTCTTATAAATCTCCTTCGTAAAATTCGCAGAGATCAATTACATCTCTCTCCACAAACTAGGGGGCTTATTGTTGGAGGTGGGCTTTGACCCTCAACAAGGTTTATAAGGCAATGAGTTCAGCCCATTTAAAAGGAGGTCAGACCTCATCTTTCTATAAATAAGGAGGTACCCCCTCTTTGAAAAAGATCCTTTGGCCATTTCTTACACCTTCTCTCACTTTCTAGAGAGTAAGTGTAATTACTATAATTCGTCTCCTCCACACCTCCTAGAGAGAAAAACACCTCAGCACAAGCCTTTTTCTAGGCACTTGTGATCCGGTGTTGCAGAACTACGATTGGCTTGATCCTTCTTTGGATACGCAGCCTTCACCGGATCTAGCCACAATCTATTATACCTCTTTTACTCTCCATCCATCCAGTTCAATCTCAGCATGAAGGCTTCTCTTAATCCCACCATCGAAATCTGTCTACTTCCAAGAGAGCACCTATTTTAATTATTATAGATTTTGTTAATAAGTGTTACTATAAATTCCTATGAATAGGAAATTCATATAAAATCCAATTAATTTGATGTTTGTATGAATCATCGAAAAAAGAAAAATGTTCAGTCATCTATATTATTATTTGATAAAGAGGAATTTATTTTCTAAGCTTTACTGATAATTGGTAATTATGGTTTTATTTTGTAGATTTATATTTTTATGTGATTTTAAAATATTAATAGAACTTTGTTAAGTTATTATAATGACAATTTTTTACATGTGGGATTTGGTGGATGACAAAAAAAACATGTGGGATTTGGTGAGAGAAGTAAAAAAATTGTAAGTAATAAGCCACTATCTAAGTTTTGTTGTAATAAAAATTTAAATTATATATTATGATTAATTTAATAGTTACCTAATTAAATAATTTTGATTAAAATAAAATTTCTATTAAAGGTAAAATTGGTTGTATATATATTATTCCACAAAAGTGTGATCCATTATGAATTACTATTATTAACTAATATTATTAAATTTTAGCAATAATTTTATAGTTTTGCTCATCTTATGTTTAGTTTAGTAATATTAAATTGTATATTTATTTTTTATTTTTGAAAGAAAACTTTTTTTAATGCTACTGAATCATCTTATCAATCAAAAAATATAGTCCAAAAAATATTATCTCTTGCCGTTATAATTAAAAATTACGCTTTTACTATACATTATAATGTATTACTTTTGTTTTGTAAAATTTTAGTTAAATAGAAGTATATATTTAGTTATTGTAGATTTTGTTAATAGGCGTCACTACGAACTCCGATAAAGAAAAAAAAATTCATGTAAAATGTAATTAAGACTTTGATGAAGGGGGTTTGATTTTATATGTTTCACTGATAATTTGTAGTTATGGTTTAAGTTTTTAGATTTATCTTTTATATTATTTAAATTTTACAATGTAAAATTTTATTTAAAATGCATTAAGATGTAATAACGGCTAGAATATAAAAAAATTCAAGTACCAAACTTATATGTATTGCGTTGTAATAAAAAAGTAAATTATATCTTATAATTAATTTAATATTTGAAACTAATTAGATAATTTAGATTAAAATTAAAAAAAAAATTGAATTAATTAGATATATATTATTCCGCACAAGGTGCGGACCATTATCTAGTTGTTCAAGTATTTTTCTCAAAAGTTCATACAATTGCAAGAAATATTTATATTCTGGTGCGCCGTGGTAAATGCATATTCTCCCAACAATGAGCCTGTTTCAAAACCCATAACACTATCCCAAAAAGATTCAAATGATACTAATCCAAAATTACTAAAATTAAAGTATTATATATAGAATCTATTCAGTTTCAGACATTAAGAAATGTTACGGATCATAAATCTTACAACAATTCCCAACGATCAATACTCATAATGAAAAAAGTCTGAATGGTCTTTAAGATAAAAAGAAATTACTAAACAGAGCTTTTTAGTTGTTCAGAATTGTAAATAAAACAAAAATAATATCCAGTGCAATTTGAAATCGCATGTCTAAATAGACTGAGTCAGCCTTTTAACCTCTGCGTATCATAATCATGTTTCTATTATGTGCTCGCAGACAAATGAAAAATTATCACTAAGACTCAGGAGCAGTATTTCCCTTCCTATTTTTGAGAAGCCTTTTCTTCCTACAAAATTAGAAAGAAAAATAAAATTATGATGCAAATCAGAATATACAAACCCATGAAAAAATTAGCGTCATTCGAAGTACAGTTCAAATGCAAAGAAGTTATTTATTCACACCACAAACATGGTATTCAAAAGAAGAAATGATATGCAAAGCTGAAAATGCAAAGCCATGAACAAAACATATGGCTTGAGAGTTCAAGAAAAGCACAATACAGTTTAATGCGAAGTTAGTATTTGATGTAATACAGTTTCATACGAAGTTAGTATTTGACTGTAAAACATGGCATGGATTCCAAATTATGTGGATAAATGCTTTAGTTGCAAGTGTATATATACATATATGATGTGTTTGAGATTAATAAAAGAACACTTGAATCCTAAAAACCGTTAAAAAAGTCCTTGACCTAAAAAAGTTTCAATGTATTTATTCACCAAAGTAATCTTAAACCTAGTAATAAGTTCTAATAAATTCTTTAACCTAAAAGGAATTTAGAAGCCTACAACCCTTAATAAATTCCTTGACATTATAGCATTAGAGAGAGAGAGAAAATGATTTACCTTTTGCAAACAATGTACTTATCTACTTGCGGTTTTTGCTCAGGGCTAAACGCAAACCACCTTTCATGAGGACATACGTCACTCTGGCTTCCTAAATCTGCACACAACCAAAGGAAAGAGAACAAAAATTACTACATAATACTTGTTAAGACAAGAAAATAGTTTATATGTTTTTCACACCTTGAAGTAAAATGTTTGGTTCTTTGTTGTACGACTTCAATTTCCAGAGAATAAGACCATTGTCATCCAATTCGACCGGGCTGGTTCTAAGAACATCATCATATTCTTGAACTTCTGCAAAATAATTTAGAAAGAATAAGCCTCTAAACCATTATTATAAACAATCAATCACATGGATTCAGACTTATACTTTGCATTTTTAACGCGTTTTGCATTTCGGCAAAGACTAGTTCCGATTCAGCTTCCATTTGTGATAGAATTGCAAGGCGTTGTGTACTTGTCAATCCAACCCCATTATTCTCTGCTTGAGCTTTGGAGAACTCAACTTCTATCTTCTGATAAAGTTTTGCTCCTACAACAAAAAGGTTTTAATATTATGAATTGTCAAACTTAAATTGTAAAGACCTAAGTAGATTTTACGGTTACCTTAGCTTTTGCTGCATTCAACTTTTCTTTTGCTTCCTTTTTCTTATCAACAGACTCAGGATTAGCAAAGCAATCCCTCAGCACCCTGAAAGATTGTTTACAACATGTTAACTCTTAAGAACAAAAAGAAGAAGAACTGATTCAATATAATATAAATATATGTCTGTGTGGGTGTGTATCAATATAACTTACGTTGTGCTAAGCGTTTCATCGCACAAGAAATTCAAAAGCTTCAGCCTTTGCGATGAACCCATCTCCTCATACGCAGCAATGCCTTTTTGAAACATCTCAGAAGGAAAGTCATCAAGATTAACTTCGGATTCGGCAAGACAGTTTCCAAGAACATTGAACCACCTATCATCAGATGCACTCAGGCCAACCGATCTAAATTATCAAAAAAAAAATGATATCAATCAGTTATGTATCAGAGAAAAAATTATAGTTTCCAAGAAAACAATACTTACGTGTCTCCTGTGTCAACCAATATCAGAGTCAATAATTTGATTATCATTTGCGTGAGGGCAGAATGCTCTTGGCTCCTTGTGTTTCTCCCGGATACAATCTCACTTACAACAAGTTGAGGTTCTCCTCCTCTCAAACCAAGAGCCTATTCAAAAGTCATTTGCATTATTAGACAAGAGCCAATAGTAAACATTTCCACTGTTAAAGAAAAACACTAAGTACATAGAAGACACCTTTCCAAATTTCGAACAGAACTCCAAAAACTGAAGCACGCTTCCAGCATTTTCAGAGGGCAAGTCAATGCCGAAGACAGTGATTGACTCCATGCCCTGAGGTAGCTTAACCTCCTCAAGCTGAGATTTCTCTTTCTTCTTGAGAATGGGTTTTATTCTATTTCCGGTTGCAGCATTCACCTCGTTGTAGCCTTCACTTGAATCATTCAGCTTCAGCTGGCGTTTAGAACCATTTTCTCTAAGAAACCCAATCGGCTTCTTACCTTGTTTCTTCCTGGAAAAGAAAAAGAAAATTTAATTTCTCTTAAAATTTACAAAGTGAGACCAACAGCATACACAGTCCTTTTGAAAGAAAAGAAAAACTAAAAATGTAATGAATGATTTAGACTTACATGCAAGAACTACAATTGCAAATTCCCTGCATTTGTAACAAAGCCAATCTTCTTTCGATGCAATATTCTCTGGGATCTCTTTGTACCTTTAAATTAGAGCCGTAATCATATATAAAGCAATCACTAGAGCTTCTACAAATCTCAAAACATCAGATCAAACCTGTTCCATAGGCAACTACGACAATACTTCACCGTGCATGTCGTGTTTGGCCTCTTTGTCACGCAAGTTCCAACAGCATCCGATCTCTTTTGATGACACTACAACACAAAGATCACTGATTCAGACAATGACTCAAATAACATTCAAAACCAAAAAGTCACCCAATTTTGGATGAATAAGGATAAAAACAATTCAGAATATAAAGTGCCTATTGAAGATGGGTTGATCGAAGCAAAACAAACCCTGATATCATAAGGTTTGATAAAAAACGTTTGAACCTGGTGGCAATACGACGATTGGACAATTTGGGTTTGATCTTCGATCCTTGATTCAGAGATGTTGTTCATGATTTCCTCGACCATACTCAAGACAAAACACACGCAAACCCAAAAAAAAAGAAGGTAAATCCGATAAGAAAGTCTTAAACGAAGACAGATGTTAAATCTTGGTTTATGTGTCTTTGATTTCAGATAATGTGAATCGAAATCTGTAGATTTCTTACCTTTTCAGTCACTACCAAACACTTTTGGAAAGCTAGTACTGGCGGGCTAGGATGTAATTCAATTTTATGTCCTTTATTCAAATTAGTGATTACTAAGGTCCAATGTTTTGAAAACGGACGGATCTGATTCGGTGTAGCTACTGGTTGACTGGCGGGTTTTCCATTTATGAAGATTATATATATATATATATATATATATATATAATTGTATATTTGTATTATATGAGCTTTAACTCTACATATAATACATTCTCTATTCTTTTCTATAATTAACTAAATATAAACAATAAACATAAATCTAACTATATATATAGTTAAAAAACTGAATAGTGAATACTATGTAAACTGAAATTGATAAAATCATATGATTTACAATTAAAATTATCATATTTATTTATTTTTACAACTAACATCTCAAATTTTATAAACATGGTAAAATAAAAATAGTATATGAAAGTCAAAAATATATTTTTCACATTGTTTTTTAATAAAATAAAAAATCAATTAAATAGTAATAGTTGAATATTAATTATAAAATATTAAATTTTAGCTAGTAATAATTGAAAACACTTAATTATATGTTAATTTTTAAGAACCGGTTTTAAAATTGACCCGGGTCACCGGTTTTACCGGTTTTCAGCTGGTTTTACCGGTTTTTTCATAAATCCGGGTTTTAAACCGAACCAGACTCGGCTTCTTTAACGAGTCACGGTCGGACAGGTTCGACTGGTCGGTCCGATCAAGTTTTCAAAACACTGCTATGGTCTCAATAGGTGACCACACTTTTTTTTATCAAAGGAGGTGACCACACTTTAAAAAGAAATTAAAATGAATTCTTCTCAAATGATATACCAACTAGAAATCTCACGTCATTCTTCATTTTTCTTCATATATTGAAGAACTAATAATGAAAACAAGTTCTCTATTGTGTGATCTTAGAATCTATGTGGATTCGACCCTTAAATAATGTATCTGAACCTCAGAATTTGCAAGTAGCTTAAAGGAATAATTTGAGCATATTATTCATTCATCCTCTATAACCTCCATGAAACTCTGTCGCTTCTCCGACTAATCCATCAAGAGATCCACTGCTTCTCTCGATTTTCGCCTCCAATTCATCAAACTTCCTCACCATCACGTTTGATTATATCTATCTTCACCGTTTCTATGATAGAGTTTACAAATCCCTAGGAAATTTATTGATAACAGAAATGGATTACAAGAGTAGCTTTGCAAGTTTAGATCACAATCACCTTCTATGGTGAAAGATGATTGCTCACGATGATCTCATGGCGACCGTGTTGTGACTCATGGCGTAAACAATACAAACATACAAAACATAAACTCCATAAAAGCCTAGACTCTTCCTTTTATACTTCTCGAATCAATAATTGCAAAAGATCTTCCGAAAACCGAAGCTTAACTCTAGTCATTTAGTCAGCCAGCTCAGCCTCCACGTCATCAGATTTGGCGTCTTCAATTTAAGTATCTATAAAACTAAGTACAACGGTTTCAGAACCCATTTTATTTTCAACACCATCTTTTTCTTTTTTTAACATTGTACATCATCTTCTTTCTCTCTTCCACCTAATTATTCAACACTCACTTCATTTAACCTCTACAATAGTTTGTTTAATAAAATTCAACATCCTACCCACCATTTTTAATTCATACTTTTATCTCTTACAATATAATAACTACATATTAATAATATTTTTTTATTTTAGTTTACTTAAAAACTAAAATAACATAATTTTTAATAATTTTTATTTTATTTATATAGTTACCTTACTTTTAAAAATAATACTAATATTAACATTATTAAAACAATTAAAATAAGAGTATCTTCATTTTTTAAGTTATATATTTACCTAATTTTATTTTTTAAAATACTAAACTTAATACTATTAAAACAATTAAAATTAAGAAATTTTAAAGACATACAATACAAATACACAAAATTTTAAATAGACTCGATAAAGTCACTCATGCCACCAAGATCTTTTTGTGTAGAAAATTCGGGAATTCAGTTGCTCCAGTATTTAAAACATTTTCATCACCCGTTGGAGTAGAAGAAAGATGAGGTGTTTGAGAAAAATATTGCATCATCGATCTATATTGTGAAGGATAATTTGGAACATATGATGGCATGAAGAAATTTTGTGGAAAACTATAATTTGGTATATTTTGGGTTGGTCAAAGTTTGGTTTGAAATTGATATTGGAATTTATGGTAGTTAAATGGAAAACTAGAAGAATTTTGGGTGTGAAAAAGATTATTATTGGGATCTATTTAACAAAAAAAATGTTTAAACATTAAAATCGTTCATTACAATAAAAATAATGTTTTCTATATCCAAATGAAATAAAAATAGTTTTTATTAATAGAACATAAAGAATCATGAATTTTGATACAATTTTTTATTTTCTTAAAAAAAAGTTTTATTATATACTTAATTAGTCTCAATTATTGGGTAAAGATAAAAATAAAAAAGTCTGAACAAACAATGAAAACATAGGCATTTAAATTTTATTCAGATTTTTTTTTAAAAAAAATTATTTACATAAGTGTGCATGTACACACATCCAACATTTCTCCTATTCAAGTTACGCCATATGGCTAAGCTAGGCCACACAAAAAAACTACAACTATTAAATCTTTACAACTTGTTTGAAGCCACATAGATGTTCCAAATTTTCTAACACCCTCATTGTTACTTATTCAACACCTCTAATGGTCTAAATCACTACCCAGAAAAGAACAAGAGAAGCACGGCTCCAACACCGTAGAAACCACCAGAGCCACCTTAGAGAAGTTGCATATCTAAATCTACATTTTAGATACCAAGGAGAGCCCTTTGTTATTAATCAAAAGCCACTGAAAGCTTACAATGAAAGTAAACTGAAAAAGAAGGTAAAAGCCCCAACAAAATAAAATGAGTAACTAATCGAAATAAGAACCATGCATACAACAATAATATGATAGATCCAAGGCAATGTAGTCAACGATATGTCTAAGTGAGATGCTTAGACCATGTTTATCGGGAGGGAGAGAGAGTTTCTTAAAGGAAGGACCCATTGTTACTTATTCAACACCTCTAATGGTCTAAATCACTACCCATAAAAGAACAAGAGAAGCACGGCTCCAACACCGTAGAAACCACCAGAGCCACCTTAGAGAAGTTGCATATCTAAATCACTACCCATAAAAGAACAAGAGAAGCACGGCTCCAACACCGTAGAAACCACCAGAGCCGCCTTAGAGAAGTTGCATATCTAAATCTATATTGTAGATACCAAGGAGAGCCCTTTGTTATTAATCAAAGTTACTGACAGAGTTACTGCTTCTGGGGATGATTTCAAAGTAAACCTCCCTTCCTAGGCATGAGTTCACCGGTCAACTCGCCTAGTAAGAGTACAACTTGCCTGGATCGTCAAATGTAAAAACGCTGAGTCCATTTTCTTATAAATCTCCTTCGTAAAATTCGCAGAGATCAACTACATCTCTCTCCACAAACTAGGGGGCTTATTGTTGGAGGTGGGCTTTGCCCCTCAACAAGGTTTATAAGACAATGAGCTCAGCCCATTTAAAAAGAGGTCAGACCTCATCTTTCTATAAATAAAGAGGTGCCCCTCTTTGAAAAAGATCCTTTGGCCATTTCTTACACCTTCTCTCACTTTCTAGAGAGTAAGTATAATTACTATAATTCGTCTCCTCCACACCTCCTAGAGAGAAAAACACCTCAGCACAAGCCTTTTTCTAGGCACTTGTGATCCGGTGTTGCAGAACTATGATTGGCTTGATCCTTCTTAGGATACGCAGCCTTCACCGGATCCAGCCACAATCTATTATACCTCTTTTACTCTCCATCCATCCAGTTCAATCTCAGCATGAAGGCTTCTCCTAACCCCACCATCAAAATCTGTCTACTTCCAGTAGAGCACCTATTTTTAATTATTATAGATTTTGTTAATAAGTGTTACTATAAACTCCTATGAATAGGAAATTCATATAAAATCCAATTAATTTGATGTTTGTATGAATCATCGAAAAAAGAAAAATGTTCAGTCATCTATATTATTATTTGATGAAGAGGAATTTATTTTCTAAGCTTTACTGATAATTGGTGATTATGGTTTTATTTTGTAGATTTATATTTTTATGTGATTTTAAAATATTAATAGAACTTTGTTAAGTTATTATAATGACAATTTTTTACATGTGGGATTTGGTGGATGACAAAAAAAACATGTGGGATTTGGTGAGAGAAGTAAAAAAAAAAATTGTAAGTCATAAGCCACTATCTAAGTTTTGTTGTAATAAAAAAGTTAAATTATATATTATCATTAATTTAATAGTTACCTAATTAAATAATTTTGATTAAAATAAAATTTCTATTAAAAGTAAAATTGGTTGTATATATATTATTCCGCACAAAGTGCGATCCATTATGAATTACTATTATTAACGAATGTTATTAAATTTTAGCAATAATTTTATAGTTTTGTTCATCTTATGTTTAGTTTAGTAATATTAAATTGTATATTTTTTATTTTTATTTTTATTTTTATTTTGAAAGAAAACTTTTTAATGCTACTGAATCATCTTATCAATCAAAAATATAGTCAAAAATATGATCTCTTGTCGTTATAATTAAAAATTACGCTTTTACTATACATTATAATGTATTAATTTTGTTTTGTAAAATTTTAGTTAAATAGAAGTATATATTTAATTATTGTAAATTTTATTAATAGGCGTCACTATGAACTCCGATGAAGAAAAAAAATTCATGTAAAATGTAATTAAGACTTTCATGCACGGGGTTTGATTTTATATGTTTCATTGATAATTTGTAGTTATGTTTAAGTTTTTAGATTTATCTTTTATATTATTTTAATTTTACAATGTAGAATTTTAATTAAAATGCATTAAGATGTAATAACGGCTAGAATATAAAAAAATTCAAGTACCAAACTTATATGTATTGCGTTGTAATAAAAAAGTAAATTATATCTTATAATTAATTTAATATTTGAAACTAATTAGATAATTTAGATTAAAATTAAAAAAAAAAAATTGAATTAATTTGATATATATTATTCATAAAGGTGCGGACCATTATCTAGTTGTTCAAGTATTTTTCTCAAAAGTTCATACAATTGCAAGAAATATTTATATTCTGGTGCGCCGTGGTAAATGCATATTCTCCCAACAATGAGCCTGTTTCAAAACCCATAACACTATCCCAAAAAGATTCAAATGATACTAATCCAAAATTACTAAAATTAAAGTATTATATATAGAATCTATTCAGTTTCAGACATTAAGAAATGTTACGGATCATAAATCTTACAACAATTCCCAACGATCAATACTCATAATGAAAAAAGTCTGAATGGTCTTTAAGATAAAAAGAAATTACTAAACAGAGCTTTTTAGTTGTTCAGAATTGTAAATAAAACAAAAATAATATCCAGTGCAATTTGAAATCGCATGTCTAAATAGACTGAGTCAGCCTTTTAACCTCTGCGTATCATAATCATGTTTCAATTATGTGCTCGCAGACAAAAGAAAAATTATCACCAAGACTCAGGAGCAGTATTTCCCTTCCTATTTTTGAGAAGCCATTTCTTCCTACAAAATTAGAATGAAAGAAAAAAATATGATGCAAATCAGAATATGCAAACCCATGAAAAAAATTAGCGTCATTCGAAGTACAGTTCAAATGCAAAGAAGTTATTTATTCACACCACAAACATAGTATTCAAAAGAAGAAATGATATGCAAAGCTGAAAATGCAAAGCCATGAACAAAACATATGGCTTGAGAGTTCAAGAAAAGCACAATACAGTTTAATGCGAAGTTACTATTTGATGTAATACAGTTTCAATGAATTTATTCACCAAAGTAATCTTAAACCTGGTAAGTTCTAATAAATTCTTTAACCTAAAAGCAATTTAGAAGCCTACAACCCTTAATAAATTCCTTGACATTAAAGCATTAGAGAGAGAGAGAAAATGATTTACCTTTTGCAAACAATGTACTTATCTACTTGCGGTTTTTGCTCAGGGCTAAACGCAAACCACCTTTCATGAGGACTTCCTAAATCTGCACACAACCAAAGGAAAGAGAACAAAAATTACTACATAATACTTGTTAAGACAAGAAAATAGTTTATATGTTTTGCACACCTTGAAGTAAAATGTTTGGTTCTTTGTTGTACGACTTCAATTTCCAGAGAATAAGACCATTGTCATCCAATTCGACCGGGCTGGTTCTAAGAACATCATCATATTCTTGAACTTCTGCAAAATAATTTAGAAAGAATAAGCCTCTAAACCATTATTATAAACAATCAATCACATGGATTCAGACTTATACTTTGCATTTTTAACGCGTTTTGCATTGCGGCAAAGACTAGTTCCGATTCAGCTTCCATTTGTGATAGAATTGCAAGGCGTTGTGTACTTGTCAATCCAACCCCATTATTCTCTGCTTGAGCTTTGGAGAACTCAACTTCTATCTTCTGATAAAGTTTTGCTCCTACAACAAAAAGGTTTTAATATTATGAATTGTCAAACTTAAATTGTAAAGACCTAAGTAGATTTTACGGTTACCTTAGCTTTTGCTGCATTCAACTTTTCTTTTGCTTCCTTTTTCTTATCAACAGACTCAGGATTAGCAAAGCAATCCCTCAGCACCCTGAAAGATTGTTTACAACATGTTAACTCTTAAGCACAAAAAAAAGAAGAAGAACTGATTCAATATAATATAAATATATGTCTGTGTGGGTGTGTATCAATATAACTTACGTTGTGCTAAGCGTTTCATCGCACAAGAAATTCAAAAGCTTCAGCCTTTGCGATGAACCCATCTCCTCATACGCAGCAATGCCTTTTTGAAACATCTCAGAAGGAAAGTCATCAAGATTAACTTCGGATTCGGCAAGACAGTTTCCAAGAACATTGAACCACCTATCATCAGATGCACTCAGGCCAACCGATCTAAATTATCAAAAAAAAAAAAAATGATATCAATCAGTTATGTATCAGAGAAAAAATTATAGTTTCCAAGAAAACAATACTTACGTGTCTCCTGTGTCAACCAATATCAGAGTCAATAATTTGATTATCATTTGCGTGAGGGCAGAATGCTCTTGGCTCCTTGTGTTTCTCCCGGATACAATCTCACTTACAACAAGTTGAGGTTCTCCTCCTCTCAAACCAAGAGCCTATTATTCAAAAGTAATTTGCATTATTAGACAAGAGCCAATAGTAAACATTTCCACTGTTAAAGAAAAAAAAACTAAGTACATAGAAGACACCTTTCCAAATTTCGAACAGAACTCCAAAAACTGAAGCACGCTTCCAGCATTTTCAGAGGGCAAGTCAATGCCGAAGACAGTGATTGACTCCATGCCCTGAGGTAGCTTAACCTCCTCAAGCTGAGATTTCTCTTTCTTCTTGAGAATGGGTTTTATTCTATTTCCGGTTGCAGCATTCACCTCGTTGTAGCCTTCACTTGAATCATTCAGCTTCAGCTGGCGTTTAGGACCATTTTCTCTAAGAAACCCAATCGGCTTCTTACCTTGTTTCTTCCTGGAAAAGAAAAAGAAAATTTAATTTCTCTTAAAATTTACAAAGTGAGACCAACAGCATACACAGTCCTTTTTGAAAGAAAAGAAAAAACTAAAAATGTAATGAATGATTTAGACTTACATGCAAGAACTACAATTGCAAATTCCCCTGCATTTGTAACAAAGCCAATCTTCTTTCGATGCAATATTCTCTGGGATCTCTTTGTACCTTTAAATTAGAGCCGTAATCATATATAAAGCAATCACTAGAGCTTCTACAAATCTCAAAAACATCAGATCAAACCTGTTCCATAGGCAACTACGACAATACTTCACCGTGCATGTCGTGTTTGGCCTCTTTGTCACGCAAGTTCCAACAGCATCCGATCTCTTTTGATGACACTACAACACAAAGATCACTGATTCAGACAATGACTCAAATAACATTCAAAACCAAAAAGTCACCCAATTTTGGATGAATAAGGATAAAAACAATTCAGAATATAAAGTGCCTATTGAAGATGGGTTGATCGAAGCAAAAACAAACCCTGATATCATAAGGTTTGATAAAAAAAAACGTTTGAACCTGGTGGCAATACGACGATTGGACAATTTGGGTTTGATCTTCGATCCTTGATTCAGAGATGCTGTTCATGATTTCCTCGACCATACTCTCAAGACAAAACACACGCAAACCCAAAAAAAAAAAGAAGGTAAATCCGATAAGAAAGTCTTAAACGAAGACAGATGTTAAATCTTGGTTTATGTGTCTTTGATTTCAGATAATGTGAATCCGAAATCTGTAGATTTCTTACCTTTTTCAGTCACTACCAAACACTTTTTGGAAAGCTAGTACTGGCGGGCTAGGATGTAATTCAATTTTATGTTTTTTCGGGGGTCTCCTCACATTTCGCATTTAATTAGTGACCTATCTAGAAGGCTTATATACGTTGGTAAAAAAATTCAATCCTTTATTCAAATTAGTGATTACTAAGGTCCAATGTTTTGAAAACCGGACCGGATACAGATTCGGTGTAGCTACTGGTTGACCGGCGGATTTTCCATTTATGAAGATTATATATATATATATTTGTATATTTATATTATATGAGTTTTAACTCTACATATAATACATTCTCTATTCTTTTCTATAATTAACTAAATATAAACAATAAACATAAATCTAACTATATATATAGTTGTATATTTATATTATATGAGTTTTAACTCTATATATAATACATTCTCTATTCTTTTCTATAATTAACTAAATATAAACAATAAACATAAATCTAACTATATATATAGTTGTATATTTATATTATATGAGTTTTAACTCTACATATAATACATTCTCTATTCTTTTCTATAATTAACTAAATATAAACAATAAACATAAATCTAACTATATATATAGTTGTATATTTATATTATATGAGTTTTAACTCTACATATAATACATTCTCTATTCTTTTCTATAATTAACTAAATATAAACAATAAACATAAATCTAACTATATATATAGTTGTATATTTATATTATATGAGTTTTAACTCTATATATAATACATTCTCTATTCTTTTCTATAATTAACTAAATATAAACAATAAACATAAATCTAACTATATATATAGTTAAAAAAAAACTGAATAGTGAATACTATGTAAACTGAAATTGATAAAATCATATGATTTACAATTAAAATTATCATATTTATTTATTTTTACAACTAACATCTCAAATTTTATAAACATGGTAAAATAAAAATAGTATATGAAAGTCAAAAATATATTTTTAACATTGTTTTTTAATAAAATAAAAAATCAATTAAATAATAATAGTTGAATATTAATTATAAAATATTAAATTTTAGCTAATAATAATTGAAAACACTTAATTATATGTTAATTTTTAAGAACCGGGTTTTAAAATTGACCCGGGTCACCGATTTTACCGGTTTTCAGCTGGTTTTACCGGTTTTTTCATAAATTCGGGTTTTAAACCGAACCGGACTCGGCTTCTTTAGCGAGTCACGGTCGGACACGTTCGACCGGCCGGTCCGATCCAGTTTTCAAAACACTGCTATGGTCTCAATAGGTGACCACACTTTTTTTTATCAAAGGAGGTGACCACACTTTAAAAAGAAATTAAAATGAATTCTTCTCAAATGATATACCAACTAGAAATCTCACATCATTCTTCATTTTTCTTCATATATTGAAGAACTAATAATGAAAACAAGTTCTCTATTGTGTGATCTTAGAATCTATGTGGATTCGACCCTTAAATAATGTATCTGAACCTCAGAATTTGCAAGTAGCTTAAAGGGATAATTTGAGCATATTATTCATTCATCCTCTATAACCTCCATGAAACTCTGTCGCTTCTCCGACTAATCCATCAAGAGATCCACTGCTTCTCTCGATTTTCGCCTCCAATTCATCAAACTTCCTCACCATCACTTTGATTATATCTATCTTCACCGTTTCTATGATAGAGTTTACAAATCCCTAGGAAATTTATTGATAACAGAAATGGATTACAAGAGTAGCTTTGCAAGTTTAGATCACAATCACCTTCTGTGGTGAAAGATGATTGCTCACGATGATCTCATGGCGACCGTCTTGTGACTCATGGCGTAAACAATACAAACATACAAAACATAAACTCCATAAAAGCCTAGACTCTTCCTTTTATACTTCTCGAATCAATAATTGCAAAAGATCTTCCGCAAACCGAAGCTTAACTCTAGTCATTTAGTCAGCCAGCTCAGCCTCCACGTCATCAGATTTGGCGTCTTCAATTTAAGTATCTATAAAACTAAGTACAACGGTTTCAGCACCCATTTTATTTTCAACACCATCTTTTTCCCTTTAAACATTGTACATCATCTTCTTTCTCTCTTCCACCTAATTATTCAACACTCACTTCATTTAACCTCTACAATAGTTTGTTTAATATAATTCAACATCCTACCCACCATTTTTAATTCATACTTTTATCTCTTACAATATAATAACTACATATTAATAATATTTTTTATTTTAGTTTACTTAAAAACTAAAATAACATAATTTTTTAATAATTTTTATTTTATTTATATACTTACCTTACTTTTAAAAATAATACTAATATTAACATTATTAAAACAATTAAAATAAGAGTATCTTCATTTTTTAAGTTATATATTTACCTAATTATATTTTTAAAAATACTAAACTTAATATTATTAAAACAATTAAAATTAAGAAATTATAAAGAGATACAATACAAACACACAAAATTTTAAATAGACTCGATAACATCACTCATGCCACCAAGATATTTTTGTGTAGAAAATTCGGGAATTCAGTTGCTCCAGTATTTAAAACATTTTCATCACCCGTTGGAGTAGAAGAAAGATGAGGTGTTTGAGAAAAATATTGCATATATCATCGATCCATATTGTGAAGGATGATTTGGAACATATGATGGCACGAAGAAATTTAGTGGAAAACTATAATTTGGTATATTTTGGGTTGGTCGAAGTTTGGTTTGAAATTGATATTGGAATTTTTGGTAGTTAAATGGAAAACTAGAAGAATTTTGGGTGTGAAAAAGATTATTATTGGGATCTATTTAACAAAAAAAATGTTTAAACACCCTCATTGTTACTTATTCAACACCTCTAATGGTCTAAATCACTACCCAGAAAAGAACAAGAGAAGCACGGCTCCAACACCGTAGAAACCACCAGAGCCACCTTAGAGAAGTTGCATATCTAAATATACATTGTAGATACCAAGGAGAGCCCTTTGTTATTAATCAAAAGCCACTGAAAGCTTACAATGAAAGTAAACTGAAAAAGAAGGTAAAAAGCCCCAACAAAAATAAAAATGAGTAACTAATCGAAATAAGAACCATGCATACAACAATAATACGATAGATCCAAGGCAATGTAGTCAACGATATGTCTAAGTGAGATGCTTAGACCATGTTTATCGGGAGGGAGAGAGAGTTTCTTAAAGGAAGGACCCATTGTTACATATTCAACACCTCTAATGGTCTAAATCACTACCCATAAAAGAACAAGAGAAGCACGGCTCCAACTGTGTAGAAACCACCAGAGCCGCCTTAGAGAAGTTGCATATCTAAATCTACATTGTAGATACCAAGGAGAGCCCTTTGTTATTAATCAAAGTTACTGACAGAGTTACTGCTTCTAGGGATGATTTCATAGTAAACTTCCCTAGCGAGAATACAACTCGCGTCCTAGGCATGAGTTCACCGGTCAACTCACCTAGTAAGAGTACAACTTTCCTGGATCGTCAAATGTAAAAACGCTGAATCCATTTTCTTATAAATCTCCTTCGTAAAATTCGCAGAGATCAGTTACATCTCTCTCCACAAACTAGGGGGCTTATTGTTGGAGGTGGTCTTTGCCCCTCAACAAGGTTTATAAGACAATGAGCTCAGCCCATTTAAAAGGAGGTCAGACCTCATCTTTCTATAAATAAGGAGGTACCCGCTCTTTGAAAAAGATCCTTTGGCCATTTCTTACACCTTCTCTCACTTTCTAGAGAGTAAGTGTAATTACTATAATTCGTCTCCTCCACACCTCCTAGAGAGAAAAACACCTCAGCACAAGCCTTTTTCTAGGCACTTGTGATCCGATGTTGCAGAACTACGATTGGCTTGATCCTTCTTAGGATACGCAGCCTTCACCGGATCCAGCCACAATCTATTATACCTCTTTACTCTCCATCTATCCAGTTCAATCTCAGCATGAAGGCTTCTCCTAATCCCACCATCGAAATCTGTCTACTTCCAGTAGAGCACCTATTTTTAATTATTATAGATTTTGTTAATAAGTGTTACTATAAACTCCTATGAATAAGAAATTCATATAATATCCAATTAATTTGATGTTTGTATGAATCATCGAAAAAAAGAAAAATGTTCAGTCATCTATATTATTATTTGATGAAGAGGAATTTATTTTCTAAGTTTTACTGATAATTGGTGATTATGGTTTTATTTTGTAGATTTATATTTTTATGTGATTTAAAAATATTAATAGAACTTTGTTAAGTTATTATAATGACAATTTTTTACATGTGGGATTAGGTGGATGACAAAAACAACATGTGGGATTTGGTGACTGAAGTAAAAAAAAATTGTAAGTAATAAGCCACTATCTAAGTTTTGTTGTAATAAAAAAGTTAAATTATATATTATGATTAATTTAATAGTTACCTAATTAAATAATTTTGATTAAAATAAAATTTCTATTAAAGGTAAAATTGGTTTTATATATATTATTCCACAAAAAGTGTGATCCATTATGAATTACTATTATTAACGAATGTTATTAAATTTTAGCAATAATTTTATAGTTTTGCTCATCTTATGTTTAGTTTAGTAATATTAAATTGTATATTTTTTATTTTTAAAAGAAAACTTTTTTTAATGCTACTGAATCATCTTAGCAATCAAAAAATATAGTCAAAAAAATATGATCTCTTGTTGTTATAATTAAAAATTCCGCTTTTACTAGACATTAGAATGTATTACTTTTATTTTTTAAAATTTTAATTAAATAGAAGTATATATTTAGTTATTGTAGATTTTGTTAATAGGCGTCACTACGAACTCCGATAAAGAAAAAAAATTCATGTAAAATGTAATTAAGACTTTGATGAAGGGGATTTGATTTTATATGTTTCACTGATAATTTGTAGTTATGTTTTAAGTTTTTAGATTTATCTTTTATATTATTAAAATTTTACAATGTAAAATTTTAATTAAAATGCATTAAGATGCAATAACGGCTAGAATATAAAAAAAATTCAAGTACCAAACTTATATGTATTGCGTTGTAATAAAAAGGTAAATTACATCTTATAATTAATTTAATATTTGAAACTAATTAGATAATTTAGATTAAAATTAAAAAAAAATGAATTAGTTGGTATATATATTATTCCGCACAAGGTGCGGACCATTATCTAGTTGTTCAAGTATTTTTCTCAAAAGTTCATACAATTGCAAGAAATATTTATATTCTGGTGCGCCGTGGTAAATGCATATTCTCCCAACAATGAGCCTGTTTCAAAACCCATAACACTATCCCAAAAAGATTCAAATGATACTAATCCAAAATTACTAAAATTAAAGTATTATATATAGAATCTATTCAGTTTCAGACATTAAGAAATGTTACGGATCATAAATCTTACAACAATTCCCAACGATCAATACTCATAATGAAAAAAGTCTGAATGGTCTTTAAGATAAAAAGAAATTACTAAACAGAGCTTTTTAGTTGTTCAGAATTGTAAATAAAACAAAAATAATATCCAGTGCAATTTGAAATCGCATGTCTAAATAGACTGAGTCAGCCTTTTAACCTCTGCGTATCATAATCATGTTTCAATTATGTGCACGCAGACAAAAGAAAAATTATCACCAAGACTCAGGAGCAGTATTTCCCTTCCTATTTTTGAGAAGCCTTTTCTTCCTACAAAATTAGAAAGAAAAAAAAATTATGATGCAAACCCATGAAAAAAATTAGCGTCATTCGATGTACAGTTCAAATGCAAAGAAGTTATTTATTCACACCACAAACATAGTATTCAAAAGAAGAAATGATATGCAAAGCTGAAAATGCAAAGCCATGAACAAAACATATGGCCTGAGAGTTCAAGAAAAGCACAATACAGTTTAATGCGAAGTTAGTATTTGACTGTAAAACATGGCATGGATTCCAAATTATGTGGAAAAATTCTTTAGTTGCAAGTGTATATATACATATATGATGTGTTTGAGATTAATAAAAGAACACTTGAATCCTAAAAACCGTTAATAAAGTCCTTGACCTAAAAAAGTTTCAATGAATTTATTCACCAAAGTAATCTTAATCCTAGTAAGTTCTAATAAATTCTTTAACCTAAAAGCAATTTAGAAGCCTACAACCCTAATAAATTCCTTGACATTATAGCATTAGAGAGAGAGAAAATGATTTACCTTTTGCAAACAATGTACTTATCTACTTGCGGTTTTTGCTCAGGGCTAAACGCAAACCACCTTTCATGAGGACATACGTCACTCTGGCTTCCTAAATCTGCACACAACCAAAGGAAAGAGAACAAAAATTACTACATAATACTTGTTAAGACAAGAAAATAGTTTATATGTTTTTCACACCTTGAAGTAAAATGTTTGGTTCTTTGTTGTACGACTTCAATTTCCAGAGAATAAGACCATTGTCATCCAATTCGACCGGGCTGGTTCTAAGAACATCATCATATTCTTGAACTTCTGCAAAATAATTTAGAAAGAATAAGCCTCTAAACCATTATTATAAACAATCAATCACATGAATTCAGACTTATACTTTGCATTTTTAACGCGTTTTGCATTTCGGCAAAGACTAGTTCCGATTCAGCTTCCATTTGTGATAGAATTGCAAGGCGTTGTGTACTTGTCAATCCAACCCCATTATTCTCTGCTTGAGCTTTGGAGAACTCAACTTCTATCTTCTGATAAAGTTTTGCTCCTACAACAAAAGGTTTTAATATTATGAATTGTCAAACTTAAATTGTAAAGACCTAAGTAGATTTTACGGTTACCTTAGCTTTTGCTGCATTCAACTTTTCTTTTGCTTCCTTTTTCTTATCAACAGACTCAGGATTAGCAAAGCAATCCCTCAGCACCCTGAAAGATTGTTTACAACATGTTAACTCTTAAGAACAAAAAAAGAAGAAGAACTGATTCAATATAATATAAATATATGTCTGTGTGTGTGTGTGTGGGTGTGTATCAATATAACTTACGTTGTGCTAAGCGTTTCATCGCACAAGAAATTCAAAAGCTTCAGCCTTTGCGATGAACCCATCTCCTCATACGCAGCAATGCCTTTTTGAAACATCTCAGAAGGAAAGTCATCAAGATTAACTTCGGATTCGGCAAGACAGTTTCCAAGAACATTGAACCACCTATCATCAGATGCACTCAGGCCAACCGATCTAAATTATCAAAAAAAAAAAATTAAAAAATGATATCAATCAGTTATGTATCAGAGAAAAAATTATAGTTTCCAAGAAAACAATACTTACGTGTCTCCTGTGTCAACCAATATCAGAGTCAATAATTTGATTATCATTTGCGTGAGGGCAGAATGCTCTTGGCTCCTTGTGTTTCTCCCGGATACAATCTCACTTACAACAAGTTGAGGTTCTCCTCCTCTCAAACCAAGAGCCTATTATTCAAAAAGTAATTTGCATTATTAGACAAGAGCCAATAGTAAACATTTCCACTGTTAAAGAAAAAAAAACTAAGTACATAGAAGACACCTTTCCAAATTTCGAACAGAACTCCAAAAACTGAAGCACGCTTCCAGCATTTTCAGAGGGCAAGTCAATGCCGAAGACAGTGATTGACTCCATGCCCTGAGGTAGCTTAACCTCCTCAAGCTGAGATTTCTCTTTCTTCTTGAGAATGGGTTTTATTCTATTTCCGGTTGCAGCATTCACCTCGTTGTAGCCTTCACTTGAATCATTCAGCTTCAGCTGGCGTTTAGGACCATTTTCTCTAAGAAACCCAATCGGCTTCTTACCTTGTTTCTTCCTGGAAAAGAAAAAGAAAATTTAATTTCTCTTAAAATTTACAAAGTGAGACCAACAGCATACACAGTCCTTTTTGAAAGAAAAGAAAAAACTAAAAATGTAATGAATGATTTAGACTTACATGCAAGAACTACAATTGCAAATTCCCCTGCATTTGTAACAAAGCCAATCTTCTTTCGATGCAATATTCTCTGGGATCTCTTTGTACCTTTAAATTAGAGCCGTAATCATATATAAAGCAATCACTAGAGCTTCTACAAATCTCAAAAACATCAGATCAAACCTGTTCCATAGGCAACTACGACAATACTTCACCGTGCATGTCGTGTTTGGCCTCTTTGTCACGCAAGTTCCAACAGCATCCGATCTCTTTTGATGACACTACAACACAAAGATCACTGATTCAGACAATGACTCAAATAACATTCAAAACCAAAAAGTCACCCAATTTTGGATGAATAAGGATAAAAACAATTCAGAATATAAAGTGCCTATTGAAGATGGGTTGATCGAAGCAAAAACAAACCCTGATATCATAAGGTTTGATAAAAAAAAACGTTTGAACCTGGTGGCAATACGACGATTGGACAATTTGGGTTTGATCTTCGATCCTTGATTCAGAGATGCTGTTCATGATTTCCTCGACCATACTCTCAAGACAAAACACACGCAAACCCAAAAAAAAAAAGAAGGTAAATCCGATAAGAAAGTCTTAAACGAAGACAGATGTTAAATCTTGGTTTATGTGTCTTTGATTTCAGATAATGTGAATCCGAAATCTGTAGATTTCTTACCTTTTTCAGTCACTACCAAACACTTTTTGGAAAGCTAGTACAAGTACTGGCGGGCTAGGATGTAATTCAATTTTATGTTTTTTCGGGGGTCTCCTCACATTTCGCATTTAATTAGTGACCTATCTAGAAGGCTTATATACGTTGGTAAAAAATTTCAATCTTTTATTCAAATTAGTGATTACTACGGTCCAAAACCGGACCGGATACAGATTCGGTGTAGCTACTGGTTGACTGGCGGGTTTTCCATTTATGAAGATTATATCTATATATATATATATATATTTTTGTATTATATGAGCTTTAATTTTACATATAATACATTCTCTATTCTTTTCTATAATTAACTAAATATAAACAATAAACGTAAATCTAACTATATATATAGTTAAAAAACTGAATAGTGAATACTATGTAAACTGAAATTAATAAAATCATATGATTTACAATTAAAATTTTCATATTTATTTATTTTTACAACTAACATCTCAAATTTTATAAACATGGTAAAATAAAAATAGTATATGAAAGTCAAAATATATTTTTCACATTGTTTTTAATAAAATAAAAATCAATTAAATAGTAATAGTTGAATATTAATTATAAAATATTAAATTTTAGCTAGTAATAATTGAAAACACTTAATTATATGTTAATTTTTAAGAAGTCGGGTTTTAAAATTGACCCGGGTCACCGGTTTTACCGGTTTTCAGCTGGTTTTACCGGTTTTTTCATAAATCCGGGTTTTAAACCGAACCAGACTCGGCTTCTTTAACGAGTCACGGTCGGACAGGTTCGACTGGCCGGTCCGATCCAGTTTTCAAAACACTGCTATGGTCTCAATAGGTGACCACACTTTTTTTTATCAAAGAAGGTGACCACACTTTAAAAAGAAATTAAAATGAATTCTTCTCAAATGATATACCAACTAGAAATCTCACGTCATTCTTCATTTTTCTTCATATATTGAAGAACTAATAATGAAAACAAGTTCTCTATTGTGTGATCTTAGAATCTATGTGGATTCAACCCTTAAATAATGTATCTGAACCTCGGAATTTGCAAGTAGCTTAAAGGGATAATTTGAACATATTATTCATTCATCCTCTATAACCTCCATGAAACTCTGTCGCTTCTCCGACGAATCCATCAAGAGATCCACTGCTTCTCTCGATTTTCGCCTCCAATTCATCAAACTTTCTCACCATCACGTTTGATTATATCTATCTTCACCGTTTCTATGATAGAGTTTACAAATCCCTAGGAAATTTATTGATAACAGAAATGGATTACAAGAGTAGCTTTGCAAGTTTAGATCACAATCACCTTCTATGGTGAAAGATGATTGCTCACGATGATCTCATGGCGACCGTGTTGTGACTCATGGCGTAAACAATACAAACATACAAAACATAAACTCCATAAAAGCCTAGACTCTTCCTTTTATACTTCTCAAATCAATAATTGCAAAAGATCTTCCGCAAACCGAAGCTTAACTCTAGTCATTTAGTCAGCCAGCTCAGCCTCCACGTCATCAGATTTGGCGTCTTCAATTTAAGTATCTATAAAACTAAGTACAACGGTTTCAGCACCTATTTTATTTTCAACACCATCTTTTTCCCTTTTAACATTGTACATCATCTTCTTTCTCTCTTCCATCTAATTATTCAATTCATTTAACCTCTACAATAGTTTGTTTAATAAAATTCAACACCCTACCCACCATTTTTAATTCATACTTTTATCTCTTACAATATAATAACTAAATATTAATAATATTTTTTATTTTAGTTTACTTAAAAACTAAAATAACATAATTTTTAATAATTTTTATTTTATTTATATACTTTCCTTACTTTTTAAAATAATACTAATATCAACATTATTAAAACAATTAAAATAAGAGTATCTTCATTTTTTAAGTTATATATTGACCTAATTTTAGTTTTAAAAATACTAAACTTAATATTATTAAAACAATTAAAATTAAGAAATTATAAAGAGATACAATACAAACACACAAAATTTTAAATAGACTCGATAACATCACTCATGCCACCAAGATATTTTTGTGTAGAAAATTCGGGAATTCAGTTGCTCCAGTATTTAAAACATTTTCATCACCCGTTGGAGTAGAAGAAAGATGAGGTGTTTGAGAAAAATATTGCATCATCGATCCATATTGTGAAGGATAATTTGGAACATATGATGGCATGAAGAAATTTAGTGGAAAACTATAATTTGGTATATTTTGGGTTGGTCGAAGTTTGGTTTGAAATTGATATTGGAATTTTTGGTAGTTAAATGGAAAACTAGAAGAATTTTGGGTGTGAAAAAGATTATTATTGGGATCTATTTAACAAAAAAAATGTTTAAACACCCTCATTGTTATTTATTCAACACCTCTAATGGTCTAAATCACTACCCATAAAAGAACAAGAGAAGCACGGCTCCAACACCGTAGAAACCACCAGAGCCGCCTTAGAGAAGTTGCATATCTAAATCTATATTGTAGATACCAAGGAGAGCCCTTTGTTATTAATCAAAGTTACTGACAGAGTTACTGCTTCTGGGGATGATTTCATAGTAAACCTCCCTTCCTAGGCATGAGTTCACCGGTCAACTCGCCTAGTAAGAGTACAACTTGCCTGGATCGTCAAATGTAAAAACGCTGAGTCCATTTTTCATAAATCGGTTTTAAACCGAACCGGACTTCGGCTTCTTTAGCGAGTCCGCGGTCGGACAGGTTCGACTGGCGGTCCGATCCAGTTTTCAAAACACTGCTATGGTCTCAATAGGTGACCACACTTTTTTATCAAAGAAGGTGACCACACTTTTTTTTATCAAAGAAGGTGACCACACTTTAAAAAGAAATTAAAATGAATTCTTCTCAAATGATATACCAACTAGAAATCTCACGTCATTCTTCATTTTTCTTCATATATTGAAGAACTAATAATGAAAACAAGTTCTCTATTGTGTGATCTTAGAATCTATGTGGATTCAACCCTTAAATAATGTATCTGAACCTCGGAATTTGCAAGTAGCTTACAGGGATAATTTGAACATATTATTCATTCATCCTCTATAACCTCCATGAAACTCTGTCGCTTCTCCGACGAATCCATCAAGAGATCCACTGCTTCTCTCGATTTTCGTGTCCAATTCATCAAACTTTCTCACCATCACGTTTGATTATATCTATCTTCACCGTTTCTATGATAGAGTTTACAAATCCCTAGGAAATTTATTGATAACAGAAATGGATTACAAGAGTAGCTTTGCAAGTTTAGATCACAATCACCTTCTATGGTGAAAGATGAT